>WPIO01000001.1:2102500-2805000 GCA_009760855.2 Cristatella mucedo | reverse complement strand
CGAACACAGATATAAACGATGCATCTTAGCAGTTATTGAGCACTTTAATATAATAATTTGAAAGTTTAACAACTGTGCATGCAAAGTAGCAACTAAGGGTACCTGCAGATGCTATCTACAGAATATTACTAGTACCCACTTTTTATTTTATTAGACCCGTAGGCTTGTCTGGAATAAAGAGCGTAGGTTTCTCAACTAATTTAGGAACATACCCAGAAAAGTAGCTATGGTAGTCGTAACCAATGAGCTAAAAGTTTTTAACTACCTCATGATATTACTACAGGGGCTTTTCACACTGACCAGAAGCTAAGGTATATCATGCGTCCAGCCAGTACATCTATTTTTTGCTTATATAGGACTTGAAATCACAATAATACCCAGACAGAGAAAAGTTCCGCCTTGCGATTTCGTAAGTGTATGCGTTCGTTATGTTACAAGCACGTAAAGTGTTCAAGCGTAAGGTTCTCTGCGAACGACAACAGCGAAACCACCGAAGCGATTTCTATTGGCGCGTTCACTTGGCCAATAGGAAGAGCCATATCCTTGACCCCGTATTTAGCTGTGACCTGTGACCTGTATTTTATGGCCGGGCAATGGCGGCCCCTCGACGGCCACTGGATCCTCTAGGTCGCGCGCACGCATGAACTCGGGCACGAGGGGAGCGAAATACGCCCGTAGTCCTGAGTCTAACAGACCGCGCGAAGCATCAATGCGAAAACGAGCTGCGCCAATCGGCTCGCAGTGCCGCTTCAGGAACAAAACAATTTCACCTCTGAGAGGCAACAAACGATTCTGCGGCCTTTGAGGATCTAGCCACTGCGTTTCCTAAACAACTACAAGCCCTTCAGACAAACGGGGACTGGAGAAATTAGTATGGCGAAATGGGGAAACTAACTTCGTAGTTCGTTTAAGCTGCCAAGCACGCGCCGGTACAGAAACGACGAAATGCAGACACCGAGGTGGGCTCCGACACTGTTGTATTTCGTCAACGCTTGCAGCGTTACACCGCACAGCCATTCTCCCCTCCATCATGTTTTCCACTGCCTGCTCTTGTTCCGGCATTGACTCACCTTTGTAAAACACTAAATCATTTAAGCATGATCCCATTTAACCCGTGAACCAATCAAACCATTAACCCGCAATAAAGCATTAGACCGCGTGACCCCGTGATCCCAAAATCACAAATGTCAGTAATAATACAGATGTTAACGAAGGTCGATTGAATTCAGATGAAACTGCCTCTGTTTACGCCCCGTTGAAATCGCACTACAGTGCTGATAATTCTGACGAAGTGGACGATTGCACACTTTTCTTAGCCGAACCTACGTTGAAGCGACAGCTTTTGCAACAGGAACCCACGTGCAGGCTTATTTTGATACCAAGTTTCTGCTTCCTACGTCGAATGGTATCGAATGGTGGTTCTAGCAAGCTGAAGTTTTCTCAGAAACGCCAAAGTCTGCCACCGCGCACGCTTGAAGCATTGGTTTTCTTCAAGCGAAATAGAGATCTGTGAAATTTGGCACTGGTAGCTGTAGCTGTGAATGACGCAGAAACGGAAGAAGAAGAGGAAGAAGGGGAACTGACTGACGAGGACGATGAGGATTATTGAGTAATCTATGTGAGAAATGAAAGCAGCATTATTTTTACGAATAACATTCAACAATAATTCTATTGAAAATGCATGTCAATATATTCTATTCGCTTCAATCACGATGGCAATATATTGTATTGATTACGATTAGAATAATAGCACATTGAATCGTTTGCAATGACAATATATAAATATATGCGTAGTCAGCTTTAAAAATTTGCAATGCAATTCCACAAATATTGTGCCAAGGCCCGCTCGAGACCGAATGAGTTTAGCTTTCTTCTCCTCCATTTCTCCCTCACCCTGCATTTCTTAAGAAGCTGTCATCCTGTGCCCCATGCAGCGAAGCGTCTGGATGTCGGTTCGAAATTTCAACGCGTTCCTGTGATAGGGCAAACCACTCTGTATACGTTTTAGGGAGCATAGTTCCAGGTTTGAATGACTTTTGTGTATGGGAAAGTTTAAGGATTTTTCCTCCTGAACCGAGGTCACCGGCGATGGAGCTAGAATTTTTCCGAGACGCACTACCTCCAGTGAGTACTTGGCAGACAGATCGGCAGCAGTAGATCTTTCTCGACTCGATCTTTTACTCCAGACAAAGCTCCACTGCCGTAGTGTTACTGGGTCGATTGGCCCTGGCAGGAAACAGATTCACGATGCCAGCCGGGACCAGAAACTATGCCGCGCTGCTTTGGCCCAACGGTTAAGGTGCTGGCCCGACCAGGGTCATGGTGAATGCATTTGATAACCGAGGTCATGGGTTCGAGCCCAGTAGCTTAAGCGAAGCGCCTGAATAGAGAATTGAGTTTTTTAGGGCGCTATACAAATGAAATATATATATATATATATATAAGAAAATAATATATATGCATATAAGAAAAACCGAGTCATCAATGAGGTCGCTAAACGTAAGCTATTAAACTTTGCATTCCCAATCAGTTTAGCAGTTAATACCTATATTTAAAGCTGGATTTACGGCCGCGAGAAAGTTGGTTCTCGTTCAGTTGCTTAGGGGTCCTTACTGTCGCCTAGTTTGAAAAATCATTATTTCTGATTGTTTAGCTGTTATATAAGTAATTCTATTTCTTGCATGCTGGACCATCCTCTGTTTTAGTTGCACCTCCATCAGAATCAAATATTCACTATCCCACCATTTCTAGGTAATATCTTGGCTGATCACGATGAGGTCTAATTTAATACACATATTTTATTGTCTCAACCTATCCTTTCTAATTGCTTATATTAATATATGTTTTTTGGTTGGGAATTATAGTGAATTCCGTGTGTCGTACAACATGAGCCGATTAAGATAAATGAAGCAGCATTGTGCATGAATATAAAATCAGGTGTGAAATTTCTTGTTGAAATCAAGATGCTGACTTTTCTTCCAATATCCAAGGTCTTGAGTCTTCTGACAGCCTATATTCACGATTGCTTGTTCTATTGCAGTCGATTACGGAGAACGACGTATTTTGCCTTGGTGAGTTAACTTACCATCAGAAGTGTTTCTGCTGTAACGTCTGCAAAATGGAGTTGGGGTCCATGAAGTTTCTCAAGAAGGATGGTGTTCCATACTGCGCTCCATGCTACGATACCACTTTCGGAAAAAAGTGTCAGAGCTGCAAGGATGCGATAGGTAAAGAGAACAATGTTGCTAACTTCTCGTCAGATTAGAGCGAAATGGTCTTATTTTGTGTACCACATTTCTTAAATCCCAGAGTATACACGTTTGCGTGTCTTCACACCATGAAACAGCTTATATTCTGTACATTTTGGTCCTTTGAAAACTTATTCCTACTATACAGAGAATGATGGTCACGTCCAAGTGGCAACGAACGCGCATTTATGTTAAACTTAGGCACCCAAGCCAGCTGCTAAAAAGTAAATTAAAGGCTAGTTGATCTAACAGACTCATTTTACGTATCGGCAGAAGAGCCTTCACGGCTATCACCGCTGCTTTCAGTGGATAATAAAGGATTGCTCGCTGCAGAACTCGAACCCACGACCGCCGGGTCGGGAAGAGGGTGGACCTATATATTAACATAGAGGGAGGAACTAGTCCTATATATTAGTTCATATCTCATAGCCCGATGCTGAGCCGTAATCAAGTCAAGGAGAGATCTGACCTTGACTTGGCTAACATGTTGGTTAATTCCGTGCAGCTTTAGTCCCAGAAGAAATTTGCTTGGCTACCTAATTTTTCAGCACTCAACTTGCTCATTTTGGCTCGGATGGCTTGAGAGGTTTCTCACAACAGCTGGTTCTTGTCTTCACTTTTTCAGTAAAGGCTTTGCTCTCAGGTAATTCAAGGCTTCTGCTTCTTCAAGTAACGTATTTTGCATTCGGCTATATCCGAACCCTTCTACTGCGATGCCTTGCCCATTCGGCCAATGCCGAGCATTTCTGCAGCGATTCGCGATACATATAAGTTGCTCAGAGCACTTCTGCAGCAATTCATGGAGCATTCAGCAAGCTACGAGCATTTCTCCTCCGAGGCTTGGTCCATTCGGCTAGCTCCATGCAATTTAGCTGCGATGCGAAATTCAGTGGGTTAGCTCTGAGAACCCATGCAGCAATGCTGCAGTAGTTTCTAGTGCATTTCGCTAGCTCCTGGCAATACAGCTGCAATGCATAGTGCATTCTGCCATTTTCGTGCACCCCGAAGCAGCATTGTTCAGTACATTCGGCTATCTTCTAGCACTTCCTGCTTAAAGCAGGGTGCATTCGGCTAGCGCCGAGCACTTCCGTATTAAAGCATGGTGCATTCGGCTAGCTCCTAGCACTTCTGCAGCAAAGCACGGTACATTCGGCTAGCTCCTAGCACTTCCGTATTAAAGCATGGTGCATTCGGCTAGCTCCAAGCACTTCTGCAGCAAAGCATGGTGCATTCGGCTAGCTCCAGGCACTTAGACATCGAAGAGCTCTTTGCTGACAATCATGAGGTTGAACTATCCTTCCCATCCATGCGACGACTCTATTAAAATTTTCAAAGGGCCTGACTTCCGCTCACTTCCAGTGAACTTACTTTTCAATTTCTAAAAGTACACCAATGTCTACCTAACTAACGTAACTTGATCAATCTTGAGAGAAGGCATAAGACTGCGCAGCTAAACGGCTAGATCAATTTCAGGATTCGGCTTTATCAGGGCCACACGAAACTTCACAATCCGTCACCCTGGAAAAGTTCACCATGACATCCTTTTCTTTGTCGTTGTAGCTCAGGGAGGATGCAAGTACATTCCGTTCGACAGCAAATATTGGCACGCTGAATGCTTTGCCTGTCACAGCTGTAAGACCAATCTCGCAGGGCAGTCCTTCGTGTTCAGGAACGAGCAGATATCCTGCGGCGAATGTGCTCGATCCAAATCCAAGCAAACCCGTAGCAAAGCTATGTAGCTGCTCCAGCTGCCTGCTGATCATTTCTGCGGTTTGGTTACGAAAGGTCCAAACGCTTGCTCAATGCAACGTGTACCGTACAGTTGTGCTCTAGGCAACAGTCGCATCGCAGTGCAATTAAAAACCACAGAACAGCATAGTGCCCTCTGCCATGTGACTCGGCGCTCCATAATATGTCGCCTCAAACGGAGTAAATTACATTTGCACCTCTTTGTGTATCGGCTCGAGCACCTGCTACGCCATCTGAATGTATACTTCGGTCGATATTCAGTCGAGCGATGCCAATGGCGCACACACCCATCCACGAGCTTAGTGCTTGAAGATAAGTTCTTAACACCTGCGTATCGTGACGTCGACACTCAAACTCAGCATACGGCTTTGACGTATAAGTCAAGAGAGCCGCTACTAACGATCATTTGTGATGATCGCGAATTTGGCGCCGAAAAAAGGGCTGCATTTGATTGTGGGGACGCGAAATAGACGCTTGGTCAAATACAAAGCACAATTCGGCACTCGGCGTTTTGCTGCAGTGCACGAATCATCTACTCGATGATCAGTGGCAGCTAAGGAATTTGGATTGTAGATATACTGAAGTAGTTTCTTGCAACATGCCCCCTGCTGTTGAGCAACCGGCACCCTACTCTACTCTGACCTAGCTATGCAGCACCCAGCCCATGGTTTGTAGCCGCTTAAGCAGCAACCTCAAGGCTTCGGAGCTCTCTGAAAGCCCAGTTGCTGAGCAACGACAGTGCTCAATCTACGATTGCTGCTATGTGCTGGCTGCTAAGGGCCCTCTGGTCATCCCGACTATCCAGTTCAAGGAGTCAGGCGGCGCTGCTAAAGTAGTCTCAGAGCATCGCAGAACAATAACTGAGTTTGGGGACTGAGCTAAATGAGTTGGCAGGCTGCATTAACTCAGTCTACAGCCGCGAGGGATCAGAAAGGCTTGGCACAAGAAAGGCTTGGTACATTTGCCATAACAGCCAGGAGTCTCCGTGCGACAGCTGCAAGAATGGTTGAGGGTGCCGACAGATGCAAAACCACTCATCTGGCAACCAGCAAGAGCAGCAGGTGGATAAACGATCTGCTAGCAAGAAGTGCACAAGGCTATACCATCCATGTATATTGCTAAAGGCACAGTTACTTAAATAATGAAGCAATAACACCATGTCGAAGTATGTTTTGGAGTGGCAACATTAAGCAAAGGCTCAGTTGCCGAACATGGGTAACCCGCTCCTTGAAACTTACGCCTACACATGAAGAACCTGACGCCCACCCCTTAAAAACCTTCAAGATTGGTTCGTCTGTCATCATTCCAGTCACGTCCAGTCACATTACAGTCAGTCACGACAGCAATTTGAGTACGCTGTTCCAAAATATCTTGTTATCGGATGAGCACATTTCCTCCGCTGACAAGTGACCGTACTTTCAACTAAGAAACATCGCCGAAATCATGACCTGCTTGGCTAAGAGTAAGACAGACAATCTCGTTTACGAGTCAGAGACATGTCACCAAGCTACTTCAATGCCCGTCAATCAGGACTTTAAGCCTTAATTGTCTGCATCTCGTGTAAAACTCTGCTGTTCTTCTGGTCAGGCGTCTATGGCGTAGCTGCCACATCACACCCCTTCGGTTTGAGCTTCACTGGATCCCGATCAAATATCGAATCGACTTCAAGATCCTCTCATTAGCCAAGAGGTCACCTTTCACTCGCTTGCACCAGCCTACCTATCAGACATCCTTGGTCGGCCAGTCACGTGCTTCCGCATTACTCTGCTCTCCAGCTTCTATTAGTCCGGTTATCCTTTGCACTAAATTGAAATCATCTAATGATGGTTCGCCTGCAGTTCGAATGCACCGCAGGTCTGACTTCTGGCTTGGTTCACTTTTTTGGAATGACTTTAAGTCTTAGCTAAAGACCTGTATGCTCCTCTCAGCTTTACCCGCGCCTCAGAGAACTTTGTTCACATGTACATTTAGTGCTAGCCTGTACACGATTCAGTGCACGTTGCTGGCCGGAAGTCCTACTAACCCCTTGACCCTTCTTCTCGTCTGCATTAGCGTGCAGGCCTAAAATTATACTGGCGAGTACTAATGATAAAAATAATAATAGGTCTTTTGTAGTGCACCCTAATAGAACTTAATCTCAATCTAGGTGCTTTGCAAGTCGGTGCAAGAGAACCAGTACCCAAGAGATCCTAGAGATGACCCGAATGGTATCAAGCATGTAGAAGCAAATAACTTTCATACTCGGGCTCGGACCAGCATGCTATAGAAAAACATGTATAAACTCATTGCCGTCGGTTGGTAAGATATCTCGCGAGTAGCATTCAGTGAGCCACGCACAGGTGCGCAAGCAAAGCACACCGGAACAAAAAAGATAACTGCTCTGGGTTGGCGAAAGCTGACCGGAACAGACGTGTCTTGAGTCGAGGCTTTAACAATGCATAGTGATTGCAAGTCACGAAAAAACTCGAAAGCCAGTTGCCGACTTTTTGAGTATCCAAGATGGAAGATAGATTATCCAGAACTTCAATTTCAAAGGGTTGCAAGATGACCAGCTGTTGAGGAGCAGGAAATGGAAGAGCACGTGACTGGAGGACCAAGGAGATGCGATTGGCAGGCAGGTGCAAGCGAGTGATTCGACTTGTCGACCGAAGGGAAGATCGTGAAGTCGAATCGATGCCTGTTAGAGAGCAAGCGAAGCTCAAAAAAGGTGTGGTGATGGGTTGCTACGCCACAGCTGACTGACCGGACGAGCCGCTAGTTTTGCACCATCAGCCTCAGAAGAGATGAAAGGCACTAGCCAGAAGTCCCGAATAAAGGGAATTAATGCAATAGTCAAGGCACGACGTCATCAACGCGCGACCTAGTTTGGCCCTCGTATTTTTTAGCAAAGTAGGCCCCGATATCCTTAATGCTCCTTAACTGAAAATATGCCGACTTGACCGCGGATTCGTGTTTTCATCTAGTGACATTTGAAATAGGCTTTTTAAAGTCAGCTTTTTAAAGAGGCTAACGTCTCCAGGCGGCGCTTCTCAGAAGTGGAGGTTCGCAGTGTTGCTGCAGTGGAAAGTTCTATTGCATGGCGCAAGATTGACCTGCCGGGCAGCTCACCATGGGGGGGGAGGGTAATTTATTTTTAGAATGAGGCTAAAATGGCTTCCGGCGGCGGGCCTTCGGTGCGGAGTTTCACCACAATGAGCTACGTTAAAACGTTGCAGCGCTACATCCGCCAGAATGTGGCTGCCGATATATTAATTGCCGATCCTAAATTACATCGACTATGAACTGGTTGAGTCATATTCTATGTTTAGGATGCATTGAAAGGCAACAAGGTCATTTAATAGTCAGGGAGCTGTGCTCGATGCATCGAAAGTGCTGTTGAATTGTGGTCTCGTGATTGAATTTGAATTGAATTGTGGTCGTACGAGGTCCGTCCCGCGCACATGGCTGCTGCTGCTGCTGCTAGACACCTTTAGCGCTCTGCGGCTCTTGAATAGCCATCTCGATGCTATGGACATGTACTTGCTATATTAAGCGCTATATTACTGGGCTCTTTAGTCCTGCTGTGCTCGGCTGACCTTGGAATACTTTCGCGCCTCGGTGCAGCGCCTAACCTAAGGCGCCAGCCGTGCTTCGCTAGGCTAGCGCTTCGTGCTGGTCGCGCGTCGGACCGGCAGCGTTACGAGCGCAGCGTTCGCGGCCAACGGACAGCAGTGCAGACGTGCAGTCGCTTGAGCAGCAACGCCTGCAACACTCGCTAGCGGAAGTGTGGGCAGATGACAGTCTTTTTTTAAGACCCTCGTGTGTCGTCTTTCGCTATTCTCTTTGTTTATGACTATTTCGGTTAGAATTGCACCTGAAACATTACTTTCCGAATTGGCTGGATGGATCAAGATACGCACTGACCACAATGCATGAGTACACGAAAGCTGAAGTAGCTACTTGCTCCGCCAAAACTTGGAATTTGAATGACTCATTACATAATGAAATTATTAGAATTAGGGAGCAGAATCAAACCAACATTTAGCATATTGGAGGACTGTATCATATTGGACTTGAGTGAATTCAGAATAAACGCTCATTCTTAAAAGTTCGCGAGGCATGATTTATAGCTAAGCATAAAGACGTGCACATTGACGCACTAGTCTTAAGATCGTGGAACCCCGAAAGGAGATTAATGTCGATACCTGGAGCAAAAGCTGCTATCCGAATTATAAGTCACGGCTAACCAGAATTCTGCTGACAGTAATTCTGACCGTTTCAAGAATGGAACTTAAATGTGCTAATACCAGTAGCAGGAGTGGACTTACTATTGTTAAACTAGAAGATATCAGAGGCGGTGGGGTGACCACTCTAGTACAGTTGAATCCAACGTTAAAGCTCCGTGCTGGAAAATCGGGAAACTATATGCACGTCTGGCCTGGGAAGCCAAAGCTCATGATCTAACATAAGAACTTGGAACTGGCTGCAAGGTTGTGTACGTGCCAAGCGGGTAGCTTAGTCTTGAGTGACGATGTGAGGAAAGAGAAGAATCGTTTTTTCTGTGCCGTTATAGCCACTTTGGAGACCGCGATCGGTGTCTTGCTTGGAAAGTCCTACTGTGCCAACTGTTGAGATTATTGACTGATGCTCTGACGCTGGACTTCTGCGGCTTCACTGATGCTGTGAGCACTGAGTCCTGATACTGATGTCTGAGTCCATGCTGCGAATCGCCCGGTAGTTGAAAGCACTCGCTACCTGCCCAATGAGAGACTATTTTTTGCAATAATAAATGTGACGGTGACATATCATACGAGGCTCGAGGCCGAGGATTCAAGATGAGGAAGATAGCTGCTTGTCTTGAACTCGATGTTTCCACGACGTCTCTTTGCGTTTCTGTCTACTCGGGTAAACTGCTTGTTCCGAGTGTCCTTAGGTTTACGCGGCTTGTTCTGCAATAATTCCATTGATAACTGCAACTGGTTAAGCAAATTGCCATGGTCTTCGCGTGCATGCACGTAACCCACCTTCGCAAGGCAACTTACTATCGATTTTGTTATTGTGCAACTTACTTATCGATTTCTGTCTCCTGTATCGGCAAATCGTAAAAATAAATGGAGCATATATACTGTTCCAAATAGAAGTATTTTTATCGCTCACTACGCTTCGAAAGTCTGCCGGCCGGTGGGTGTTATTAATTAGTTATGCAGGACCTCGTCTAGCATACACATCTGCTTGCTTGCTGGATCGTTCGGCCGCATTTGATGCTACCAATCACCAAGTCCTTCTCGAGCCCCTATCATGTCGCCTGGGCATCACTGGTACTGCAATTCAACGGTACAGGTCATATCTCATAAGAGAGGCGACAGAGTGTTTATGTCAAAGGACAAAGATTATCTGAGAAATCGCGGAAGTACGGGGAACCCGATGACTCTGAGCTTAATCCACTGCTTTTCAAAATTGGTACTTTGTCTCTTGCCGATGCGATCGCCAAGCACAATCTAGACTTACATTTCTAAGTAGATGACAAGAGGCTTTACCCATCCTTTGATACACATCTCAGTCTTCCATCACGTCAGACTCTCTCAACTGTCTTGCTGCATGTACAGTATTATTGCCACATGCACTCGGAAGGCAACAAACTTTCCAACAGTGAATGACGATCAAGCCAGCTTACTAATTAAGGGCAAATCTAATGTGACTCAGAAATCGAAAGACCTATCCATTAAAATGGGCTCTGCCAACACATATGCTGTAAAATCTGCACACAATCCATGTGTCCGGTTTCAAAGGGATCGTTCACAAGACGAGCGCACATGCTCCGCAGTCAAGTCTCCTTTCAAGACTACTTTCAGCGATATAAAATTTCGCAAATAAACTTTGGCCTGCTAAAACAGTGAAGCCACATCCAAGTTTGTCCATGCCTTAGTAACATCCGTCTCCAACTTCCGTAATTCGGCGCTTACTGGTCTTGCGGTCTATGCAATCAGGAGCATACAGTTAGTATACAGCTATGCAGTCAGGCTTTTCTGTCGTGAGCGTCGAAATCACTGCATTGCTCCGTTTCAAGCCAACCTGCACTGGCAATCCATCAAGCCGCACATCGACTTAAAGGTTTTGTCATTCACTTTTAGATCACTTCATCCTCTTGCCTCGACTTACCTACCGCAACTACTCCCGAATAGGCTTGGCGTCGTACTACCCAGTCGTCTTACTCAAATTGTTTAGAATGGTGCCGCAAACCAAACACAAATCCATTGGAGACCTTGTCTCTAGTTCGTGTGCTCTCAAAGCCTGGACGTCACTTGCGACTGACATCGCGGCTTGTACTAACTTGACTACATTAAAAAAATCTAAAAATGCACCTGGTTTTCATAGCATTTGCTGGGTTCTTATAAATTAACAACAACGATAACAGTAAGTCGTCGTGAGTCGTCTGTATAGCGCATTAGGAGTAACATATATCTATCTAGGCGATATGCAACTCTCGGCTAAAGAAGCAATAAGCTTGAGTTTTTTGCATACAAGGTATCTCGCACTGGCAACCATTCAAAGGCACCCAAATATCCTGTTTAGAAAAGCACGCACAAGCACACAAAAAGTCACCGAGGGCTATGGGCTAGTAGGAGGCCTGTTTAGTAAAATGCTCCGAATCGTCCACAGGTACGGACGAAAAGCAAACATGGGACAAAGAAGGCACGTTCAATGTGTCCCAGGGAAAATTGGTCGGTCAGATGCATCATTAGCTGACACTTGAATAATGTTAAGTCATTGCATCATTGCAGATGGTGACAGGAGCCGTAAGCGAACCCGCAAACCCCATTTTTCAGCTGCATAAACCAGCTGATATGTTCACTGTTTTATTTAACTTTTTATCTCGAAGTCTTGCATCCGTAGGAGATGAATAGTGCAGCTGGTCGTCGGCTATTCGTCACCTGGCAGCATCGCCATGAACCTCCATCCACGCAAAAACTCGATTGCCTCTCTAAAAACGAACGGCGGCACCTTCCGAAGACTGAATCGGAATCTTCGCTCGGAAGGCGCATCGACAGAACGGCCGATTAATTCTCTTAGAAACTTTACCTTGTTACAGATGCTAAAGATAGCGGCTTCTGCCTGTGAGCGTACACGGGCTGCAAACTATTAAGGGCTCGGTAACAGCACCTGCCCTTGCCTGCGAGTACTCGTGGCGCAACGCCGGCCACTATGCTAACGAGTCGAGAGGCTGCCCCGATGCGCTCGCGTAACGCCGACGACAACGGAATGCGGCAGTAACGAAGAGCGCTCGTACCATAATCTAACACGTGCATTGCCATGCACATGTGCATAGTCCATGCACAATGCACGAACCAAGATGCACGATGTCGCAATGCACGATGTCACAATGCATGCACCAAGATGATCAAATGCACATGTGCATAGTCCATGTGCATAGCGAAGTGCAGTCTATTTGACAGCCAGAGCGATTGACAGTGGTTTGACAGACCGACTTCGCGTGGTCCCGCAGCAGCCATAGCTGCACTGCCCGGTGCACGAAGCACGGCTGATACTGGAGCACGGCTGATACATGAGCTGATACATGACTCGTTACAGGGGTTGCTCAAGACAGGGCTGATTACACCGCCTCGCCACAGATTGCGACGATCAGTTCCTATTCGTTATGATTCAGGAATCGCGAATACTATCGTGGGCGTCACAATCTGACTGATGTAGCACGACAACGTCCACTACCCGTTTCCTTTTTTAAGGCCGGCCATAGCCAGGATATTAAATGAATTTTTACACTACCAAAGGTGCCGGGTGCCAATGTTCGGCATTGCCACCGCCGTTAGCGTCTACAATATATGACTGTTAGGCTCTACAATAAAACAATAAATAAGGGGCCAGCCTCCATGCAACTTTCGCAAGCGATTGCGACCTCGCACTCTTCGCACGGGTATCGTATTGCCAATCCAGTCTTCATGCCATAAATTTAGTTTGACTGTCTCGGAAACGATAATAAAAATAAGAACACATTTGCATAGCACCCTTGGAAAACTAGATCACTGTATATCTTTACATATGCTGTAAAGGAAGCGTGTCAAATTTGACAGTTAGCGATTACATGCACGGTGTCACCATCCATCAGCACACTAACAGCATATTTTTATCAACGAATTTCATAGATTTAGCTTGGACAAATGCTTTCTGGGTGAAGCATAACTCTGCCAGAAGGCGACTGACTGAAGCCTTGAATAACCTGGACTGGCTCATTGTACGAGTTCCATGCTACTCACTACCTCAACTGCTCTCCTGGCTCTGCTATGCTTCCCACTTTCTCTTTATTGCGTGAGATGAAGTCTGCTGGCTAATGAATGCGTGCCAAAAGCTGCGAAGGCAACGAGTGCTCTATACAAAAACCTGCGTAACACCCAGATAGTCTGTGGCTTTGCGGAGTTACAGATGGAGATACATTACGTTACATAGGAGAGACATATTTGTCCATTAATTGCAGGCACTAGGAACTGGAAACTTTCAGGACAAATTGGCTGAGAAGGGCAGAGCCTAACTGTCTTTTAGTAGACTTTATTGGGAGCAGCTTGGCGAGTCGGAGCGGGGCTGCTCGCAGAACCCAGTGTCTTCCTCGAGAGGCGAAGGATGGCGGACCGGCGGAGGACGCACGACGTTTCCGAGCAGGCAGCTCGGGAGCAGCGCCATTTACTGAGTCGGCGTCCGGGGATCGTGCGTCCCAAGGTCAACGGCCAAGGCTTGCGCTGGCGTCGCATCTGCAACCGCCGACGTTACAGTTTATCTGACGCCTTGGGCCAAACCATTTCTGAAGGAAGAGCTAACGTGACAGATGCTGCAGCTTATTGCGTAGGTGTAGCGTCTTCGTAGGGCGGCGGCGGCAAATGTGTGGAGAATCTATAGCGCGGCGGTAGCTCGCTCGCTCGCAGAGGAGGCCTGGTGGCCTCAGTTCGTTCGGGGGTCATTAGTAGCGCGTTTCGAGGGCGATCGCGTAGCGAATCTGAAATTCCTCTGAGCGTCATTAACCCGAGCCGGATGCCAGAGACGCGCCGGGTCAGTCGTACTGGTGGTATCAGCTGCGCCTGTGGACCAAAGCTTTACCGAGAACCGTCTTACCAGCCTGCGCGAACGATCGCAGCTCTCTCGTCATATTCCGGGCTAGCGCTTAGCCTACCTACACATGAGGATACTGGCTCCAAGCACAGCCGCGCTGTGCTATAAAAAGCCGGACGTTACCTTAAAAGCACACTCGCGGTCTTGCTATAGAAGTATGGAAGTTGCAATCATTGAAGGCTGCGACATTCTTTCAGGTCTGCAGGTCGTCGCGAAGCAGCGTGGGGCCACCGCCGTTGCGTTCTTCACTCTCAATCGAATGGTGAGCGCGCGGCTCGGTCTGCCTCTCCTAGCTCATCCGCCGCCTCCAGCCCGTTTGCATTCATGGGTAAAGCAACCGCTCCCACTTCCACTCACGCGAATGACTTCAACGCTGCCCTCTCTCTCTCTCTCTCTTTCTCTTGCTCTCTCTTTTGCTCTCTCTCTCTCCCTTCTGCTCTCTCTCTCTCTCTCTCACTTGCTCTCTCCTTTCTTGCTCTCTGTCACTAGTGGATTCACATTCACTTCTCTCCGATTCCTTATCTCGCATCCTCGCCGAGTTCTCTAACACTTACACTTGTTCTCTTCTTTATCACGAGCTCTCCTCCACTCTGATCTCTGAGCAGTCAAGCACTCTCGCTCCGTTGCAGTTTCATGTAGAGCCTCTTTAATGGCGGTTGCGGGATTAGCGCCTCGCGGACCGCCGGCTTGCGTGAGGTTCATCATTAATCGCTCCGATCGTCCAAGGCTCAGCGGTCAGCGGCAGCAGCAGCAGGGGGAGGGGCGAGGCGGTGTAGGGGTGGCTGGGACGCCGAGTAGACTGGTTGCTGCTCCCACCAGTGGTGATTACTAACCATTTCCAGTCGAGCTAGGCTCAGAGGGGCAGGACATTCCGCGAGATCTGGCAGCCGTTTCCATTGGCAACCTCTACCAGGGCCATCCGCTAGGATTAATAGTCGTTGATCTATTACGTCTGAGCAAGTAGGTCGGTGCATTCGCCAAGCAGACTTCATCGATGCGTTCGTTCGCGGGCTACGGGAAGGCGGCCTGCGGTCGGCACGCCGTCAGAGCAACGGGCACTTCTCCACGCGGCCCGCGCAGGCACAAGATTCACCCGCGGCAAGTTTTCAAATTAGCAGCACCGCATTCGCACAGTCTATTCGCATTCGCATGATCGAATCTATTACCGTGAGCCATTTCTTGACGCGTCTAATGGCCCAACGAGAATGCAAGCCGTCCCGAAAGGCGACAGCGTGACCGCCACAGCTACAAAATGCAGCTGCGTGCAAAGATCAAAGCAAATCAATCTGAGCCAGTGCTACGTTAGCGAAGTTTGGACGAAACTACAAAGTAGCTATTACTTAATAATAATAATAATGCACTTGATAAAGCGCCCTCAAAGAACTCGATCTCTTTCTAGGCGCTTTACATTTACTGCTAAGGGGTTTCCGGCTTGTAGACCACCTGTGTTGATTGATTTTCGAAGGTTCCCGAGACGGGACGTCGTCGTTAGGAATATAACTGAGGGCAGCGGACGCTGCGGTGGTCTCGCTCGCCTGACCGCTCACTGTCGAAACCTCGAATCCGATCGGACGCCGCCTGAAGGTTTCGTCCGACGCTTACGAAACCAAAACAAATACCCTTCTGAGCAAGGCATCAAACGATAAGGCGCGTGAACTTCCATGGGCGCACAAAAGCGTAGCGAGCACGCATTCCAATCGACCTGATATTGCGAATTAACTGTTTGAGCTTCTGACCTTGGCAACGTTGAGCCTAGCCGTCCTAGCTGCAGCTCTTTAAAAAGGGCGGTAAGAACAGCAATGGCCCTCCCCCTCTGAGCCGGTCGTACCATTCAGCCCCGTGGTTCGGGCGCAGCGAGTGCGCCTCAGCGGACGCTGGTGCTCGTCTTCGTAAGTGCTCCAGCAGCTGCAGCTTTAGCGGCACATTACTCCCTACCCGCTTTCGGGGAGGGGGGCGCTCTGTAGCGGTTCACTGAGATGGCAGTTACTGCTCGAGCGAGCAGACATTCGATGAGGGTTGATGCGAGCGCCACCCCCCCTCCGAGGCCTTCGCGGTATTTCGCGGCCTTTCGCGGTATTTCTATTGCGCCCTTTGGCGGCCGCTGGACCCCCCGTCGTTTGGCACCGCAGCGGTCGCTTTCTATCCGCCTGCCGCCACAGAGCGCTCTGGCGAGAGAGCCTCGCTGCGACGTCCGGCGATCGCGCCCGGAGTTTGCGAGCGCCGGCTGCCCTCCGTTCGCCGGTCGCCCGACGCGACAGCGGCGGACGAACGACCGGCAACGCAACTTGTCTGCCTTATGCTCCGCTCCGCTCTCATGGCTGCCGTATCTGGTGCCGATAATAGGACTTCGCCAGAATCCACCGATGCCTATCGGAAGTCGCCGCCAGGGTGCCCTCAGCTACAAAATGCGCTGCGGTGGTTCTGTTTCGTATATTTACAGCAGTGTATCGATATTGAAAGTATGCGCGCTCTAGACTTTAATAACAATACTAACAATGATAATACTACATTTGTATAGTGCCCTCATCAGAACTTAATCTCTTTCTAGGCACTTTACATAAGCTGTAAAGGAAGCACGATCGAATGGTTAGTGGTAGCATGCTCAATGTCAACAAGCATAACGGGATTAGAGGTGATATTTACAGTGTTAGCTTGCAACTGTAGTTAGTGGCAGCGTGCACAGTGTCAGCATGCATAGTGGAGAAGTGGTCTGCTCTCTGTTGACCTTGCTGGAGGGTGCCTCCCGAACCGAGTGGTGAACAATCCCACTCATCGTGCAAGAAGACAATCCCTGATTACGAATTATGTATAGTTTTTTTGCAACCATTGTATTAAGAAACGACACGCTCGTATGTCTAGCGTTGGCCAATGCTTGCTCCCAGACTTATGCCACCGACTTCGAGTACCCATCGATGTATGCTGACCTCGGCTGGTACTGTTCTAGTCCTATGTCCTATGCTGCCTGCTTACACCGATCCCGATACATGCGCATTTAGCTGCGTTAGTTAGCCTGCTAGCATATTGCAGCGAAGTTGGTGTGTTGTGCAATAAATAAATTAATGTATATATATCGATACTGGGTATATGTACACACACACACACACACACACACACACACACACACACACACACACACACACACACACACACACACACACACACACACACACACACACACACACACAGATATATACATACCTAGCGCTAGCATGGGGCTTTGAGATTTTAATTTAATTTGAGATATTGCTCTACCGAGTGAGTGCACTGTGCTTGAATGCTCTGTTGACAGTAATATCGAGGTCAAGTTCGGAGCTGGCTGTTGTGATCTGCTGCCTTCCAGCCCAGAGTGGCTGCAATGCGGGAGGGGCCGGCTGTACTGGTAGCTGAGTGGAGGAGTCTTTTCCAAATCTTCCATGTTACTTACGACTGCTTAGGCTCCAACTACTTGTGCTGCCGATTGGTCTGTTTTGGGAAAAAGGAGGGTATTGCTAAATGTTGGGCTGGATTAGCCGGTTGCTGGCAAACTTGCGGTTTCGTGACCTGCAGCTTCCTTATAACCTCTGCTGCTGCTGCCAAAGAAATTTTTCAGCTTTGGCCAGCATTTTTTGGCAAGCTCTGTAATGAAGCTTAGCCTACCAGCCCCATTGTGTACAGAAGTTGTTTGACCTTGCTCTAATCACATGCAGGGCAAGGGTTTGGGTGTGCTTCAAGTGAGTATGTGTGTCTGTTGAAACAATTCCTTAGATTCCCATCAATCATTACTGATAGCCTTGATCACTGCCTTGCCTGTGCTGCTCTTTACCTTTCTTTGCTTGTTTTTTTGCATTTACTAAGCTCGGTGTGTAGATGAGTAACTGTGAGTACCCATAATTGAGAAGATCATGGTGCAGCACTCATTTGTTGCCTCCTATGCTGGCCCTCCCCTCCCGACATGATGCAGACCGTTTGTAAGCCCTGCTCTTTGGCACGCTCTGCTTGATAACAATTGCAAAATCTAACCTATTTCTACCTCTACCTCTTCGAAAATGTGCCCTGGCCATTATTTATTGTCTCAGCTTATTATTGGCCAACTATGATGTTGCAGCTGTGCCTTGGGAGCCATGCTTCTATTCCTGAGCTTCTGCCAGCTTCGTCCTGTCTGCTGGCTTTGCTTCCCCTTCTGGATGACACTTCCCGTTGCTCACTTCCATCGTTTAAGTAATCCTAAGCCACTACATCTTCTAGCCACTTCTATAAGGTCACTCTGTGTTGATCGGCTGGTGTGTGTGCACGTGCACTGTTGCATGTTAAACCTAATCGTGAAATAGTGGCTTTCAGCTTGCTGAGGCCCGGTTTGTAATGTAAAAGGCAGTATTGTTACTTACTCTTATGACAGCCTCCAGCTGCTCTACTTAGAAATTCCCGATAAATGCACTTTTGCTGTGTCAGGTGCCTCGGTGACTGTTATAGTGCTTGTAGCAGAGACACACACAAAATAGTGATTATTGCCGGTAATGACATGGTTCTACTTGCTGGATCATTGTGCCATAGAAGATGGCTTCTAGTTTACTTCTACCATCGACATAACGAATATAACATTTCGAAAGCAATGCCATGCAATGCTGCTTTGCCTTATTGGCTAGCAATAGAAGAAGCAGTGGTAATGGTAACAGCTGAGTGGCCACCAAGAAAATTATCTCAGTTCTACGTTAGCAATGCTTTGCAGCTGGTACGTCCGACGAGTGTTATGAAGAATCACCGTGTTCGTGAAAAGGCAGCCCTTCAAAACGTGTTGCTCAATCCTCTTGGCTATATGGAATTTGAGATGAAGGTGTGCACATGCCCACACGTCGTACGTACATACCAACACAAACTCCCCCCAGTTCAAGTCCCATTCGTTTGAAAAATTTTTTGGATGGGCAGACGGTCGAATTTATTCAGTGTGATCCTAAAGAACATCGTAGCACTGCAACGAAAGAAGACCTAGTCTTCCTCAGTAGTTGTACCCTCTGCTTACAAATCCCGAGGCAAGAGTCTCACCAGCTTAACTATGTCGACCCTTGGCTACCAATTAAGGTCCTGGTTTGGCCCAGGAGTAACATGCTAGCCTTTAACGACTAAGTTCATGGGCTCGAGACCTGCGGCATATGTAAAGCTCATGGATAGATTCCAGGAAAGATTCTGCCCTTACAAACCAAACCATGCTCTCACGAGCAATATGCATAGCAGCATGCGTAGCAGTCGCATTGCCATCTACCCTAAAGGCCTACACCTAAAAGGTGTTCTAGGTTTGGCGCTTCCGGCAAGCTTCTTTTCACGGTGCGATCAAGACTATTTGCAGAGGCAGAACTCTGAATTGGCTGATGTCTACCATGTGGCTGTTGTGTGAGCCCATCTGCCGATATGTCGAAATGCGTAGACAGTTTCCTGTCACTGATGTGTAGTATGATTTTTCGGTCAGAAATCCGTGCCTCAATTAGAGTCACCCTTGCTATGTTATCATGCTCATGCATCCTGAGTGGTACGACGAGTCAATGATCTCTGACAATGATCGCTGAGCAGCCACTTGACAGCTTTCTATCTGCTGCTGCTGCCGCCTCTGTTGCTGCTGCTCATGCATGGCATTGGCCATTGCTATTCTAACTATTCATATATAGTATACAAATCATTCTTAACTGGTGGACATTTATTCCAATGCCGATCATTTCCACTTGTTGGTAGGTGACCACCTGACCACGCATTTGCTTTGATAACACACCTATTTAGGACAGCATTTAGTGGGTCCCTGTGATTCGTCCTTGATGTGCTTATGCGTGCTGACACTGTGCATGCTGCCACTAACCACATTTGCATGCTGACCCTGTGCATGTCACCCCTAACCATATTATTCATTTTGTTTGTTTTTCAAGCATGATTTTACTTACTATTCTATTGCATATCACTTTGCTGCAAATGTAAAGCACCTAGAAAGAGATTAAGTTCTCTGAGGGCGCTTTATCAAGTGCATTATTATTATTATTATTATTATTATTATTATTATTAATACTATCTCACTTATCAATGGCGCCATAGCTTCGAAGTAACCTCTGGCAAAAGGCGAATGTATCAGGTCATCACAATGCCAGAGCACGGTCGATGCCGACTATGGCACATCTTTTTCAGCGGTCCTGAACTGCTACTTCTATGTTACTCACTACCTCAACTGCTCTCCTGACTCTGCTATGCTTCCCACTTTCTCTTTGTTGGGTGAGACGAAGTCGGTTGGCTACCGAATGCGTACCGAAAGCCGCTTAGGCTGTGAGTGTGCTATACCAAACTCTCCTGCGTAACACCCACATGGTCTTTATGACTTTGTGGAGTTACTGACGGAGATACATTACATTACATTACTCTCCGACGAGTTCTGTGTGCGCCAGCATGCAGATAGTGACAACCAAGATTGAGCCTAGGAGGAAGCCAGACCTTTAACTGGCCAGGTCAGCCACTCGGGTTGGCCACCGAAGGGGGACCGAAGGGCTGCTTTACATCCTCCTTTTATGGTTGTTTCACTGGACCTCTAGGGTCTGCTGGCCTGCCCCATCCGCATGCCAAAGCTAGCATTTAACTGTGGCTATGTGCATGCATGATGTGCTAGTGATCTTGAGATGAATGTATATTGGTGTGGTTGTGTGATGGTAATGTGCCTGACCGCCACATCCACATTGCTGCACTTAAAAGCTAGCACTGCCGCTGGGCTCGAATGCTCCAGATATATCTAATGTAGCATGATCATTTGCATGAATTGTGTTGCCAGTGGTGCATAGCTTGGATTCTGACCGGCTGCTTGCCGGGATGCTTGACCGACTGTTCGAATTGTTTCCCATACCGATTGAGGCGGTATGTCTATTTGCTCACCTGCTCACCTTACCGATGGCTGTGTCTGTTGCCAGGTTGGCTCCGGCTGGACGTGAGGGTCTCTGATGATGTCTTCTTGATGCTTCATCAGCCCCAGTCTGCTGACGTTTGTGGAGCAGAGCAGCAGCAATGGGTGAGACCACTGATCGACTGCCATTGCCAGCAGCTCCTATATCACCTGCTGTCGCTGGCAACGACAGTGACTGCTGCTGATATTCTATGGATGAAAATTAACTGTCGTTGGTGCTGACAATCAGACTGGCAGCTGGGGTATATGTCCTAGCACCACCCAGCTCCCAAATATGGCGGTGGCCATGCTCTCGAGTGGGCTAGTGAGCTTGCAGGCATTTGAGCACAGCTCTCAGCCACCCGACGTGCCAGAGGCGTGATTCTCTTCAGTAATCCTGCAGTGCTTGCACAGCATTGCTGGCTTCAACCGTTTGTTGATGATCCATGGTTGGCTGAAGGTTTTTTTGTGAGATGCTAGCCGTTTAGGAAAGGCTGAGGGCTGGGCTCACAACCTGCTTGCACTTTCTCTGCCCCTGACCTGCCTTTCGGTAAGTGCTGCCTTTCGGTAAGTGGTTGGTGTTTCGGTGTTGCTGGCGAATGGTGGCTGTGGAATGGAGTTTGAAGGGTTCGGTGGGCACAGACTGAACGCTATAGGGTAAGTCATTCATTACCCACGTTCGGCTGTGCACAGAAAACGAGTAGTATTCTTTTCTTTTATCCAAGACAGGCCACCCACTCACAAGGTCCAGTCCAGCCCAGCCCCTAAGCCTGCCACTGTTCCGAGTGCTGAAGTGGCTTCCTGCAGTTTCAGCTCCATGTTTCCTGCTGGTCTGCGAAAGCGTTGTCTTGGCTATGCTAGCGACCAATAGGCTTGTCCAGGATTGAGCTGAGGAGGGGTGGCCAAATCTTTATATCCACCTATAGGCAGCCAATCATAGAACGGCGAATGGGTGTGGCAGGCAGCCAAGCTACTGGATGTGCCCCTTCAAGTCGGTTCGAGCAGGAGTGGTGGTGCTGACTCCCCATCTAACTGCCCATTCTATCGACTGCCGTGGCTCAGCTAGCAGTCACAATTTACCAGACCTGGTGGGGCCGGGCTGGCTGCATGCAGCCAGCAGCTGATCAGTTCTAGCCATGGCTGCTGGCTGCACAGTCTGCCCCGTGTGTGTGCCCCTGTGCATAAACAATAGCAGTTCCGCCAGAAAACGTTGTGGCCTACAAGTTTGGAGCCGCTGCCTGCTGCTGTGCCACTGTCCGGTGCAATTTGTCGATGCCTACTGGAGGCTGTTGGCAATGTAGCCGACCTCTGCACAAGACAAGCTACCTATGCAAGCGGTCAGCGCGGAATTAATATTGGGGTGTGCTGCTTCTTACCCCTGTGCACCCTACTCCTTTTTTGTGTGCTTCTCTTAACGGCAGATGTAGCCTGTCATGCCTGGCATGACGACAGCCGTGCCTACTGCTGCTTTGTGCCGTGACCATAATGCCAATAGCTTGTAAATGCCTGCACGGTGAACCGTAAGTTGCTCCACGGTAGCACTGCCACATGGGGAAAGGGAGAACCAGCAGACCCAAGACTCAGCCCCTTCCCCTGGACCGATCGTAAGGGGGATGTTGGGATGCTCGGTTGCTTAGTAAAAGCCTTGCTCTGTATCCGAATCACCTGATTCCCTTGCTGCCTGTATCGATGAGGCTCTCACTTGGGTGGCCACTGGCTCCCCTAAGCTTAGCAACGATAGTACCAGCCTCCTCAAGTTTTTGGGCAAGCCTAGTGTCACCCTCAAGTTGGAAGGCGGCACCCTCAAGATTGATTCATTTAGCATCACTGCATTGTCGTCTGCCCATAATCCGGGTGTGTGTTCCAAAACGACTTGTCGTATTAGAAAACGACTTGTGATTGGATGAGCACGTTTTCTCCAATGTCAAGTCGGCCTACTTTCAGCTAAGGAACATAATCGAAATCAGGACCTGCCGAGACAAGAGTACGACAGCCCGAGTAGCTCGCTCCTTTGTGACATGCCATCTAGATTATTGCGATTGCCTTTATCAGATCCACATGTAATTGGATGAGCACATTTACTTCATAGTCAAGTCTGCCTTACTTTCAGCTAAGGAACAAAATCAGGAACAAAACCACCAAAATCAGGACCTGCCGAGACAAGAGAACGACAGCTCGACTAATTCACTCGTTGGTGACAGTGCATCTAGATTACTGTGATTCCCTTAATTCACGACTCCCTGCACGTTTCCCTAAACGTCGGCCACCGGTGCAGAACTCAGCTGCTCGTATGGTCTGCTGTCAACTGTCAGGATGCCACAGTACCCCACATCAGTCTGATTCTTGCTGCCTCCCTACCAAGCATCGAATCATCTTCAAGATCCGTCCTGTG
This sequence comes from Cristatella mucedo, assembly GCA_009760855.2. NCBI lineage: Eukaryota > Metazoa > Bryozoa > Phylactolaemata > Cristatellidae > Cristatella > Cristatella mucedo. The sequence continues at coordinate 2,781,635 of WPIO01000001.1, read as the reverse complement.
GCCTATCGGTCGCTTCAGTGCTTGCATCAGCTCATCTGACCCACAAACTAGCTCCTCCTCTGACAGTGGTTCCAAGTTGAGAAGGTTCTCACTCTCCGAATAACAAGCACATGACGGGCGTCAGACTCCGATTTGGCAGCTGCTTGACTCATTGGTTAGAACCACCCGAATGGGCCTTAGCGACCGGCAGGCTCGGCTGAGCTTCCTGTCACGTGGTCACGGTGCTCACTGGCCGCTGGGCCAGTGTGGTGAGGGGAGAAGACCTTGCCTATCACTAAGAGCTAGCTAGTCATGCCTTGGAGGACAGGGACAGGCTAATAGAGGTCCCGGCAGCAGGCCTTCTCTTGCTGATAATGCCAGCAGTTTTCTCCACTTGCCGTTGAGCTGTCAGCCGACCCTGCTCAGAGACAGCTCCTTGGTGCTGCACCTGTGCTGGTCGAGCACTGGTGCCCTGAGGTGCCACTCGGGCGCAATAGTTTTATAGTTGGCTTAATTCGTGCTCACATTCCTAAATGAGTTGAAATCAAGTAGGGAATAATGGCTGCAGTTGCTAAGAATGGTAGCAGAAGCAGTGTGGCCACTGCTGTTATACTACTAAACTAGGATGCAACAAGAGCATCTGCTGCCCTGCAGTCTCTTAGTATTAGAAAGCAGGCCGGTGTGCATTGTCCTGAGCCTTCTCTGCCATGGCTGCCGTGGCGGCTCTATCAGGTCCAGCGGGGTCAAGTGCTGCCACCGCTCGGTTCAGTCTCTGCTGCCACTGTAAAGCAGCTCAACTCATCCAGACTGTCATTCCATGCCATCCGTGGAGCATTGCAAGCAAGCACTGGGAACTTGTCTCAGGCTTACCGGTTCTCTGCAACGCTAGCTTCGTTGCTTCGACTGTGCCCAAATGCAGCGCTGCTAAAGTTTTGCCTTTAAAAAAGCGATGCAATGCATCACGATTTCCTTTTTGCCTATTGCAGTCATTGTCTGTTTTTAGTTCGGATTCTGTGCCCTGTTTTCGAGAATGCTGTTGTCTCCTCGTTTTGATCTTTTCTGCACGAGCACTTTTTGTGGTTGCTTTCAAGTCCGGAGAAAGTTACCTCAACCAACGACAGGCACAGCCTTAGCAGGAGCGCTGAGCTGGGCCACCATTTGCATAGCAGCTTAGTATGTAGTCACGTGTGCTGACCTCTGGACCTCTGGCTGGTCTCGTGCTGTCGTAAATAGGAACGAGCATGTCATCTTGGTGTTCACCTCGATGTAAGCTTTCAGTTAATTTTGTACAAATCATCATGCTTAAAAGGGTGCATACATCAGTTATTGGAAAACGCCACCAAGCCTGGAAGACTTCTTTGGTAAACAACTGTCGTCACTTTGTAACTCTTTACATCTGTTTGTAGCTGTTCATGTTGTTAGTGTTTCGTTGCTCCTAATATTGGCAGGAATAATTTTGATCCAAGTCCAGAGCTTGCTAGCCTGGGATATAATTCATTTGTCTAGTGCCTCAATATCTATTTCGGTGCTTCACATATGCCTTGCGGCTCGACCCCAAGACCCTGGTTATCAAATAAATAAATAAATACTAGCTGATTTAACAGCCTCTTTTGTATAGCGACAGAAGAGCCTCTACCACTGTCACCACCACTTGCAGTGGCAATAAAGGATTGCCCACCGCAGGATTCGAACCCACGACATCGGGACCGAAGTCGTGAAAAGCAACCACCGTACCTACCTAGTGTGCCATCACGGCTCACGGCATACATTCACCTCGACCTCAGTAGAGGCAAGCACCTTAACCACTCGGCCAAACTAGTGGGCGATGAAATCTCTGCATCAATAGATGCAATTGTAGCATTTGGACAATGTCTCAAGTGCAGGGTAAATTGATATAACGTGACACAGGTATAGTTGCATGCTCTGCTGCTGCTGGCACCACTGCTAAGTGCAGTATCTGACATGAAACATTTGCCTAGCCTGCATTGTAGAGTGTACTGTATGCCCACACAGTGCATGTAGTGCTGCTGCTTACTACATGCAGTAGGAATAACCGGTCCCTTGGGCAGGAATTTTCCATGCATTGGTCAAGCCACACTTTTTGTTTCTGTAGGGAAGTTCAGCATCGTCCAGCCATCATTGATACAGCAGCTTAAGTCCATCTTAGACCAATATCAGGATGACGGCCAAATTCTAAAGGTAACTCCGTGTCATTGAAAAGTTGCTAAACTAGGTGATACGGATCTGCATTTTAGTAGCTCATCACCAGCAGTCCTATTTAGCAGATTTCTTCTCAGTACATCAAAATGTGGGTTGTATAGCTCGTCTGTACATATACTGTAGAACCTGTCTGTATGCAGACTGCTTGCATTCGTAATCTGTGTGTAGACATTGATTTTTCTTAAGTCAACTAGTTATTGCTGGATTTTATGAATATATTGTTCTAGTGCATACACACATATCCTCTTGTCAATTATGCAAACCGATGGACTAGGGGCAGGTCGTGGTTTACTTTGAGGATGCAGTCAATCTCAGATTCTTGGGTGAAAAGAGATGCTCAATGCAGTATCGTGATAGCATTTTTTTGTACTAAGCGCAATTCGAACAGATCATATACCAAGGTGCCATAATTTTATTCTGTATTTTATTATTTTATTATTATTTGTTATTTATTTTATATATTGTTTAATTTATCATTGTATTCCGTATTTTATTTGTCTTTGCACTGTCTGCTAGTCTTACGTGACCCCCTTTTTCGTGGACTTGCATCGATCACCGTGTATTCATGAAATGAGGTTGCTGATTGTCCTGGTTACATTTAAGCTCAGGCTGCAACTGTATGTGATTCTATCGTGTAATCAATGGATTTAATCCTATCACGTGGTTAATGGAAGTAGTGGGTGATTCTTGCATGTGATCAATCGAAGTCTTATCAGCTTACCAATAACCTTAAAGTGGCTGCACACAGCTCGACAGCCGAGGGGTAGCTACTCTGCATGGCTTTACCCTCTGGCCGGCCTGACTGCAAGCTAGCTTATAGGATCAAATCTGCAGATAGAACTAGAACCTTGCCGATGAGTAAGTGGCCACCATTCACGGTTTCTGGATCCTCAGATTCGAATCCTAATGGCCGATAGCTCTTTGATTTACTTGGTGCAAGGCTAAATCCGGGTCTTATATAGGGCTTGGTTAACCAAAGTTAAAGCTAAGGTCATCTGATTCAGCTGCCTTGTTTATATCGCCTTAGGAGCTATCACCCCGGCTTGCATCGGGCAGTAAAGAATTGCCTGTTGTAGGACCCCTACCCACGATCAGAGTGTCAACACCTTATACCTAAGCAAAGACGGGCAACAATGCAGTCGTCCCCAGGGTCACCGGTCGGTACAATACGATGACCGTTCCTATGACTGTATCGGGCAGCCTGATTGTGCAGCTGGCCTGCCTGGCCTCTTTGAGCAGCAGCCTTGTCTGGCCTTGGCCTTAGGAGTCTGGGAGCTGCTTGGCTGCTTGCTCAAGTTTTGCTGACTGGCGAAGATCGGATGTCAAAGCTTATCGACTGCTGCAGTGAATCATTTCGGGAGAATGAGTCGGTTGGAGATGCTGGTGTCAGGCTGTAGGGTAATTTATAAAGCACCGGCTTAGCCTGTGGGGGGGGGGCACCAAGGCACTGGTGCTCCCATCGTAGAAAATTGAATGATAGGCCTTCGAGGCTTCGAGGAGGGCAGGGCAAACCTCCAGCTGAGGAATGGTAACTCTCTGCAATGAGTGGAGTGGTCCTTCTCTACCCACTCAGAGTAAGGCCTGCAAGGGAACGCCTTGGCAAACCATTTCTCACACGTATTAACAGCCGGTATTCGAGAATAAAGCAGTGAGTTGCAAGTAGTGAGTTATAGAAATTGCCAAGAGTGAGAAACAAAAGTCTAAGGAAGATGTCGCAAATGCTTGGACCAGCTTGACTTTAGTACCCTTATTCTTGTACCCTTACCTAAGCAAGCCCGAAATTGTTCTATGCTACGTAGTTGAAAGTTGGCAGACTTTAATGTGGAGGGGATGCTGTCATATAATAAATGACAAGTCATTTTTGAACAGGATGCCTACATTCCGTGATCAGGCTACATGTTACAGTATGTGCTGGCCAGGCCTATTTATTTCCAAGGTTTGGCTTCCAGTTTCTCAGTGATCCTACATTTCCTCCCATCACTATGTTGTGCGTTTTATCGTCATTCATTTTATCGCCATACTTTGCTGCCATCCAAGTGCAAATTCATGCTGCGAGGAAGCTGAGAGAGGTCGAGGTGCTGAGAGAATGTGGAGGGAAGGATCAAATCACAGGTACAGCTGTTAGCTATCTCAATGGAAACGCAAGTCTATATTGTGCTTGGCGATTACATTGTCTAAGAGTACAGTATAAATTGTGGAAAGAAGTGGATTTCAAATGGATTATTGGGGTACCCCAAACTCTAAGAGCTCTCTCGAATGACCGTTGGCCATTGGCTAGGATTCACTTGCCCCGGCCTATGGAGCCGAACTACTCCCAATCTGGCTACTCACTTGCTGCCTGTTTTCTTGCTCAAGTCGTTTAACCTTTAGCCTCTAGCAGCCTCAACTAGTTTGGAGACCGTGCCTCGAGTTCGCATGCTCCTAAAGCATGGAACCAACTCCCGACTGACGGCATGACATATGACTTGACGATATTAAAAAAGAAGCTAAAATGCACCTGTTTACCACAACATTTAGTGGTTCCTTTTGAATTATTATTGTGTGCATATTCTTGCTGACACGGTGCATGTTCTCACTTGCCAATTTGTGATTTATGTGGACAAAGCATGTGCTACAAGGAGTTGGTTGGTTTTTAAATAATAATGCCAATATCGAACCCTTTACGAGCCAGATCTGGCACTGTACAGGCTTTCATTAAATTAAAGTGGGTTTTTTGCAATTCTTCAATGTAGGACGGACATGGTCAGCGCAACCGTTGATAAACTGGCTTGCTGACTCTCAGCTCCACCAGTGACGATGCTTTGAACGTATAGCCAGGGCATGTGAGAGGCTCTAGTCAAGCATCTGCCTAAAAAATGTGAACATGGGCTCTGACCTGGTGTTGACCACCTTGGATGGAGGTGTTTTGGCTGTCCATCCTGCCCGGCAGCTACGAATAGCGCGAATTGATTTGCTAAATATCGCCAAGTCCGAATAGGATCGTAAGCAGAACACGGCTTGCCACGCACTAGTCACATGTGCACTAGTCGTATGTTTAAGTCACGCTTCTTCCATAGATGTGAGGCCCAAGCACGTGGAGAGGTATTTCTGGTGGCCAATGTCATATGACAGCATCGTTTGATTCATCACCAGTACAGCACGGTATTAAGAAATACTACTTCCTCATCTTACGGCTGTCTGGGTGTGGCTGCCGTGGCTACGTCTGTTACACAATTGAGCCGACGACTTTTCCCTCTGCCTATGTGTGCTGATCGTTCTAGACTTGCACGGCTGGCCTGCAGCTATCCATGATGTGGTGCCCCCTTCAGCTACGCTCTCGCGTAAGAACCTTGGCTGAGCTGTCGGCGGCAAGTGTCTAGAGTTGTCAATGCAAGACAGAGTAAGAAAAATAAAACGAGAGTGCAGTCGCCGTACCGGCATTGGGAAGCGAACTCGAGTCCTCGGACACTGCTAGCCAATCGGTCTGACTGCTCTTAATCATCTAGATCTTAATCTTAACTGACACATGGGCCCTGGCATGTGGGGCTTTGGCTGCACGTGCTGCTCTCAATGGGGGCTTTAGCCATCGGCTCGTCTTTAGGGCTGCAGGGCTTTAGGGCTTGCCATTGTTTGACACCGGTCATTGCCTAACGTTGGGCCAAGCGCCCTTTTTGCGTACACGCGCATGTGCAGTCATGGAGGATAGGCTAGGCCGCGTGCGGACAGCCCTTTGGGGGGAGGGTCTGCTCATGTCGGTCGCAGATTCAGATATGTGCATACTGAGCTCACGTTGGCGTCCTAGTGGACCGGCGGTAGGCATTGGCTGTGTGTTAATGCCTCACATTTTGTTTGCCACTCGTATATAGGAGCTGATCCAGAATGCTGAAGATGCCCAGGCAACAGAGGTCAAGTTCTTGCTGGACGAAAGGAGTCACGCTGCTCGGCCGGACTGCCTGCAGCATCCCGATCTCGCCCAGTTTCAGGTTAGCGGCAATCAGGAGATTTTTTGCTGCTTGAGAGATACTACTATATGACTGTGTCGTTGGCCAGTTCCTTTGCTTCCCTTTGCGAATAATGATGGCAGTTGTAACTGACCTACTCCCAGGCTGAGCTGCTGCTGGTTATGCAATCCACGGCAAACAACTGCATTTCTGCAATAAGCAGATGCTTCCGGGATTGATGCCCGAAGAGCTCGTAAAAGTGCAAAGTGCTTTCTGACAGCCTATGCTTAGGTCTGGTTTTAGCTGAGGCAGTGAACTTTACGCTGCTGTGCTCTGTATGTCAGCACCTACTCAGCATCGATTGCTATGGCTCCCCACTTCAACTCACACATTTTGAATCACACAAGGTGTTCCGAGCCACTGTTTGGATTTACACGTACACACACGCGCACACACACACACACACACACACGTACACACACACACACACACACACACACACACACGTACACACACACACACACACACACACACGCACACACACATGTAAACGTACACATGCAGACACACACGCATGCAAGCACTCACACACACACAAGCGCACGTGATTTCGTGGGAATGCGAATTCCTGTTTGCATGAACGAGCTGTGAGGTGCTAGGTCTGTTGCAGTGTTTAGGAGTGGTGAAGTATAGCAAAAGGAGATCGGCCATCCTATCGAACACAGTAGAGCTGCTATGTGATTCAGACAGGGGCCTTGCTTATGATACTGATGATGAGCTGATTGTCGTGATATCTATATAATGCCAGCAGGCTGATTAAGTGGAGTACCAAGCAATTAGCTGTGAGTTTTGTGGCAGCTTGGTGGTTATATCCCTGGGCAGTGAATCAGCAATCCTGCTCTTTTGGCAGTTGGTGCACCGGAGCTGCCTTTGGCCCAGGGTAGTGTGATTTAGTAATTATGTACAACAAACACTGCTCCTCATCTGCTCCCCAAGACATCCTAAGTTGCCAAGGCATCTGAAGTTGCCCCGTTGTGTCATAGTCATAGGTTCTTATACTGAATGCTGGATGCTCCTACTGTTCATTAGCATTAGATGTAATCGAATGTTAGTTTTACCGGGCTAGCTCCCATTCTTGTGATTGTTCTGCTGTGCCCAACGGCACTGATCATGTTAATGCTACGACCTGAAAAGGGCAATTGGTAGAATTACCCCCCCCCCCAGTCTTAGCCCAGAGGTAATGTGCTCGCACTTCACGACCTCTTTCTTTATCGTCCACTGAAAGCAGACGAAAGCCGATAAGGTTCTTCTGCTGCTATATAAATGAGGCTGTTCGATCAGCTAACCTTAACTTTACTTGTAGAGCTGAAGTTCCCAAAACGAGCGATTTTTGCAAACTTAGGTACAAGCCAGATAATCATATTATTTGGAATTTAATTATTAAATAGTGTGTCTACAAATAGGGACATCTGGAATTGGCTATCGTTAGCAAGATCTAGGAATGAAGCGATAGTAGATGATTAAAGTTGAAATTCATCACGGCTGCACCGATATAGGGCTCTTCTTTCGATTCACTATCACAAGCTATATGTGGTATGCTCGAATCCGAGATAGTAACAGGCTGTTTCAAGCACTTTTATTGATCAAAGTCTGATATCTGATATCTCTGATATCTCTGATATCTCTGATATCTCTGATATCTCTGATATCTCTGATATCTGATATCTTTCATCGAATTCCAACACTTTTTCTATCGACATTACGTCTCGAGAGTTGTTTGCTAGCTTGCTGCAGCTGGTGCTGGGGGCTTCTAACAATCGAGCACCAATCCGGAAGCTTGTGAACCAAACCAAACCGGAACCAAACAGAACCAAACCGGAGCTTGTGCACCGAGTGGTCCGATGGATGCCCAGTTGAACGCTATTGAACGCTACCAAACTGCAGGTCGGTGCCCTGTTGCTGGTGAAGTTAAGTGCAGGTAAAGTTATTCAGAGGATTTGGAAATATCTTCCAGAGTGCATAATGAATCTGTACCGTGGAACAAGTCTCAGTCAGATGGCTTCTGAGTAGCATAGCATGAATGAGTAGAAGCATGCAGAGATGCTACATAGCTTGGCATGGTAGAGCTGGCTAAGTTTATGCAGGAGAAGAGAACTAAAAATGCCGTCAAGTATTGCCGCAACATGATGGCAGCATTTAGACTTTCAGCATTAGCTGCTGTCTGTGCAAGCAAGCTGGTTTCCACCGGGCTTTGTTTTAACACGGTCTGTGTAATCCAGCTGAAACATCTTCTCGCGTGCTTTCCTGACACCAAGGCATTTTCACAAGGACGAAGTCAACCAGCTCAGCAGTGCTTTCAAAAGTGTATGTGGACAGAAATTTAATTATGAAGCTTTTGTTTGGCACTAGCTGCGAAAATCATGGGCTGGTAGCATGTCAAGCATGTTCACAAAGAGTTTTTGATGGGTACTGACAGTAAGACAGTATTTCCGGGTCTCGGCTTGCACTTGCGAAAGTGTTGGTGTTGCCTGGTTCCTACATTTCAAGCATTACCAGACAAAAAAGCTTATTTGTCTCTGAGCCTACCTCCGGAAGTGCTTCGAATATCAAGGTCAACAATCGAGCCAGGTTTCGTGCTTGCACCACTAAAATTCCCTGTGCTAAACCTTAGCTCTCTCACTAATATCTGTATAGGCCATTCCCTCTGTGAGTGACGTGTTTTTGATCATCACCTTGACGTATAACGAGAAAAGTTCTTGTTGCCTTGCTGACGTCTTTCTTGCTCACTTGTTTTTTGTTTTGTTACTGGTAAGTCAGTTATGACACTGGGTTCTGTGTGTGTGTGTATGTGCGTGTGTTCGCGCGCGTTGGGGGGTTGGTGGACAGATTGAGTAAGCGAAGGTAAGGTGCTTGCTCTTCACGACCAAGGTCGCGGTTTCGAATCCTGCTGTGGGCGATCCTTTTGTTGCCATCTGCAAGCAGTGGTGATAAACGCTCTTGTGCTGCTATACAAATGAGGCTGTTACATCAGCTAGTATTTTTAAGCTGATTTTTAAGCCTCTGGAAGCAGTAAGGATACAATGTCTGTGTAGCGAGACCGTGCCTTCGAGGCGAGTGGTCTGAACACATAGAAGTTGCCAAGATCTGGCCAAGAGGGAGCACCGATTTGATCATGCCTGACGAAGCCAATCGCAGAAGCCTGAGTGAACCTGTCTGTCAGCATGGCTATCCAAAGCACCCCTTGCAATCGGTTGAAGGGGGGGTGGCAAGGAGCCACCAAAAGGCTGTTCCTCTCCCACCGGTGGCTGGCTGTTGTAAACATGACCGACTCCAGCTCACTGACAGGCTGATGGCCTGCTGCTTGTATCGTCCTCAGCACTCGCCGCGCACTTGCTGCAGCTGCCCGCCGCAAGCAGGCCCCTGCAGGAAGGTCCTTCGGTCCGATGCAGGGTCCGGCACTGTACTCGTACAACGATGCTTACTTCACCGAGTCCGACTGGAATGGGCTTAAGATGCTCGGTGACAGCATCAAGAAGGACGATCCCACCAAGGTGGGCCGATTCGGCCTGGGCTTCAAGTCGGTGTTTCACATGACAGGTGAGAGCTCCCTGCCTAGTCACCGAGTTGCCTAGAAGCTGCTGCTAGGGTACCGGCAGGCAGGGTGCGAGTCGCTAGGGCTTTATGCTATGGCTTCCGAGATTTGATCGCCGACTTCATCTCAGTGACAGGCCTCGGGGGGGGGGGCGCGGGTGGGCGACGAGACATGGCTTAGCTTGTAGGGGGCTGGATTGGGCCGCGACAGCTGGATTTCTCGACTTTTCGGCCATTTCCAAGCTTTCGGCGAAAACCCCTCTCCCCAGCAGAGCAGCGGTTGGCGTGCTGGCGCTCAAGCAGAGCCGGCAAACAAGGCCAGTCGACGAGCAGCACAGATGAGGAAGATGCCTGCATGGCTTCACAAGGTTTCATTGTCTCCTCGTTTAGCACCTTATTATCTTCCTTGGCCTGTGTAGCAGCCTGGTGGCGCAGTGGGTTGCAGAGCATGCTAGCTCAGCCATTGGGTAGCATCTGTAGCAGAACCGTGCTACCGCATTAGCGACCTATTTTTGACACATAGTTTCGAGATAGTTACTGCATTCTCTGCTAAAATGCCAACGGACGGTCATTGTTATGCACCATGTTATTTAAAGTGCCCGAAAAGAGATTTAGTTCTCATAGGGCACTTTAAACTGTCTTACTATTGTTATTATTATTACTGGTAATTTAGGCCATCATCTAATTGGCAGATCGTTTCAGCAGCCTCCGGAACATTGCTATTTTGGAGAATCATACACACTACTGCTCCTAGCATCGGCTCCAGCTATTTGCAGCTATGCGTGAGCTAGCCCAGTTCATAGGGGGGTTGGCGGAGTTGGCTGCAGGATGTGACTGAGACTAGCTTTGATGTCGAGTTGGTGTGCAGCGACGAGGAGGCACAGCTGGCCATTTCGGACTATCTGGGCAGGCATTGGACTTGTGCTAACGCATGATTGCCAGATGAAGGTAGTTATCAGTGTCCAACTAACGTATGCAGGGGCATGCATGCAGCTTTCAAAGGTGCACCGACAGTAATGGTTCGGTCTTACAGCACGGCCGCTCGACACACATTGAAGACGAAATCTCAACGACTTCGGGGCACCAATGGGGTTTGGCGACGAGCGCCAATTCCTGCGCTTGGAGGAGAGCAGTGCACAGTTGGCAGCCCACTCGGAAGCTGCTGAGATGCTTAGTTTTATTTTGCCACTATTGACCTGCAGGCCACCGTTTTGCCAATCTTCTGAGCTTGTACTGGATCTATGTACAGGTTCCTAGAAGGTGCCTGCTTGAAAAGTCTCATGGCCAGCCCTCCCTCTCCCTCTCACTGGTTCCAGTTGGTGCTATAATTTTGGCTCGTCTGCAGGCGCTTCGTTTGCTCTGCAAGATCAGAGGCTGCTCAAGCTGAGTGTAATTACAGAGCAGCATCTGGTTCTCTGTCTGTGCATCTTCTGGTGCCCTGCGAAAAAGAGGTCGTTGAATTTTTGACCTTACGATCCTGCCACTGGCGTCACTGGAACTTGCTACACGACTCGGGTCTTGCTGTGGGAGTTGTGATGAAGCTCATAAGAAAAAAGACCAGTCATTCTAGGCATTCAGTGTGTGTCGGTACATTCTTTGTGAGCGGTTGCCCCTGATGTGCCAGACATCGGCTACACTTCGTCTTAACCATAGGACTTTGGCAAAAGCGCATGTTTCAATGGATGTCAATAGAGAAGTGAGCTGTTTGAGAAGAAAAAGATTTTAGTTACTAAATTGAAGAACTAGCATGGCATGTTTGTTCTGGGCACACGAGGTTTGGGCCAACGCCTGTAGAAGGGCGATTCAATCGACTACCGGGATTTAAAAAAAACGATTCTGATGTTATCGACATGAGCAATGGCTCGGAGTTATAAAAATGTAGACTGAAAGACAGGCACGTGTTGGCATCTGCTGCTTTAGGGGCTACACAGAGAGCAGCACGAGGCACGGCTCCATTCCATGGAGCCGTGCCCGCCACTGGACAGTGCACTCACAGGGCGGTTAAGCCGTGCAAGCTGTAAGTGCGCAGTGTCTACCAAAGGTTCTAGCACCAGCAAGATGTGATTCTTTTAGTATAGCCACGTGTTCACATGCATTCATGTTTGCCTGTAAGCAGGTTTTGCTGGTTGCTATGAGGTTAAGCCCCTCTCGGCTGCAGCCTGGCTTAGTAGCTGCATTGTTCTGGTTGTTACGGTCTTAGTTCATGCTGTGAAGCCCCTTATTTTCTTAGTTTGTATCCTTATCTTGAGAGGTATACGGTTATAGCTAGACATTATTATTGAGCCTCTACTGTAGTGAGGTAAGATGTGAAGCTGAATGCGAGTTACAGACTCTTGAAGTCGATACACCGCCTGATAACATCCAGTGTGAATTGGTGAGCAGTGGTTTCACATTGCATTTACGACGTTTACGACAGCTAAGTCTAGTTGCCGAGCTTTTGACGAATCACATTCTCGCGTACTTAATCAGCCACATCATGCAGATCGGGTGAATCGCCCTTAAACAACAGCCTTCATATAAATGTAAATCGTCCTGCATGTACTTATGTGCGCTATGATCACACGTGTTTTTCTCTTATTAACTCAAGTGCTTCCCATACAGCTTTTGCAAAGAATTTGAACAAAAATTCAATTCTCTTAGGGCCTCGAGGGACTAGATGGGGATGACTGGATGGAATGAAGAATTTAGGGGATTCGGTGAGATCCATCCCTAGCAGATAGCAAGCTTTTTTAAAGACCCACCAAGTTGATTGATGCCTTGTCTCCTATCGTGACCACTAATGCCACAATTGAGATAGTTTATGAATTGGCTCTCGTTGAGAGGACACCATGGCCGCTTTTCGATGCAACTGATGTGAGCACGGGAAAGAGAGGGCGAATTTGCTTCCTGCCCAAAAACAGCTTTATAGATATTCTCAATTGGCTTGTAGACGTCATCCGACTGAACTCGCCCTACAAATGGTATTCCGTGTATACGTCACACCTAAATCAATGAACATCAACAGTTTGCACTGTTAAAGTTGCGGCTTGCATCAAATGATTGATCGTTTTTTCATTTCTGTAATGGGTGAATAGGCCCCTAAGCCATCTCTTTCAAATGCCGGAGATATATCATTCATTGCCTTGGCACTTTATCAGCAATTACAACATAATGTGTTGTAGTATGTCTCTCTGTAACTCTACAAGGACCCAGCTGATGATGTGATGCTAGAGAGTTTTCTATAGCACACACAAAGCCTGAGCTGCTTACAATGGAAGAATTAAAGAGTTTGCTATCCAATCAAAGACAGCTAATTTTGTCGGCAAGTTATATAATAAGTTTAAATAAAAAGTTATTTCGGCCGTTTTTTTTTACTCAAAGGAACACAATAGCAGGTCAACCAAATCCGTTTGAAAGCTCTTCATATATCAATAAGTCATTTGAGTTTTAGAGATTGTAGCTTCGGTAAAGCAGGCTTAGAACTCTGCATAAGAGGACTGCATATTACAGCACTTATAAAAAAGCCCCTAGATTGCTGGTGAACCTGCCTAATGCATAGTTTGCTGATCCGCTGCTTCAATCTGGCAAGGTTCAATGAGCTTGGAGAATTTAGCAGGCCCCGTTGTGAAATGTTGCAGTAGCCGACTGATATCTTAGAGAGATGGCATATATAGTATATAGTACGGATGGCGTTTGAAACCGAGCCTATATATTGTTACCTGTCATAGCAGTTCCACGAGTTTCAGCATTCAGAGACTACTCTAGGTATAGATAAAGCCTATCTGCTTTGTACAGTTTGAGACTGATTAGTTACAGCAGTTAAGTGTAATACGTGGTCAAGTTTTGAATCATTGATTCGCTAGCCAAGGAGAAGATGCTGACGAGGTCCAATTAGACCGACGGCAGGCTCAGAAGAGAGTGTCTTACCCCAAACGAGCTGGAGTGTGTCTGTTGTTTGCCACCGCCATGACAGATGACATATCGGGCAGGCTTGGCTGACGTATTGTAGGCTCCCATCACGGGGGAAAGTTGGGTGGCCAGTGCAGCTGGGCTAACATGGCAAATGGGCAGGTAAGTAAGTTGGGTGGTTGGTAGTTGTTACGTGTGTTTAGTGTTCTAAATAAAGCACACCAAGGAACCTTATCAGCTGGTCTAGCAAACCTTATTAGCAGCAATTCAGGTCCTTTCTTGAAAAGTAGGAGTCCTCTACATTGCCAGCAGTGCACCAGACCTTTGGTTTGGTTTGCTTTGCTGGTTCAAGCTGGCTTCTGGTCATTAATCATCACCTTTGTATACCTAAGATCGATGAGCAGAGAGCCTTATTGTACAGTCAGCCTGCTTAGACTGCTTAAACTCCCTTGTATGAATTCCCCCTGTGTGGCCTGATGAACGACCCCCAAGTCCCGACTGCCACCGCCGAAAATGCACTATCATCTTCGTAAGCAGATGCTTAAGCTACTGGCTGCCCTGGCCAGCAGGCAGTCTTGGTCGACTTTTTTTTAATGAGACATAGTCATGACCGTACCGCGACCATCCAATCAGAAGGGATGCTACTAGAGGAAAGACCCTCTTGGGGTAGCCAACCAGGTGAAGACCAAGGCTGCATTGCCCCATTGCTTTCCATAGCTATGCGATTGGCCCTGGCCTTTTTCGCAAGTGGTGCCACTGGTTCTGGCCTTGTTTTGAGGGCGTAGCTCCTAGCATCAGCCAAGGAAGGCTGCTGATGTGTGGTAGTGTTCAGTAAATACCTAAAAGCTTAGCAAACTGACGACATTCTCATCCTTAACTCGTGTTAATAGAGAACCTTGTGGTCCACCCGGCCTGTCACATTTATCACATTGTCGTCTCTTGTAAAAGCAATATTTAGGGGCTGTTTGTCGATATTTTGCTATGGTCAATCGGCATCTTCCAGTGATTGTTGTCTCTTGGGTTCCATTGTGAGCATCCGGTGCTTCGGGTGTTTGCTCTGTGCCGGCATGCATGCATACTTGGTACTGCCAGCTAGAGGCTGGACGGTAGGAGTGCAGAGGTTCACAATCTAACTAGGCCAACTGGCAACACTATTGGGCTCGGGTTAATCTGTCAATCTGGAAGCTCGTAGGCAAGCTTTGCTTGTGCGACTTATTAGCACAGCTGCATTAGGCGTGGCAGTCTCAGACATCTGATGCAGCATGGCTTATGTGTAGTCGTAGTTGTGCGCTGATGTTGCTAGATTGCCATGCAGCTGAGTGGCATTTGCTGTGCTGGCAGAAGTAGCTCGGGGCAGTAAATCGTGGCCAATCTGCATGCCAGGCTTTTTACTTTTTAAAGCCTCCCTTCGTCGTCGTAGATTTGCCGAGCATTCTCAGCGGCGACCGGATCTGCATTCTCGATCCGCACGAGCGCTACTTCGTGGAGGATGGCCGCCGCACCACCGGATACAGCTGGCATCTGAAGGACGATCGCGACGAGATGCGCGCCATCGTCGACCAGTTTGCGCCCTACTGCGACGTGTTCGGAGACGGCTGCAAGCCGCTCGAGACCGGGCACTTTCGCGGCACCCTGTTCCGGTTCCCGTTGCGCCAGCGGTCGTCGGCGTTGTCCGACAGCACGTACGACGCTCGCAAGGTCGAGGAGGTGTTCCGAGCATTCGAGACCGCCGCTGAGCAGGTGCTCATCTTCCTGACCTCGGTCGAACGCGTCGAGCTTCATCGCCGAGGCGGCGGCGGCGACAGTGGATCGAGCGGCCGCGCAGCGCACGAGTTCCCGCAGCAGCAGCCGCCGCCCTCGCCGCCTCCTCTGGCCAGGCTCCTATTCCGGGTGCAGGTGGCGCCTGCCGTTGCGCCGGTGGTGCGCGATAAGCGCCGGCAGTTCGTCAGCCGTGTGCGCGAGGCTGCCTCTGCCTCTGCTCGGCCGAGCTCCGCTGCTGCTGCCGCGTCTGCCGACTTGAGCCTGACTTTCCAGCTGACTGTCGAGAGCACCGGCCCCTCGGCGGCGGCGGCCGACGCAGTCGCCGGAAGCCCCGCCGTCAATTCGGTCAGCAGCTCGGTGTACCTGGTCAGTCACTACTGTCGGCGAGGGCGGCACGGCGGCGCCGAGTCGGCTGCGCACGGCGGCGGCAGCGCAACTACGACCGCCTCGCTGTCGCAGCTCGCCGACGAGCTGGGCTACCTGCCTTGGGCGAGTGCCGCTGCGCCGCTGCCCGCCGACGACACGGAGCCGCTCGACTGCATGCTGGCCGGCGCCGAGCCGCCGCGCGGCCAGCTGTTCTGCTTCCTGCCGCTGCCACTGCAGCGCGACAGCCCCACGGGGCTGCCTGTGCACGTCAGCGGTTTCTTTGCGCTCAGCTCCAATCGGCACCAGGTCAAGTGGCCGTCGACGGTCGGCCACGGCGCCACGGACCGCGCCTGCCTGTGGAACCAGCGGCTTGCCGAGGAGGTGGCGCCGCGCGCCTATGCCGCCCTGCTCATCGAGGCAGTGGGTGCCCTTCGAGGCGCCCGGCCGCCCCTGCCGGGCCTCACGAGGCGCGCCGCGTACGGCCTCTTTCCCGATCCCGACCTGGTCGTCGATCGCTGGCGGCGCGTGCTGCCCGTCCTGTTCGACGTCGTCTTCCGTGAGCCGGTCATGTTCGTGCACGCCAACTCGGGCGGTGGCCGCTGGGAGCATGCTGATAAAGCGCTCGTGCCGGACGAGCGCGACGGTCTGCTGCTGCGCGACGTGCTGGCACGCTGCCTGGCCGCTGCTTCGTCAGCATCGGCCGCTGGGCTGGCCCTGGTGCCGGCGCACGTGCTCAGGGTGGCGCGCGACTTCCTGTCGCGGCCACCTCAGCGGGCCACGCCGGCCGTCATGCGGCAGACTCTTCGCCGAGCGCCCGGCGCTGTGCGAGTCCTCTCGGACGAGGAGTGTCTCACTCTGCTTGACTTCGTACTGCAAGACGAGCAGTATGACGACCTGTGGGGTAGGGTGGCTGGCGCCGAGACTGCCCCTCCGCGCAGGCTCAGGCGTCCCAGCGTGCGCTGTCAGCGCTCCGCGCCGTGGGATGCTAGGAGACTTCGGCCCGAAGTGTGGGGGGTTGGCATCATGTCACGCGAAGCAGCTGCGGCTGCTGGCTGTTTCGGCCGACGTTGCTAGCAAGTTCTTATTGCGCTGCAGGGGTGGCGATGCATACTGGTTTGGCTCTTCGCTGCTGCGGTGGAGCTGGCAACATCTTGCTGTAATTTCTGTGGTTTTTAGGCGTGCCTCTACTGCCTGTGTCAGACGGTACATTTGTCACTTTCTCTGCTGATGCCGACGCTCAGCCCGTGTACGTGCCAACGGAGGACCATCCGTCGGCACTGCTTCCTCAGATCCCGAAAAGGTTTTTGGACGTCAGCAATCGTGTCGACGACGCCGTCTTGAACAAGCTCAAGTTCTTAGCCTACAAGAGTGCGTGGTGCAGAAATTAAATCGCCTTTGTGTTGCCGCTGTGTGGTACCGCCACCCCCCCTGCTCTCTGGGAGTGTCTTGATAGCGACTGAGATTGTCTTGCTAGCGACTGATGCTCTGCACAGGCTTGTGCGCAGCTCTCCGGAGCAGCAGCTGCAGCCGTGCGTGTGATCGGTGGCTGCACCACGAGGCGACCAAATTTACTTTTGCAGGAAAAGCTCAACTGCGCTCGTTCAACGAGAAAGTCTTTGCGAGCGTGCTGCGATCACTGCTGAAGACCGACGACATTGTTCGAGGCTTCTATGGTGAAATAATATGGGAATATCTGCACAAATACTTTTCAAAAGACCTGTCTGCCTTTGAGGGGATGCCATTGCTGCTTGCCTTGCAAGCATCTTCCTCCGATTACCTGATACTGCCCCTGCGGAGGTGAGTGGACTGATCTTACTCTTACTATCTTACTTTTAGCTATCCTTACCCTACTAGCCGACTCTTCGACCCAGGCTAGTGGGGTAAGAGTGG
Organism: Cristatella mucedo; assembly: GCA_009760855.2. Taxonomy (NCBI): domain Eukaryota; kingdom Metazoa; phylum Bryozoa; class Phylactolaemata; family Cristatellidae; genus Cristatella; species Cristatella mucedo. The sequence continues at coordinate 2,764,020 of WPIO01000001.1, read as the reverse complement.
GGGCTGGAATTTCTGCCCCGCAATCCCCTGGTTTTTACAGTCGAGGCAAATTATGGCATGGGCATCATGTGGCAACTTGGCAACCTGGCGACTTAGCAACTTGGCGAGGGTAGTGGAATATTTACTTAGCATACCCTAGGGTGTATGTCTCTTTTCACCGAACTCTTTTGAGTTTGTTTTTCTTTTTAACTACTCGTGATGCTTGCAATTTTGAAAACTGCATTGAATGAATTGCATTTGAATGCAATTGAATGAATTTGCAATGATTTGCATGAACTGCATTTTGTGTTGCTCGGCCTGTGTGCACTGCTGTGATTAGCATATTTGCTTAGCTGATGTCTTGTGTTTGCAGCGATCATCCTGTTCTAGCTTTGAAATTTGAGGAGTTCGTCATTGGCGACCGAATGGCTACCAGTGCGCTTAAGCGGATCGATATCACAATCATCGACGAAGCACCTCTGTTTGTATGTAACCACCCTCACGTTCGAAATAACTACCTCTTCCAGCCCACTGCACAAGGTATCTTATATTATGTATTGATTACCATGTTGGCTGCTTTCGGATATCTCTGTTTTGTGTTATGTCACTCAGATTCACCATCGTGGACTTGAACGGCACCGTGTCTTAGGTTTCTGCCTGTGCATGCAATCTTAGTGATTTCCTCTTGATTGATTAGGTTTTTTGCCGTGACGAATTATTCATCCTTTCTTCCTCAGACTTACACTAGCTTCTTATCCTGCTAAGTCATCTGTGAATGCATGCTATAATGCATGCTGGAAGCATGCATTACAGTCTGAGTGGGAGCTCTAGCTAACGTTAGCTCTCAGTTGCATCGTATATGTTTCTAGCTGGCATTCAACGAGTTGGATTTACACTTCTGCATTGGATGTGCTTCTCTGTCATAGGCTGATCCGTACCCTATGTGTTCTCGTTAATAAGCATTGGTATCTCCGAACCTGTTGTTCTATGCTGCACAGTTCTCACCTGGTCTAACAGTGTTGACTTGAAGAGAATGGTAACTTGATTTAAGCCCAAAATGAGAACTATTGCATGTGTTATGTAATGTAATGCATCTCTGTCTGTAACTCCACAAAGTCATAAAGACCATGTGGGTGTTAAGCAGGAGAGTTGTGTATAGCGCACTTACAGCCTAAGCGGCTTTCGGTATTTATGCTACAACTACTGTCTGTTTGTATAGCTACTAGGCTGTGTGATGCTCACGCATTTTATATGTATGCATGGATTGTGGTTCTGTTCTTATGCACTGAACGTGGAGGACTTTTATTGTCAGCATGCACTTGTCTAGCTGTTAGAAGAAGACCAGCTGCACTAATAGCACATACAGGCGAAGCTCTACTTCTGTAATGCTGCTGGCAGCATTTTATAGATGTGGAAAAACTAAATTGGGTCCTTTACGTAGGTAAGCTTTTCGAGAAGAGCCTATGTCAATATGTCTGCTGCAGGCTGTAAATAATCAATGGATTTCGTTCTGCCTCTCGTTTTTCTTACTCCGTTTGCTGTGTAAGCTCTCGTCCCTCTGGATAAGCATGTATTTGTTTAGTATTTGTTCAATCTAGCTGCTTGATTCACCTAAAACAAGTTATATATATATATATATGTATATATATGTATATATGTTAAAGGGTGTGTACGATCAATTCAAATTGCAATAAGAAATAAAAACCGTTGCAGCATATTTGGTCGTCCAGTTTTAATTACGACTGTCACGAGATCCATATTTCAACATAGAATAGAGTTTGTGTTCCGCACGAGCCTCTATGTCAGAAGTAGTGCCTGATCAGGCCTTTTTCTTTTACAGTTACCAATTTTTGACTTGCTGAATAGCTCCGGCAAGCATAACTAAAATTTGCTATTTTTCGGCCATGAAGGGTGTGGGGTGCCCCGGCTTTGGCACTCGGTCATGTCTGCTCCTTACAAAAACGAAAATTCCATTGGTCGCCCACCAACAATGTCTCTTGCTTAGTATAAACTCGGCTAACGGTAGCTATGCATGCTTGAAAGGGACAACAGCCCACTGTCCTTACGGAAAAACCTAGAAACCAAGCAGCAAAAACCAAATGAAAATCTACAGAGCTGCGAAGCTCTTTAGCCATGTATTAGTAGCGATTGGCACCACTGACAATGTCGCAGCAGATCGGTCTGTCTGTTTGTGAGCTACCCATGAGCAGGCTGCATTAGACGCCGTGCTCCCAAGTTTAGTCTATATATTGTTGCAGTGCTGTGCCTGTTTCAAGCAATACTGTCTATATATATTATACATGTACACACACACACACATATATATATATATATATATATATGTATATACATTATGTATATATATATACACATATATATCTGTATATATATCTATATTATATTATGTATGTGCATTATATATATATATATATGTATGTATTGTATGTGTGTACATATAATATACATATAATAGTCACATATAATGCGCAGTGCCTGTTTCAAGCAATTTGCAATGAGACTTTCTTTCTCAGCTCACTTGTTGTGAGCAGTCGGTCGAAGTTGGTTAGTTACTTAGTCTCTTATCTTTTGCTTTTAGAACTCGTGGTCCAACGCGCGTCGATGGTGTACTGACTTGGCATGCTGCTCTTATTTCTAGCACTAGGATATCACAGTGGGTTTTGTTTGGTGATTCATGAAACCGGCTGACGGCTATGCTTCGTACGCTGTATGCTATGTCCATCGTAGACAGCGTTTCTGTTAAGACCAGGCCTCTGATTTTCCGAGGTCGCTCGTCGACTGTCGAGCGCACATGCGATATGCCCTTCGTTCAGTCTGTCAGCTGTCCCTTTTCGTCGACAAAGCACCGCGTGCAACCATGTGACCAAGCAGCTGCTGCGTGTATTAGTGAATGCTCTCTCCCTGACCCGCCAGTGTTCTACTGCAGGCATCCTCAGCGTGCTGTGTGCCTATGCACATTCTGGAAAGATAATGGTCGACAGTTTCCTGAAGCTCACCGCCGACGAGAAGCGAGCCATTCGCGGAGTGCTGGCGCGCCTTAACCGACCGGAACTGCTGCCCGAGCAGAGAAAGCTGCTCGAGGCAATGCCCATCTTTGAGGTCGAAGGTCGACCCGGCGTGTTCACCTCTGCCAGGCAGGCTTCAGTAGCTGCACCGCTCGAGCACCCACCGCTGCCCGAGGCCTGCTTACTGCTCGGTGAGTCGTCGAGTGTCGTCGACTGAACGCGGCTACAGGGGGGGGGGGGGGGTTACTGTGTGAGAGCTGGCCGGCGCTAGCCAGGAATTCGCTGACAGGGGCCAGGCTCTGAACCCTTTGAAGGAGCTGAATGCTGTTTTGCAAAATAGGGTGTAACCGCTTCTACGTCTGGACTGGACTAGGCTGCAAAGCATAGTGCTCGCGAATGTGCCAGTCTCAGCAGACGCACCACGAATATATGTGAAGCCCTGACAGGAATGAAGTGCCCTAAGACATCCTAAGATGGCAACTCCATATCCCTAGCGCAGAGAAGTCCATGTGACCGTGCAGGAGTGTTACAGGCTTCGAAAACCAGCCACGGTGTACAGTAACTCAAGCTCAAAGCCGCAGAGCACTCTCAGCCCAACAGCTGAGGCGCCAATTGACTGCACGACTGTGTGGCTTCTGCTTTCGTTCTGCCTTGATTATCCATAATTGCCATAGATTATCGCATAGTCGGCTCCTGGCCATTATAATTTAGGACCTGCGAACAATGAATGTAATTCGCAATATGGTCGATAAAGCACGCTACCATTTCAATTGATGTGGACCGAACTGGCCTAGCTGATCGCTCAGCACCCCCTTTCCAATCGGCCTAAAGAGGGGGAGGGACAGCCAGCCTGGCTGCGTTTGTTTGTTTGGCTGGTCAGGGTATAGTGCTGTGAGGCGCCTGTGTTTCCTGTACTTTTAGAGCCTGCGACAGCCCTGTTGTGAAACGTACTTTGAAATATTTGTATATGTGTCTCTTCTTCTCGAAGATATTCAGTGCCGGTGATGACCGTAAGGCAGGGGGGGGGGCTTGTAGTGTAGCCACAGAAATGACTCTTTAAGGAGAATCAGTGTGCTAGTTTTCACATTATTGTTAGCAGCCTAATTAATGGTGGTTGAGGGTGCTGCCTCTACCCCTTCTCCTTCATTCTCCCTTAAATTATTGTTTTAACTAAATTAAATTCTTACATTCTGGTTACTATGCAGCTTTTGTATTGAGTTGTCACTATCTCTGAATTCCATTTACGCCTGCTTTTCATCAAGCGCTGCTGAGCTGCAAGTTGGAGGGTTGATGGATCGTAGGCAGCACTTACACCTGGCGGTCAGTGTTTGGGGCGTCCATGGGGGCTCGGCACGCTTCTGAGATCTGGGCGTGACCCATCTGCCTGTGGTCGCTATGTAAGTGTAACAGTTCCGCTTGGCCTGTGGTACTGCCTCCATTTCTCTCATGTGACTGGTGTGAACTTCGGATGAATATTTTGCTGCCGAAGGGTACTTTGGACCAATGACACAATCAATTATAGGACAGCATTTGGCTAGCTTCTCTTGATAAATAGATAACGAATGCTGTGCTAGTGAACTCCATTAGTTCAGGGGTTTTTGTTCACCTACACAAGGCAAATGCTGCTTCTACCTTGCAGACGTTCGTGATACGTCATCGCAGTTTCTCGCCGACCTGCTGGCAGTAGCCCGACCAAGCCGTGCTGAGCTGTTCGTCGACCACCTGATGCCCATCATACGCGATCAGCGGTGCTCCCGGCTTGAAGTCGAGGCCATTATGGTCGATGTACTGCTCAACCTGGCTGCCTACGTCAAGGAGAACCCTTCCGTAATGTCGCTTCTTGCATCTCTGCCATTTGTTTTGCGACAGGATGGCACTTCGGTCACACCATCGCGGGTATTCGATCCAGAGAGTGATGCCTTGCAAAGCCTTTTGTATGGTCAGAAGTTGTTCCCATTACCACCGTACGATGGAAAAGAAATATTGGTTGCTCTGCGTAGGCTAGGTAAGTCTTCAAAATCATGACTAGCCAGTTTTGAGTAGATCCACCGCCTGCCAGATTTGTAGCTAAAGCAGGTGGATACCGCAAGCACTACTTTTACATGCCCTCTCCCCCCCTGCGTTCATTGTACAAATCAGAGCTAGCCGATGATCTAGCCGCGCTATTGTTGTGCCATGTTTTTGCAGGGCTCGGTCGTGTAAGCTCTCTTAGTGGACAGGAGCTCGTGGATTCTGCTTGTAAGCTCAGTGAGCTTGCCAAGACCATTCCACGACTTAATAGAACTGTCATTGTTAACAAGTCACAGGCGATATTGTCATTCTTGGAAGAATATCATTCAGTTCTCAACGATAAACTCCTGCAAGATCTCAAAGAGTGCAACTGGATCGTGCCTCTCGAAACGCCCCCTCCCGGTAGGTTACCAATGACTCCGTGTGTGGTGTTGTACTCAATTGGCCAAGTGGCTTGCAATCGTTTAGCAAAAAGTATTTTTTATTTGCTTCGACGTTGTCAACTTTTCGAGTTTCAGCGTTGGCCGAAATTTATTTAGCTTTCACCACCAGCGGTGCCTACATGGCTGACATTTCTTTTTTCTCTCCTACTTACATGCTTTGGTTTGCATGCTGATACTTTGTTGAAACATCGTTGATGCATCGATCGGTTCATATTAAGTAACCTTACATTTTATAGTACTTTTCATGCTCGTCTTATGCTCACTTTGGGCAACAGTTTAAACTGTTGTTATTTGATGCACCAGTTCTGTTTGATGCACCTTCTGTTCTGCACTTCATAAACGTTGTACCTCTTTCCTCACAGGGTATCCATCACAGCTACCGTGGTACAAATCTGAAACGACGGCTGTCACACCCGTGGCTGTAGCTGATATTGGTTATGCAACTGTTGTTGGCTCTGCATCACCAGTAATGCCGAGACCCATTGCTGGAGTCCTGCGGCACCTCTTCGGTTGGGATGTGCTTCCGGATCTCCATCTGGTTCTTCGGCATCTCAAGAATGTTGTCACTGGCTACAGGTTACCAAGCAGTCTTTTTTGCATACTCACTGCTTCGATGTTTAACTTTTCTTCAGCTATTGTTACTGACCGACCGTGCGCTGCTTCTCGCACTCTCTGTCGTCTAGATTTGTATTCCAAGGGTAAAAAGCTGAGCATGCATTTCTCTGCAGATAAGCATCCGTGTCGAAATTAAGTCAGCTTATTTTGCCTGTGAAAATGTGTTGCTCCTTTCAATGCTACTCCCTGCGGCTTTTGCTACAGTGATGTTTACAAATACCCACATAATATATATAAAAATAATATATATAAACTAAAAAACTATAAAATAAAAATATATAAAAATAATAATAAATATAAATACCCACCTAATATATATTAATAACACCTCTTAGGTGTTTACGATCATTTGTTGTAGTTTTTTCACTTAAAAATCGCTTGTGGTGATAATAAAAACCAAGTGGAATAATTGCGATAAGTCTTTGGTATAGCACCCTAAGAGAAGCAAATGTCAGCCCAGGTGCTTTACAACTTGCTGCAAGAGAAGCAATAACTAAGAGCTAATTACAAGCCTACAGGTCTACTGCTTAGACAAGCTTGCTAAAGCACAGATATGTCGTGCTTAGATAATCATTGTAATGCGTTTGCGTAGAAGCCTACAAAAACCTAACCCCTGCATGGGCACTCAACAACCACCCCCCTAGACTCGAAAGCAAGCACTTCAACTGATTAGTGATACTAACATGCGCCAAGTACTGTATTTTGCTGTGCATAAGCAAAGGATTTGAAGCAATTGAGCTTCTGCAATTGAGCAATTGAAGCAATTGAGCCTTTTCTTCCACAAAATTTGGGGTCAGATAATGGAGAGGGGCTTGTACACGGGGAGTTACTTTTGTTGTTTAAATATTGTTTAGAGGGTGACGACGACAATGATGATGATGGAATTTCCACCAAATTTCAAGCCTGTGGTATGAACAAGGAAGACGGGAATATAGTAGCATCACCATTCCTGATGCAGAGGATAGTGATAGTTACATGAGTGATTGTTATGAGTCTTGATACTGTTCAGTTCATTCAGATAGTTTATACAACTATTTTTCCAAAGAATTGGTTAAGAAATGTGAGGGGATTATACATGGGGGGCTTATACATTAAGGGGCTTTACACGGTAAACCACAGTATATACTTGAATTATGAACTCACTTCCATTGGCTTCTTTAAGAATGAATATGTTATCGTGTTCTTTATGGTAGTTAAAGGAAGATTTCATTTTCATAGCTTCTGTTTAATGCGTCCACCATTCATTTTACAAGCGTTTGTAGAAAAAACGTTTATTTTTTCTCTATAGGTTTCCGATGGGAAGTTATTGCATAACCCTTAGCTTGCAATGACACACATGTCGTATTATGTGAGAATCCCACCAACGGAGCTAACAAACAAAATGTATAATACTTGTCATTGCACGAGCTAGTATTCATCCATATCTTTTCATCTTTCTACGTGCCATCTGGGTTTATCGGTGACTGTTGTTAGTTGCTTTATTTCCTACTATTTTGCTATGCATCTGTCGATATTGCATCTGCATCTTCTGCCTTGCTTCCATGTATGTAAAGCTAAAATATCTTTAATAAACACAGCAGACGTTCTTTGCAGGTCAAAAGAGAAAGGGAACTTTCTTAGCATCATGTGTAACATTTATGATGCTCTCCAATCTTACGACTGCGATGAAGTGCTACAAGGGATGCAGCAGCATCAGGTTTGCTCCATGCTGATTTTTTTCACTTAGCAATGTCCTGCTTAAATGACGATCTCGTTTAATGCATTGCCATTGATAACTGCCATCGAAACGGCATCTGTCTCACTTGCAGGTCATTAAATGGGTCTGGCATGGAGACGGCTTTGCGTCTGCACACAACATTGTTCTGTCTCCAGCAAGCTCTGACTTCAAGCCGTACATCTTTGTTCTACCACCTGAAGTGGAGAAATACTGCAACCTTTTTGCCAAGGCTGGAGCTCACGAGACTTGTGGTGATGAGCTACTGCTGGGTAAATACTGCTAAGGGCCGGTTTGAGCTCTGGCTGTCTCTGACATCCCTGTCGTAAGCCAGAGCATATGTCGTGTGTGCGCGTGCATGCATGCATGCATGCGTGTGTATGTGTGTATGCGCTTTTAATCAATGGCCCTGGATTGATCGATTGATCGTGGTGCAACACGGCTCCGCTAGCTTCACCGGCATTCATGCATTAATATGTTGGGTAGCTTGTGAGGGTCCCATGGTTCGCTACTTGGAAGCAGGCAACGAGTAAAAAACCAAGCTGGGTGCTTCTCGGTAACGAGATAAGTTCTGGACTCCACCGACCTGGCTCTCGATCGGAGTAGTATATCTCATTAAGGACTCGTCAGGCTTTCCTTTAATGATTCCCTCAGCTTTGCTTTAATGATTCTGTCATTTTTAGTGCATTCTTAGACCAGGCGAGTGCCAGCAAGTTTTTTGTGTCAGCCACGTTGCCATCAAAGTGCACTCCACTGGGTATTATCTTGTCATCAGCTAATTCGCGGATGTGCAGAGCAGGTTGTGTTTATGATCGTATTATCTGGCTCGTGGCTTAGCCTTATGATTTAGGGAATCGTGATACCTTGATCATGGCTCTGACTCGTTAAGCTAAGTGGATTTTCGGTATTGTATAGGCAATGTTTGATAAGAAAACACGTGGGTTGTATCTAACACATGCTCAAATTAAGTGGAGGAATATTTGAGATCGCCACGAACAAACTTAAACGTGCTGAGACCCGTGGAGTTATTCAGAACATGTGGGTACTTGGATGTCTCTTCCGTGCTGGGGCTGACTTTTGGCATCACACTAACGGATGGCGTGGGCCGGTCCTATGCATGGGTTTTGCCATCATGTGTTACTTAGTGTGGTTTCTCTCCGTTTTGTTCTTAGCTAGCTTGTGCGCATTGCGAATGGTCACTTGTTCTCATCTTGTCAGTGCTCTCTGTATCAGTCAATTTTTGGCAGCTGCCAAACTAAGCTGGCCTGCTTATTGCCATCGTTGGTCATACCAAAGATAGGCAGTGCAGAGCTGCCTACGACCTTGCTGCAGGTGCTGCTCATAGATTCAAACCCCACAGTTGCCAAAAATAAGCTGCTTGCCTGGCTAGAGAATGCATGCTTCTTTTGCTGATTTTTAGCAGAGTTATGCTGTCTTAAATCCAAGTTTCACTTTGCGACATTGATGCCTCAGCTAAAAGCTTATAGATCTGTAATTGGTAGACTTGGGTAACAGAGGCACCAGAGTGGTAGGTAATAATAATAATACATTTGTTAAAGCACCCTCAGAGAACTCAATCTGACATGCGACTGTAATGCAGTGGTGTGACACAGGCAGGCGTGCACGCAGAGACACGCGGGCACGAACGCATGCGCACACACACACACACACACGTGCACTCCTACTCTTGGGCAGAGACTTCTCTAATCATGTAACACCCAAGTGAACGTTTGAAAGAGCTTGCTTATTCTCGTTGCAGACATTCTGCACATGGTTAAAGATAAGTATGCCAGTGCCACCTCGGCCATGGCTCACTTTGATGAAAGCAAACAGGACCTTCAACTGGTACTCGAAATCATAGATCGGCTAGCATCGTCAAGTTCACCACTCACTTCGGCTGTGCAAGCGAGGCACGTGTACTGCTCGTGCTGCCTTCCTCACCGGCTTGCGCAATGCCCGGACCGGCTTGTTGCTGCTACTGCTGCCGATGCCCCAGTTTACTCACAGCAGCAAGCAGCAGTTGAAATCTAGCAATTTTGTGTAGCGCCCATGCCTTGGCTGTGAGTGCATGGTTCACCGAATCGAAGCACTCTCGAAACAGCATGCCTGTGCCTGCCTCGGTTTGCATCTGAAGCATCATGGTAATACTTGCTGCTCTGCCGGGGTCCGCTGGACGTGAGTGACCAACGTGAACTGTCGAGATTGGCTTTTCGGTACTCGGGCGACTTTTTCCTCAGTCCTTGACTTTGTCTGAGTTCCGTGGCTTTTTATGTGGGCGTAAAACAGAAATTAGGGTCACTTCCTGACGTTCGATCAGAGCTGCCGTTTATGCTTTGCTTTGCTATTTATGCTTGCTTGTTACACAATTCGGATTTTATCAGTTTGTTAGCCAGAACCAAATATCGTCAACAGTGAGAATTGTACCTGGAAACAATGTCGGTGGATGACCGAGTGACTCCACCCCGATGCTTGCATATTGAGTGCTAGCTGCTTGCAAAACAGAGATGTTTTTATATCTTTTTTTATTTACTTTGGAAGCATCCTGGCAATTTGTGAGAGCACAATTTGAAGGAACCCTTTTGACAAGAGCACCACTGTAAGCATTCTATTTTTGCCAGTCATGCTGATTTATGGAGACCCCTTTCCTCCTTTACCTGCACTCTTCCTTAGTTTTAGCAAATGCTGGAACCTCTGTACATGGCTGTATACTCGTGCTTGCATTTAAACTCCCGACGTTGCCCAAAACATAGCTGGGCATCTGTGCCGGCCGTTAGAATTAAGAAAAAATTACCCGCGTCATTTTTTTGCTGCACACCTAAGCCGTGGGTGTTCTCATATGGTTTGTTCAGGCTTCTCGTACCTGCTGCCGTCGATGGCAAGCACGTGGTCAACCTCGTCCCAGTCGACCAGGCGACGTACTGCGAATCCGAGTGGCTCAACCAGAGGCGGCTGCAGATATCTGCAGATGAGCAGGAGCGGATAATCTTCGTTCACCCAAGTGTTCGCAACGATCTGGCCGAGCGCCTCGGTGTGCCATCTCTTGTGAACAGGTTAGTAGGCAGAAAAGGGCTGCCTATTGCCGAGCGATCAGGTGACATGCCAAGCTTGTGTGAATGCTTTCCACGTAGCCCGATCCCTGCAGTCTGCCAAAGTCATTATGCTTGTATCTCGCTCTGCTCGACTTTTCTACCTCACTCTTTCATTTTCTTGACCCTCCACCCGATCTTCACATGTTCTGCCTTGATTCCCTGGTCTTAGCCCAAGGGTAAGGTGCACACTCGCTCTCCACGACCCTGGTCGTGGCTTCGAGCCCTGCTGCAGGCTATCCGTTATAGCCCTCTGCAAGGTGATCACCGTTAAGGCCTTTCTGCTGCTATATAAATGAGGCTGTCAAGCCAACTTTACTTGTATTTGTTTTTTTTCACTTGCTTTCACCCGTTTTTAGTGCTTCTGGTCTGATGGACATGTTTTGCTGGAGCATTGTGTGTACTCTTTTCTGTCTCGTCCCTTTATTTGGCTCGGGAATGGAAAGTTTCTCACCATTGCTCCAGCTCTTCCACGTGCAGCATGTACCGTGCAGCAGTCATGTGTACATGATTAGCCAGAGCTGAGAAATGGATTTTGCGAGCTTCGTCCTAGATTTTCGAAGATTCTCTGTTAGTGGAAATCAGCAGCATGGGGATTTAAGCAGATTAGGACATTTGCCTCTAGTCCAGGTGTTGACACCTACATTGGCCTAAATTGAAGCACAATGATATGGCTGTGCTATTCCTTCGATAGCATTATCTCTTGAATCAGGCCACCGATTGCTTTGCTGCTTTAGATTGGCCTAGTAAATTCCTAATTCTTATGTATTATGGCACTGCACTTTTGGATTCAGGCAGTTGCTGCCAGTGCAACTAAGCTGAACGATATCCTTGGTACCGGTCTATTTTACCATGCTTTCACTTGCATTCTAGTGCCGTGGTAGTGATCTGAGACGAGGGTTTGTTACAGAAGAGCTCTAATCAACTACATCACTTCTCCTGAACTGGTTTATGCCGCCTTGTCCAATTAGCGAGTTACTGCCGGCACTGAAGAGATTGGGAGAATGACTGGGGATTTTTTTTACTGCTGAGCTTTACCGGGAGAAGTGTGCCACATGCAACAGAGTAGGGCAGCCACCGGTGCTAGTATTTGGCTCAATTACCTTGTGTTTCTAGAATGCTTAATGCAGACAAGTTTGAAATTGGTGAAGGCTTTGGACAGTCTGAGCCACTTACACGGAGACTGAGGAATTTGCTTCAGGTAATTACTCAACTTTCCGGCTGCTGTGCATAACTTATGATTTAGAATGTGTGCTTGTGCTAAGACTAACGTGTAAGTTTGAACACTCGTGAGTGTTTTATTACTCTTGGCCAAAAATGTCACCAGAACAAAGGATTCGATTGATTTAGCATTTGCAGTAACCAATGGAGCTTGCTGCTGCCTTGGTTTTTTTTTTTTTACAAAGTGTGAAGTAATCGCAGAAGTTAAGCCTGTCATCGCATCTTCTGCAGCCTTCTGGCCGACCACATGCCGACGGACTTTTGACTCAGTAGCCCTTATCGAAGGATGTCGTTTAGTTGTGCTGTCAGCGAACTGTAACGTAAGGTTTACTGAGTGCGTTAAGTACTGGCTTCTCAAAACGTGCATCTTAATGAGTGCTCAAGCTCACTGACAATCAAGCTTTCATAGCAAGCCGTTTCGTTCGTGTCTAGTCGTGGGCCACGTTTTGAAACGATACACGAATTCGGACCTGATTGCATGTTAAATATCAATCAACGGTTGCAGCAGAAATAAGCTTCAGGATTTTTGATGATGTTTATAGCAAAACGTATCTAAACGAAATCAGAAATAATCTAGCATCATGTCATACAAGCAGAGCCAAACTCCTATCTTAAATTTCACTTTGATATGTGAATTATTAGCCTGGTTGTTGACTGTACAAGACGTTATGCTACATTGTAAATTATGGTGTGTAAAAGTCAGAAGAATGCACCTCAACAAGCTTCATTTTATAACTTAAGCCATTTAATAAGCCATAAAGATCGAGCTTCATTTTATACTTTGCAGCGTTAAATTTCTTGCATCATTTCGAATCACGTCGGACTCATTTTAGTGCATGATCATAATAGCTTGCTTGAAACCCTTGGAATAAGTGCTTGGAAAATGCTCGAAATTGATGTGTAGACCTCTTTTTAGAGAGGGGATTGCTTTATGCAGATAAATCTGACTTCAGAATGCCTAGACGGTGCTACAAAATAATATCCTTCGAATATGGCTTCGAAGTCAGGAGCAAGAATTGTGTCCCAAAACTGTAAACCTAGTGTCATTTTGCATGTTTTACATCTGATTAAAATTCCAATGAGGTAATATGCACGATCTAATTAGAATATTGCTAATTCCTGCGAATCCAGTGTTTTGGTAAATAAATCTTATGTTTTTGGGGAAATTTTGTTGGCCGAATGTTGCCGAGTGCAGCCATCGAAATTTACGACCTGCCGTTGCATTTACGAAATGTACTGCTAGTGTGACACACTGCATTTTATTGCCTTGTGCCTGTTTTGTGCATGCCAGACTACACATGTTAGGCTGCAGTGCAAGCACATCAGATAGTCAGTGGCTGATACAACCTGTCTCACACCCACTGAACTATCAAACCGTACTGTGGCTGCAATATCTGCAGTTCGCCAGCTGTATCTTATCGAATTCCAGTGAGAGCTGGTTCTTAAAAGAGTGTCTGTACCAGTGCGAGTATCACACTAATGATAATAATAAGATATTATCATTATAATAATTATAAGATAGATATATATATATCTTATCTTATCGGAACTACATCACCATAGAGTAGCTAACTCTTTTTTTTCTAGGCTGGATAACAGTTCAATCCTTAATCCTGTCAGAAAATAGTATTATGCCTGGTCTGTTATCGTCGCAGATTGGCCCAGTCAAGTTATCCGGTGAAAACCCTATGGAACATCTTAGAGATGACTGAGACCAGCAACTGAGAAACAATCAAAATCCACCTACTCCAGTGGACGATCTTTTTTAGCAGACACAGCTTAGAAGTTGGTCACTTTGATGCCCAGTTGTATATTAATCTGGTCACTGAACAAGGTTTTTTCTGTGAGGCTTGGTGCAATTCATGAACCAGGTTGTGAGCTCGAGTCGCGTAGCAAGTAAATTCATTATTGCTCATTGAAAGCCATTAAGAACGCTTCCCTCTGTAGAGATGAGTCCATTAATCAAGTTAGCCTCTCCTTCTTTGTTGCTAAGGGACCTGCATTCTCGGCAGTAGGACCACGACACAAAAGCAGCAGACAGGCAGAGCCACTGGGTAATCAGAGCTGCTTTTTTTGTATGTATCATCGATCAGCCTCTCCAAGTGTCAGTTCTATGCCGCCTATCCGTAGCTGGATAAGCTTCCGGCACTCTAGATGCTACTTAGTACTGGCTGTGTGTTCACAATCACTGAGCTCTGTTGTCTCTCACTCTCGTGTGACTTGCTTGTGAGCACGGCTCGAGCAAATCGTGGGAGGGGAAAACTCGTGGCAGCGTCAACGTGCGTGGCAGTGTTACTCTGGCTCGTGCACGCTAGCCGAAATCTCTGCATGTGTATTAGTGGGCACTTGCTGCTTGCCTGCAGATTGCATCATGGCATGAGCAGATGCTGGTCGTTAGACTGGCCGTGGCTGATCCAAGCTCTTGCTCTAGTGGCTGAGCTGCTTAGCATAGTGTTGCCAGTGAGTGAAGTGGCATGTTGTGGATTGATGTGATGAATTGATTCACTTGAATGATGGATGCATGACACTCACTTTTAGACCTGCTTGCTTCGACCTGTTCATCTTATCTAAGGGCTGCGCTGTCTATCGCCGTGTGCATTAAATTATCAGTGCTGAATTCAGCTGTGCTGAATGTGCAGCAATTGCCACTGGAGGGTCTCTTCGGAGTCACTATTTTTCAGTCACGGTAGCCAGTGAGACTTTCTAAATTAAAAAATTATTACAATTTGCATATCCAAGTGGCCATACATGATGTGGGGGGCCTTTTTTCACGGTGCCACTTAAATCATTTGGCAAGTTGATTGCAGGAATATGCTGATGGCTTTGCTGTGCCCAAAGAACTCATCCAGAATGCAGACGATGCTGGGGCAACCGATGTGAAATTCCTTTACGATGAGCGTCGTAACGAGGATGCCCTTACATGCCTGATTGATGACGGTAAGCCTAGGAATGCATCAAAGCAGAGTTAATTAAGTTTGTACTAAGTTGAGGCGTGGTATCCCTGTTATTCTAATTTCAGTTATGTGATGATGCGCCATTGTATTGCGCTTTCACTTGTGATCTCTTGAGACCACTTCCTACGTTGTCTATCTGAGATCTCATATTATCTTGTAAATGGCTGCAGCTTGTGGCATAGTTAGTGTATTTTCTTCTGGCTAACCTCTAATGATATGGTTGCTTTTAGGTATGCGCGAATGCCAGGGCCCAGCATTGTGGGTATACAATAATGCAGTGTTCACTGACAAAGACTTTGACAGTATTATCAAACTCAGTGGTGCTAGCAAGGCACACGAAACTGAGAAGATTGGTGGATTTGGACTGGGTTTCAATGCCGTATACAATCTTACCGATGTCCCCAGTTTTGTGAGCAGGCATTACGTTGTGATTTTTGATCCACACACCACTCACTTAGGTAAGTAGTCGGAACTAAGAATTTTTCGAGCCGTTAACATATAAGTTCGATTATCTTTTATATGTATGTCAGAATCTTGGAGTTTACTTGAAATATTTGCTGCGATAGAAAATCTTGCTGCTGAGTTGCTTTCAGTCATTATTCTATTATTATTGTTGTTGTAGGAAGAGGCCTTACTGATCCTACTAAGCCAGGCATTAAGATCGACCTTGAGAAGAATAGCAAGGCCCTGCAAACACTGCGAAATCAGTTCAAGCCATATAATGGCATCTTCGGCTGTGAACTTTTGCCTGGACAAGGTCGAACAATGCATTTTGATGGAACATTGTTCCGCTTGCCACTTCGTACTGCGGATCAAGCTAAGCGAAGTGAAATAAGTGATATTCCTTATGATCGTGACCAGGTATAATTGCTACCTTAAGGAATCCTATCCTGCTGTTATGTGGCTGTTTCTACATGCATTTGCATTAAGTGGGCTCAGATGCAGGGATGCTCATCGGGTAATAATGAATAGGTCCAACTGTCACGATTTCTTGATTGCATACTTGGTAATGAGTTTGGTATCTTATTTGCCAACTTCTGCTATTTCAGCCTTTTGTCACCATTGATATTGTAATGCAGGCAATCTAAATTGAAAGGGTTGGAAAGGCACTGTGGCAGGACATCATAACATTACCTATACCATTCATGGGTACATCAAATAACTCCTTTGAATTACTAGTGGTCTAGTGGCATCATTTCTGGTGGGCAGAGTCTACTTAAGATAAAGCTATTCTGTTCTAGGTTGGCACAGGGCCTTGACGGCTCGGTGCCTCTTTATGCTGAGCCCTACCCATGGATGTTGTGTGGAATTCGTATACTCCTCACGTCCTGGTTGTATTGTTGATGATGCCAGTATATTCCGTTAATTGTGCTCTAAAACACGATCAATTTTGCTGTTGCAAAAATCTTTTACATGAAATGTGAATGCAGTGTATGCAGAGATAAATAGACTTTCTGTTTTGATGCAGTTTACTATATGCATATTCTTGTAGGTCAAGCAGCTGTTCCAGCTTCTTGCTAGGTCTTGCAGTTCACTATTACTGTTCACACAGAATGTTCGCTCCGTGTCTGTGCATTATGTTCCTCAATTTGGCAAGCCGGCAGATGCAAAGGAGCTCTTCAGTGTGACAAAGGAACCCATGAAAATTATACGTGAGTGGCTCTCCGAACTTGATGCAGTGATGATATGTATGTGTTTTGGCTCCTTAACTGGAAGCCTGCCATTTCATTGGCTGGTTTTTTAATCTGCCTGCTTTACTAGAGCCTCTGGCTATGTTTGGTGGTTACCATAGTCTGAAGTGGCATGCAGGGTGATGTTTCGTCGAAGTGCATCAGTCGACCTTGCACTGGCAGAAGTTTGCTGCTGGAAGGTGTCATCAATCTCGAATGGTTCACTCTGAGCATGGCTCCTGGCCTTTAGTGCTTAATCGTGAACGTGACCAAAAGAGAACTTTTAGCATTTCTTTCTCGTTTGCTGTATCTATATGCATCACTGCACTGTATTACAATAGTTGAGATCCTATCTCAGTGGGAGACTCCAGAGTATTTATGTGAATGGACAAAGATCATCCGATGAACCTCTGAAGTATGGGATACCTCATGGCTCTGTGCTTGGTCCTGTTCTTTTTACGGTTTATACTCTCCCTCTTGCTGATGTGATTGCCAGGCACAATCTAGGCTTTTCACTTTTATGCAGATGACACTCAGTTGTACCTATGCTTTAACCCCTCCCAGCCCTCCAGCATGTCGAATTCTCCCAACTTTCTTGCTGCATGTACTTATTAATAACATCTGCACATGGATGGCAGCAAACTTTCTTAAATTGAAAGAGGATAACACCAACTTACTAGTTATGAGAAGACCGATTGTGATTCAAATATTGGAAAGTTGACTGCTTGCAATCAGCTCTTCTAGCATATCTCTTGAATCTGCACGAAATCCAGGTGTCCTGTTCCAAAGTGACCTTTCATTAGACGACCACATCAGCTCCACACTCAAGTCTGCCTACTTTCAGCTACATAGCATTGCTATAATTCGGGCTTGTTGAGACAGGGATACCTCATCTAAATTGGTCGAAGCATCTGTGACATCCCGTCTTGACTTCTGTAACTCACTGCCTGCTGATCTACCGGCCTGTGCACTCAGGCACTTACAGCTGTTCCAAAGTTCTGCAGCTAGGCTTGTCTATCGTGAGCATTGCAGTTGCTACATCACACCACTTCTTGCCGACCTGAACTGGCTCTCAGTCAAGCAATGCATCGACTTCATTTTGTTCCTTAATTTTAGGTCTCATCATTCTTGGTTCCAGCCTACCTATCAGATCTACTCCCCACCAGGCTAAGCATGGTACCACCTGGTTTTCGGAATCTAATCGTTTACTTATACCTAGTACGAACCTCAGTCCTTTGGAGACCGTGCCTTTAGTTCGTTTTGTATGCTCCTTAAGCCTGTAAATCACTTTCGACTTGCATCAAGACATATCGTGACTTGACCACATTTAAAAAGAAATTAAGAACACCTATGTATCACAGCATTTAGTGGGTCCATGTGATTCGACCTTTATGTGCTTATGCCTGTGCTGACATTGTGCATGCTGCCACTAACAACATCTGCATGCTGACCTTGTGCAAGTCTTCTCTAACCATGTTACTCTTGTTGTTGATTGAGCATATTCTACCACTAGCCATTCGATCATGCATCCTTTAACAACAAATTTAAAGTGTCTAGAAAGAGATTGAGTTCTCTAATGGTGATGTAACAAATGTCTTATTATTATTATTAGTAGTAGTAAACATAACATATCATTCATTTATATAGCGCCCCAAGAGAACTTAGTCTCTATTCAGGCGCTTCACATATGCCTCGGGGCTCGAGCCCACGGCCTCAGTCAGACCTTGGTCGGGGCGAGCACCTCAACCGCTAGACCAAACCAGCTCGGCTAGTAGTAGTAGTAGTATGTGTACTTAGCTGTTAATATTTGTTCGTTTTCAGAACTGAGCTGCTGGTGGTATTGGCACAATACTATTTAACAATAGCTTCGGTCATCTCATTACTGAATTAGCTCATTATGCTTTTCAAATAACACAATATGTAATTCCAGACACTTCGTGCTCTTCATAAAAATCGCTGCTGGGTCAGACTCCCGATACCTAGCTAACTTTGTTCAAAGCTTGGCATGTCAGCCTGCTACGGCGTATCCGACATGCCAGATCCTTAAGGTCAAACAGACTAGCTGTTCCGATAAGGCAGTACGAGGTATTGGTCTGGTCTACCGGCCATCAAGCAATCGTGCTCTGCAGCTCCATATGCCAACAGGCTCGGCACTCGAGCTTTCAAGCCGGGTTCAAAGACTCTAACATCTTTGGGGTCACTTTTATGCTGCCGCCATCTTGGCTTTACACCTTACCGACACGAGTAAATCCGGCCCACGAAGACAGTGATTGCTAGCTTTTAAAAAAATGCATGGCACATGGCCCGAAGCACAAACCAGATGCATGCAAGCTAAAAGTCAAACAGAAACTGTGGGATAGGATGATGTGGGATAGGATGATGAAAAACCTAGCTACTTGATTAAGTGGTGCACCCTCTTAGCTTCTCTTCTGCAAACACTTTTTCTGCCCTGTCAGCTCCTTGGCTGCTGGTGTGCGTTATCTATCTATCCATCTATCCATCTCTCTCTCTCTCTCTCTCTCTCTCTCTCTCTCTCTCTCCCTCCCTCCCTCCCTCCCTCCCTCCCTCTCTCTCTCTCTCTCTCTCTCTCTCTCTCTCTCTCTCTATATATATATATATATATATATATATATACGACGTATGTATATATACGTTGTATGTATATATACGTTGTATGTATATATACGTTGTATGTATATATACGTTGTACATATATATATATATATATATATATATATAGATAGATATATCTACCTTATATCTTACTGTATCTATACGTTGATCCTGTGCATGTTCGTCTAACAATTTTATGCTCGATGACATTGCGAATGTTACTATTAGTCATTTGGTAGTGCTTTCTTGATAGCATCTGTAAGGTATCTATAAAGATATTCAGTTCTCTGAGGGCACTATACACATAAATTATTATTATTATTATTATCTATTAAACTTATGCTCATTATGCGTGTGGTCACCCAATAACTGAAGCTACGTTTACTACCCCATTCCAGATAAACTGCATGCTAGTGTCGTTGCTGACCAGGAGCTCATTGGCAAGCAGCTGAACTGACAGCTCAAGCTAGGCGAGTCATGCTACACAGGCTTCCACAGCTGCAGCAGCCACTGTGTTAGTTGCTGCTGCTGGCGGGCACGTGTGGCCTTATTGTCCAGTGCCCAGCTGCTGCTGCTGCTGCTGTAGCTTCCAGCGGGCTCGAGACAGCCTTGCTCACAAAATTGAGAGGCTGCTGCTTTTGCAGCTGCTGTGTCCCTTTAGCTGAAGCCCAATTTAAGCATGCCCCCTGCGTTTGCACACACCTTTTCCGATAGTTTTGCGGCGGCCTGCACAGATGGAGCTGTTTTGAGTTTTGGCGAACATGCCCCAGTGTGACCGCCTGTCTTTAAAACAGGCGAGCTGACGGTGCCGGTGAAGCTGCCTCCGGTGGTGAAGGATCTGACTGAAGTCGAGCAGGAGTTCACCAAACAGAGCAGCATCCTCAAAGCGTCTGCAAGTGTCATGCAGGTTAGTCAGTATGGCCTTGTCGATCTGCATTGTGTCATCTGTGATTACAGCTCCAGTTAGCATAGCCGGCTCGGCAAATAGGAGAGATGTAGCTACAACTAACGTCACAGTGCAGCTGAAACCGACGGATTGCTTGTGGGGCATATCGAAAAGTGCAGACAGCCACGTGCTCTAGGCAATCTGCATCTCGGCTATCGTGGTAGCTATGGCAAGCAGTGATAGCACTATTTAGTGTGTGGCATGTTGCTTTCATGGACGTCACTAGATGTTTGAAACACCCGGCAAATGCATGTAGCCCCATAATTACGGTCGAGAAAAGATGCTGTCAGTGCAAACAGCGAGCACGCTTACTTGATTGACCCGCGTGGTATTAGGCCCCCTGTCGTAGCCCAGCAGTGAGGTGACTGCTCCTCACGGCTCAGGTCGTGAGGTTTGAGTCCTGTCGTGTGCAATCCGTAACCAATCGTAGCCAATCCAATCATAAGCAATTTGCACCATTGCAAGCAGCAGTGATAGCCCTTAAGGCTCTTTCTTCTACTGCTATGTAAATGAGGCTGTAAATTAGGTCAGCCTCTCTTTACTCTACTCCTCCTGCACTTCGCATGTGCTGACTGATTCGTCGGCTTGCTGCCGAAGAAGCTGTGGTTGAAAGCATGCCTCTGCCACCTGAGCAACACAGTTCTATAATTATGCCCGGCTGTGTCAGGTGTGGTCTGCTGCTGTGCTAGTTAGTCTCCTTTCGGTGGCTGCATCGATCGCTGCTCCTCGATGAGATTAAAACTGAGATCTAGTTCTTCGCCACGCTTTGAACGTATGCTTTTTCTGCTGAGCCTGATTCGAGGCGTTTGTGGGCTTTCCGTTGTTGCTTTTTTGCTCTGCTCTATGGCCGAGCTCTCGTTTGCACTCCTTTCGCTTCTTCTTTCTTTCTTTCATTTGGCTTCTTTCGTGGTGCCACGTGCTTGTGTCCCCACACTCTCATCTGCTGACACGCAGGCAGCAGATGTATGCGGGTCGGTCGCCGACTACTCGGCCGTAACGTTCCCTACTTCAGCATCCTTTGTTCTCCGCTTGCAGTGGAGTGAGGGTGGGTGGGGGAAGGGGCCTCGCGTGCAGCACAGACAGCCAGACATGCCCAGGTCTGGCTGTTCCTGGGACAATGACGTGCATGCTGCCTTGGACGTCAAGGCCGAAGCTTGTCGTTGCTCGTTGTGCCAAATCTAGCTTACCCTGATGTTTCTTTTATAATAGCCCAGTATGCAAGTCTTCGCGTCTGCTCTGCTCCTGTTTAGGATGCAGTCGTCATTAATAAGCAATATGAGCAGCTCTATGTAACCCCGAAAATGGTAATGCGGACTGCGATGCAATATAAGCACTCGAGCTCCTGCCCCGGACGTTACAGGTGTGCAGGCATGCAGTGCTAAGTAATTTGCTGCGGTAAGGTTTTTTGGTGTATTTGATGAACTGGCGCATGGGGTATTCTATGTAGAAAAGGCTGAAGCATTTGTTACAATCCATAAGCACCCCATGTTCAAGGACTTGCTCTGACCGCCTCAACATACGAACGTCAGCCATTTTTATTGTGGTCGTGGGGTGTAAGTGACAAGCCCCAGGGTTTTGATTGGTCGGCTTAACCAACATGGAGCCGAAAAGTTGAGACAGATTCTCCTTCTGATGAGCCTGCAGACTTGGCTCCTCCCCAGAATGTTGTGACATATGATGTAGCCTAAATCTGTGGGAAATCGATCCAAAATCTGTGGTAAAGTCGGCCTTGTAAACGCAGCTTTAGCTGACGCCCGGTTCGTGCTTGGTAAAAGTGGCCGAGCATGTGTTCCTGCCAGCCAGAATGCCCAAAGTGTTGCTAGGATATCCAAATAAGTCTCTTAGCTATAGTGTGCTACAGTTGGCAAATGTTGACTGAACCTTGACGCCATCACCTTCAAAAGCTGCGAAACATATGCTATAATATGATACCATAGATATGTTTAACAATATGTAATATGTTTAACATATGTTTAACAAAACGTCTCCTCAGCATGCATGCTCATAGGATGGCACTTATGCGCACATGCGCACTCGTCCATAAACGAAAGCACAGGCACATACGACATGTAAATCATGTGATTAGAGGCGGCTGTCTCTTAAAAAAGCTCATGACCACCAGAGAGTTAACCATCTGGCTACCTGTATTTATTAGGAGAATATTTCCTTGACCAGTATTGGCATGTACGGCATGAACTATCTGTCGGCTTCTCTACGATGGCTGCAGCTTTTCCGCTGTCATTGTAGCTTCTGCGTAATGGCCGCTGGAGCCAGCCGTTGCCTCAGACGTCTCTGCTCCTCCGCGTGCAGTACAAGCAGACCAGTGACGGCTGTCACTTTATACCACTGCCAGAGGGAGCGCTCGAAGCCAGTGTGCCCTGGCTCGTCGTGTGCTGCATGGGCAGCAACGAAGCACTGAATCTGGCTCTTGCGCACGACGACCTCTCACCGACAGGTGGTGTGGCAGTGCCGTTGGAAGGCATAGGTCAGTCTCGTAGTTTAGACTTCGCTGCGCCTATCGTTTCGAACCTTTTTGGTTGCCTTGCACGCGGACACGGCCAGAAAGGTAAAAACGGGAGGGTTGAACCTGGCCTTAGCCAGCCAGTCACATTGGACAATGCACCACGCCGCCACCGCCCCCTCCCACGAGGGAGGTGGGCACATCGCTTGGTGGGGGTAGGACCCCAGACCTTGGCCTCTCTTCCCTAGGGCCGCGAGTGACGTCACACTATTCTTTTGTGGCTCGGCATTTTCCTGATGGCTTTGCAGAGGAAGGCCGGATCGTTCCTCATCAGCTGCTCGACGGCAATGGGAAATTCGCAGGCCGCGTCTTTTGCTATCTGCCTCTACCGATTGCAAGCGGCCTGCCCGTTCATATCAATGGGGCGTTTGCTATTTCGTCCAACCGCCGGCATCTGCTGATGCGCTCAGTAGATGACAAGCAGCACAACTTCGGCTTCTGGAACGAGTCCCTGATGAAAGACACCATTGCAAAGGTGACTGGACGTCCGGACTTGGGCGAGCAAACGAGTGGCGCAAGCTTTGATTGAGGCCAAGGCTCTAGCTTGATCGCTCGGTCGTGCCCTCGTGGCTCACGACGTGCACCATGCTCTCCTCAGTTCTTGCCTGTGACGTCTCGCGTGTGCTTCTGGGAATAGTGTGTCTGTCGGGGGTGGGGCATTGTCATAGAGTCTGATGCTTTTAGAGTCTTGTAAAGGAGTAGCCTTTGCTGCTGCTAGCTTTGAAGTACTGTTTTTGCTATTCTCCTTGGTTTATCAATGATTAGGCGATCGGTTGTATCAAAATTTTTGGTTGTGCTAGGATCCATCTCGACCCTGCAGACGGCAGACTTTACTTTCGCGACGCGATTTGCTGGCTTGCCCTTTTTTCTATAACCCTGGGTGTTAGCCATGGGGTAGGGTACTCTTCATGGCGCGGGGCGTGGGTTCGAGTCCTGCAGTGGGTGATTCCATATATCCTACTACTGCAAGTGGTGGCGATAGCCGTTAGCGTGCCTCTGCCCTTATATAAATGATAAGTGAGGCTGCTAACTAACCTGTTAGCTAACTTTTAGTCGTTGCTGTCATGGGAGCTCTATGCAGGTATAGATGGCTGGGATTATAATAGTAATAAAATAATTATACGTTTGTATAGGCACCATCAAAGAACGTTATCTTTTTCTACGCACTGACTAGATTAACAGCAAGCGCTCCTTTACTGTCCTGACTATTCAGCCAACCGATCCACAAGGCTACGAATTTGCAAAAACCGCTTGCACAAGTGTCCCGTGAATCTGCGAGCCAAATGCCTCTCTTTTCTTTCTGGTCGTTTAGCTGCAGCAGGCATTCTATAGGACTTGGCCAGTGGCCACACTCGCGGCATCACGTCTCTGCAGAATTATAGCTGGAGATTGATGTCCCCTCTCAGGACATTATTTTATTTGCCAGCCCCTTTGGTTATTGTCTTTTTTGCCATGCACACTTTCATCAAAATGAGCGGGCCCAAGTCGTTTAGTAATCTCTGTTGAACAAGCATTTCTTAGCTGTGTAATGAGATGCCTGTGGCAAAGTGGTCGTTGCCCACTCTGTTAGCAGATTAGTTATCCCACCACTTGTCCAGCTCTAGTTGCTGCTGCTGTGTGAGCACAGGTGCTAGTGACATGCATACACTGAGGATCCTTTTCAAAGGAAGGACCAGATGCCTTTAGTGTCTGTAGTGCCACAGCCATGAATGATCGCAGGCAGTTGGAGCAGCATAAATCTTTCTTTCTTTCTCGCGACATGTGGGGCTTCTTCATGCTTCGGTCGTCGCGGCCTCGTAAGTCTGCACAGGGTTGATTTCTTCCCCGAAGGCCTACGTCACACTTCTGGAAGACATTCGAGACCTTCAGACGACAGCAACCGCAGACCTAGTGAGCAGCGGTGGCACCAGTGGCCAGGCGGCCGTGCCGTTTCACCATGTGTGGCCGCTGGCCGAAGAGACTGCAGCCAACTGTCTGCCAATTGTGCAGAGCTTGTATGCTCAGCTTGCCGGAAGTTCTCAGAAGAATGCAAGCGGTGGCTTCACGCCATCGTCAGATTGTGTTCCTGCTGCCGCTCCAAGGCTGTTCAGCGATGGTCACTTGTGGGTACGTACATGCGTGCCTGCATTTGGAAGTCTGACTTTGCAATTTCTGGCTGCCTTGGGTAATGGCAGCTTACTAGCAGCCCAAGAGTTGACCGGAGACCAAGTATTGCACAGCTGCACATGAGCTCTTTTTTGCTTGTTCCATGGGAAAGCTGGCGGCAAGGGCGGGGCTGTCTCGCTGGGCGTGCTACGCTTTCCTACGCATTCCTAGGCCCGGCCCGCCGAGCGTCGCTGGCTGCTTGGCACTGGCTCAGTGTCGAGTGTCGTAGCTGTCGCTAAAGTGGACAAAATCCCGTTCGGTCACGGTTTCCGCATGCATTTGCTGGCTGCAGGTTGACCTGAACCACGTCGCCTTCCTGGATTCGGCTGTGCAGCTGTCTCAGCCGCTCGCCACCGCCGCAGCGCAGGCACTGCGTCTCCTGCTCGCCACCGGTTCTGCCACCGAGGACATGGTGGTCGTCGACGTGCCGGCGGCCGTCGGCGAAGGATTCGAGCGCGCCGGCTGCTCGGACGTCCTGAAAAAGCAAAGCTACGATCATGTTCGCTTGTACAAGGCTGCCGTGTTTCCCCACATCGCCAGGTGATGCCGTCTGCCGCTGCCACCGTTCGCGAGGTGGGGTAGGAGGAGCAGGAGGGGATCGTGGGTCTGAGTGGGTCTGCCAGCTTCCGCATCGGCCAGCGTTAATGGCGACGTAAGTGCGCCTTGCGCTAGCTGCTTCGATGATGCCGCCGGCTTAACTATTCTCGCGCTCGTCAACTGCTGCCGCGCAGGCTTCCCGACAGCGTCCGAGATCCGCTCGTGCTGTTTGCACTCGACCGCGTGGCCGGCTCGGGAGAGGCCGAGGACGACTCGGGAGACGACTGGCTTCGCGAGCTGCTCTCCACCGAAGCTTGCATTCCCGTGTCACCCGACGGCCGAGCGCTCAGCCACGCAGCCGGTCTGGTCAACCCGTCGGGCCCGCTGGCCTGCCTGTACTCGGCAGGTAAGGGCTCCCCCTATGCATCGCGTGCAGCGCTTGCGGTTCGGGCATGTTTCATGTGCCACGGGTTTACGTTTACCTGGCCCGACCAGAGCACTCCGAAAAAATTGTATAGCTTTCGCAGCAGCTAAAGCAGCAGCTGCACCGGCAGAAGTAGTAGCGAAAGTGGTGGTAGCTTCTGCAGTGACAGTTGCGCCAGTAACAGCAGCAGCAGCAGCAGTAACAGTAGCCATAGCAGCAGTAGCTACAGCGGCAGCAGCAAAAGTAGCAGCCGCGGTGGCAGCAGCTGTTGATGTGGTGGCAGCAGCAGTAGCAGTGTCACTGGCTGGTAGCAGCAGTGTCAGTGGCGGCAGCTACAGTAGTGCCGAGGTTGTATTTTGTGTGTAGCCCTTTTGGCAATTGTTTATAGAAGGGCATGCAATCGCTTTTCCTTCTAGCCATACGTTGTACAGTCGTAAGTTGTCCTGCGCGCCTTTAGCCAGTGTGCTTTGCCTCGCGCCTTGTTTTGCACTCTGCTCACGCTCACTCTCAGCCTGCTCTCTCCATCCGCAGATGAGGGCCGGTTTCCACACGGCTCCAGCGCGACGTACCTGGCACCGGCTCGTCTCGCGACGCTGGTTGACCTTGGCATGCTGTCGTCCGATCTGGCGCCCGGCGAGCTGCTTGCTCGCACGTCGGCTGCCGCCAGCCTGTGCGTGGACGGCAGCCAGAGGCAACGACAGGCAGCTTGTCAGAGGGCGGCTGTGCTGCTGAAGCTGATCGACAGAAATGTTGCCGGCGATGCGTCGGCTCTCGGTAAGCGGCCGCGAGCTGCGTTGGCGCTCCGGCCCTCGCTCCTGTGCCTCCGAGCCTGCCGCTCTTGCCGGCAGCCGAGAATGTCATTCAGGGGCCGAGGCTAGCAGAAAAGAATGATCGATCGATCGCTTGAGCTGCTGATGTGGACCTGCAACCCCTCACTTCCTGGCTATATCCTGTCTGCTGCCCGTTCGAGGAAAATACCTTTGCGTATGTGCTACTAAAGTGTTTGGGGGGGGGGCAATGGATACCTGCACAAGTGGCCATCAGGCCATCAATAGGAGTGCAGACCATCCTTACTCTTTATAACTTCCTGTATTTATTTGCCTGGGCATTTCAGCTTTTGGCAAGCACCGGGATTCCCACAGCTGCTTATGCCACCCGAAAGCTGATCGGGACATTTTGGGCTAGGCTTATGAACATTATCCTACCTATAATCCCGTTAATGTGGTGAAGAGCTCCATGCCTGAAGTCTAAAACATGACTAAACTCTTCCAACACCATACCTGAGCATAAATAACTGGCTGCCCGGGTAGGGCTCTTCACCTTTCCTACGGCTGACAGCGGTCCCCTGTTTGCCATCTCCGTAGGTCGTGAATTTACTTTCATCCATGCAGAGACCACGGCTCTAGTCATCAGCTGTAAATTAGGCATGCTGACATGCACTTTGCATTGCTGGTGGCTTTTTGTTACTGCAAATTCATTTCTGCTTTCTGCAAAGTGAACAGATTTTCCTGTGAAAATGGTGGCACTTGATGACATTTATCGTACTCCTGGTGATACCACTTCGGTAATTAAATATCGAATGAAGCCTGTGAATGGTTGTGCTTAACTATAGTCATACCGTCTAAACCTTACCATGCATGCCATGCAAGATGACAATGTCTTTCAAATCGTTCTATCCCAAGCTTGTTTCTCCACAGAAAGTTGAGTCAGCATTTAGTTGTGCCCAGTTTTCCCCGGAATAGGATTTGTCTTAAACGAGCCCCTTGCATTTCACTATGACAGCTTTTGGCACTACTTTTCTTGGGTTGGCTCCACCCAGCCTCACTCTTCTATAGTTTATTTGGTCTTGGCCGTGCCATGACCATGTAAGTGGCTGTGATCTTGAGCCTGTGCATGGATACAGATTGTCGAATTGCAGTGGATTGGATGGGAATCTGCCTGCAATGGCAGGAAATTGTGTGCCCATGCTTCAACAATAGTGTAGTTTAATATGCATTCCAAATCAGAGCTACTTCCAGCCGACTTTCTGTGGATTTGCAGTGTATTTTGGGAAAATTTCGGTCTGGCCAGTGTCTTGGGTGTCCTTTGTGTGAGATTGGGCATGGGCAATGGCATGAAATTTGATGGGTACGTTTTACCGACCGTATTCTACTATATTTGTGTGTGTGTGTTTGTGTGTGTGTGTGTGTGTGTGTGTGTGTGTGTGTGTGTGTGTGTGTGTGTGTGTGTGTGTGTGTGTGTGTGTGTGTGTGTGTGTGTGTGTGCAGGTGTCGTCTTTTCACTTGAATGCTAATATTGACGTTGTTTGCATATTTTTTTACAGCAACCATTCGTGCAGATATACGACGAGCGAAATTCCTGCCTTTCGCGCTGCACAGTGGTGGCAGTCCCCTCGGGTGGCAGGGAGATGATGAGACGTCTTTGCTTCTGTCGTCAGACACCATATTCCCATCTAGTGCACAGAGCCTGCTGTGCTTTGTCGAGCCAATTCTAGACGAGGCAGCACTCGCTATGACAGGTACTTTCCAGCTGCCTGCTGCATTTGCCACCGACACATTGCAGCTCAGGCTCTGCAGCTCGCAGCCACTTGTCAGATCAAATGTGGAAATAGTTTGCTTTAACGTCGAAGGTTGCTGGGTCGCTCCATGCTTAGGCTTTAAAAGGTAATTGGTTTCTTATTTACTTATCATTTTAGCATAGATGCACGATTTAATTCATGTTCTCACTGCCAAAGTCCACTTCTTCATTTGGTGGTGTGCACCGTTGTTGTGTTAGTTTTGATAGCCTAGCTGCAGGCCAGAAGTAGTGTAGATTGAAGCCAGCTCGATAAAAAAATCGACAAGCTCTTTTCCCTGACTCATTCTGGCCTACTCATGCTCTCACTACGCTGGCTGTCGGCATTTTATTTTCATCCCAGCTTGTGGCCTAAGTGCTGTACTATCCATACCAGGAGTTCGAGATGAGTTCACGTGGATTGCAGGTGATCCCAGTGCCTTAGTGCCCTAGCTTCAGCCGAAAGTACTGCATTCACATATGATTCCTATGCGATTGCTTGTCCTATGCTGAAGTGCCCTGAACCCAAGTAGTTGACATCGACGATTCGTTCTTTGTTTGACCTCCTTATGACCTCGCCATCACGGTTGACTGGCGGTTTGAAAGATTGTTAATGAACCAGGTAGTGCTAGCTTAGTTCGAATGCAGAGGCTCTTGCTTGTTGCTACACACGACTGCTCTGAGCTCTAAACGCTGCTGTTAGTTGAGGTGAAAAAAATGAATTTAGGTCGGCTTCGCACAGTATCTTCTGTATTGAGAACTGGCAAGCACGCTTGCTTGCAAGGTTGCTTGCAAAATTGCTTGCAAGTTGCAAATGCGCAAGCTTGGTAAGACATCATGTGTACACTTCAGGAGATCTGTTGTCGTATCCACTGTTTCAAGTCTTGTGTCTAGCAAGTTATATGATGAAGGCTTGTCTTATGTGATGTAGACTTGTTTTATGAAGACGAGTTATGAAGACTGGTCAAGCGTACTAGTAACCTTACTTGTTCAGTGGCAGTAGGTTACTAGCTTCCAGAAGCAGCAGGTTACTGCAGTTGGGGACTGCCCTCGGATGCCGTAGTGAATGGAAGGACAAGTAGACCTCATTGGATAGATGCAGATAGGCCGCTTTAATGGATGGGTGGATGTTCATGGCATCTATTTCAGTGGACCTTCGGCTTCTATAGCAAGCAGTGGGAGCAGGCAATGCTGGTGGATTGGCAGTGGCATTGACCAGCGCCGCCCTCCGCTTCCGCAGAAGCATGCAGAAGCTGTAGCCACTGCTGCAGCTGCTGCTACTGTGTGGCCATATCGCTGCATGATGTGGCAAGGGCCAGTTGTGCTGCTATGTTGACATCACCACTACAGCTGTAGCTAAAAAGCCGAGCTTTGCCTCTGTGCTTGTCTTCGAAACCGTTTTGCAGCGTGGGCCGTCGTCAGCTGCTGGTGCTAGCTGCTCTGCAGTTGCAAGCGCCTGTGTGACCTAATGCACACAGATGCGTACAATAGTAGTGCATTACTTGTACCTGTCTTGCATATCACCGTGCAGTGTCTGAACGAGTGAAGGAGTATTTGGGCTTGAATCGACCTATTCCCATGTCGTCTGTACTGTCTCAGCTGAGATTCGTTGCCATGAATGAGCAGTCGCTGTTGTCAACTTCGGCATACCAGTCAACCAAGAAAATCTTGCACGACGTGTACCAGTTTCTACAGGTAAATGACCTACACAGCTCTGTAGCACATGTGCGCTCGCACGTTCACTCACCAGCAATCTGTGGTGCAGCAATCCGTGCTGCAGCAATCCGTGCTGCAGTTTGTGTATGTGTGTGTGTGTGTGTATGTCTACCTGTGGCGTAACGAGCTTCGTCTTCCACACGGTTAGGTTTCTTGTACATCCGTGAGGGAGGTGAGTCAGATCGTACTCTTGGAGAGATCAGCTCTCGTGCTCCACCATATGATGGCTTCCCTTGCAGGCTCTGTCTAAGCAACACCAGCTGATTGCAGATTGACACCTGATTGTGGCTCTTCGTGCAGGCTGCACGTGCGTGGGCGTGCGTGGGCCTGCACGTGCAACGTGCTCGTGCTCGTGCTTGTCGGCAGATCTGCTTGCGTACTGCGAGCTCCCGCCTTGTGCGTGGAATGCCGAGATGTGCTGCCCGACCTGCCTTTCTTCCCTGCACTCAGTAATACTGCACGTAAGGCTGCACTGCATGCTTCCTTCCTACCGTTGACCTCTGATGTAGGTAGCGTGCTGATCTCTGACACCGGTAGGTAGTCGATTAGATTCATTTGTGAAGCTCAATAACCTAAATCTAACAAGTTGCTTTGCAAGGAGACGAACGTAAGCTCAGAATAAAATAGAATGTAACTATCTCTGCTGCTGAACTCACAAACACTTTGCTTAGCGTTTGAGCGCAAGCTCAAGTTACTCACCTCTCACCGAAGACCTCTCAAGTAAGTTGCCTCGTAACGGGTCTAGAAACTGGTAAGCAACCTTTATAACATGCAGCTTGCTTTGTGATGTAGTGTGACAAATACATTTGTAAGCACAAGCCGACATTTCATTCTCCGCTGCATACATAACTCCATCCATCCCTCCCTCTCTCCGTCTATTCCCTTTCTCTGATCCCATCCCTTTCTGTCCCTCTCTCTTTGTTCTGTATGTCTGTCTATCCCCACCTCTCTACCTCCATCATCCTTTCCTCCTGTCTTGCTTCCGACCACCTCCATCTCTTCCTCGCTCTCATTCTCTTGTCAGCTATCTCAGTGACTGCTTATGTGCTGGTCATCTGTCACTTTTTGTATTTTCCTCAACCACCGACAGTGTTGTACTTAAATGTTTTTGTTCTAATGGCGATCTTTCCCTACGGCTTGGCACAGCCTTTGTTGCTACGATTATATGCTCCTGTATTGTGTATCCTCCCCATCGGCTCGTGCTGTTACGTCGTTTCTCCATATATATCTCTACTTCGTGATCTTTGTGATGAGCAGTCGTGCCGATCGTACTTTGGATAACACTATCGTGGCCATCGCATGCCCAGACATGCGCGGGCACACCGTGCGCTTGGATCAGTGTGAGGTCGCTGTGTCTGCCATGGCATTACTTGCTGTGATCAGCTGGTAGCTGAATTCTGTTCCCTGCTGCTGACTGCACGACCGCCAGTGGTTAGACACGCGGAGGCTCACGCCAGCCACGTGCCTCCGGTGCAAGATGGGGCAGATCGGCGAGCATGGCCGCGCTTGGCTCGGTGCTCGGCTGCTGCTTTGCGTCGTCCCAGAACTGTGCGCCGCGTCAGGCACCGGTCACCATTCGGTGGCGGCTCTCCGGCATTTTTGCTCTCACTCGGTCACGTGCCCCCTGTACCCCTTGGCCGTTTTTTCAGGACGGTGACTTGGAGAACATCATCGATGGCATCAAGGATGCCGGGCGGCTGGTGCTCGTGGGTGCCACGCTCGCTCAGCCCGAGCAGGTGTCGGCGCAGCCAATACACTGCGACTGCTCGCCCTATCTTTTCGAGCTGCCGTTCGAGCTTCGCAAGTACGAGCACACGTTCCGGCTGGTCGGCATGCGCGATCGCTTCTCAGTAGACGACTTCGTCAATGCACTGGAGTCCATGAGAGACGAATATTCCGACAAACCCTTAAGTAAGACGCAGCTCGGCTGCGCGGATGCGGAGCTAGCTGCCTGCTGCATCACTGCATCCGGTTACAGTAGCAACAGCAAAATGATGCGGCTATTCCGCGAGTATTAATTCGGTGAGCATTCAAGCATTGGTATGCAGGTCTTCTTACGACACCGAGTTGTTTGTAGCCGTTCAACTGGTCGCCGACCATAATCTCGTGCAGAGGATTCGACAAAGAGGCTTTTTAATATCTCCTTGCCTGCCCCGGCCATTCTGTACTCCTCTGGCCCGATACCAATCACTTATTGGTCACTTATTTAATGGTCTTTTTACATAAGCCGCATATTGCTCGCATAGTCCTCCCTGTCATACACCTCGCGCATTCCAGGCTGGTTGAGTTTAGTTTTGAATTTGTGACTCCTGATTCGATCAGCTCTTACATGCCCACCGTCTGATGAGGTCTTGCGATTGTTCCTTCTGCACATCGAATGTCATTTGATGTTTAATGTAATGTAATGTAATGTAATGTATCTCTGTCAGTAACTCCGCAAAGTCATAAAGACCATGTGGGTGTTACGCAGGAGAGTTTTGTATAGCGCACTCACAGCCTAAGCGGCTTTTACTACCTAGCCCTGTGACTGCTTGCCCGGTAGCAGACTTGTTTCGTGTACCGTGCTCGATCTGTGCTTGCTTGCCTCTCTGTTGTTGCTGGCGCTATCGCTTTATGTGAAGGTTTAGTGTATGCTGAATGGAGGGCTACACTAGTACGTCGTATCGATGGTCTCTAGATGCTCGAAGGGGTGTGGCCATATAGCTCCTGGCTTGCATTCCTACTGCCGGCTTCGACCTGTTTGCCTTTTTGAAACCATGACTTCCTGGTAGCTTCACTTTAGCAGCTTCATTAGATATAATCAGCACCAGATACATTCAGCAGGTCTTGCATATCCTCACTTTGTTCATTAACCTTCGGGCTGTGCAGGGTCGCTCGAAAATCAAGTGGAAGTCTGCGGTGTCTGACGCTGTCGCTTCTGCAGCTGTCACCGATGCCGACACGGCGACAGCCGATGAGTGCTGCCTGTATTGCTAAGCTCGCTGGCTCCTTTTCAGGCAAGCGCGACCTGCAGATCGCGCTGAACCTGGCCGGTCTCCTGAATGCTGCTCTGCAAGCGGACGGCGCTGAGGCCAGCACCGCAGGAAGCACCCCGGTGACGGCGCGTCGTGCCAGCGTCCACGCGGCCTCGGCAGCGCTTGCAGCAGTGTATCTGCCCGACACGGGCTGCGTCCTTCGCCTGTCTTCGAGGCTGTGCTTCAACGATTGCCCGTGGCTTCCCGACGAGAAGGCCTTGCATTTTGTGCACAGCCTCGTGCCGTACGAGATTGCCAAGCAGCTCGGCGTGAACACCAAGCGGCAGGTTAGCGCGCTGCTGCCACCGGTTCCGGTCACCACCCCCACCCTTCAGCCTGCTGCAGCTGCAGTTGTGTGCACTTTCTTATTTGTCATATTTGTGATGTTTTAAGTGCATCGGCAAGTACTTCTTTGTTGTCAGTTTTAGGTCTCGGTTCATATTTTTTCCTTGTCGCCTGTTTGAGCTGTCGTTCGTATTCATTTGTGCAAACTCACTGCTGACTGAAATCATGCATTAACCTCCCGACTCGGCTAAATAAAAATAAGTAGATAACAGCCTAAATATTCCTCAAAATGTCCTTTTTGCGTTAACTCCATCCGAGTTGACTGTTCTTAGTATGACCATGTGTACTGAGACTGTGCCGGTTGTGTCAAAGCAATTGACATGCTCCACATTCAGCATACAGTGGACGTAAAAGTGGCTAGATAGAGATTTGGATGTCTTGGATGCTATTTAGCTTTTTATTTTTAATATTTCTTATTAAATTTGATCACTTTGTTTCTAAAAAAAAAAGTCTTTGTGCCTCGGTGCTTGTGAAGCATCTAGCCACGTGCAAGTCCACACATTTCGCTTGTACCGTTCATCTTTGGCGCTCATCTTGCTCAGCTTTGGCTGCTGGACACTTGCTGCTCATCTGTCATTCGTACGTAATCGGCCGACTGCCGTTTGTATCATCGGACTTATGCGTCCCTGCTACAACTGTCGATTTGGTGGTCACGAGCTCGATGCATATGCTGTCCACATGCAGTTAGCGGTCATAGCCTGTACAGCTAGCGGCCTATGACTGCCATTGGCTCTGCGAAAGTAGCATGCCGTGAGCGCGTGAGCTGAGCATTCTGCTGGATCTTGCCATCTACTGATGCTGCTGCTGCTTTGCGTGGCATCAGATTGCATACAATTTCGGCCTTTCATTGTTTCTCATCTTTGCCTCTGTGCAAAGAACTTGCTTTGGGCGTCGATTGCGTTGCAGCGACTAGGTAGGTTGGAGTGAACCTAGGCTTTGGCTGGCTTGCAGGGGACCTGTGAAGTGCAAAGGGTCACGTGCACTCCCTATTGTCTCTCAAAAAGCTTGCTGCGAGCGCTTTTTTCTTTGCGGTTTTCGTTTCAGCTCACTGCTGTTCTCCTCGGTTCTTGTTAAGCACTCTTGGAAAATGTCCCGTCAGCTCGCTACCTTCGACCTGCTCGAGCGCCCGGCGAGCGCTTCCCGCTGCTCTGGCATCCCTGAGCCGCTGAAGCTGCTGTTGCGGCGCAACAGTGAGGCCGCTGTCTGCACGCCCGTCTCTTATAGGAGACACTGCGCAAAGTGTCGAGCGGCATTCCGTTCGGTCAAAAGGAGAAGCTCACCAAGCGACTGAAGCGAATCATGTCCGTCTACCCGTGCGGCAAGGAGATATTCAAGGAGCTCGTACAGAATGCCGACGACGCCGGTGCCACCGTGGTTCACTTCGTCCGCGACTGTCGCAGTCACCCTTCAGAAAAGGCACGGGGCGCGCCGGCCGGGCAGAGAGCTCTCACTCGGCCCCCCTCCCGCTGGGCACGGCAGCAGCTGCAGTGCAGCTCCCCAGCTTCTTCTGTCTGCTACGGCAGCAGCTTGCCGGATGTGCCATCTTTGGAGTGGGGAAGCTGTAAACGACTTTGCTGAGGTGTCGCGGCTCTTTGCGGCGCCAGCTGGTTTTTGCTGGGGGAGGGAGGCTTGTTGACACACTTTTGTCGTTTTCGTGTACGTGCAATAGTTTGGCAATCGACAATCTTTGTCGTGTCACCAGCGCTTCCGGACCAGGCGTGCCTCAGGTATTTGATGCTAGTCCAACTGCTGAGACTGTCGCTTGCTTCGAGTTGCCGGCCAGCCTGACTTTTGATAGGACTTGAGTCTCTTACAGTGTGCTCCATGGATTTGACTCGGATAGTGGATTTTTAGCAATTTTGTGTCCGGCTATTCACATTCTTATTTTATTCTTTTTTCATTTATTTGAGGCTGCTTTTTTATTCTTATTGCTAGCTGAACCGTCAAACGTATTTGTACAGCATTAATGCCCCAGCTTAATGTCGTATAGCCAGAAATAAAGAACGTAGATCTGGCTGTCCTCGTAAGCTGTGCGTGCACTGCGTCGGAATCCACAGCCGAGAGTCTATGTCACCTAACCCATTTCGACCAGTCTCCGAGTTCAATGTGACCGAACGTGACCGGGGATGCCTAGTGGCTGAATGTAGCTTTAACCGTTTCAGGTGTTTGAGGATTGTTGGAAGCCACTGCAGGGGCCGGCGCTTTGTGTGTACAACAATCGACCGTTCAGCAAGAGTGACCTGGAAGGCATACAGAACCTTGGCGATGGGAGCAAAGGACGAGACCCTAACAAGACAGGCCAATACGGTAGGGACTAAACCCTACTGCACTCGTCCGAATTTCGTAAACTCTCCTGCTTTTCCTTTCCGTCTCAGCTGATTGCCCACTCTTGGCACACCTGCATTTGTCCCATGTTTGCAGTATAGTAATTGTCGTATAGTAATGGGTGGGTATGCAGTATATTGCAGTATAGTAATGGGTGGGTATGCCAGGATCTAGGCTGCTACGCAGCCTTGATCCTGGCATACCCACCCATTTCTGATTAAGCTCCCTCCTGAGCCATAGAATGTCCCAGAGTATCGTGCAGCTGTTTTGTTTTAATTACACACATCTTATCGTAAATACTTTTTCGTGTGTGCAGGTGTCGGCTTCAACTCGGTGTACCATCTCACTGATGCACCATCGTTCTTGACTTGTGGTCCAGAAGTGGGTGAACTGCTGTGCGTGTTCGATCCCCATTGCTACTACGTGCCTGGTGCCACACCGGACGAGCCTGGACGCATGTACAGCGATGTAGCCGAGCTTCGGCGGCTCTTCCCGGACGTGTTTGCCAGCTATCTTGAGTCGCTGTTCAACGTACGAGATGCGACTATATTCAGGCAAGTCGTCGACAAGCGATTCGCGTTAGCCGCTGGGCTCTCCACCTGCTGCTATATTTTGTTTGGCATACATTTCTGCACTGATGTCGAAATAAAATTAATTGGATAGCAATGACACGACAATGCCGGCTGGTAATATGGTCTAGTAAAGGCTATCTGATTCAGCAGCATTGTTAACATAGCAAAACGAGATGTAGCAGCCATTACTACAGCTTGCTAGACGTTAGACACCAATTGCAAACTCTGTTAACTTACTCATTTTTGGCTAGGCTTGCATGTTCAGGTGCATGCAGGCTGTGAATTGTCGATAAAGATGCACACAGCAGTATACGCTGATACAAGCTCAGTGCTGGCCCAGCTGGTGCTGGGCCAGGTTGAGGAAAATGCTTATGTGGTGATGATGCCTTCCTTCTTACTAGCTTATTTGAATTCTGCTGACAATAAGTCTCCCGGAACTTAACGATATATTATATGCCAGTTGCATCAATTAGGGCATCTAGAGTAGCTTCATGAGAGGTAAGTACACTTGCTGTATTTTCCTATTGTCAGGTTACATGGTCGTGTAGAGAGATGCTGTGTCATGCTGAAACAAAGACGGTAATGGCGATCCATTGACTGATTTGCTACTTGACAGGGTTTTGCTTGTTGTAACCTTAGGCAAGTCTGTGTCGGACTAGTCCGGTATGATCATTGTGGCAAAGGAAAATTATGGTTAACACATGATATTGCACAGTGCAAGCCTTTGAGTTAGTGTGTACCTGTTTGTGTGCCTGTGAGCACATGCAAGCATGTGTGTGTGTGTATATACGTGCAAGTGGGATGCCGATGGGATAAATGAAAATGAATCCTAGCTGATTAAACAGCCTCTTTTTTGTATAGCGACAGAAGAGCCTTTTACGGCTATCACCACCACTTGCAGTGGCGATAAAGGATCGCCCACGGCAGGAATCGAACCCACGACCTCGGGACCGAGGTCGTGAAAGCAACCGCCTTACTTAGTGTGCCATCACGGCTCACCCTCTAGCAAGCTCATTAATTTTGAGTCCTATGTGTGGCGTATGTTTCGTTTGGACTATTTATCATCAACCTTTGCAATGCATTTTTGTGGCATATTCTGTCGTTGCTTTGGTGCAGTTCAGCATCGTGTAACCCATCGACACTGGTTTATTCGTTGTGTACGTCCTGACCTCATTCCATTAATTAAATGCTCGTTAAAATATTTTTTGCATTTATTCAGAAGTAACAGTGTCTTGCTTGCTACTTGTTTCGAGCACTATTCAAATTTACACATGTATGTAAGACATTTTCCACTCTGTTCTCAAGGTTTCCTTTGAGAAATGCTGAAATGGCAGAGAATTCCAGGATTTCAAATCAACCAGTCACCATAGATACTGTTGGAGATCTAATGAGCAAGTTCAAGAGTGAAATGTTTGATGTGAGTTTCCTGCTAGATCCGTTTATGCTTGGCTGGTCGTATCTGGTCTTGTCGCTGCACTTGTTATGAAGAGTAATGTAAGTAGCTGCTCTAGCAACATTATTTGCTGCGTAGTTTTTTCTTGTACAAGCTGCTCAGGCTATCTTTTTTGCATGCTTTAGGCATTGCTCTTTATTAACAATGTGACCGAGATTAGTGTGTCAGACATTCCGAAGGCAGGAAGCTGGAAAACCGAGACTTACACCGTGCGAGCAAGACTCAGCAGTGAAGATGCTCAGAAGCGACGACAGTTCTCGGAGACGGTTAGTTTGATTGGCCGGCAAATGAAGTCTGGGATGCTGACACTGGCAGACATTGGAAGCCATGAAGTGTGCTATTCAGTGGAACTGGAAGACAGTGCAGGATATAAAGAAACTTGGTAGGATTTTCTATCAGCCCCTTGTCACGCACCATCCGGGTAGTTACTTTTGTGGCGCTGAAGGGATTGGATCGTAGCACATCCATTACCGTGTGCCCCACGATTTGCCCAAGTTTTTGCTTTTCTGCAAAGACGTATTTATAAAGTATGTATTTGCAAAGTTATGTGAATGCATTTCGCGATGACATTGGCATAAACTATGCTTTGTGTGGTCTTTTCTTTGTTGTCGTTTTTAATAACGTTCTTAACCACAGTAGTTTTTCACGATCTCTGCTCTTTAAATTACAAGTCACCTGCTTTGACAGACTTTCTAGTATCAATTTCCTACAATATGAGTGGCAGTTATTTTTGTTTGATTCAATGTCATAGGTATTTGTAAAGAACAGCTGTTTGAACCGTTTTCGGCAGTGTTGGATTTTCTACTGGAGGTCGTAGCATCTAGTCTGGAATTTTCTTTCTTAGTAAGGATTTCCTACATGCTAGCTGCACGTTTGGCTGTATTTCCTTGATCTAACATCGGCAGCAAGAGCTTCAACTTGTTCTTTGTGCTATAATGTCTATCTGTACGCAAGGATGAGGGGCAACCTGAGCCAATACATATCATCGGGGCTAGTTCCGTCTGTATTCACTACTAGAGACCATCTAACCACATAGATGTGACGGGTAGCATCTACGTGACCTTTTGCATAGCTGGTGTACAGGCGCACAGGTAAGACGCTACTTGCAATATTACAGTCAGCCTGCACACATTAGAGTGCTTTTGAACGATCTTGATTTACACAGTTAGTAGTTGCAGCTTTTGCCCAAAGTTATACTGTAACAGAGATCGGACTTGATAATCAGTTGTTCTTTAGGCTTGAATTCAAGACACTGTAAAATGACTAAAGAAATTGAAATCGGATCTGTGGCGAATTTCGAAAAAGGTTAAGAACACCTTTGTTTTTTGGGCGTGATGGGAAATAGTTTTGTCATGCATGGATCTCTTGTGAGTTTGTAAGAGGTGGTCGACGGCTTCAATCAAATGCGGGGCTGGATGTTGAGAGCTCACGTTTTGTCGCCTGTTCGACTATGGGCTTCTGTACTTGTACAAATAGACTGCTATTACTCCATTGCTGTGTACTTAGGCGAGTGAGTGGGTGGTATGCTTACGAGTTCTCTATAGTGGCCAAAAACCTTAACCCTCCCAAGTGAATGGTCCTGAGAAAAAATGTGCATCTCATATGCAACCAGAAATGGCAGGCTTGGGTGCTGAAGCTGGGGAAAGGCTAGGAAGCAACAGAAACGTGGCAGCTGTAAAGATGTACTCTAAATGCCAAAGTCTGAGTGGCAAGCTCGTTGCAGCCACTTATTGCGTAGTACATTGTAGCGTTCGTTCATGCAGATCATGTTGCTTTCAGG
Organism: Cristatella mucedo; assembly: GCA_009760855.2. NCBI lineage: Eukaryota > Metazoa > Bryozoa > Phylactolaemata > Cristatellidae > Cristatella > Cristatella mucedo. The sequence continues at coordinate 2,724,361 of WPIO01000001.1, read as the reverse complement.
TTTTAGCGCAGGGGTCAGATACTTGCTCTTCACAGTCCAGTTCGTTGGTTCGAGTCTTGTATTAGGCAATCAAAGATTGCCTGCTACAAATTGGATGAGGCTCTTTTTATTTTACTTCTACTTGCTAATATGGCGACCATCCGTCTATTGACTACAAATTAGTTTGAAATCACTTTTTTAATAGTGACTGTGTTGAGTTGTAAAATGTGCCTCGACTGTTTCGATTTGCAAGTTAAAAAAGACATAGCTATACTGTGTCTTATGATCGTCATATTTTTGCAGCACTGAAAATGTGTTCTTTTTAATATTCTGCTTTGTCGTGCCATTTCGTATCAGTCCATGTCATGCTGCAGGTTCGTTCTACAAAGGGTCGGCATTCAGAATGCTGCGAACTTCGTCAGCCCATCATTGTTGGCTGCCTTCGCTTCCGGCGACATGTGCCTGCTTCCCAGGGGTGGCGTCGCGTGTCTGATGCACTCCTACCTGCCAAAAGGAGCCGGTAGTGCTATACCTAGCGTGCCACCTGACAGACTGCGCAAAGCTTTCTGTTTCCTACCTCTACCGATTGCAACAAAGCTGCCCGTACACATCAATGGCCATTTTGCTCTCGATCACGAAGCAAGACGAGGGTTATGGAATGACGACGATGGTGAGTACACCACCACCAGTACTCATATTTGTGTCTACTCGTGTGCTCGTGTGATTACGATGCTTGTTGGGTTGTATTACAAAGGCATTAGAATATCCAGGTGTGCATCCCTGTATGCATGGGTACAAGTGATCCCGTGATATGGTGACAGTGATGGCAGTGGACATCACAGACTTTTCGAGAATCGACTTTGTTGGTGTCATATGCAGTTCATTAGGGCATAATGCTGCATGTGGATTTCTGTTACCACAGCAGCCTCAAGAAAAAACTTCTAATGGCTATCTGTTAAGCCTGCTTCGGCATGTACCCACTTGTTCTGGTAGTTATTGCATGGATTTTAGTTTGAAATGGCTTCTCTAGATGTGCTGTCACTTAAGTTTGATGAAAGTTGGTGAGCTTTGGACCGACATGCATTTTGTTTAAATAGTAGAGAAGTCAGCCTTGTTTTGCTGGTAGACGCATTTGAAAATATTAACATTATGTGAACAGCTTACGGTGCCATTATCGGCTCGGTCATCTTAAGCTTCTTGTGAGCCTTTTGTTGACATTTTCTGGGATAAGCCAGCTTTTTTTGCTCAGCTTACAGTAGCTTTACCAGCGCAGTTTTCTTAAGCTTCTGTAGTGGGGAAACATTCTTGTAAGGAATGTAAGCTTTCTTATTATGGCTGAATGGAAGGAAAGGGGATTTGGCATCTCCACACCAGTGGATCCTGCACTAATGCCTTGGCCCGAAATGGTCAGTCTATCTAGTCGATGGAGCTCACATTTGCCCATAACCAACAACCAAAGCCTATTGTTTCTTCTGTCTGGCAAATTCGCAGTGGTGTTGTGCTGCACATAGTCGTTTACTCCGGCCCAGGTAGTGCCAGCCCTATATATGTGTGTGTGTGTATATATGTATATATGTGTGTATATATATATATGTGTGTATATATATATATATATATATACATACATATATATATATATATATATATATATATATATATACATGCTAAATCTTTCTCGGTGCTTTACTTGCCCTGCCTGTTTAGCCTTAGTCACATTCTTCTACTTGTGTCCACAGGAGGACCGAGGACGGAGTGGAATTCTCTGCTACTTGAGCATGTTATCGCCCCAGCATACCTGGAACTGCTTAAAGTCGTGCGCGACAGTGTCACAGCCAGCAGGCTGCATAACCCCTGGCTGTCGGCAAAAGCAACCGCGACGTCTCTTGATCAGTCACTGGACCACTACCACCAGCTGTTTCCGGCTGCGAGTGTGCCTGCGCCATGGGACCAACTGAGCAAGGCCGTGTATCTGACGATGGCTCGCACTGCTCAACCCATGCTGCCGCTGGTCAAGGAGGTAGTGCTATGGCTCCATCCCCCTAATTTTTTTTACTTTATATTTTTATATTTTCTTTTTATTTTATAGTTGCTGCATCACGGACCTCTTCTGAAAACATGGCTGTAGTATTTTGTCTGTGGGTGCAGTCAGCAGCTAGATGGACCGGCAGCGTCTTTCCCCACTGTGTTTGCTGTCTGCTCTGCACTGTTACGAGCAAGTAGCGCTTGCTGTGGCCTATATCTTGTTGCAGCCTTTGGCTCTACTGATAGGCACCTCAAGAGGGGGCTCCAAGAAGGAATGCAATCGCCGCTTACTCTGCACGGCTCAGTGCGGGCTCGCTCTGCCTGGCAAGCACCAGTACGTCCGACCCACTGGGCACTGCTGCGTGATCGTTGTAGGGATTCGTTCGGCCGACAGACGTTGCCCACGCTTACGTCGATTCCGCTGTCGAGTGGCTACCGGTGAGCACCGAGAGGACTCCGAGCGCCACCTACTTTAACACGATCGACGACGAGCGCATGACGCAGACCCTGCTTGCCTGCGGGCTGCGTCTCTCGAGGGCTCCTCTCGACCTGTGCACCCACTTCGACGCTGCCGGAGTGCCAGGTGTGTTTGTGTGCATGCGTGGCGTGGCGTATGCTAGTGCGCTGGCTGCGCTAGCGTCACTCACGGCTGCACGAAAACGGCACACGATGCTCGTGTTGGCATTTGCGCCTGACGTCGAGCGTTTGTGTGTGTGTGTGTTTTTTTGTATGTTTGTGTTTGTATGTGTGCATGCGTGCGTGCTTGCGAAGTCCTCTCCTCACCTCACCCGGCTCTCTTTTGGTGAAAAATGAAAAACAAAATTATTTTTCATAAAAGAAGCGCCACAGTTTCGTACATAACGTGCTGCATCTCAAAATGCGCACCCATGCTCAAAGAATCGGTGCGCTCAATCCAACCGGTATGGAGCCTCCAGTGGAATCGCCTGGGGCAGCAAACTTCTTACAACGATCACAATTGCTTTATTATTTGATTGATTAGCTAGATAATAATAATAATAATAATAATAATAATAATATTGCATTTGATATAGCTCCCTCAGATAACTCAATCTCTTTCTATGCACTTAGCATTTGCTGCAAAGGAAGCACGATCGAATGGCTGGTAGTGGCCTGCTCAATAACCAACAAGAATAACATGGTTAGTTGTTATATGCACAAGGTTAGCATGCACGTATGGTGACTGGCAGCATGCACAGTGAGTGTCAGCATACATAAGCACATACAGGAGGAATCACATGCAACCACTAAATGCTGTGATAACTAGATACGTTTTTAGTTTATATGCACATGTGAACAAGTCAGGAGATGTCACGCAAGTCGGGAGTGAATTCAAGGCTTTGAGAGCAAACGAACTAAAGGCATGGTCTCCGAAGGATTTGAGATTTGTACGTGGTATGGGTAAACAATTAGATTCCGAAGAGCAGGTGGTACGATGCGTAGTGATTGGTATTATTATTATATAGCAACTGCAACGCTCACGACAGACTAGCCTAGCTGCAGACGTTTGCACCAGCTGTAAGCGCCTGATTGCACAGGCCGGTGGACCAGCAAGCAGTGAGTTACAGAAGTAAAGACGGGATGTCATAAATGCATGGACCAATTGAGATGTGGTATCCCTTTCTAAGCAAACTCGAATTTTAGTAATGTTATGTAGCTGAAGGTAGGCAGACTTGACTGTGTATGTGCTGCACAGCTTTCTGGGGGGCCTTCGTGACAGCATGCTCATGGCACATGGTGGGCACGGCTTTCTGAGCGCAAGTTTAAATCGTCATTAGTCTGAGATTAGCCCAAGCAGCAAGAAATTTGTTGTTGTACTGGCAAGGTACTGTGTAGACAGGCCAGCGGCCATTGTACCAGGCGGCCACTGATAGAAGCTGCCGATGTGATGCCTCTTCTCTGTTAACGCTAAGCGAACACCGGGCAACCTCTTGTATTACAGAAGCACCAAAACCAAGCTTAGTTGTCATTGCATCCTTCAATCACATTCGATTTCCCAGCTCTGAAGCCACGTGCTAAAAGTTGATAGCAATATTTGTATTGTTCAATTAATGTTGATCGTCTTTTTTGTGTCTTAGCTTGGCCATATTCAATGTCGTCTCAGCTTCTCTCTTGAAAGTTTCGAAATCTTAAGCAATCTTTTGCACCGCTGCTGACATTGTTCGAATGCTGTGCTACCTTAGCACCATTCCTTCTTACCTTGCAGCGTGCCGGCTGAGTCCCGCTGACGTCACACAGTTCCTGCTGAGTCAGGCCTGTCTGCTGCCCCAGCAGCTTCCTTGTAGTGTCGGCGTCACGGCCTTCGGTAGTGTTACAATGGTCAGAATGCTGGCCGCCTACTGTCGTGATGGCGACCCGTCTTTTTTGCTGCACCTGGAGGGCCTGCCGTTCGGAGTGTCGCAGGACGGTTGCCTGCGCCGCCTGACTTCAGACGACAAGCTGTTCGTCAGCACTCACTACGACCTGGTGCCCGACTGCTTGGATCTCTTCCTGCACAGTGATCTCCTGGCCAACGTCTTCAGCGGTGCACCCGAGGTAGCCCCTCTCGGCCATCAAAGCCATCCCTTTTTCGAAGCTATTGTTTGAAGTATTTGTGTTTCATAGTATTTGTGCTTAGCCTTCTTAACTTTTGTCGAGGCCCTATTTTCCAAGCTGTTCATTAGGTATCAGTGCAGGCAGGACCCTGCCAAATGTTTCAGCACTTCTGGTGCAGCCTAAGTCTCAATTTGAGAGATCGGGCACGATGGCTCCCGATCGCTTTGGCCTGGGTGGGAGGAGGCTGAGCGCTGCTTTGACGTGTTTGCAGTGGCTGGTCGAGCAGCAGCAGCGATTGATTCGAAGGCATCGCTAGCCAGCCCTGTGATCCCCTCTCCTCCTCCTCCTCCTCAGAAGACCGTGTTCCGGAAGTTCGCCGTGGAAGAGTTCGGCATGTACATTCATCAGGCCCTGCCGGAGGAGCTGTGCTGCGACAAGCCGGCAGCCCTGCCCTGGCTTGCCGACCAGCTGGATTTGCCCAATCGTGGCTGGCTCGTCAAGGTGTGGTGCTTTCTAGCCGAGCACTGCTCCCCGCTGTTGACCAATGCCAAGACCGAGCACGGTGCCAGTGCCGCTCTGGAGGCCACGCTATACGCACTGCATCGGTGGGCACTCATTCCGGCGTTTACCGCACCGCCCCAGCCACTGCCAACCTCTGCTGGCCTCAATGCCGGCCTTGGTCTGGCTTCTTCGTTCTACAATCGGCGCCTCGTGCCCATCAAGGACGGCCATGCGGTAAGCGTGTGGACCGATCATCGCTAGCTGTACTTGGGCCATGTGGCAGGTGCTTGAAGACCGTACGTGCACCAGGCATCCATGCCGTTGTCTTGGCGACCGTGTTTGCAGGTTGTTGATCTGAGCTTGCCACCGGCATCTGCGGGAATGGAGCAGGTGCGCGCAGCTCTCCGGAGACTGCCCGTGCTCGAGCTTGACACGAAAATAGTGGACGAAAGCAGCGGTGGCCCCGGCCAGATGCCGTCGCCCACGAGCGAAGGTTGGATCAAAAAGCAGCTGCAGTACTCGATGCTGTCCATGGTCGTGCTGGTGTGTGTGTGTGTGTGTGTGTGTGTGTGTGTGTGTGTGTGTGTGTGTGTGTGTGTGTTTGATGTGCCCACGCTTGGTTCCTGTGGCCGACATTGAGTTCTCTGAGGGCGCTATATCAAATGCATCATTGTTATTATTATATAATTATATAATTATAAGCATGTATCTGGTGGCAACACTTTATTCTTAGTACGTGTACTTTACAGCAGTGCTGTTGATAAGCAGCTACTCTCATTGTACTGCTGTGGCTGTGGCCATGATAATAATGATATGACTCGGGCATAGCACCCTACGAGAACTAAATCTCTTTTCATCCACTTAACATATGCCTGAAACAAAGCACATGAAATTAGTTAGTGCTATTGTATGGATGGAACAAATGCTTAGAGTAACAGGGTGTTCCTTTGCAGCAACTATAAAGTCAACTAGAAAGAGATTCGATTCTCTGTGAGTTCTATAACAAATTTATCATTATTGTATTATCATTGTATTATTAATACAATTATCCTTATATGCCTGTTCGATAGGCAGGTAGTCCTGAGTTTTTGTATGCATTTTCAAGCTTGCACATAGTATTCCTTATTAGTTGAACATCTGCAGTAAACCCTAGGCTATCTCGACCAGGGCATACAATGTGTTTATTCAGAAAATCAAACTCTTCCAGAACATCGGCAAGTGTCGTGCTGTAGCGTAGATTGCTACAGGATCGCTAGGTAATATGCTGACGTTAGCAATGCAAGAGTTTGTTGATCGTCGACATCAGCAGCATCGGATGGTGCATCTGAGATTCCGCTACGTTTACATAAAATCTAGACTTGGGCTTTGCTCGGCTGGATTGACGTGACACTGGCATCGTTGGATTGTATAGCAGAGATTCCATTATGGTCACTAAGCTTGGTTAAGCTATATTGCCTGCTGGCTCAGTTCGGCCTGTGCTCAGGACCACCTTCAGACAGAGCTGAGGGCGAAGCATCGAACATTTAGATGTCAAGCAGCACGGTATTTCATATGCAATATGGTCTACTACGAAACAGATATGCTTTAAATAAGTATTTGCTGTATCATATTCGGTATTCGATGCACAAAATGGCTTTGATTTTTTTGAAAATTCAGCATGGTCAGAAAACGCTAGTAGCACTTGCGTGGCCACTTTGCCCACGGTATTGTAGCATATTCGGCACTGTCAGCAGTACTGCACACATTCATTTCAGTTGGAGCTGTTGTTGGCTCGCAGCAGTCACGCGTCTTGCCAACTCAGAGTCTTCAGCTCCTGCGGCTGCTTACGGCTAGTTTAAGCAAACCAGCAGCTCTGCTAAAAGCCGTAAAACAAGCCGTAGACTTCATGCCAGAGCTTGACAAGAAGGTAATTCTAAGCCGTGCCTTTTGTCTCTCTCTCCACTCTTTCTTTCTTTCTCCCCTATGTCTGTCTCTCAACCATATCTTTAGCTATGTCTGTCTGTCTCTCTTTCAATGTCTCTTCTCTACCGTGTTGTCTCCCTCCCTCTCTCCCACCCTCCCTCCTTCCCTCCCTCTCTCCCACCCTCCCTCCTTCCCTCCCTCTCTCTCTCCCTCCCACCCTCCCTCTCTCCCTCCCTCTCCCTCCCTCCCTCCCTCCCTCCCTCCCTCCCTCCCTCCCTCCCTCCCTCCCTCCCTCTCTCTCTCTCTCTCTCTCTTTCTCTCTGCATTCTTTCATTGTCTTTTTATACCCTCACTCACTGTCTTTTATTTTTGAATGATTAGGAACTTCAAAACTGTTTACAGTGTGGATACCGGGACTATTTATGGTGTATTGATTTAGGTATGGCAGATGCACCGACAATAATTAGTAGTAGCTGTTTTATCTCTCCTTTATCCAGAGGTTGTTCGTCGGCTGCCTCCATCGCTCACAGTGAGTTGAGAACCACTGCCGAGATGGCTATTCTTTATATGGGGAGTACCTACCTTAACTATTGCGAGGCAGAGAATCTTTAGTGCTTTCTGCTATTCTTCTAATTAGAATTTTTTGTATCTTTTAAACATTACCTTGCCTCTGCTAGTGTTAGATTAACTTGTTTTACCAGGTATTTTTTACCACCATTCTATTCTTAGGTCGACTAGGCATTTCTATACAATTCTTATTTGACTAGTGCTATGACTGCCCCTCGGAGCCACATGCTGGTTCTTAATCAGGCTGTTGATTCAGTGTTTATTTTTACATTTGCCACACATTTTTAATTCCGTTACTGAGTACTTAAGATAGTCTTTTAGGGTCAACCATAATTGGCTTCCTGTATGACATCACCAGCTCACTCACTATAACTGTTGTCCACAACATGTTAACTTGTTGACAGTAGATGCAGTCAGCCATTGCTATCTCTACTGTATCGTAGCAAATCTTATTTCTCGACTTCCTTTGCAATTGGTGTTCGGATCCAAAATCATTCATATCACCGGTTCGATTTCGGTAGAGCGATACTTGTGTTATCTTATCCATAACCCTTTGTCTCTGTGTTTCTAGTACGTAAATTGCTAGTACTTATAGTCTCGTGGTGTCACCGAGATATGTAATGTGCAGTTAGGTTAGAGCTTTAATTAAAGGCAGCTGGATCCCAACAAGCTTTCAGTGTGCTTGAATTCAATCTGTGCCGATCACATACGTGAATTTTAATCTGCCTCAGAGTGCCAACCGGTTTTTATTCTGGAGAGCACAATTAGAGCTAGCTAGTATTGCAATTCGTAGAACTGCTGCAAATATGTATGACGTGCCTTACACTCCACGCTTCGATTGAGCTGAGCAAAATTACTAGCTGCTGTTTGAATTCAACTTGGCGTGAATAGTCTTCGAGTTCAATCGAAAAAGAAATGTTCAAAATGACGGGTTGCATGCATGTCAGCATCGCCTTGAATTTGTGGCTCTATTCCTTAGTACATCAAGCAAGTGGACTGTGACATAATTCTGAGCTACTTCAGCGATGCACTGAACTCTGGCCAGCTGCAGCAAAACTATATCCTATCGGTACCTCAGTGTCAGCAGCTTCTTCGCGAGCTGCCATTCTATGTAGCAATTGATGGCCAGTGCACCAATCTGGGTGACCAACCTGTCTTCTTACTTCCACCAACTATCCCAGCAGCTGATTTTGATGTTTGGAAGGGTAAGTACAACGGGGCTAATCCATCAGCTGGCTGGCTGGCTGCTGCTAACCAGTTGGGCATCGGATGGTGTCCTGTCCTGTTATTACTATAATTTTCAACGATTTTGAGAGCTCTGACAGTTGTCCTTCTGTCGTTTCGATTGATGCTCTCTTTAGGTTGCCTTTCACGAAGTGTCATTACTGTCACTGCATATCTAGGCATTTCGATGCGTCACATTACCCCCTTGGCAATGCCCTTACATTCTTGGCCCGACCTCACTAACTCCTCTTGCTCAGGCCTGATTGACTCATGCTGTCCAAACTGCCGCCGGCAGTATTGACCTCTCTAAATCTATTACAGCCTAGTCTGACACGAGGCTCTTTTGTGCCGTCCTCAAGTAATCTCGATATTCGTCCTAATTTTTTTGCATTTCTACTGCCTTCTCTCTGATTCTGAATCTGACTGCTTCGAGGCCGATATTGTCACGTCTCCTGTTGCTAACTGGGCAAGCGATGAAAAACGACCAAAAATTATGCCCAGCTTCGGCTGTGTAAGGTTACCAAATGAGCATTGTAAGCATAGAAGCTATATAGCGAGTGCACTATATTAGTAGTAGTACTGTTTTATCTCACGTTTATCCAGAGTTTGTTCGTCGGCTGCCTCCATCGCCCACTATATTTACACTATAACACAATATATAACACTATTTTATTTCACGAGCAAAAAAAGAATTCAAGATAGCTTGTCAGCTGTCATTGTTGCGAGCCTTCATAAGTCATTAAATGAGCCAATTATAACAATGGGCTATCAAAGGGATGAATCTGTGAATGCTATTGCCTTGCGAATGCTATTGACTGAATTACCATGTGAATGTTATTGATTGGCAGCTTATTGAAACCAAATCAGTAACCAGTTTGGTTTTTTAAATCGTGTTCAAGCCTTGCAATTTGCCCCATAGTTGTGATAGCGCTCTGCATAAACTCAGTTTTACCCTAGTATGGTTCACATGCCCTCTTCTTTCAGCAAAGGCAAACGTAGTATTCCTGCAGAAGAACGACAGTCTTGAGCCGCTGTACAGTTTTCTTGGTTGCCAGAAGCTTACTGACATAGAGGTGTACTGCCAATTCATATTTGAGCAGTTTGCACAGTTCAGCGCAGAAGCACGAATTGCTCATCTCGCCTACATACGTGACCGGTAAGGCCAGCTTCTGTGTTTGCGAAACATGTAGTTACTATGCATTCATTTCTTATGCTTATATTTTTGTATTAGCCATTAATTAGACGTCGCCCTTGGCGACGTTGATGTGTGTACAGGTTGGGCATGCATGTGCAATTCGTTTGACATTTGGTGCAAGTCGATGAGCATAGCCACCTAGTCCTACGTGTCCCAAATGCAGGACCGAGATACCTGGTTTGAATCGTATTGTTTTTTGAATTTATCACGGAAATGGTATTGCCATATTTGCATCTGCAGTGCATACAACCTTGAGAGTTCCTATAGACTTTAGATACCTTGGAGTTCACTAGGTTGCAGAGTCTGTGCAGCGAATTCTCCTTGGTCAATAGTGCCGCAAACGATAAAATATGTTTCCTCAAAATTCGCTGCCCATAGCATCAGCCTGTGCACAGTAGGCAGATTACTGGCCTGTGAAATATTGAACCTCTCAACTTGTAAGGCATTCTTAATTATCACTGTATGCACATTCGTGCGACTTCTAATATTCATCTGTTAAAACAACCAGGGCCTTGTGCATCGACTGCCTTTCGATTAAAAAACTACCTCGGCTAATGTTCCCGGCAAGCGGCTTCGATTCTAAAACTCTTGCTAACACAACGTGCTTACAAATCGTGCCGGCAAATCTTGCCAGCAAGCCATGGGTATATTGCTCGTTTTGCTCGGACATTGCTGGCCTGCGAGGTAAGTTGCAGTGCATTCACCGTCGCGGTGAGCCAGGCTATCCCCTCCGCCTCACATTGTACTGCCCACGACCGGCAGAATAGGCTGACGTTCAGCCAATTCGCCCGACCCCCCCCCCCCCCCCCCGATTCCCTCTCTCTGAGGGGCTGAGTGCTCGTTGCTGCCTGCTTCTCTGCCGGCTTCGCTGATGCTTTCTTTTTTGGCAAAGTCGGCAGTGCCTTCGCTCTCCTTCATTCGTCAGAGGCTCTCTACTTCTCTTGCTGTGCGCGCATCATGACGTGATGAGTAGTGAGCCCGTAGATGCTTGGCATCGCCCTGCTGCTGCATCGTGATGAAAGCCCGTGAAGCTTTCCTGTGATGACAAAGTCAGTCTGATGATGACAAAGTCAGTCTGATAGGGTCTCTGCCCTAGTGTGTTTGCACCGCTGCCGGTCAAACCGTCGCAGGCAGCGTTCCAACCATTGCACACCACTTAGCCGGCTAGCAGACCGGGCTCTCGCGAGGACCAGCCGGCGTGCCGCCACCGCTGCGTCGGTCGGTGCTTCAGAGCCGGTCGGCCGGTTGCCCCCTCTTCCGTTCCGTTGTCTGCCAATGCCAGCTATGTCGTTGCAGCCTGAACGTGAGCACATCGAGCTACACCGGCGGCGTCCTGTAGGTAGCTCCTCGTCGCCTCGTCGATGAGAGACCGCGGCTGCAGAACCGCCTGCCCGCGGTGCCGAGTCGCGAGCAGCTGTGGCTAGCGCAGCAGCGACCTTGCTCAACCCTTAAGTGGCCATCCAGCTGCACTGCCGGCAGCGCGAGGATCAGATCGTAGTGCAGCGCCCTCGATGCAGCATCTCGTGCAGCTGGCTAGCCGCGGCGTTCCACCATCGCGTCCGCGCGTAACCTCTTGCTGTGCTGTGCTGTGAGTGGCGTATGCTCGCATGCACCACCTGTTGTGCTCGTAGCAGCAGACACCCCCTAGCTTTAGACATCTGCCAGCTCCTTGGGTGACCAACGGCTTGCTCGTGAAAATGCTTCTTGACATAGGTTCTATTGCACTTTATAAGCTTCTGTGTCTTCTGCTTCATGCAATCGCAATAACATGTTCTTCTCTTAAGGTGTGCAGCTACTGCTTTCTTATCAGATTGCTTCTGTATAATGATACTTGGGCACACATCTATCTGGCTGTCGTGGCCACTGCTTCCGTGTGATCATATTAACCTTTAATTTCAAACTGTACACTAGCCCCACTAGTGCTTAGAGTGAGCATTTAGATTGAGTATCGCTGTTGTTCGATGGTGCTGTTGCTGCTAGATGGGTCAAGCAGATCTGTAGCCCCAGGATGGCCGAAGCTTGATTGGTGGGTTTTTTGTTTTAAGGTGATGAAAGTGCTTGAACTACACTCTAATCTGTGGGTTGCAGAGTGAAAACGTGTGAAATCAAATGCTTTCGATTTTGCATTCGGGACCACATGTATCCTGCTGATGAGCTGGCGTCGGATCTAGCTGGCAAGAAGTGGCTATCGTGGCGATGTAGTGCCTTAGCCGTCTGCCGAGCGATCTGCCGACCGATTCTGTTAGTGCTTTTCAACAGCTGATTCCTCAGCATTCCCGTTGCCTTCCTGTCGTGTTTAGCCTAGGCTGAGTGTGTGCTCATCAAGCTGAGTTTGAATCGATATCTGACAATACTGCCTCCACTAAAGGGTGGAGCGAGGGCATGGCAGCTGCATTTGCTCTAGGGGGGGGGGCACAATTTCTATAGGATTGCCGACTAAAAAGCTTCTGTTTTGAATGAAAGTGTGCACGTGTGCATTCCAATGCAGTGCACAATTGGGCTCAGTAAGCAATGCACGAACGAGCATTGCACTACATATTAGGTCAAGTTTGGCCCTGGAGCGAGCCCTAGTGCTGGAACATGAAAAGTGGGTCAACCGGGCCACCAGTTCACTCATAAGCTTTCTATAAGTCTCTGTTTTTGCGCCAATCCAAGCAAGAAAATATGCACACGATATCTGCATTGTGTGTTAGGTCTGGGAAAGACCTTTGAGAAAGATAGTGGGATAGTGTTTTAGAGAGTAAAAGAGAGAGAGAGATCGGTGGGATTGGAAGGACGAGTGGCAGAGAGTGGGAAACTTGATTGGTCGATATTCTCTGTTTAGGAAACTTCCAGAAGTTACCGACGACGAAAGAGCTCTGCTGCTCGCTCGCCTGCGTGACTTGGCTTTCATCGAGGCTGGTGACGGCAGCCTGCGAACGGCTGCTGCTTACTACGACGCTGACAATCAGCTCTTCCAAGCTATGCTCGACCGGACGTCATTTCCACCGAGTCCGTTTGATAGCTTTCGCTGGGTCCGATTTCTGCGTCTTATTGGGCTCAGAGACCAGGTTGGCGATGACGAGTTTGTATCTTTTGCCCAACAGATTGCAACAGAAGCAAAAACCAAGGCAGAGGTACGGTCGATCCATCGGCTGGGCCTAGAATATCTGAATGACACCTAGTTTGCTTGTGCAGCATCGTTCTTGCTTGTTCAGGGCCTCCAATTGCAACGACCAGTGTACTATTTATGAGTGTTCGATGAGGATGCAGCCAGAAAAGGCATGCTGAATTGTATTGGGTATTTCGAGTACCACATGAGTGACCTGCATTTGCACAGGAGCATGTAGCCTGAAGCTTTGTCTTGGTAGTGGGAGGAGATCTCCTTGCATGCATCCTCGATGACGACTTTCAGTGAATGCATCCGGTGCCATGCAGAGCATCGAGATCACGCTTCCTTTGCAGCAATTGTAAAGTGCCTAGAAAGAGATTGAGTTCTGTGAGGGAGCTTTACCAAATGTATTATTATTATTATTCTTATTAGGTAGGCGTTGCTACAACTCTAAACACTCATTGTGTGCTACTCTAGATAACCGGCTGTCTTTTGTTATGCTTTTAGTAGATGATTGTTGTAGTTATATTGCATCAGTTGTTATCGCAGATTCTCAACTTGCTTGGTTTGAATTTTAATTTATTTCCCGGATTCCTGCTTGAACTGGTCTTAGCTTGATGTGCAGGCATCGGTGGAGCTCCCCAAAACCTTGACAAATAAGTGGCTGTCGTGCAGGAGAATGTGCATACCTTTGGCTTGTACGTAGCATATCAATGAATCCGGCCGTACATCGTGCACCGTACTTTGGCAACACTCTGGGTTTAGTGCTGCACCCTAGATTCATACTATGAAATGGGTTATTGCATTTTTTTTATACTCGTCCATTAATTAGCTCAAATGCTGCATTCACGTGCACATTCTAGGTGATTGCGAGTTCAGTAAGGAGTTTTGATTGAGGGCGATGGCATTATTTCAGTGTAGAGTGTGTGCCATCATCAAAGCTATAGTAATATAGTAGTGATTGGATCGACTCGTGTACCCACCTCGCCTTGCTAGCTGTGGGTTGTCGTCGTTCTACTGTAGATGAGAATTGTTGACACAAAGCCTAGCTGGTCTTAAGCCCTTCAGGAGACGAACCGAAAGTGACACATCTCACCCACAACTGTTGTATCGCTACTGTGGCCATTCGATTGAAGTCTTGGTGGCATCTCTGTGGCAGGCCTCGGGGGCAGTGCTACCAAGTTGAGAGCGTGGTTCTGCAGGCTTGTCGGGGTGGTGTGCCGTCGGGCGTGCATTTGTCAGATGCTTCTCCTGTGGAGTGATGCACTTTTCTTTTTGTCTCTCTCTTTTTATGAGGCTAAGAGGCAGCAGCAAATTATGTAAAAAGTAAAAAAAAACGTAAAAGTTGGCTGATTCGACCGCCTCATTTAAATAGCTGCGCAAGAGCCATAGCAGCTATACTCCCACTTTCGATGGGCAATAAAGAACTGCCTGCTGCGTGACTCGAACCGACGACCTGGTGGGTAATAAAGGATTGCAAGACTCGAACCACGAATTAGGTCGTGAAGCCCAAGCACCTTGCCCCTGGGCTAAGACCCAGTGTGCGTTGGATTATAGAAAGGCCATCATCGTTTGTATATGGGTGCGGCTATATATTAAGACTGACAAGATCGGGAGTTATTTGGCAGCTAAGGGGGACGTGTCAGTGGAGAGCACCTGGGGGTGAGACGGCACTTCACAACTGCAGGCTATCCTTAGATGAGGTTACCTGTACTCTTTTTTTAATAGAATTAAAGAACCCTTCTGGGTGGTGCACCTTCGTGGTGCTGTTGCCTCCCCTCCCCCCCCCCCAGGGTTGCCTGCCCAATTTTTTAGTGTAAATAGAGCTAAATGAGCATGCGACTTTTTCTAGTCAATTGGGGGCTCCTAATCTGGCTGGTGCACATTTTGTGTAAGGGCTCGTACTCTGTGGAAATTGAATATATCAATTTTTAGCTTGAGCTGACAGCCGTTTTGGACAGTGTGCCTTCGGTGCCCAGGTCCGGGTTCTTTTTCTAGACAAGGCTACCGTATTTCTTTTTGTTCAGAGAGCTTCGCTTCTACTTGCGTTTAGCCTGACACCCCTGGCACTGAAGTGCAGCCCCAGGTGACCTTTATATATTCCTAAACCTATTACCCATACCTGTATCTTTTCTATAAGCGCTGAAAGCCTGTTGTTGAGTGTGAGCACTAATGCTATCCTCTTGACGACCCGTTATTTTTATAAAAAGATATTGACAGTGCCAGTCAATAAATAATAGTTGTTGCATTGTCTAATGCTAATATGAGTAAACAGCTTATATTAAGACCTGTGGCACACAGCCACTAAGCTGTTAAAGTAAATTGGGTGCATTTGGAAGTAGCAGTTTCGGCATGTATAGCTATCAGGACAGCACGTATGATAGCAAACTCATGGCGACTTTTGGTCATGTGCACTCAAGGCTAAGATCAAAGTCTAGCCATGTCTGAACAATTTTTGTTTTAACTGTCCCTCATTGTTGATGTGTGCACTATGACGATCAAGTGAAAGGCCCTCTTGCAGTATTTGTTTTTGGATTTTATCTGTGTGTCTCTGTATGTGTGTGTGTGTGTGTGTGTGTGTGTGTGTGTGTGTGTGTTGTTTGTGTGTGTGTGTGTGTGTGTGTGTGTGTGTGTGTGTGTGTGTGTGTGTGTGTGTGTGTGTGTGTGTGTGTGTGTGTGTGTGTGTGTGTGTGTGTGTGTGTGTGTGTGTGTGTGTGTGTGTGTGTGTGTGTGTGTGTGTGGGGGGTGGGGGGGGGGGGTGTGGGGGGGTGGGGGGGGTGTGTGTGTGTGTGTGTGTGTGTGTGTGTGTGTGTGTGTGTGTGTGTGTGTGTGTGTGTGTGTGTGTGTGTGTGTGTGTGTGTATCATGCCTTCAGAAAGCTGGCGCTGCTATGGCTGTGCAATGGTATCTCGGCCATTACGGTTGTTGCCCTGATGGGGCTGCCATCCTGCTTGCGCTTCCTTGCTCACCACTTTATTTTTTCTGCAGGCCGTGCTAGTGGAGAAGGCAAAGATCCTTGTACGTGAGCTATTCAAACGGCCCAACCTGGCCACGCGGAACGATCTGCTGAAGCAGCTCTGCCGGGTTCCTTTCATTACTGCAGCAGACGTCAGCTCCCACCTGCATGACATCTGCCCCCAGCTTGGCTTCGAACATGCGAATTCCGCGTTCGTAGCTTTTTCTGGCTCTGTGCCCGAAAGCAAGGTGAGGGCCCAGCATCCTACTTTGTACTTGCTCGTGGCTGTAACCTGAGCGCCCAATCTATACAAAGGGCCGCCGTCATTTCACCTATTAATGTACATTGTAGGAGAACTTTCGTTGCGCATGGAGCACTGCTCATTTCTTGCCACATTGGGCAGATCCACTGCAGCAAAAGCAGGCTGACTTCGAGTTCGAATACCCGTACAATCATCCATTCAGCGTGTTTGATAATTATAGGTATGCTTTGTCTTGGAGCACATGCATCTAAACATGTGCGTGCATCACCCAGGGCACGGTAGCAGCACTCTGCTAGCAGCTCCTCTACTTACGATCCCTGCCGTTCAGGTTGGTTAGCAACTGTGTGCTTGTTGGTTATTTGGAGACAGCTGCTGGCATAGCCTGCCTTGCCTGGCATAGTTTGTGTAAAGAACACCTGTAGCCCTTGTCCGGAGAGAGGCTTCGGTAGGTATAGCCACCTGAGCTCAGCTGATTTCTGCGAATGCTTGGAATCCAGTGTATGCAAGCCTGTTTGAGTCTTACTCATTTAGCATGTGGTTCCATCCTTAAGTGTATGAATTCAGTTACTTTAGCCACTTTAGTTACTTCACTTTAGTTACTTTAGGCCACTTTGGCACCAAGGTTTTTGCTGGCAAAAATGGCAATTAGCTACGATGTAGCAATGGTGCACTCAGCTCGGCCAGTCATCTGGATGACTAATGAAGGAACATAGCAACAAGATTAAATGTGAATACTGCTTCCTTTAACTACTTGGGAAATACCATCAACCTTGACGTGGTCGAGCAGCCTTACCGCCCGATGCGCTCCGGACAGGTCAGATCTCATTCTCCTGCGCCAGGTCGCCGGAAGCAGATCAGAACAAGCACGTGATGACCTCGGCATCAAAGTTCAGTCTCAATGCCTGCCTTGGGTGTGACGTCACGGCTCTACAGCCGTAATCGAAAATGTGGCTGGTATTCCAAACACTTGTCAATCCTAGGGGTTGATATTTTGCTGCAAACTATTTCAAGCTACGTTGGTAGCATAGCTTTACTTATAAATACCTATCGTGCTTCTGATTTAGTTAGCATGAGTCTGAGGGACTGGCTTTGATCTTTGGACCCTAATCATGGAATACTTTTGGTTGGCAAATAAAAGTTTTCTTTTTACTCAGTGTGCCCCAGAGGTTCTTTTAACATCAGTCATGTCGAGTAATTATGGTTTGGATTATTGACCAAATCATAAGGTAACACTCGTGACGAAGTGACAGCAAGGGGAAGCAGCTGCAGGTGCTTACCGAGGTGGGAAGCATTGAAGTGTGGTGAACATACCAGCTTTTGAAAGAAGAGGCAATTAGTGATACCTTTGCATTGCTTTGCTTGACTGACCGTACGCCTCACACTGTGGTCATGGACTGTGTTAGTCACATGCAGTTCTCAGCACACTGCCATCCTGGTGTGCTGCTGTCATTGTTTGTGATTCTTTGGCTGTTGCTTCAGTGAATATTACAAAGCATTATCGTGGATGGCCTCTACGGCCTCTGTAAGCATTAGTTGTTGGAGTCGATGCCGTCATACAGTTTTTTAACTACCTCATTCAGCCACTGTGGCTTGCATTAAAAGGGTCATTTATCACTGATCTCATCTTGGCCGACGTGACCCTAAGTTGTCTTATTCGGTGTAATCTTTGAAGAGAAAGGTCTGATTGTGTGTGCCCGTGTGTTTTATGGACATGTTTTTTTAATTTCCACTGCTGACTGCAGTGGCGTGCAATAAATGTGAAGCTTTTGTTAGGTAACAGCCTGCTGAGTCGTTGCGTTTCGCGAGGTTCGACTTTGCTGCTCACTGCTGTCATATATATACTTGGGCCATACCAATCGCATACGCATCTATAGAGTCTGCTCGGCTGCTCTGTGCCGATTGTTTTGCAGGGATGAGATTGTCCAGCAGCTGGGCATCCTGGTGCGACCCACCATCCCCCAAGTGGTCAACCACTTGAAGAATCTAAGCAATGCTCTGCCTTCTGTCATTGGCAAACGGTCCGATGAGCATCTAGAGCTCGTTCGTAAGCCACTTCCATTGCCACTCTGTCGTGGCTGGCTGTTATCCGATTTGAATTCGCCCTTTATCCAGCTTTATAGTCACACTAGTTTTGTTCTGTGCCTTCTATTTTAGTGGAGATCATGAAGGCCAGCTATAGGCACCTTCAGGAGCACATGCCTCTGCCGACGCCCGTTCGAGCTGAGCTCAGCAGCCTTCCCTGCATCATCGTAGGCAAGTGCAGCCACGACAGTGCCGCAGGCATAGTCGTTTAAGCTAGCAACTGCTGCAATTGAGATGAGCTCTCGGTTCAACTACAACTACCTTGTAGCTCGCCACCTTCATGTTGGTTTTAAGATTTTTGCACCCCTGTCGAAAGGTGTCTAGAATGCATTCGGTGTTGCCTGACCCGTCTCTAATCGAATTTCGACTCGGTTTTATCTGTAATGGGTGCTGGTCGCCACCAGCTGCAATATATGCATGACCCACCTAGGGCATTCTGGCCATATCTGCAGGCTGCTTGCACTGCCCATGGTGCAGCGATCTCATGCATTTCCCACCGTAACAAAGCATCAATAATATGCGACCATCTGTCTAAATTCACATTTCTCGTGTGCCAGCATATATGCTTCTGTGTGCATGCATACCACGCGATCAGTGACCGAACCTCCACCAATATGTGTCAGTTCGGAGCGTTACTAGAGCTCGTGCATGTGGTTATCGTATGGCATCTGCACCATTCCAAGCATCGGCAAAATGGTCAGGTGAGACAGGTGAGAGCTGTCCACAGCTATGCGACAAGATCAGGTCGCTGTCGGCAGTACGAGCTTGGGGCGAGCTGGTTCTTTTGCTGCTGCCTCTTACCTTACCGGAATGCAAACCTGTTATTTGACCAAGTAATGCCTCTTTGCTGTTGCTATGTAGCCTAAGAGGGCTTAGAGAGGGAGTAGGGGATAATTAGTTGTACAGAGCCGACTTAGCTATAGTTGTGAGATGTACAGTGCGGATGGAGGAGACAGCAACAGAGCAGACAGTAAATAGGCTGACAGAACTTTGAAGACTGGCAGCCTTGCAGTTCGAATTTTAAATGCAATTTCGTGGAGCAAGAGTTCTTTTACAGGGAGGCTCCGAAGTAAAAGAAGTGCTTTGAGTCGAGTGTGCAAATTGCTAGCCAAGTGCACGTCTGCTATCAATTTCCTAGTCGTACACATCCTGTTTTTGCTGACGCCTCTCATGTCGACATTGACCAATCAGGTGCACTCTTTTTAACCAGTCGTTCACAGCCGATGTGACTGTCAAAATATGAGCTACCATTGAGAAGAGGAGCTTGCAAGCAGTGTACGCATGGGTGATTCGCGCCGATTCGCTCCACCAGTTGATCTCCTGGCTGCTTCTAACAGAAGAGAGCCGTCTTGATGTCACTTTCAGAGAGTGGTCGTGGGTTCGTCCGTGCCGAGCAGCTCGTGCTAAACTTCTATGAGGAGCAGCAGATTAAACCCTATCTGCAGAGGGTGCCGCCACAGCTGGCCGAATTTCATCCCCTTCTCCGGCATTTGGGCACGACTGAACGTGCCACGATTGGACAATTTGCTGCCGTTCTACGGCGGATGTACGACGAGAATTCGGGTACACATTAGCTTTCTCCGTTGTTGCTGTCTGCATGCGCAGCACGTAAATTGGACTTCCTACCATTCATCGATGAGTCTGCGCTCATTTGGTGCTCATTGCAGACGAGAGGCTGCACCCGAACATCCTGAAGGCCTGCTACAAGGCTGTCAAGGGCCTGGTGACAATTCTTTCCAAGATGGAAACGTGCGCTGACATAGATAGCCTTTACCTCCCCAGCCAGGTGAGAATCAGCACTTTACTTATCAAAGGTAGTACCTAGTGGAAGTACTAAAAGTGGTACAACTGCTTTATTAATAATAGTTGTGGTAACGATAAAGTATTCTAGCTGCATATTCAGAGAACAAGATCTCCCATGCACTCTGAATAGGCTGAAAATGAAGCACGTGTAGTGATAATAACATGCTTGCAATATGCAAGTAAGCGTATCGCTGTAAATGAACATGGACACATCTAAGCTTCCTCCTTGTGGACCGTTGAAGCAAGGAGCAGATGCTGTTCTTGGACTCACTCAGCCATCATCTGATCCTGTTGTAGTAATTAAGTATGGTCATATGGGCGGCAGCTTCTTGACCAGAATACTGCTCTTGCTTGAAGGCCAAGTGTAGTTTGTCTGCATGCTAATGGACCGGCGGGTTCAACCACCGACAGGTTACTAAAAGTGGGCTCAACGGTTTAGTTCCGAAGTCGGCTGTCAGAAAGGCATTGTGAGACTTGATAGTTCGGACGTTCTAGCCAGACAAGCCGAGCTGCTGAATTACACACCATATGTGCACGTGCTATTGCATGGACAGGAAGACCTTCAAAGAGAGTCTTACAAACGGTTAGATGGTATATCAAAGCATATGGTAAAAATGGCTGTTGTCTCTTATTTAAGTTGGTCCAAGTTTTCAATTTTACGTATTAGGCTAACCTATCTATGGAACTAATGTGTTCATGTTTATCAAGCATGTTATTCATGTCATTCATGTTTATCACGCATGATATTACTCACCATTCAATCGCGCCTCCCTTTGCAGCAGATGTGAAGCGCCTAGAAAGATATTGAGTTCTCTCAGGGTGCTTTATCAAGTGCATTATTATTGTTGTTATTATTATTCATCTTTCCAAATATCATTTTGGACTTGGTCAGCCAGGTTCTGTTCTTGGGCTGCAAGAGAGATTCTGGCTTTAGTGTGAGACTTTTCTGTTTCATAGGTTTGCTCTCGATATAATAATGGTCTTGTATACTCATTCAATTTAAGTAAGCCACATCCAAGTGTAAATTTTGGCATTGCAAGCAGCAACGGCATTGCTTTGATCGAAAGGTAGTAGAAAGCTGGGAAGGAAGGATCCAAGCACAGGTAGAGCTGGGTGTCATCTGCTCCGATGATAAGTAAACATTAGCTGATTCAACCGCCTCATTTATTTATTTATTATTTATTCATTCATTTATATAGCAATGATAAAACATTTATTGTATAGAACCCTAAAAGAATCAAATCTCTCTCTCTCTCTCTCTCTCTCTCTCTCTCTCTCTCTCTCTCTCTCTCTCTCTCTCTCTCTCTCTCTCTCTCTCTCTCTCTCTGGGCACTTTGCTTATGCCGGAAATAAAAAATGTCAATTAGTGATAACATGCTCGGTGTCAGTGCACAAACAATATAAGCATGCAAATAAGCACAAAGATGAATTCACTCGGACAGAGCATTTAGTAGGACGTCGGTTTTTGCTTTTTAAATGCCGTAAAGTGGAGTGGGTATCCTAACGTCAGTAGGAATTAAGTGTCGAGCTTTGGGAGCATAAGAACTAAAAGTGCTATCTCAAAAAGTTTGTGGTTGGTTACAGGTTTACCTAAAGGACTTTAGTCGGTAGAGAATGTGGTGCAATCGGAAGCCTATAGGTATTCTGAAAGAGGAGATTGAATAGAACTAAAATTAAGTAAACAAAAATTTGAGCTTTGTAAGCTGCTTGAAAGGAAGCCTTTACTAGACGGTGAGCAGTGCTGTTATATGGAAGCTGCAACGTTCAAGACAGACATGCCCAGCAGCCGAGTTTTGCACTAGCCGTAACCATCTTATTGCATGGGTGGAAAAACCTGTGAAGAGTGTGTTGCAAAGGTCTAGGCTGGATGTCGTGAATGCATGGACCAGTTTGACTGTGGCATCCTTGTACAAGAAGCAGGCTCTATTTTTTGCTCTGGTGTGAGTCTGAAAGTCAGACGACTGCAGTATTGATTGAGCTGGCGCGGTCACTTGGTGAAAAGTTCACTTTGAAACCAGACACGCGGATCAGCCTTTGAGCCTTTGTCAGATTGAATGGTCCCTGCGTTCGGTCTCCGGTTATGAATCCACGCGTGTCGTGCTAGGCTTTTTTCGCATGGAGCGCCCAGCCTTTGCTTACCTGTGCAGCTTTTGCCTGCACTTTGCCATCGTGGCCTATGATTCCAGGATGCACGCCTGCTGCCAAGCAGCGAGCTGGTCTACAACGACGAGCCAGCGTATGCCGAACGCCTGCAGCCTGCCTTTGACCAGCCGATCCTTGTGGATCTTAGGGAGTGCCACTTGCAGATAAGCTACTTCGGCGAGGTCGTCCGCAAGCTTCCGCCAGCCTTGAGACCTCGCATGCTGGCCAACATCGTGGAGGAATGCCTGGACGAACGGTGCGGCGACAATAAGGTATAGGTTCTAGAAAGTTGTCTCCAACGCTGGCAGCTTGTTAAAAGCAATGAGGCAGCAGACATGTGTGCAGTCGTCAGCAGAGAAGAGCTGTAGATTATACCTTGACAAGCTCAGATTGAGCCAGCGCACTAAGGATAGCGTCATTTTGTGTACTTTCAAGACGGCTAATCGAAGCGATTCTAATCACCTTCCTACAATGTTTTGTGAAACATGACTAGTGGAGTGGCTGCAGTTGACTGCAGTGTACATTTGGTGGATGACGTTTAGCCTTTTGAATGCAGTACGTACCTGTATCGGCATGATGCCATAGCTGAGTTGTAATCGTCGATGAAGATAAGGAGCCTGCGATGTGATGCACGTGCCTGTCAGACCTCGAGCAATGTCAAGCCTGTGTGAGCTTGCATCAGCTGCAGAAGTGCCCCACTGAAATGCTGACATGGAGGACCAGCTAATATGCTTTTGTTTGTTCATACAGCAATGTCAGATCTGCTGTGGACGAAGTGCTCATAGCAGGCTGTTCAACGTGGTTGCTAGCATATGTTCATATTTACGTCGAGTAAACACGTTTTAGTTATCTTCTCCATTTAGAGTTTCTTTGTAATACCTATATACTAAACCCTAAAGCCTAAACTCTAAACCCAAAAACTCAAACCCAGAAAATACAAGCTAGTCAGTAAACCGTCAGCCCCAATACATACAACCGTTAGATACTAAACCTAAAATCCTAAGCCCTAAGCTTAAAAGACAACTAAAAACAGGTTTATTAAACGTAAATATAAGCATAGGCTGGTGACTATTTTGAACAACCTGCTGTGAGCGCTGTGCCCGTGGCAGATCTGACATTGCTGTATGAACAAACGATGCCATATTATCTGAGAGGACAAGCTCCCTTGAGGGGGGGGAGCTCCGATGGGCTTGCACTCAGCTCGGCTATGCAGCACAGCCAAGTGCCCTAAGTTCTCCTGCTGACCTGCACTAGTCTGCCGATCCTGCGCCACTCTGCGAAAGACAGTCTAGCTGTCTTCGGGGGGGGGGGCCTCCAGTGACCTCGACTAGATTGCACGTTGCAAGCCCATTGGAAAACGGCAGAGAGATCGCCTGCACACTGACGTTTGTTCCGTCGCACTCGTTAGTTGTTACTAAGCAGCCAGTTTCCGTTTGCCGTAAGTGCTTCTGGCCAGCCAATTCTGAAGCTTATTGGAGAACCCCTACCATGATGTGCAAGGCCGGGCTGAGGCGTGCAGCGCCTTGAGACGTTATTTGCTGCTGGCCACTGCTCTCTTATGATTAGTCGGCTCTTTAGTTGCCACGCGACTCCACTCTTTTGCGCAGCTTTCACACGGGCCTGCTCAGATTTTGAGGACGAGGCTGAGCTCGAGTGAATTCACTGCCGGCATCCTGCGCCTCATTCGGCACGAGCACTTGGAGCGTGGCGAGAAGCCGGATGCTGCTGCACTCAAGGCCGTGCGTAAGGCACTGAAGAGCATTCGCGTATACGGCGTAGACCAGGTAAGTGGCGGCTGCGGCAGCCTCTTCGATGGCTTCGATCCTGGCTTGTGCCCATCGAAAGCCTCGAAGCTATGCAGGTATGCTGTGCATGTATGCTGTGCATGTATGCTATACAGGTATGCTATACAGGTATGCTGTGCATGTATGCTATACTATATGCGTCTTATTTTCTCTTCCATAGCATACTCCTTTGGTGTAGACTTCCTGTTCTTTTCAATAGTGCTCTCGACCCTATTGAGCTAAGCCTTGTGTATTAATAAATAGAAAGTGGCATAGTGTGCTGTGCACGCTATCTGATTTCCTCCCGAGTAAAAGAGTGGTCCTTTAATCCCTGTCAGACGAAAATATGTCAGCATCCTGCTATCTTTGTGTGACACGTGAAGCTGGTTCCTGTGTTGACACGGGAATCGTTGGCCCAGTGATCGATGGCTCATTTGCCACAGGAGCTGCCCTCTCAGCTTCGAACGATGGCAAAGGCAGCTTCGCATATCCGGAGGGTATGGCAACGATAGATATCCGATAGATATCCGATATGTAGAGATATCCGGAGGGTATGGCAGCAGTCTGGGCTTGGCTCGGGTAAGAAGCCACCGTGGCCCCACCCGTGCTGTGCAGATGCAGATACATTATTCTTTTTGGAAGCACCGAGTTTTTTGTTCGTTTCTTTTTAACTGCACAGCTTTCGCTTTAGCTGCCAGCCTTGCTGGGCGGATGGCCTTGCAAGCCGTCGCAGTTAGCCTGCTTCTTTTAAGGGAGCTGTTTGCATGGACCTGGCTCACTGTACGCAGTTAATAAGGTGGTGCACTTCACTTGTTAGGAATTACTCGTATCGCGGCCGCTGCACTCTTGCCTTGTCATAAGTGAGTCGTTTAAGTGTGCAGGTATGGATGAGGCTGCTAAAATGCAGCTGGGAAGCTCAAAATGAATAAATAAGTTGAAATTGAGAAGACTCATTCTGTTTGGCTGGTGAGGACCACGCCTTTTCCCTTGCACTTAGCATTTGGTTAGGGGAAAGGTGAACATGTATTTGAAGAAGATATTAGACACTGCACCTCTCGACTTAAATTGCCTAGCACGCACGGCTTTCTGCTACAAATGTGACTTTTTGGAGCCATTTTTTGCCATCACTGCAATGCCACCATGGTTTGGTCTAGGGGTCAGTGTGCTCGCCATTTACTGGGGCCTTGGGCTTGAGCTGTGCAGCATATGTAAAGAGCCTGGGTAGAGATTAAGTTATCGTGTGGCAGTACAGACATGAGTAATTTTTGTATATTTTATGATTCTTGACCCGGCAGCAATCTATGCGCACTTCCCCAGCGTAAATGAGCACTGGACGTTTGTATGTGCCTTTGCTTAGTAGGCCTTCACCAATATTTTGTTTGTATAGCTAAGAGTGTGACCAACCAAGTAAGTTTCAATTTAAAAGCTTCTTCAAATACTTAGTTCTGAGAGGAGCAGTGTGTACACCACGACTCAACTCGTTGGTGCGAGTTCAACACCAGGCGAATTTCTATTGCCCACGGGTGCAACGAATTACCACAATCCACCTCAATCCACTTTAAATGAATAAAAATTCTACCCATAATCGGTGGTATAAAGGTCGAATTTTGAGTGAATGTTGTCGTACACGGTCATGATAATGTACCAACCAAATTGCATGTCATTTCCCTTGCACAACCTCGAACAAATGGGCTGGAAAGATGTATCTACTTGAATCCGCATCAAATCTACCTGAAATCTACTTCGCCTACAAACTCCAAATTGGATTTCGTATTACCCTTCGCTATGGTTCAAGTGTACCCACACAATTTCGAGCCATTGCATGCGCATTCTTATACAATCCACTGCAGTCGACTGTAGGACACAGCGACCGGCGCTGGATTGTGGAAGTGCCCCTCTCCTCGTCTCCCCGTCCTATTGCAGTGGATTGCATTAAAGTTACGCAAGTAATGGCGCTAGTTTTTGTGGTTGCACTTGAGCAGTTTTGTGCAGTTTGCAATCCAAGTTGGAGCTTCGTGGAGCGTAAAGCTTTGTGCTTCGCTGGTGAATTTTTTAATATAATAAATTAATTTATAATTATAAATTAATTTATAATTAAAATAGATAAATAGTTGCTTGGATTTATTTTAGATTCAAGTGGATCGCGATATTGGCCACTGTCTTTGCAGCCCGTTTGCATGTGACCGCTTGCTGCAGTGGCGTGAAATTTGCTTCATTATAAAGACCGTGTTCTAGAATTGTCACTCGAAATTTAAGCTTTGTGCTCATACCTCCGGTGGATTTTTCCTTAATTATAGTGTATTGTCGTCATTCGTTACACCCATCGTCCACTTCGTATGGGATGAAACCCACTGAGAATCCGCTGGTGGCTGTTTAAATTAGCCACTGTTGAATCAGTCACTATTCACTTTTCTTTTTCTGTATCTGAGTCAGCCATAGTGGCCATTCATACTCCAAAAGTGATCAGTGTGATAACTAATCGGCTTGTTGTCTCCTTTATTCCACACAGCCTCCTCCCTGAACCAAACATGGCTGCTATTGTCCTAGACATTTAAGAGGAGGGCTGGGCTGGTTTTGGGAAGGTGGTTATGGGGAAGTACCCCCTCCACATTACGCTCCTTCAGCCGTGTTTGTGATTCTTCCCCAATATTTGATGTTAACTGCTTGCATTGAGCAGTGGCTTGTTTTTTCTACTTTTAGCTCATTACATATCTCAAATATGCAGACAACAAGATTGAAGGAAGTGAGATAGATACAGAATGTTTTGTGACAAAAGAAATGTCAAGAGCAAGTGAGCCGTGCTGGGCAATCTATGTCCAGATGGCAGCAACCATTACTCCAGAGCTACTCGTCAAGGTGGCTGAGATTGTGAACAAAATTGCTGGCGGCCTGCTGCATAATTCTATTATCTACCTTCATCCAATGTTGATGTGCAATGCCTATGACATCGAGCTAACGCTGGACAAACTGCGCATACGCCAAGATCATCACAGAGGTGCGTCGGATGTACATGCAACATTTAATGCAAATTATGGTGATGATTGATTCACAGGATTGATTTACCGGCTTGTATTCCTACTCTGTAGCAAGTGAAAACTCACAGTTTCATGGCTGTGTTCCGATTGCATAGGGTATGTTTTGTGCGACCTTTTTATTGTGAGCTCATGCCTCTACGTCGAGCACATTTTTATATAGAGCTCTACTTTCATTAATTGCAGATTTTAGAAGACTTCGCTGCTTTGTCTGTCGTGAACGTTGCAACTGCTGCATTGCATCACTTCTGTCCAGTCTGAGCAGATTCCCGTTGAAATAGCACATTGGCTTCACAGTCCTATCCTTCACGTTTGAGTTCCCTTTGTCCTCGTACACCAGCGTATCTATCTGCTATCATTCCTTACTCAGGCTTCCCCTCTGGCTACCCACTAGCTTGAGTTGGTTGCTTTAGCTGTGGCTCTAACCGATCTCAAGTCCTTCTGTTACACCTTTAGCTTCTATAGTAATTATAATAATAAAAATAAATAATACATTTGCATAGTACTCTCAGAGAGCTTAAATGTTCAGTATCAACATGCAAATATGAATAGTCGTAATATGTGCAATGTCAGCACACATAACCATACAAAGGACAAGTCACAAGGACCGAGCAAATACTGTGCAAAACACGTGTATTTTTAGCTCCTATGCACCTAATTCCTGGAACTCGGCCGGCTGAAATCTGAGCACCTACCTGTTCCTTCACACTTGCTTAGTACTTTGCAATCGTCCTTAATATGCTAATGTTATTTTATGTCGACTGCTTGTTCCGAACAGCAGTAAGCACATTCGTCGTGCTGCTGCATGCCATCTTGTTTGTTATGACAGCCATTGTGGGATGGGGGCATCTGTGATGAGCTGGCTTTGCTGACCCTTTACATATGCTCACTTTACATATGCTTGCTAAGTCGGCCTCTCTCACACTCTCCATTTCTCTTGCAGCGCGCATGCCCACGCTGCTGCCGCCGGGCAGCTTCGTGCCGCTGGATCTGCATCACCAGCTGTCCGAGGACATTGTCGACTTCGAGCCGGGCGAATATGTCGGCTACGAGCTCGACGACCCGGTGCTGAAAGGACAGGCCGGAGACGCCACCTACATATATGCCGTCGTAATCGAGGAGGTAGCCCAGCAATCGGCCATCGCCCCACCCAACCACTTCCACGTGACCCTGTCCTATTGGATGCTTCAGCCGCCAATCGCATTCCTTGGCCGACTCAGGCTTGCTCACCGGCCAATGGTGTAGTTGCTGCTGGGCTAGGGAAGGTACTCAGACCTAGTACCCGACCACCGAGCCTCACCGAGCTGATGAGATCATCTTATTCATGCCTTGCCAGCTCCCTGACTGTCATGCACGCTCCTCCGCCCGTGGGCTCGCCCGTGGGCTCGGCAGTGCCCGGCATTACTCGTGGCTGGCCACATGCCGAAACGCCGGTCGTCAGACCTGCTTGTAGTTGTCTAGCAGTCGATTCGTCGTTATAAGTGCCGTGCCTGATGTTTTGATGTGCGGCACATTTTCTCTTGGCCGTTGTGCTGTGCCGGATGTCGGACGGCGAGCGGCCTCGGTTCACCCCTTCCCTCCCCGAGTGCATTCCCTCCGTCGGTCGGTCGGAGGGCTGCTCTCCAACCGTGCTTGCAGACTCGTTGGTCTGCTATCTCGGCAACCTCTCACTCACGCATCCAGCACTCGTCGACTAAGTGGCCTCGAGTTTTAGTTGCAGTCGCTGCGGTTGCCTTTGCCGCTTACACCCACCTCACCTGCGGCTGCATTAGTGTCTTGTGCTCAGCTCTCTTCATGCTAGGTTGAGTGAAGCTTTATTAAGATGCCTCTCCTTTCTCTCACTCTGCTCATGTACACTGTTACATGATGGTGTCCATATCGGTATATAAAGGAGTCATATGCACTCTTATGGAACATATTTAAGCTCATGACCAGGATATTTAGGCTCATTTCCGAGGTAATAATGCTTGCCTCAAGGATAATAATAATAATAATAATAATAATGCACTTGATAAAGCGCCCTCAGAGAACTTAATCTCTCTCTAGGATGACTTATACCCCTACATAATGGCCGACGACAATCTGTCGTAGGATCTGTCGCGGCTAAACTTCAAGCAGGTGTGGGACGCACAAGCTTACAAGCTGTGCTCGATATGTAATAGACTTTACTAGCATCTTTGAAGCATATAAAATTAATGCCGTCGATATTCTTGCTTACTAAGAGCTTGCTTGACCCTCCATGGTTCTCGATGACTGACTGCACTCGGCTAAGCCCCAAGGAACTATCTTTAACCTTCAGTATTTACTCTCATAACATTCAAAGTCACTTGAAAAGAACATCGGCCGAGGCAGATTTTGACTGTTTCTCAGTCGCCTGTCTAAGCCTCATCTAAGTCATCGTCTTATGGGGTTTCAATCAGGTGACTGACTGGGCTAATCTATTGTAGCAAAGGACGAGTCAAGAAAAAATTTCTAAACCGTTTGAGAGGGTGTTTCAGGTTATTGGCATCCTGGAATGTACTACTTTATTTATTTATATATTTGTGTGTATTCATTAATGTGTGCCCATATGTGTGCGTGCGCGTGCGTGCCTGCGCGTGCGCGCGTGTGTGTGTACCTCTGTGTGTGTGTGTGTGCGTGCGAGCGCACGCGAATGCGTGTGCGCGAATGCGTGCATGGATGTGTGTATCAACCCAAAGATTCCGGTTCATTTAACCAGGAGTGCAATACCTTATGCTCGCACTGGAAAAGGAGCCCCAAACCGAGATTCTACCACCATCGTGTTTAAAGATATGCTGTATGCAGTCTTTGGGATAATTTTCACCCTTCCTTCGGCTGATGGGAAGGCAGGTTTTATTTATAACGTTTACTCAGCTGCTTTTTTGCCACTCAGCAAAAGAGGCATGCGGCATCTCCAAGTTGACGAGTTGCAGTTTTCTTTCTAACTTGCGACCCAATAGTAGCTTCCAGTGACCGTGAAAGCAGTGCCAAGCAAGCATTCTTATTGCCGAGTGCAGACCTCGTCAGCTAAAGAATCACGTGTTTCGACGTTATTGTGCGCAGATCCTAGGCTGCCACAGTTTTTCGTGGAACTCGTCTTGACGTACTTAGAGCCAGTTTGAATCTCACACACCCTTCACTCGTACAAACAAGATGAGCAACCTACCTGTTGCTAACTTCTTGTTTCTGAAAGGGTCACATCATGCTCTTGTTGAACTCGATCTACCCAGTCCACAAATGGCTAACGGAGCTGGAATAATTTCCCTTTATATTCGCAAGCTCTAAGCCTCAATAATAATAATAATATATCAATAATAATTGCCCCTTCTCTTCACCTTCTTCGTCTCTCCTCGCTGAAGCTGCATCAGAATTTGGCCTATTCCAGGGTGCATAGTTATTCGTGGACAAGAGCGTGTACTGTGTGCAGCACGATGTCCTTTTCGACAATAACCGGTGAAAAGCTGAGAGAAGCATTGCTTTGGTGCCCTAGGCTGGATGCTGCTGCACGGACGAATCATGCAGAACCATGTCGTTTGCCGGAGTAGGGCGCAATAGTAGTATTTATGTCGATGTAGATCCCCTAGTCACTAGCGCACTTCCGAAGGTGCGGTGGCGATTCGAGCAGACCTTACTGCTGGATCGCTCGTGCTGTATAGATCTATATACCTCTATCCTTTCGTTCCCCTGTGGGCCAACCGTTGCCCTCCTTAGGCAATCATGACACAAAGGTCTTGCCCAGAATGGGCAACTGTCGCTGTCACCATGCATTCGTCACATGAGCTTCGTTGACTTGGTCGATTGCGTGGCAGGATAGCATCGCAATGCTGCCTTTGCCATCGAGTGCTTCCCTCACGGTTCTGCTAACCCACCATGCCTTCGTGGGCCTGACGTCTGTGTTGGTGCGGATGCTCTCATCGTGTAAAGGGAGGTTCGCGACGGCTGCAGGCAGCCAATTGCCTCGTCGGCCTCTTTTGTGTCGGTCCTCATCCCAGCGGCAGCAGCCACTCTGCAGGGTATCGTCTCTCCTCTTTCCTGCTAGTGCTTTCAGTGAGCAGTATAATTATTGGAGGTCATCAGTTCCTAGTATCGTTATGGTCATGCTCGTAGCTGACCCAGATTCGTTCCATTGGAAAGGATTCCGTAATCTGATCGTCAGCTCTGTTACGATCATCTGCAAAACAAACGCAGCCAGCCAGCCTACCTGGCAGTGCAGCTGCCATTCTCGAGGTGCTGGCTTCCTGTGTGGTGGCACTGCTTCCAGGGCGCTATGTGAAGCTTAATTCTCTGTGTCTGTGTCTGTGCCTGTGGGGGAGGGCAGTCAGGCAGGGCTGGGCCTTTGACCGGCAATGCAAACATCAAGTGTTTGCATTGTCATTCATTGCCGTTGGGGCTTATTAAAAGCACTTTTATGACCCTGCATCAGGGCAGCCTGTCATTGTCTGGCCACCTGCTGCCCCTCGGTGATGCTTCACAAATGAGGCTTGTCTGGCTATGCTGTCTTTCGTCCTCCTAGGTGTGCGACTCGAAATGGTTCGACCTGCAGACGAGGCAGTTTTATAGGAAGTACAGGATCAACATTGGTGACGACAAGCCGCCGATTGTTGTTCCTCTTATTGATCTCTATCGCCTTCGGACGCAGTTGAGGAGAAAAACGCAAGCACCAGTGGTGGCACCTGCTGCTGCTGAGGCCGGTCAGCTTGGGTAAGCCTTGCAGGAATGCTTCGGCTGATGCATACCCAGCCTGAGGGGTGCATCACCCTGGGTGCATCACCCTGGGTGCATCACCCTGGGTGCATCACCCTAGAGGAAATCTTTGTTGCTTTTCTGTCTATCACCCCACACCCTTATGCACACACTTCTGTCGTAGACAGATGGCAGATTATGTCCACTTGTTGGACGGCTGCAGCTGAGTAGGTGTGTGCATTCGCTTGCATGCAGGGTTGTGTGTGTGTTTGTTTGTTTGTTTGTATATATGTATGTTTGTGTGTGCATGCTTGCATACGTGCAGGCATGTGCGTGTGTGTGTGAGAGAGTTAGTGCATGCATGCGAGTTTGTGCCTGCGCAAGCATGCACATGCCTGTGCTATTGCTGGTTGCCCGGCTGCCTCGTTAGCCTCGAGCAGCAGGAAGCCTGAGACATTGAGACACTGCGACCTGGACGTACAGTCCACGGACCCTTCGGTCCGCATGTCCATCGGCGCCGGCGGCGCTCGAGCACGCAGTCGGGCGGTGTCATCGTGCAAGTGGGCGGATGGGCTCGTCATCCTTTGCACTCTCGGCATCCATGTCCACGCATGCAGGGGGTGAGAGCTCGGGTGATTATAGCGGCCGGCCACTCAATCTCGGCAGAGTTGCCCAGCAGCTCTCACCCCTTGCTCGCAAAAAGTAAAGGCCTGACCACTAAACTAAGTAGTGGAGGCCTGGAGGTTTCGTAGGCTTGGTTGTTCGGTATGTTGTTCTAGCTGTAGGTGCCGTGTCAAACTTCTGTCAAACTCCTAGCAGCTAGTTGAAACAATTCGGCAGTCAGTCATACCTCATTTTAACCATGTGGATGTATGCTCAGCACAAAAGTATTTGGACAGTCCTGCTTTTTGCTCGATTACCATCTTTCCCTAAGCTCCCGACTGGACTGGAGCTGGAATGGTGGTTCTGTCTGCTAATTATTGGGTGCCCGAGTACGAATTGCCATAATAGTTGAGCAACTTTTGGACAATGTGCCAAAAAGTAGTCAAAAATCCCTTTAAACTCCTTTAAAATGGCTGTATTAGCCAGAACAGAGCTTCGAGAAACGACCCCTTCATCAGTTAGTGCTGGAACCGTAAGGCAGTGCACGAGCCGGAACTGTACAGCGAAACCATTTAGGATTATTTGTCTGGGAAAAGCCGACCAGTAATGCCGAAGGTTGGCAAATTGTCAAGCTTTGAGAGGGTAAAATCATGGCACTGTGACTGAGGCTGGACACTACAATCACATTACTGCTACTTTATCAATCCCGAAGAGTACAGTTTTGTGCAACGTGAAACAAAATAGAGAGGACCGGGAGTCCTGAAAAGGCTGCACGGTCGGGCCTGCCCTGTGCTATAGCTAGGTGGGAAAATACCATCCTAAAGCTGGAAGCCCTAAAAGAACCGTTTGGTTTTGGCAAAACCCTATGTTAAAATTATGCATGCATCGTCTGGGGAGTGAGATAGAGGTGACACTGTCAGAAGGCGATTAGAATGGTCTGCCTTCTCGAGATGCAAAACTGTGAGCCTCTTCTGTCGGTAAAGAATGTGGTAAATCGTTTACAGCTGGCTAAGGCTCAATCCACTGGACTGCTGATGATCGGGCTAGAGCTGTTCTGACCGCCCAACAGACAACCATCATCGGGCTGGATAGTGTCAAGCAGCAACGATTCTCCTGGCTCACACACCGAGCAGCCACCATTCAGAAACCACCCTGGCCAAGCAAGCCCAGTGTACTAACTCTGCTGCTGGGGTCAAGGGATCTAGCCCTCTCCTGTACTCCTCCAGCAGCCATCCTTATATTCCATGCATGCCTCGGTTTTTGCACTGTTGAGCCATTGTGAGTTCGGAACCCATCCGACAGCTGGCTGCAGCTTGTGGTAGATTGATGACCCCACCGATGACCCCACAGATGCCTGGTCTGCCGAGTCATCTACTGAGATCCTCTGTCTGCCCCTCAACCGTTCAAGAGAGGAGCTACGTTTAAGCAGTCTGAGCCCTCGGAAGGCTTCCACCCACTGCTTGCAGGCTCCCCTGAGTCATCTGCTCCCTCACAGTTGTATGGAGAGACTAAAGCAAGTTACCAGCTCTTTTCGAACTGCAAAAGAAGGCTTTACGTGCTTCGGCGATTCAATGGAGCCTACTTACCCAATTTCCTACAGCCAATGGTCCAATTCGGAGGAAGGAAAGGTTGTCATGTATGGGTGGGGGGTGCTTCAGCAGAAATGTAGTCGGAGAGCCCTGCACTGCATACCGCTCATCATGGCCCTGCGCATCTATTTAGACCTTCTTTAAAACGTAGGACTCCCAAGTGTAATGGCACTTTGTGGGCTGGATTATATTTTCCAGCACGACACAACGATCCTAAATATATCGCCACCAAAGGAAAGGTTGTCATGTATGGGTGGGGGGTGCTTCAGCAGAAATGTAGTCGGAGAGCCCTGCACTGCATACCGCTCATCATGGCCCTGCGCATCTATTTAGACCTTCTTTAAAACGTAGGACTCCCAAGTGTAATGGCACTTTGTGGGCTGGATTATATTTTCCAGCACGACACAACGATCCTAAATATATCGCCACCAAAGATTGGTATTTTTATAAACAGTGTTATCAGAATTCGGTTACCCTCCTGTGGCAGACAGCTATGGTGCCCGAAAGTCATGCTGCTTGCAAACTCATTCTGGCTGTCAAGCTCATTTAGCCATGAAAAAGCTCGGTGTTCGTTTGATGCAGTCTCAACGAGACGTTCAACGATGCAGAGGACCTGACCACCACCCCACAGCCGTCTCGTCCGTCAAGCCCAACCTCTGCAGGCCCGAGCAATGGAGCGCCGGAGCAAAGCTTGTAAGATGGCTGCCTCGAGCTGCAGTGCCTGCTGTGCCTCGGCGGGCGGGTCGGCTAACTTTGCACCCTGCGTGATGGCCGCCGGGTTAGCTAACCACCACCGTGTGCCTGTCTTGTCCGACAGTGTCGGTGGCGACGATGTCGCTGCTGCCGACGTGGCTTCTGCAAAGGATTTGAGCAGTGCTGCTTTCGACGATGCTTTGGCCTCCGCCGCCACCACCGCCGCCATGTCCGAGCATCACACTGATCAGCAGTCAGCCGATGCTGCAACGGCAGGAGGTAAAGGCAAATCGGGCGGGCCTGTGTGTGAGGGCGTGCGCCGTTTCGATAGTTTTCCTGAGCTCAGGCTGAGAGATATCTTCGGCGACTGCGCTGGGAAGTAGGAGTTTGCTCGTTAGTTTTTGTGTATGCTGTCTGTGTATGCTGCCAGGACGTGTAATGTGCATTCTAAATGAGGGACCACTGGTGCCTGCTCGATTCGGATTGCTCGTGTGCACTTCGGCGGTGGCAGTGGTCTTATGCGTCCCGTGCGTTGTGTGGAAGCCTGGCAGAGCAAGAGCTGTCCTAGGTATACATTTGGCCTTCAGACTGCCTTTGTGGGTAGGCGGTCAACCAATGGAAGTGGCGTATGGAGCCGCCCAAACGCCGAACAGGATGGGTTGTAACTCGGCCGAGAGTGAATGATCCCTTGCCACTGAGAAGTGGTCCTGTCTTTCTCGAGGGATGACTGCCTATGATGTGACCCTCAAGATGCATTGTCAAAATCAATGAAAATTACGGTGATAACGCTGTGATGTGAGCTGCAATGAGTTAGCGTTTGGGGTTGCATCGTGAGCTCAGAGTGTGAATTTAGCATCCCTTTACTCCACAATGATGGACAATGATGATTGACAATGATGATGATGACATCATTCCTAGGCAATGATGTTCGCTTATCGTGTGACTTCGCAATGCTAACAAATATGCTGTACTCCCTTCTGCAGCTGATGCCCCTGGATCTAAGCCCGGGTGTAAGGTGCTCGCTCTTCACTACCCAGGTCGTGGGTTCGCGTCCTGCAATGGGCGATACTTTAGTGCCCACTGCAAGTGGTAGTGATAGCCATGAAGACTCTAGTGCTGCTATGCAAATGAGGCTGTTAAATCAGCTATAATTATAAATATTTATTTGTATTATGAATCTCCTTTCCACCCAGCATTGACTGCTGCTAAGTCTTCACTGTTTGCTCATCATTGATTGTATAAGTGACATCTCACCGAGACTCATTGAGCTCTAACAGAGGCCTGAGCTTGTGCCTGCTAGCAGACATATGCCACTCCTTCTAGCTTTCGGTCGCCTAGCCGGAATTTTTAGAGGACAGCTGAGCGTCTTGCCTTTCCGGCGATCTACCGATCTTAGTAGAGACCAGAAACTTGACATACTCCCCTCTGAGACTGGCAAAGGGGAGTGAGCCGTCATGGCTCACTAGGTAAGGCAGTTGCTTTTCACAACCTCGGCTCCGAGGTCGTGGGTTCGAATCCTGCGGTGGGCGATCCTGTATTGCTACTGCAAGCGGTGGTGATAGTCGTAAAGGCTCTTATGTTGCTATACAAAAAGAGGCTGTTAAATCAGCTAGTATTTATTTATTTATTGGGAGGACAGCAGGCCGTGCAGCTTGCTGTGCTGCACTGCTTCTATTCAGTCGCTCGTCCTGTGTGAGTGCCAGCTAAGCTTGAGAATGCTCTTTGTCATGTGCTTTTATATACCTAGGTCACTGCTCCTCTCCTTGCCGTGCTTTGGACGTAACCCACGTTCTATTGTCGAAGAGAATTAATTTTGAGTTCAGTCGCCTTATTGGTGCATTCGTCTGGTTCTGTATGCGCATGCGTGCGTGTGCGCACTGCCTCTTGTGAGTAGTTGCTAAAGGCACTTCAGAGTGGCCTAACCGTAGCTCCTAGTCAAACCCCTTAGCTGTGGTTGATCACTCAAGCACTTTGGTTTCTGTGAAGCTTGTTCTGCTCTCTCCCTCTCTCTTTCTCTCTCTCTCTCTCTCTCTCTCTCTCTCTCTCTCTCTCTCTCTCTCGTGCATCATCTTGTGACACGTGCTGCTGCTGCTTTTAGATGGTGTCACAGCACCAGGTGATTACACGATCTTTACTGATGCCTCGTCAATGGCAGCTGAATTTACCGTGATCGTTCATCCACCGGAAGAAAGTGCCGATGAATCACTGCTTAATGGCTCCGATGTAACAGACGGCATCAGGCATGGTCCCGGTGACTTGCCCTCCAGATTCTCTATATTCAACTCGGCTGATGGCTTGCCTCAGGAGCGAAAGGTAGGAGAGCAGCACCGCCTGAAGGGGCTGCTGTATAGCATTGTCCCTGCTGCCGCACACAACGTTGAGTCTTACCACTGACGTTGCATGCTCTTGCAGTTTGGTCGATAAGCACGTCGCTGCTGCTTCAGGTACTCTTGTTCAGCTATGAACCAGACTTTTGGGGGTGCTCGAAAAATGCTGGACAGAAATGGACCAGAAAAAGCTGAATGTATGCACGAAAACAAGTTAAAGTCAAAAAGATGTTTGCTCGTGTAGCCGAGTGTACAGCCTAGATCACGTCTGAGCTGGAGCACTGCCATGGTGCAAGCGATACAGCCATGAGTTTTTTGGTGGCCATAACTTAAGCTTGCTGGTCGGTATACGATCAAGCATGCCTCGAGGCTAGTATGGGCACGTCTCCAACAATGCTCGCCTTTTGATGTACTTAGGCATCTCAGTTTTTAGTGATACTTTTACTGTTTATACTGTTTTCAGGATTCGTAATACCTAAAGGTTACAGCTTTCCCTGGTTGTACTGAAATTTGCTGTAGTTATGATTTTTTTATGATCAGGGAAATAGCCTCGAAATGTGCATGGAAAAGTGATCTCTTATTGAGATGTTGCTTGTAAGTCAATCTGTAACATGACACACGATGCTGGGAGCCAGCAAAAATTGAGGTTGGACTAAATGGTTGCACTGCAGAGATGTGTCGGTAGCATTAAAATTGAAGTTCCGGCTTTCGGTGTACACGTAGTTGCCAAAGTATTTTGAAAGCTGCCTGAGACACAGTGAAAGTCGTCCAAATGCCTGGATTCGATATCAATCACAGGTTAGGGATACTCAAAGTATATACGCGAAACGCAATCAGGAAATAATAGCCATTTTTTTGCTTGTTTGGTGCATATATCTCCTCATTTAACATATGACCGCTGATGTGATTGTCATATTTACGAGGGTATGCCTGGATAGGTAGGTCTGGCAGGACTTTGCACCTATTGCTGCTGGCAAAGCACCACCTAACCACATGGCTTTTGCCTGCAATGTAGCTGTAGAATGTGGCTATTTTGGTGAGCACTTTCCGTTGGTCATCGATTCCAGCATTGATTTCAGTTACAGTTTGCTAGCACTTCAAATTTGCTTTTATGCTGAACGAAACTTCTCAGGTGCCCTCCAGCTTCAGGAAATAGCCCTGGTAGGTAGCTTAAGGCAGTCCTGGTAAAATAAAAAATTCTCACTGGTGCCAGCAAGTTGACGAGCTGTACTATTGTATGTACACACTTTATACAGTAAGCTCCTTGCTCATAAACTTAATCAGTGTGATTAAACCTAATCTAGTTATTGACTGTGTTCGTAACCTCGGTCTTGATTCCCCATAGGTTAGGTTGTTATGAGAAAAATGTATTTCCTCGCCTGGCGAAAAATTGCTCGTGCATTAAAGAAATAGGAAACAAGAAGTGCTCGTGGAGGTTTAAAATGCTCTTCACTCGTTTCGGAGGTTGTATCCTACCCCGATCCGACCCCGATGCAGTGTAGTGGCACATTCGCATTGGCACATTCGAGGCTCGATTTATTCATTGCTCTGTAAATTGTTATGAATTATTTTGTTTTATGATACAGTGCTTTTTCGTAAATCTGTAAGACAAGCGATCCACCCAAGGCTGTATTATGCCCAATCCTTATGAAGCTCCTACAAGCCTGGTGGGTTTGGCTCGTAGCCTGCGTCATTTTTCTTTCACCAATCTGGTGTTCATAACCCGATTTGTTCGTTACCCTAGGCTTTTGTAACCAGCGACTCCACTGGATGGTGTGTGTGTCTCTCTCTCTCTGTGTCTCTGTGTGTGTGTGCACTTCTGCACATGTGCATTCGATACATATACGCAGGCACACACACTCGTACAGGATCAATTGCACGTATGCAATGCAGTATTTATTGCTATAGTATTTATTGCTACAGTATTTATTACACTATTATATACATGTAATATATACCCTATATACACTATCTATAAACACTATTTATAAATGCAGTATTTATTGCTAGCTCTTTCATCGCTGTCGCGATGCACTCTCGTTGCTGTTCAGCTTCGCACGACACTGCTCTGAGCAGCGCCACACCTGACCACGCTTCAGACTCCACCCCAGGCAGCCGCCTCAGGCAGCCGCTCGGGGGCGGCACCGCCGCCTGCTGCTCCTGCCGCCGATGCCAGCGCCATACTGAACGTCGAGTACCCGGAGCTGACCGAGGAGTCGCTCGCCAAGGTGACGGCCATCGTCGAGAAGCAGGTGCGCGCCACGTTCAAGCTGGAGGACTCGCAGCGCAACAAGGTGCTCAAGCGCATCATGCTCAAGTTCCACCCGGACAAGAACGTCGACAAGCAGGAGCTGTGCACCACCGTGATGCAGGTAACGGACTCGGGGTCGCCAAGCTTGCTGCCACGTAGCTGGCTGCTGGCTGCCGCTGCACTCGCCATTTCGTCATCGCCTGATGGCAGTGATAGTGCCGACGGCAGCAGTGGCAGACCGCGGCCCTTGCAAGGGGCAGGTACCAGCTGCAGCGCCTGCTCGAACTCTGTATCTGCATGCTGACCCTGTGCATGTCACCCCTAAACATGTTATTCATGTTGTTTGTTTATCGAGCATGACATTACTCACTATTCAATTGCATTTCCCTTTTGAAGCAAATGTAAAGCGCCTAGAGAGAGATTGAGTTCTCTGAGGGCGCTTTATCAAGCGCATTATTATTATTACTATTATTATCTGTAGCAGCCGCAGGCGGCTTTGCAGCTTCTTCTGGGTCGCTCTCCCTTCTCTCATCGGCCGCTGTTGTTTGTGGTGCGCTGTTCATGAGGCGAGCTCGAATCATTGGGGACCGACCGAGCACGAGGCTGAGAGCCAATCGCTCTCGTTGATTGTGCCTCAGACTGAGTCCGTGCTCGGTAGAAGCTTTGGACACTGAATCGCAGGGCAGCCTACCGAATCGCTAGCCAGGCACAGCTGACGTTAGCTCGGCGGCTGCCCTGGGGGCGGCTGTAGATGGCTGCCGCTAGCAAGTGCAGCAGCCAGAGCTGCTGAAGGCTAGAAGGTGACACGTGAGCAGTCGAGGGCGGCCACTGCAAAGCGGCAGCCTTCGTCTGTCCGCCTGCCGCCGTGAATGCGCCGAATGGAACTCGCCGTCCGAATTCGCAGCGTGCACCATTGTAGAGCATACGCAGCCTGCTGGACGACCTGGAGCAGGGCGGCTTCAAGGCGGCCAAGGAGGACCGCTCTGACTGGTGGTCCGAGTTCCTCAGCCGGCGAGCGAAGACGTACGGGCAGCAGCAGCGCGACTACGAGCAGCAGTCGCAGATGGGCGGCGACAAGTACGGCGGGAGCAGGTGAGAGCTCCCCGTCCCCCTCCCCCTGCGCTGCGGTGGTGCGGCGGCGGCCCGGCTCTTCTGTCGCCTGGGGCGCACACGGAACGGCTGGCCGGAATGGCAGGTGGCCGGCTCTCGTTTCGCTAGCTCTTGCAGCCTCTCGTTTCGACGTGCACGGTTCGTTTGG
Source organism: Cristatella mucedo (assembly GCA_009760855.2). Taxonomy (NCBI): domain Eukaryota; kingdom Metazoa; phylum Bryozoa; class Phylactolaemata; family Cristatellidae; genus Cristatella; species Cristatella mucedo. Next base: position 2,683,863 of record WPIO01000001.1, on the reverse strand, counting down.
CTTGCGTCGGGGTGGCGCGCAGCGATCGTCCCGAGTCACGCCAAGGCTCGGCAGGGCCATTGCAATCCCATGGCAACTGGACCAGCGTGCAGGTGCTAGCATCAGCACATCAGGTGTGCTTCGCCTGCCTCACCGGCAGCACAGCGGCAGCACCGCTGCCAGCCCCCCCCCACCTAATCGGCGCTTCCATCTTCCCACCTAATCGGCGCTTCTGGCGGTCGACTCTTGACGTTGCAGGTCAGGCAGCTCGAGGACCAGGGGAAACGACCACAAGTTCGACAAGTTCAAGGGTGCCGGCGCCCTGGGTCGAAAGAACCCTCAGCCGGCCGAGGCGCGCCGATGGTTCAAGCAGGCAGAAGCAGACGTCAAGGCTGCCGCCAACGACTTTGACTGTGCCGAGCCGTCCTACGAGTGGGTCTGCTTCAAGAGCCACCAGGTCTGTACCACCGCCGCGCGCCGGTCAATGTGCCCCACAGGGTCTGGGGTAAGAGGCTTGCTCGTCACGACCCAGACGATCGTACGTTCGAGTCATGCACCAGGGGGTACTTTGACGGCTGCGGCAAGCCGGGTGATAGCTGCAAAGGCTTCACTTAAAGAGAACTTGACAATTCGTTTGCTTAGCGCCCTAACAGAACTCCATCAGCTCCATCTGGGCGCTCTTCATATGCTGTCGCTCTCGAGTCAGCGACCTTAAAGGTCGTTGAAGGCGAGCACCTTACGCCTGGGCCAAACCGAAGGCTCTTCTGTAGCTACGAGTGAGCTCGAGTGGACTCGCTTTGCTGAGTCGTAGTAGAAATACAGTACTGTACGTAAATTTACGCGTCTTTTACCTCTTGGTACACTGTTTTTGTCGTCAAGTGAACCTGTGTACTCGCTTACGTGTAATTCATAACTCAAGTCAGAGGTTAGCTCAAACAGGAACTCCTGTCGCCTGCAACTCAGAAATGCTGTGTTCCTATTGGCTCGCGCCTGTTCTTGCACCCAGCAGCAGGAACGCTGTGCTCTGATTCGCAAGCCACTGTCAAGGGTTGCCAGCATGCCGAGTGACAGACTTTCTCGCTTTAATTAATTGGGAATATTATAAATGAGGCCGTTGAGTTAGTTAGCGTTAACTTGTGCTGATGCGCCTGCCCCCTAGCCGTTCTGGCTGCCGGCCTTGCCTTAGGCTTACTTCCCTGCAGTATCCCTCTGGCTCCACCTTCGAGGACGTCCGGCCGCCGCCAGTCATGCAGCCGTTTTTTGATCATTTGCAGCAGCTGCTCCTGCCGCAGGGTCAGAGACTGGATGCTGGGCGGCGTACCCACTGCCGCCGTGCTGCTGCGTAGGGTTCGGGCGCCGCCGCCACCACCTTCTCCTCTGCTGCCGGCGGCGTGTGTTCATGCGTGGGTGCGGCACAGGGCTGCTGCTCACAGAGGTGCCGCCATATGCACGCGCGAATCCTTGACTCTCCCGACAGGCAGCAGAGAAAGCCATGAAAGGCGCCCTGTACACGTTCGACTCACGGAAGAACGTCCTCACTGACATCAAGCTGATCGCCGGCGGGCTGTTCGACACACAGGTGACGGCCATCGCAAAGAGTCTGCAGGACCTCGTCGGTCCGGCATCGACCATGTGCTATCCGGACAGCCTCACCTTCCCGCTTGTTCCGCACGAGACGTTCAGCCGCGAGACCGCCGAGCAGGTAGCTCTGCTGCTGCTGCTGCTGCTTCTGCTGCTGCTGCTGAGCGATTGAGCGATGCGGAGGTGCCACGCCGACCTTGGGTACTGCGCGCCGAAACTCCTGCCCTCCCCGATCGTGAGGCTTGCCTTAGTGAGGGTTTCGGTGTTGATGGCTGTTTGGTTTCAACGGGAGTTGGCTGTGCAGCCCATTCCAGATATGTTGGACAACGATATTTTCTTTCCATCCTTCGACTCTGGTGCATCCTGTCTAGTCACCATCACCGGTGTCGTACGTTTGAGCTGTGTTATAGTCCTCCTGACTCATGTCCTCTTCTCACCTTTTCCTACTTTCGTGATCTGAAAGCTGCCCCAAAAAGTCAATTGAACGTACGATGACTATAAAAGAATTGTCAGCTTGGAATTTTTACACGTGCATCGCATGCGCTCGACCATAATATCATTTGGTTTATTCTCGGTAGCCGTCGTTCTAGCACGTCCACCTGCCGACTCACGCAGGATCAGCTCGAATTAAAGAGTTCTCTTTTAAGTTGTATGTGTCTGCTATATGCATACGGGATCTCGTTGTGTGCATCATGCCCAGTCCTCTATAGCATCTCCCTTGATTAGGCGACTTCTCTTATTGGCCCGGTTTGCTTACATTGCATAAACGTCTGCAGCCCGAATCCATGTGCAATTCAGCCTGGCGCTTCAAGCATGTCCATGTATATAATCCAGTGTTGGTAAGTCGGCAGAGTAGGACTAAGATAGGCAGGGACAGGAGAGGGAAGCAAACAACAAGTGACTGAGTGACTTCTTGACTGTACATGCCGGGATCATCGGAAGCCATTATTGTGGCTGATACCTCGCCCAACCTCCCATTTTGGTATCAGTCACTACTTTCGTCCCCCAAGACTCGAAAAACATATCTGATTGTCGGGACCTTCGAGTTCTTTGTAATCATCGTGCCTGTTGTTTCGGCATGAGCTGGCCCACAGGCCCACTGTACTGGGTGGTGAAAAAAGTGGAATGGCTGTGTGCCTCGTGCCTGTGTAGCTAGCTATTTAAACTACGGGGCAAGTAGGCACGAGGCATCTCTGCCTGGACAGTCTGTGTTGGAGATTGCCTATAGAGGAAGGCCAATTTAGGAATGTGGTAAGCTAGGCTTTTGTGCATTTCATGCGATTTGTTGTTGAAGGTGGATATAAGCACCGGGTTTGGCTGTGCCCTCCTGCCAGCCTAGAATGGTATATCTGCTAACAAAGCTCTGCATACGAAACTGCTTGGGGATACGCATTACTATCTGGCTACTGGATTATGTAAAAAGCAGTGCATTAGTCACAATATTAAATGAATGGACTTGTATGTGACCATCAGCTGGATTTCTATAGTGATAAACAGTCCTCAGGAGTTGATCCCACGACCAGTTGTCTCTGGGGCAAGAGTTTTACCAGCTCGTGGTCGTGCATGTCGTAAGCCAGCTACTCGTATACCGTTGCTACTTTCTAGGAATTTGGAGTTCGTCTGTCGTCTGCTGCACTTTCGAGTGTGCTTGTAGCCTGGCATGATGTCTGACTCGAAATATCCGAGCAAATATCAGTGATCAATGTTGTTTTGCCAGGCTATGCTTCTGTCAAGGCAGCTGCTTGAATACTTGCAACGAGCCTTCCTTGAGCCCATGGAACGGGAGCTGCGTGGAGAGGCGCCTGAAGCTGTGCACAACGACGAAGATGACAGTATGGAGGAAAATCTAGACGAGAGGCCAAATGGAACTACGCGAGGCTGCATACAAGGCCATGAACTTGTCTTGTGGCCGAGTATGCGAAATCTCACCGACTAGAGTTGCAGCTCGGAAAGAGTCCTTGCATACCATAAGCCTTGCTGTTATGGAGACTACCAGTGCAGTACGTCTTTGATCTTGTGCAAGCTTAAAGAGAAAGAAGACAGTTGTCTTTTTTTACAGGGATATTGTTCCAAGTGTGCATGTCGTTGTTCCCTCATCTCCCGATGCACCGACTATGGTCTTGACATACCAGCTGCTGTGTTGGACCTTGCCATCTAATTGTTGATGCTAGTGAATGTCGATGGCAAGGTTGGTTTAATGCTGTTGAGACCAGAAGTGCTCACATCTGCTATGTTGCAGTCCAGGCTCAATTCAGTAGTGTGTGTGTCCTGTTCGATTTACACTAGGCCGTTTAGATGCCCGTGGGGAATTTTGCATTTAGCTAGCTAACCTTTTCCTGTGACGCAGAATGCGACTTTTTATGGACTCACTTTTTGCTAATGGCAGGTCATGGGCATAATCCTTTTAATCTGCTGAAGTGTCTTCATGGTGCTCGCTGGTCGCTTGGCTACCATATTTTTTACGGATTTAATACAATGAGGCCCTGATCTGCGCGTGTTATATTTCATGGCTTATCGATCGGCTGAATTGTAGTGGAAAGCATTATAATGGTTGATCTTACGACTCATGACTATCTAGTGGTGAGCCTCTTTTTTATTTGGGCTACTAAGCGTTTTTCCTCCTCAGCTCCACATCTAAAATGCTCATCTGGTTCTAGCTGTCTTCCTTGCTGTCTGACTTGCTGCATGCTCACTTCAGAAGCCGGCTGCTCTCTCTTCTGGGGAGTGGGTAGGGGCAGCTAAGGGCAGCATGACACCGGGGCGACCGATGAAGGAAAGTCTGGAAAATGTGATAGCATGCTCGTTACTGTCAGTCCAGTGCTTCGAAGGGTCCACCACAGAGAAGTTGTTGCTTCGACTGGTTGCTAGGGGTTCCTACTAAGTAAGTTCTTTGGCTTGGAAACTGCACTGCTCTTTTTCTCTCCTCTGTAACGTGCTGCGTAAATGAGTAGAGTAAATCGATTATGAATTAAAAAGCTATTCTACCATTTTCAATAATACTCGTGACTAACCATGTTATAACCTACAATTTTTCCTATTACCGTCCAGAGCTTTCTTGCAGCTCTCACGTGCGAAAGGAGAGAGCTCCACCCTTTGACCTGATCCCCGAGACAGGTGTACCGATATATTCCCTGTGGGCCTTGCACATCTTAGCAGGTACTTCTTTGCCATTTAATTTACAAATTGGCAGCAGACTTAGCAAAATGCATCTTGAACCCATGACAGGAAATGCCGGTATCTATGCACCTAAGCAGCCCGAACCAAACTGCAAAGCTGCAGGATTAGGGGCTCCTTTATTTCGATTGCTATTTGTATTGCTGGGTGTATTAATGAGGATGCTATTCGTCATTGTTATTTATTGATGCATTGACCCGACTGATCATTAGCATATGTCGTCGACATCGTCTAACGATCAACAATAAAGGTAGAGGAACTAAATGCTTAGCCGTTATATGGTTGTATGACGATTTGATTGAGTTTGATTGCTGTATGATATGTAGTGTGATTAAGCACGAAAATCGCGGTTGATACGAAAGATGTGAAAATGTATCTAATGCCGGACTTTTGGCCTTGGCTGTATCCAGAAGTGGAGTCAGGGTTTTTATCAAGGGGGCAGCATTCGAAAGATATTCGTGTTGAAGGTAAGAGCTGCCGGCTATGGTAAGTTATAGTGCATAATTGTCGTTATTAATCGTGTTTATTCGACGTGAACTCGGTGGCGTGAAACGTAAGACGTAAGTTGGGGGCAAAGGCCCTTGGCCTGGTTCATCACTTGCTGTACCTGCAGTATTAGGGAAAATAAGTAAATTTATCGGACCTAAAAATAAAACATGTTGGTGAATAGTGTGGATTTGCTGCATGCATTCGTGGCAAGGCACTTACTGGGAGCTCTTTGGGTTCATTGCAGAAATACTGGTTTTATTTTTCCTAGAATCCCTGTACCAAGCAGGATACAAATTCTGAGTTCTCCCTCGAACCTCTGATTGGATTGTGTGCTAAATGGCCGCTAACGTCACGGCTGAGCTCATTGTGCTATTGTAAGCTGCTCGAACTACTGTCTCACTCGTTTCAGTGGCACCTACCATTCTGTAAAATGCCTTCGTGCACTTGTTTGTGACACCACAGGCGCTGCCGGTATGCGTCTGTCTCATCGCGCCTCTCTCGCTCCCACGATACCCTTACTCTTCATCTTAGGCAGTTAACCTGACCTTGCCCTGGGTCCCTGATCTAAAGCCTCATGAGAGGGACAGAAGCCCTTGTACTTCACACTATTCATTTCACAGGGCAGGAGTCGAGAGAATTTGAGCTCCAACCAGATCGTGTCTTTCGGACGATGACAGAAATTTGGTTATTTAAGGCTTTTCGTAATGGCAGACTGCAACAATTGTCAGCACGATAGTCTGAGGTAATCATTATAATAATAATGCACTTGATAAAGCGCCCCCAGATAACTTAATCTCTTTCTAGGCGCTTTAATGGAATCAGCAAAAACTAAACCAAACCACGTGACCATGTTCCTAAATTATATGGTAATTAGCCGGATCGACCAAGATTGCTGTTCAGGATAGCCGCACGACGCATTTTAAATCTATTCGCTACATGTACAAGGTATTTGAGCGTACTCAGCGACTCTTACGGGATGCCAGCAGACACTGTGAGTACTGCCACTATCCAAACTTGCATGCCGACCTTGTGCAGTTCACCCCTGTAATTTGGTTGCCATCACACACTGCACAAAACACCAGCCGACGAGCAACACCGCCAGTTTATTCGACTACGCACCGAGCCGGCAGAAGCGCCACTGCCCTCCTGCAGACGTTCATTTGATGTCGTCTGCAGTACCGGAACGCTCCGCTCTGATTCGTTAGCGTTGTTGCTAATGCCTAGCTGCTCTCTGATAGGCTAGTCGGTGGTTGGGGGTCCTACTGGCATATAACAACATTTAGGCCCGGCACTGTCATACGCTGGGGTATGCATAAACGAAACCACAACCCCTAGCTATGTTATCCTTGTTGCTTATCGAACATGTTACCATTAACCATTCAATCTTGCTTCCTTTGCTGCAAATGTGAATTGCCTAGAAAGAAAGACATTTGAGTTATCTGGGGGTGCTATATAAAATGCATCATTATTATTATTATTATTTTTCGATCGGCAGTCACTGTGCTAGCTTGATGCTGCTCGTTCGAAAAAGCTTGCTTGGGTGTTAATAAGGTACCAGAGTATCCCATGTTCTGTTTAAGCGTATATAGTGTAGCGTATTAAGTGTATAGAGTGAACTTTAGCAGCTGGTGACGTGGAGTGGCCCGAGCCCAAAAGACTGCTAGGGAGGACATCGCTGACGTGTTCCTTGGGATTTTCTATTGATACCTTGTAATTTTCTAGTTCTCATTATTTGCAGCCACTTAGGACAGAGACGACAGCCTGCGTATCTCTCGAAATCTTCAGCGTTGAATCGTGAGTTAATTTTGTGTCAAGAGAAGCGAGTGCTGTGATGTCACTGGATCATTATCAAGATTGACCGCAACTGCTATCCAACGCTTTTGGGCTTTCGCACAGAAATTCTAGTGGACTGAATTCTGGAGCAGGCTACTTGGAAAATCCTCCAAAGTCACCCACAATTCAGCTCTCCTTGAATAGCTGCACTGACTTCGTGCAAATAAGCGAGAAGGGTTAAAGCGCCATCACTGTTGTATACGGGGCCAAGTGGGTCATGTCCCCCCAAGGACCAGAATCCCACACCTTTCTCTGTATCAGATGGCCGGCTGCTCCTCAGCAGTAGTAGCCTTAGTATTTGGTGCTGTTCAATGACAGTGGCTCCGGCTGTGGTTCTTCTTATGGAGTCTCACGGAGACACAGTGTGGACGGGAACAATAAACGAGACTCCATCTTTCTTCCCTCAGCGGGTACATATACCAGCCGGCTGACTCACCGAAGATGGGGGAGTGCACCAAATCCTCACATCAGAGGCCTGAGACCAATTGAGTCAATTGCCCAACCACCTGCTGCAGGTGGGGCATACATTAGTGGCCTATGCTGCACTGTTGCGCTAATTACAATAGCAAAAGCAGCAGGTGCAATCAATAGTGCCCATATGCATTAGCTGTGAGCTTAATGGCTTGCCATTTATTTGTTGGGTACATTAAAACAACCTTTTACCACAGTATTCCCTAAAAATTTGATCTCCACCACTTCCAATTTCCCGAGATTCTCTCTTAGAGTGGATTGTGGTGGGTTTCGGTAACTCGTTGAACCCCTACTGGCAGATTGGCACCCTGAGGTCACCTGTCGGTTCGATCCCTCCCCCAAGATTCAGCTGACCGCCAACAAAGGCCAGACAGGTGCCACGAATTACCGCAATCCATGGCAATCCACTCGGGCTGACATTGTAGTACACGTTCAAATTTATCTGTCCACCAAATTTCATATCGCTGCGAGCACTCGCACTTATGCAAATGACAAGCTCCCCCTCACCTGGTAGGATCGCAAAATCCATACCCCTGGTCTCACGACTTGAGTTGAGTGTGTACACTTACGACGGATAGATTTCAGTATTTTCCCAGGCCGTTGCCGCGCATTGCCGGCATTGCCCTCGCATGTACGTTCAAGATTGGTTGATAGGATGTGGTTTGCACTTTTAATACTGCACACTTCTACGCAAGAAAAAATGTGATGTTCTCCCACCAGCTTTGTAATTGTAGCAGAAAATTATATGTTGCTGTATTGTCTCGGGCAATTGCCGTCGATTGCCGCGGATTGCTCAAGGTTGAACGCGAAAAAGGACAGCATGTGCGCCCACAGTGAGCGTTATGTGGTAGGATAATTACAAATTCAAATAGCCAATTTCAAGCAAATTTGAACCAGATTGCTGCAGAGACCGGGCCATTGTCGTCGGTTGCCGTGCATTGCCCTCGATTGTGCCTTTGTCGATTGAATAAAAGGGTGTGGCTGCACTTTTAATGCAGTGTAGTGCAATACGCAAGAAAAGTTTGAGCTTCTCTCCACTGTAATAATAATAATAATAATTCACTTGATAAAGCACCCTCAGAGAACTTAATCTCTCTCTAGGCGCTTTACATTTGCTGTAAAGTGAAATGCAATTGAATGGTAAGTAAAATCATGCTTGAAAAAACAAACGAAATGAATAATATGGTTAGGGGTGACATGCACAGGGTCAGCATGCAAATGTGGTTAGTGGCACCATGCACAGTGTCAGCACCCATAAGCACATCAAGGACGAATAACAGGGACCCACTAAATGCTGTCCTAAATAGGTGTGTTTTTAGGTTCCTTTTAAATGTGGTCAGGTCAGGGGATGTTCTGACGCAGGTCGGGAGGGAGTTCCAGGCATTGGGAGCATATGAACTAAATGCACGGTCTCCAAAGGATTTAAGGTTTGTATGAGGTATTTGTCGACTGTTGGATTCCGAAAAGCGGGTGGTACGATGCTAAGCCTGATGGGGTAGTATATCTGACAGATAGGCTGGAGCCATAGAATGAAGGGACCTTAAAGTGAGGGACAAAACCTTGAAGTCAATCCGTTGCTTGACTGGTAGCCAGTGCAGGTCGGCGAGAAGTGGAGTAATGTGGCAACTGCGACGCTCACGAGAGACAAGCCTAGCTGCTGAGTTTTGCACCAGCTGCAATCGCCTGATCGCACATGCTGGTAGGCCAGTAAGCAGTCGGTCCATTTGTAACTGTCCGTAATGAACGGGCGTGTTTCGCCGGGTCATTGCCGTCGATTGACCGAGAACTATTGGTAAAAATTATGAGCGCACACAGGTAACTGTTACGTGGAATGATAGCTGCAGTTTATTGCAGCCAATCTTGTCAATTTTCCACCGATTTTGTTATCGGCCCCTACCATTGCTGTTGATTGCCGTGTATTGCTGACAGCTAACCGACAAAGCATCTCGTAAACTCCACGGTTTTACTTTGTACGCAGCGTAATCTTATATGCAATGACGATTGAGGCTTCCGAGCTGCCAATTTCTTATCAATTTGCCGGGAATTGGGATATTGGCCCAGGACATCGCTATCGATTGCCGTTCATTGCTCGCGATTGGTTGAAAGGATTTCATTGCACTTTTAACACAGTGGGCTGTGACAGGTAAGATAATTGATCTTGGCTCAGCCACTTTCCAGTGATTCGCGATAGACCATAATGGATTGCCGTATTTTCCCGGGCCATTGCCGTCTGTTGCCATGCATTGCCCAAGATTGAACGGTCAGAGCTGGTTAAAAGGATTGAATGTATGTGTACACGCAGTGAGATGTTACGTGGAATGAGAATTGGGGCTTAGTGCAGCCGATTTCTCGTCGATTTGCCATGGATTTCGGTTTTGGTCCCTGTTATTGTTGTCAATTGCCGTGCATTGTTGACAATTAACGTCCAAAATAGCTTGAAAATCCTACGATTTCACTTTTAGCACGAAGAAATGTGTAATGCGATGACAATCTGCACTTCGTGCAGCCAGTTTAGTGTCAACTTGCCACGGATTGTAGTGGATTGCTGCTTCGAGCCGAGTCGTTACCGTAGATTGCCATGCACTATCCGAGATTGAACAAACGCTATGGCTTAAAATAATGTGGTTGACTTTATTCAGTTTCTTTTGTAACATGCATTAAAATTGAAGTATTGCGAAACGAATTTCAGGGCATTTTGCATCAGATTGCTGTAAATTGAGGTATTGGCCCGGGCCATTGTAATCAATTGCAGTGCATTGCTGCCGAATGATCGAGGCGATTGTAGTAAAATTGTGGCATTACACAATAACCAAAAATTAGAGCAATGTGCCATCACTATTAGATGTTAAAGTGTACGTATTCTGGTCGTTTTTCAGCGGGTTGCGTCACTATGACGTACTTGGCCGGGCAGTTGCAGTCGATTGCAGTGCATTGCTGCAGAATGGCAGAGGCAATTACAGTTAAGTTACGCGAGTACACAATAACCGAGGTGTAGAGCAGCATGCAATCATAATTAGAGCTTCTAGCGTACGCCTTCTTGTCGCTGTGTGGCGGATTGCAGGGGATTGAGATCGATTGTGGTATGGGACCGGGTCGTTGCAGTCGATTGCAATTCATGGCATGAGAACGCGTGTGCACAATGAAGCAAAATTTGTGGATGAACTTTAAACTGAGTCTAGTCCTATATGCAATCTCAGTTAGAGCTTCTCGATGGCAATTTGAGGATGATTTGCAGTGGAATAGAGTGGATTGCTATAGCTTTCCAGGTCATTTTAGGCGGTTGCCGCCTATTGCCACAGTGCGAGGTTGCACCATTTTTTTACGTGGGTGTGCACACAGCACGGTGCAATTTAATATGCAATAAAAACTGGAGCTCGGCGCAATGTATTTTGATTTTGCATGAGATGGATTCTGTGGATTGAAGTGGATTTCGGTATTGGCCCGGGCTATTGCAGTCGATTGCAGGGCATTGCACGAGAACAGCTGTGCCAATGCAAGTGGAATTTTTTTAATGCAATTGAAGCAGAGTGTGCTGTCGTATTTAATCAGAAAATGAGCTTTTTGATCAGGATTTCTTTCGTTGCATGTTGGAATGCGGCGGATTGTGATGTTGGCCTGGGCTACTGCAAGCTTATTTCAGTAGACTTCGTGAGAACGCGTGAGCGGAATCGCGAGAAATTTTCTGGATACATTGTACGTGTAGCGCAGTTGGATATTCCACACTTTTTGGAGCGGTTCGCAGCTGATTTTTGGTGGATTTGACGTGAACTAGAATGGATTGCGGTCCATTGCGGTACAGGCGTCTGGCGTCGAAGCTCATTTGTGTAAGTGCTCGTACGCGAAGCGACAGAAACTTTAGTGGACGGAGAAATTCGAACGTGTACTACAATTTCAGGGTAAATCTTGAGCTCGGCAACGCTTACGTCTGGTCGTGCTAGCCTAACTAGAGCGGATTGCGGTAGTTCGTCGAACCCGGGCCAGACGACCGGTCCCCGGCTCCAGCTACCAGATCCGCCAATACTGGCCGACCACCACCAACCCGGTTGAAAGGCTTGTATGCCAGACAATTGCAGCAAATTTAAAGTGCCTAGAAAGAGATTGAGTCCGCTGAGGGCGCTGTATCAAATATATTATTATTATTGTTATTACTGCTCAGAAGTTTCTCACCCCGAATAATTATAAGTAATCTGGATGACAAACGTTCCTATTCCTATTACAGCCATACGTCCCGGCGTTTGTAATTACCAACGCCGGAACGCATGGCAGTAATACTTCCTTTTGCGTACGGAATGATGTTTTGTGCGGTACAAAGCGGCATCCGAATAGCCGCCTCTCGGGCGTAGCTAGCCAGCAGTTGGCTTGGGGGCGGGGCGAAATCCCAACTGCGAGGCACGTGGTACAAGGTCAAAGACTTCTCTTCGAAATCTAAGCAGGAAACCTCTTTAGTCATTCTGAAAATCTGTTATTTGAATTGTTATTTTCCTTTATTTTTCCCTTTAGCAGTCATCTTAATTCGTAAGTACTGAGTTTACATGTTGAAAAAATGTGAACGACTTTACCTCCGTACCGAAGGCTCGCCTCCTGGAAACCTCTGCGGCTACTTAAAAGAGAAACTCGAACCTCTCTCAGGAGAGCCGTCGTCGAAGGCAGATCCGTCTCAGGAGGAGCTCAGCCGGTCGACTGGGCTCGTTAAATCTGTCTAAGAGAAAACTGTTGCAACTTTAAAAATACGAGCCCTCAAGTAAAACCCTAATGCCCTTCCGGAAACCAACACTAAACGTGCCTGAACCTCTGAAACACTTTTTAGCCCCCCCCCCGCCTAAAAAAATGAGGTTACCCACTCCAAAGCGATATCTTCATTCGGGGCTGCTGACGAGCATTTAGATCCATTCTGCACATTTATTGTATCCAGTAATTCTATTGGCTAAATTCTGGTTCCTAGCGGCCCCTACTTTGAATCATGGCTGCCAACCATGTGAGAATGCAGGCTAAGGGTAGGCTAAAGGGTATTGCCTCGCTGCCGTCGCCTGTTCCAGGAACTGGGAACGATAAGGCCAAATACTGTCAACACCTTTATTATGCGACCCGCGGCCGGTTGGAGCTCTTGCAGTCATTGCCGTAACTAATTTAAAAAAGTAATTTGTCTAGCGATCCCTCAACCGGAGACAATCGCCGTCCAAGCGGCAACAGCGTTTTGTGGTAGCAGAATCCCCTTCAAATCTCCTATATGATTGACTTTACTAACAACGAAAAATGGCTTTGCATGTTCTGAAAGATTTGAACCCAATTGTGCGAAACTTTCTATATCCGCATCATAAGGGCGTGGATCCTCTCCATTGGGTAGAACTTTTCAATTAACGTAAGCCATCACCCATCCCCTAGGTCAAGTCGAAGCCTGGCAAATTACAGCGACGGCAATCGCGGTCGTAGCTGAGACAAAGGTGAAGCTAATGTATGTGCGTGCGTGTTCGTGTTCGCGTTCGTGTGTGCGCGTGTGTGCGAATGTGTGGGATAAGCGGGTGAGTGCACATGTGGGCGTGTGCACGTGCGTGCGTACGTGCACTCGTGTGCTCGCGTTTGCCCTACCTTAGCAAAGGGTGCGTTGAGCCGAGCTAACGCCTGTGGATGAGGTTGACAGATACATTACTACAGCCACGCACCTGCTCTGTGCCAATTGTGTCAACTCGTTTATACAAATAACGCCTGGGCGAGTGCTTGCGTGTTCGCATAGCGTTTGCCCTACCTTTGAGGAGCTGTGAGCCTAGCTAACCCGTGTGGATGGGATTGACAGATATTTTACTACAACCAAACGCCCGATTGGCGCTAATGGTGTCAACTTGCTTCCACAAATAACACCAAGCGCGTGAGCGGTTGTCTAAATAAGTTGACCCGGCAGCAACTAGTAATAATAGGTCCCCCCTCCGTACTCAACTCCACCTACCCTGGGGGTGAGAAGCGTTATTCCTTGCCACTACGTCAATTGCGGTCTCCCCCAGCCACTGCACCAGTGTGGTTTAAATGTCGCTCCCATCGCAATGACCCAGATCTCGTCCCTGCCCGTTAGCCAACCTAGGCTAGGGCTAAACCCCTAGCCAGCCAAAAGGAAACTAGTTTTGCTTGAGGCAGAGAAAAGCCAGTCAAGCCATTCGTCCTATTTAAATTCACTCATGGCAGCCACGACATCTTCGTGGTTACAAGTCGCATAGCCCTCTAAATATTGAGTAGTCTCTTTCAACCGGCCCCCTTTTACCGGAGGTAGCTCTCAATGACGTCTTTGCTCCAAACGTCGATGTGAAAATCGCTGAGGAGACTTGGCACAGAAGTGACCCGAATTCTTATACCCGAAGTCCCACTAAGGAATTGTACCGGTACGTAGGCTGCGTCGCATGCCATTTCGCACTAATGAAATCGCGGGAAGGTCCACACTACCGTCGTTGTACTTGGCAGCCGAGGTGGCAACCTAAAGCTGACTTTCCAAATACGGTCGCCCGGCTGCCAAGTAGGCGCATCGTGTCTCCGAATGTGAATGTGGTTCTTGAGAGCTTAGTTCAATGCAGGTTATTTTCTATGAGCTAACTGTGGTCTAAGTCCACCTCTTGAACTCTGATCTAAGTAAACCTCTTTCTCGATCAGTTGCCAATGTAGTCGCCTAGCACTCTGTGGTAGTCTACCCATCTTCAATGATTGGTGGTAAAGAAATCCTTCGCCATTTACATCAGTGAATCGTGCTTTACCTCGAGGTTCGCTTTTTTGACCACTTAAGGTTGTGTCTGATTTCAAAACCGCACTAGTAGTTAATATTTTCAGCTCCGAATAGCTTCTGTCGGGGGCGGGGCGGGGGGGGGGGGAGGCAACAAGAAGATTCCGTGCCAGCTGTTCAATCTAATTGCACCCCACAATATTATGAATGGCTAAGAAGCTAAGCGATGTAATGTATTGCAATATTTCTTCTCCGTCTGGTACTCCACAAAGCCACAGAGACTACCTGGGTGCTAGTCAGGAGAGTTTTCTATAGTGCCACAGTCTAAGCGGCTTTCGGTACGCATTCTGTAGCAAACAGACTTCGTCTTCCGCAATAATGAGAAAGTGAGAAGCATATATATAAAGTTATAGTGCATAATAATTTGGTTTATTCGACACCAATTTTTCGGTGGCTCGACCCGACGAACGAGGACATCATTTCGTCGTTAATGACACCGTTGGGTAGAGGCGTAGGAACAGTGGGCGGCCCGGGTCGCACTCCTCTGGCACTGCCACCGGGTATATGCATTGGCCTAAAGTATAAATAAGGAACTTCTACCTGAGCCACAGCTCGACGTATCGTCTGACCGAAACCTGCAAGTACCCCATGCTTGCACTTACGCTACGTGCGCACCGCTCGATTAATCTACGAGACTATACGAAGTGCTTCTTAAAGAGCGTCCAGCAAATAAACTGACATCGGTATTCATCGACACAGCTGGCACTGGTTTTTCAAATCAGCCTCTACGTCAGAGGCACTTTTCTGCACAGTGAGAAGCTCAATCTTGTTCCGGTTAAGCTGACAGGCATTTGTATTACTGTGTTCCGCCAGGACGAGACATCAACGAGACATTCTTATAGGCTGCACCATATCTACGACGGCAACGCGACGAGCCCGTAATCGCAGAGTAACCTTTCACTCGGCTGCCTACGGCTCCGAAGAGGTGCCGGACAACCGCTTGGTGCCCGAACAAAGTCTCCAGTCTAAATAAAACAAGTCTTCGTCGAGATCAGCCAGCATAATCTTATTCTGCAAGAGAGCACACGAGTTGGATACGAGAGTCCCCAATAAGGCCATGGGCACGCCGTGGAATCGCAGTCAGTTCAGCTAAAAAGCTGCTGTCGGCAGCACTTCAATACGATTGGCCGCCATTGTCAATCTTTGATGCGATGATTCAACAAACGAAAGTGCCTAGGAAGGAATTGAGTCCTCTGAAGGTGTTATATCAATTGTTTAATTGGCATTATTATTGTGACGCCGAAGGCTCGGCGGAGTAGGCTTGACCTGCCGCTTACCTAGCGGCGTAGCCTAGCGCCTACTGCCGTTCGGTGCGCGCCTACGCGCAATAAGCTGGCCGCCACGAAACGAGCGTTTCTGGCGCTGACCTGCTTACCGTTACTAAAGGGGGTCGTGAGTCCGTGGCGTGAATTGGAAAGCGAGACACACAAATTGGGGATTTTACTGAGCTTTATTCGCCAGCGCACAAAGTCACTGCGCGTCCAGCTCAGTTTTATCTCCACACTCCTCGCACGTTCTCAACAGCACCAACACTCTTGCAGAGGGAATACTTCTCCACACTGAGCGCGAACCAGAGCCTAAACCCCTAACCGGAGAACTAGAACTCGGTTTCCACCAGTGCGGCAGGAATACTCCACACACGCCAACTACGTCTGGCTCGCACCGGCAAATCCCTATGCAGAGACTACGTGCTAGCGCGCACACACAAAACACGAAAGAAACACATATTTGCCAGCTCGGGCGCGATACGACCGTATTCGGTGGAGTCCACCGAATCCTCTTAGCGCTGTCTCGTCCTGTTCCGTCAATCGCCGGCGAACAGCCCGCCCTCCTCCCTCGCTTTCAGAGAAACGAGTCCGACGGCGGAGCCGGACCAAAGACAGAAGACCACAGACAAAAGACCCAGAGCGAGCGTCGCCCGACTCTTAAATACTTGGCTGAGACAATGGGGCAAGAGCTTAGTGGTATTGGGCCCGACACCATGGCCCATTACGGTAAGGAACTGATACCGGCACTAGGCCACTGGAATGTCCCCTCAGTCCAGCTCGAATGGCGAATGGGTTCCAGACGATTCTTTCTTGGACCGAGTGAAGGCGGAGGTTGACAGGCCAGCCAACATCAATCAGCAGCTTCCGCGGGTATCGGACCAATTCTAAAGGCCGAATCGCCACCGCTCGTCTCAGAGCTTCCTGGCTTGCTCTTAAGCTCTTGCTCTCTAACCGCGCTGACGCTCCTCTCTGGCTCACTGCTCCAGAACGAAGGAGTTCTAGCCCGCCTCCGAACAGCTCTTGTTCGCGCTAAAATTCAGCCAAGGCCAGCAAAGTGCTACATTATTATCGGAGTGCACTGTGTAATAATTAGGAGACTTTTTCAGCTCTCTGCGGCATACGTTACCGTCAGTCTCACGTTTGTCCTCTGTGTCACAACTGCAACCTCGAGCAGTACTTGACATCACTGGCGACGTACGATGGACGGAGGGGACTTTCCCTCGCCTCGCCGGCGCTGTTCGTACCATCCTAGCTCACGTGACGTGCAATTGCGGTTGTCAACGCTACGCGCCTTGCTCGAGCTGCGCTTGAACAGCGATCCACTCGAGAGTAGTATGTGATTTTTCCATTTCGCACCCTGACCCTCACTTGAGCACACTCCAAAATTCGACCTCGCTATCGCTCGGTCTCCTTTTGAAGTGGCCCTCCTGAGTGTCAGTGTCCGAAAAAGAAAAATCAAATCCTACTCCAACAGGTGTTGCTTCGGCGCAATGGAAAACAATAGACTACTAACAATATTACAAAATTTAGTTATTATATATTATAGTAAAAATTTTTCAGAGTTTCTAAATTTGATTTAAAGAAAAATATTTATATATTATAACATGTCTGAAATAAATTCATTTTCACGGCGTGAGGGAGAATCTTTCAACGACCATGCAAAAAAGATTAGTATTTTCTTATGAGCAGCGTTTTAAAGTTAAACCTTCTTTTACTAAGAAGTATGGCAAGTCAACTAGAATTGTTCATTATCCAGTTTCTGCAGTTGATATAAAAGAATTGATTGAACGTCTTTCTGTTAATAAAATAATTAATCTGAAAAAATCAGAAAGTAAAAATTGTTTCTATAAAGAAGCAAAACGTCTTTGTAAGATTGATATTAGTGGAAGGTTTTTAGGTAGAAAGACTACTAGTGGTAGTTTAATAGATTATTAGTATGAAGGTTTTGAGGTTGAAGATGCAAATTTAGAAGTATTTAAGAAAAAAGCATCTCCTGAATTAATAAATGTTATGAAAGATATCTCTAGCCAATATGGCAATGTAAAAATGAGTCTTCTTCTGCAATTAAAAATAGAAAATGCTAAGAAAGATATTATCTATGCTCCAATTAATGGTCTTTCACCAATAGCGTTAAGTAGAGTTTCTCATTTTAGTTCAATAATTGACAAACATTTTTCAAAGATTAATAAAACTGTAGATAAATGGAACGAAGGTGGTTCTTCTTGTAGAATTGTTGGAATATCTAATGCATTTGCAAAGTTTACAGTCTTTGTTCCACAAATTGGAGGCTCGTATTGTGAATTACCAATCAAGTTAAGAAATAAGAGATGCGTTATAAATATAAAAAATACAGATGACAACTTTTGTGCATTCTGTGTTGTGGTGTATTCTGAGAGCATTATATCCGAGAGAGAATCATCCAGAAGCAATTCATGATTTAAGGCAAATAATGCTTGAGAAATATTCTGATATACTACCTCTAATAAAACATTTATTCTTTCCTATAGATGATAAGGATCCAAGGAATCAGTTTATGGTCAATGGCAACGTATCAATTAGAGCAGAAGATATTCCAAAACTTGCAAAATTATTCAATGTTTCAATAAATGTTTACGAGTATAGCAACTCAGTTTATCCATTAATTGTTTATTCAGAGGAAGGTGAAGAACATATAGATTTGCTTCTTTATTCTTATAGAGGAAGATCTATGTACTAGTAACAAATTTTAATGCACTTTGTAGAACAGATAAAGATAGTGATAGAACAAGATTATTTTGTAAAAGATGTCTCTCAAGATTTCATGAACAAGAAAAGTTGGATAAACATGTTGCAGATTGTAATTCAGAGAATTGTGGGACTTCAAGAATAAAAATGCCAGCAGCTAATAAAAGAAAAGATGGAACAGGAGATTTAGTTATGTTTAGAGATTTTGACAAAATGATTAAATCGCCATTAACAGCACATGCAGATTTTGAATGTTTACTAGGAACAATTGATAAACCAGAAGAATCAGTAAAAAGATCTGTAAATCAACACAAACCATGCTCTGCTGGATATGTAATTGTAAATCATGAAGGAAAGATTGCAACAGAATATAAGCAAACTTTTGGTGCTGACTGTGTTAAGGAATTCATTTTGTCTTTAAAGAAAGATTTTGAAATACAGATAGAGAATCTAAAAGTAGTACTTGAAAAAAATAAAGTTTTTTATCGAGAAAATATGGCAGAAGAAGAAAAAGAAAATTACAAAAATACATCTGTTTGTTGGATTTGTGAAAAATGTTTAACTGAAGATCAAAAAGTCCTTGATCACTGCCATCTTACTGGAAAATATAGAGGCGTGTCACATGATGCATGCAACAAAAAGCTAAGAATTTGCCCAAAAAACTTTAAACTTCCTGTTTATATTCATAATCTAAGAGGATACGACTCACATCTAATTGTTAGTGCTCTTAATTGCGATAAGGATAAGAAACAAGTCATTGCAAATAACAAAGAGAAGTTTTTAACAATAAGTTTTGGAAATCTTTGTTTTAGAGATTCATATCAATTATTACAAAATCCACTCCATAAATTGGTAAAAAATTTGTCTAAAGCAAGTGATAAATTCGATATAATGAGACAACACTTTAAAGAAATTGATGCTGCAAAGATGTCACCACTAACGAAAAAAGGTATTTATCCATATGAGTACATGGATTGTTTTGCTAGATTTGATGAGATAAGTTTACCACCAATTGAGAAGTTTTATTCAAGTATTAGTGGGCATATTTCAGAAGAAGATTATGTTCATGCAAAGAAAGTTTGGAATGCTTTTGAAATAAAAACATTAAGAGAATACAACGATTTATATTTAACTATTGATGTTTTAGCACTAGCAGATGTTTTTGAGAGATTTCGTGATCTAATAATTACACATTATCAGATAGATCCTGCAAATTTTATGACAACTCCACAATTAACTTGGACAGCAGGACTAAAATATACAAGAGTTGTTCTTGAATTGCTAACTGATCCAGATATGTATCTATTCTTTGAAAAAGGAATTCGTGGAGGAATGACACAAGTATCAAAACGTAAAGCCAAAGCAAATAATAGTAGATGTAGCAATTTCAATCTAGATAAGTTGAAGTCATACTTATTATATTTTGATGCTGCAAATCTTTATGGCTGGGCCATGAAACAATCTCTACCAGCTGGAGGGTTTAATTTCTTATCAAATCAAAAAGTAAAATCATGGAATGAAAATAAAAACGACATAGTTAAAAATTTAAACCTTCATCAAATAAAGGCTATGTTCTTGAAGTTGATATAAACTGTCCAAAAGATAAACATGATTTATTTTCTGATTATCCTTTACTTCCTAAAAACAAACAAATAAAGAAGAATAAACACTCAGACTATCAAAACTCTTTAAATAGAGGAAACGATCCAGTTGAAAAGCTGATATTGGATTTGGAACCAAAACAAAAGTATGTTATTCATTATCTTAATCTTAAAAATTGTATTGAATTAGGATATGAGTTAACACATATTCACAGAGTATTAGAGTTTGATCAGTCCAATTGGCTAGAGTTGTACATTGATAACAACACAAAACTTAGAGGTAAAGCAGCAAATGATTTCGAAAAAGATTTCTTTTAATTACTCAATAATTCATTCTTTGGTAAGACAATGGAAAATGTTAGAGATAGAAAGAATGTTGAGTTACTTAATGAAAATGTAGATGAAGAGTTGGCTAAGATGAATAAAATCTATAGAAGTCCAAGATTTGTATACAGAAAGATATTAACTTATAAAATTATCTGCATATAAAGTAGTAAGGAATCTATAACTTTAAACAAACCTATTTATGTTGGATTTTGCATACTTCATTTATCTAAAGTATTGATGCATAAATTCTATTATCTAACAATAAAAAAAGATATGGATCAAAAATAAACTTGATGTATACTGACACTGATTCACTCGTCATGGAGATATTTACTGAGGATGTTTATAAAGACTTTATCGATTACCCAGAATCATTAGATCTAAATACTTTTCCGTATGACTATCCTTTTTGGAATGATAACAAAGCAAAAAGTATTATAAAAGGAAATAGTAAAGTTGTTGGAAAATTTAAAGATGAGATAACTGATAAGGTAAAAGCAGCAATATTAGATGAATGTGTTTTTCTAAGACCAAAACTTTACTCTTATACTATTTATACTGATAAAAAAGTACTTGATGATAAAGGAAAATCATTAGGAATAGTTGAAAAAGTTTATGAGATGAACGAAATGCTTGATAAGGAGAAAGAACAAATAGGACAATCTAAAAAAGCTAAAGGTGTTAACAAAAATGTTGTTGATAAACACTTGAAACATGAAGACTTTAAAAACTGCTTAGATAAAAAGGTAGAAAAGAAATGTGAACAATGATTGATTAGAAGTGAAAAGCATGTAATGTATACGATTAAACAAAACAAAGTAGCACTATCAGCTTTCGATTCAAAACGATACTGGTTGGACTGTGGAACCTGCAGTTATGCTTATGGACACTATAGAATTGCTGATTCATTAATTAATAATCTAAATCCAGGACGATGTAATACTTGCAATGTTGGTAATATTAATATAGATGCCAAAACGAAAGAGTGAAGAAATCATTGAACCTGAAGCAAAAATAAAAGTCGAACATGATATTCGAGAAACAACAAAAGAGTTATATGAATTACAAATAGAAATGGAATATGACAGAGCAGAAGAAGAGTTAATTTTTGAGATGGCAGGAATAAATTTATATTAATAAATAAAATTCATTGTTATAGAAATGGAAAATGTTGAATATGAATCTGAATATGAAGAGTCCGACAGCGATGATCCTCCAGAAAAATCAGAATATGAAAGTGAATATGAAAGTGATGAATATGAAAGTGAAGATGAACCTAATGAATACAATTACGTAAATGAAGAAGATGAACTATAAAAAATTTATATTTATATAGAATGGATTTTTCTAGAATTCTGAGTTGCGAACAATCAAGAGATATGGCTCTTAAAATTTGTTCACAAAAGTTAAAGAGAGTAGATCAGAGAATTGTCAAGCATTCACTTGACAAACTTATTCCAGATTTGGATAGTTCATATATTAGTGTTCTCGTTGAGATTTGCGATACTTGTGATAAACTAATGGAATGTAGAAGTAAAATAAATGAAATGTTGACAGAAGCAGAAAAGAAATCAAAAACTCCAAAAACTAAACAGGGTGTGCAGATTAATTAGATGTTACATAGTATATATGGATTCAGAAATGTCCTTAAAATTAAAGCAAGAGAATTAGATGTTTTGTATTTTCTTATAATAGTATAGGAAATGTCGACAACAGAGGTATCTGACCCAAATCTTGCTACATCTGCAACTCTGCTGAAAGCATATGTTGACTACCTTGTAAAGTCTAGAATGACTGCTTATGATCAACAGACTCTCGACTCAGATATCTCAATTATGACAGATACATCTGTTAAAAAGTGTTATATTGATGAGTGCGACATTGAAGCACAAAAGGTAATCGATTCTGGAATGGCAAGTATAACAAGTGATCTGAAGCAACAGTTAGAACTAAAGTTGATACTCCTCTTGATACACCTGAAGAAATCTCTAGTTATACAACATAAATTGCTAGCCAGTTACCAACACTTTCAACTGTTATATCAGGCGTTGCAGGAATTAAACCAGATATCTCTGGAATTGTTAAGGATGAATGCTATGCAATTCTACTTGATATCTCTGATGGAACTAGTGCTAGACAAAAGGCAACACTCGCTGCTCTAGTTGCCCCAGTTGCTCCAGCAGTTGTCGCAGATCCGAATGTCCCAGTTTCTGATACAATTCCAACAACCACACTGTAAATAATTTATTTATATAGAAATGAATGTAGAAACTAGAAGTAAAGATTGTCTAACAGTTGCACAAGGTCAACAGACTATAAAAATTTGCTCATATCCCATGGGAAGAATTGAAGATATTAGGAGTACAGTATTAGAAGCATTAAAATTAGTTTTAGAGTACAAAGCTTTAAGAGTAAATCATTCAGAAAAAGAAATGGCATATATATTTACAAAAGTTAGAGATGGGTCAATCTTTTCAGAGTTTCTTAAAGATTTGAAAATAGATAAAATAAATAGTCTTAAATCAGAAGCATACTCTAAAAAATAGAGTTAACCAAACAATTAACAGGAAAAGAATATAGTATTCCAACAGAGCTTATTAAAGAAAGCCTAGATTGGAAAGTTTAACTAATAACAACATCAGCTAAAGCAATTTCAATAATATCTGAAGCACTTGGAGTTATCATATTATTATATTTTAAAACAGGAAAATTGATAGTTATGAAAATATTATCAGGATAAATATCGAATTGTGTTATATAGTCATTTGATAATAACATATAATTATTTTCAACTCCGTAATAAGTGATATTAAGAAAATTAGAAACAAAGAAATTTGGCGAGTAGATTTTGTGATAATAATCTCTAACTATAAAATTTACTACATTTCCAATATTTAAATTTAATTCCATTTTAACATCAAAATATTTCACTCTAGTCAGATTCACATCCTTTAATATAATCAATTTTTCAGTTATTTGTTTCGCTGTAGCACTTAAGAACGAATAACTTTCTCCAAAAATTGTTAAAGGCATAAAAGGACTTTCAGTATCCATTTCATAAAGATCTTTTATTCTCAATTTTAATTTTGAGTAATATATTGGTATTTTTCTTATATCAGATATTCTAGCTAAGTAATAGTCTCTATTGTAATCTAGATCACTATTAAAACCTGACAGATTTTCTATCTTACTGAAACTCAAAGAACCTGCATCAATTTGCGGAGGGCTACCACGAAAAAATCTATAAATATCATCATTTGCTAGATATATATTAAAAACATCAACTAATTTGTTACCATTATTTATTTGACCTACAACTATTAGTTCATTAACTGCTAAATTACCATTTACTGAGAAATCTGCTTTAGTATCAACGTACTCTTTTGTTGCAATATCATTATCTTTTATAGGAGCTAGTACATTAACATATTTGTTTGAGTTTGCGGATATGTTTCCTCTTATTACTTGGTCTGAATCTTTTCTTACATAGTTGTTATCAGCAAATGATTTTCCAACAGCTTCTAAAGGATCTACATTACTTCCAATATTTACTATTCTATTTTTAGACATATCCAATGTTCCAATCATTTGTAAATCTTTTCTGCTTAACATTATGCTATTGCTATATTAACAGTAACATTTAATTCTCTATCTAACAAACTTGATCCAGATATAAAAGTAGAACTAGCAACTATTTTTTTACTATCATCTAACATATAGCTACCATGCAATTGATCAGCCTGTGCTGTTAATGTTGATGGTGGAGGCATAAGTACTTTTGTTACTCCAGAAACTTCATATATCACTCCAATAACAAATTAACCTCTTTGAATTGCAATGTTGTTAATGTTAGCATTCCATCTACCACTAATTGTTCTGCCATACATTTGCGTAGTTAGTGAGCTATCCATTATTCCTTTAAAATGTATAGCTGTAACATTTCCACTTATTTTACGTAGATAGCCAAGATTTACTCCATTCAGATTTACAGGATCACTTTGTATTATAATTGGATTATTATTCATATTTAAAGGTCCGTACATTATTTGATTATTATATTTTACAAAATTTTCGTCCATATATCCAACAGTTGCAACATTATTATCACGTAATGGAGTTACTGGATTAGTAATACTTAATGTACCAGTTACTATTAAATCACCATTGACATATCCACTATCTTTTTGATATTTTAGTATCTGCATAATCTTTTGTAGCAGCATCACTTGGATTAACAGGATTAGCAAGATCTATCACTCTATGATTATTAATACCAAGATCACCATCAGCAGTCGTACCTTTAGATACTTTTGTTACAAAGTTTGCATCAATATACTTTTTGTTTACAGCATCTGGAGAATCAACAGGGTCTCCAAGATTTTTTCTTAGATTTTGATTCATATTTAAGGATCCATTCATAATATCTCCAGTCTTACGAATAATTTTTTTGACTAGATCCTTTTCTACGATATCCAAGCGACATTCTATACAATAGTAATAATAAAATCAATATATGTAAATTACTTGCAACTCTTAAATTATCTATCATATATGTGCAGGTTCCATCAATATTTATAACTAAAAGAAGAGTAACAGATACACCATAAGTGTTGCCACTAGTTAACTCTAAAAACGTTCCAGTAGTATTAGAACACAAAGAATATTGGATACTGTTTGAAAGTTTGCTACTGCACCAGCAACAAAAGTTTTATAAGGTGTTGCATAGCCTACAACTTGACCTTGTAGATAAAAAACTTCAATATCTGCAGTTGTTTTTAATGTCGAACTTTCTGTTCCTGTTCCATTTACATCAATATTAAATATGTTTAATGGGACAATAATTGAATCACTTGTAAAACCAGTAAGTCTTAAGTATAAAGTATAGCATTTATAAGAATCAACAGATTGCTTTGTTACATCTGAATTTTTCAGAGGTAATTCTGTTTGATCGTAGATCAGGAGTACTATTAGAGTTGCCATTGAAGACTTGAGTCATACTTTTTAATAATCCATAGTCTATTACTTTGTAAGGCCTAGAATCTTGAAAATCAGTTCCATCTGCAGATCTTCCAGATATTCTTTTAACACTTTTACAATTCAACTGGGATAACATTTTTGCGCTATTCTTTGGAAGTAAGTAACTTAAGTTAGAAACAGAAGCTATTTCTCCCAAAACATTAGTTGCCACAGTATTAAAGAAGTCTGAATTGAGAGCATAATCTAATCTTATTGCATCTCCATCATTTACTGGAAAGCCAAGGTTTATAATACCAAGATCACTAAAAATATTCCCATTAATTTTACTAATATTATCCATTCTTATATATATGGAAAAATTAAAATCTGGCTTAGATACAACAAAAGAAGTATTATCAGGAACAACAACAGCAACTGAGCTTGGATCAAAAGCAGTCATAAAAGTTGCTCCAAAGATTGCATTGAAGCTAAGCCTACAAGCATCGAATAGGATTTCAACAATTGTACCAAAAGTTTTGCAGTCGTTAAAAGTAATCGGAACTGCTACAAAAGCACTTGGTGGATTTCTATCAGGAATAACAGGAATTGTTGATCTTGGTTTATTCATAAAAGAGATTGTCGATGATATTGCTTCAGGAAAATATGGCAATGTCTTCTGGAAAACAATTGCAGATAAAAAAGAAGGACTGTCAAAAATGGTGGCATCATTAGAGGTTGGCTATTACATAAATGAGATTTTGCTAGAAGCAGAAAGAGCTAAATCTAATTGGTACTTAGATCCTAGTAGATTTCTTTCAGAGACATTTGGGGAGGAAATATCTTGGGATGCTTCCCAATTAGATACAAAAGCTTGGAGTAAGAACTTTCTTGAGGCAAGATCGGGAGAATCTTTGCCTGCAATTCCAGCAATCATAGCAAGTATAGCTTCAATTATTGGAGCAGTTGGCTTAGGTGTTTCCATAGCTGTAACTGTAGCAGGATTGATTAAGAAGATTATTGACAGTACAATGTATACTGCGAAAGCTCCAAAAATGGATACACATGAAGAACGAATGAATGCTTTGAGTTTTACAAAGTGAAAGACTAAAGAACGCAATTACAGACATAAAAAATATGATAGAATTACTTGATAGAAACATTGATATCGATTTGAGTGACAAAGTGCAAAACTCAGAGGTGAAAAACAGATTAGATTATTCGAAAACTGGAAAACAACTTGTAGAAGTATCAGGAGCTAATTATTCAGATAAGTTAAAAGAAGATATAAAAAAAGTAGAAAGTAGTACTCTTGGAGGAAAAAAGACTTGTAATTATCAAGCTGAGAGTGCAATGTTACTAGCTAATCTTTATGCTCAAAATAAATCACAAGAAGAAATACATAGAGAAGTACTAAAACTAAGAGATGAATTAAAATCCAGATGTCGAAATTAAAAGTCTGTGTAGCAAACTATTTTGTTATCTTCTGTTAAAGTATAAGTAAAATTGAGTCTAGCGAATCTTAGGTGGAGGCGAATAGCCTCAAGGTCCCTGGCAACAGCTGCATCTTCTGCAGAATCAAATAGACCTAAGTAGTATTTATGATAGTCTATCGTAATATTGGATTGCCATTTTTATGTGTTATATGCCAAGATACACCAATAAATTTTGAAATGTTATTTTTTGTATTCCTTTATTTCTATTGTTTTCACTAGAGGTTGCTTCTCGTAAGTTATAGTAACAATTATTTTTTTTATTGTTATCTATGTGGTCTATTTCATGCAAAGAAATGTTTCCTGTCAGTATCAAAAATGCCAATTTATGATAGGCATATCTTTTTCCGTCAATTTTTATGTGTATATATCCAGTAATTGCGTTAGTTGTTCCTGCCTCACTTCCAGCAGTCGCACTTCCTCCTCTATTAACATTCCAGACAAATTTTCCGCTGTAAGGATTGTATGTTAACAATTCAATGACTCGATCTCTAAAGCTAGAAACTTGATCCATTTTAATATATAATAGTTTTATTTTTCTTTAAATAAAATTTATTTATTATAGAATGGAATACCATGAGGTAAAGTTGAAACTGTCCGACCATCAAGCAAACCTAATACATAAGTCAGATAAACCTATTTCAATTAGACTAAAAAAAGAAGACCTATCAGGTTCAATTCCAATTTTTGTAACAAAAACACAACTAAACAAAATTGAAAAGTGCAAATCTAAAAACACTGGCTTACAACTAAATCTAAGTTTGAAGCAATTGAAACAGAATAGAAAAGTTGGTAAGGGTATAGTAGATTTCATAAACAAACTAACTGGGAATCGCGAAATTCACCTAAAACTACCTTCAGGAGTAAAATCTGAATTTGTACCAGGTGGAAGTTTTAACAATACTGGTCGTTACTCATATGCAGGCCCAGGAACCAAATTTACTCAAAGGATGAATGAATCTTATGAAGGCGTGAATGATCTAGATCGAGGTGCTTTGGTCCACGATAGTCTAAACACTGAAACTGGGTCAATGCCTGAACCTAAAAGAACACAAATAAGAAACTTGTCAGACTTAGTATTAGCTGAGTCTGCTGCTAGAATTGCGCTAGATGCAAGACAACCAAACTACGTACGTGAAGATGCAAAGACAGTAGCAGCCGTCATGGCAGCAAAAAGCAAATTGGGCTTAGGCATTGCTGGTGGATTAAATGATTCATTTGCTACTGATTTTCTAAAAGATAAAATAAGTAATCCTGCTAGCCTAAATAAGATAAAAAATTATGCTCGTGGAATTGTTGATAGAATTATTGATATCACGAGAAAAAAGATCTAAAAAATTAAACTTGCTTTAATTTTAATTTAATTTAATTTAGCTAACTTTAAAACTCTGCTGGATTAAACATTGATCTCTTTGGTGAACTATAAACTTTTACTTGGTCAATCTTTAATCTAATATTTAATCTTTCTTCATGATTATAATATTCTTTTGAAACATAACTTCCATCAAGAATTCCGGTGATACAAAAATCATTTCCTAATTTTTTAATTACGTCTGCAGGACTAGATACTTTAATTTGTTTATTATTCTCATCAAACATAATACTAGGTTTCTTTCCAAAATCAAATCTAATTCCAATTGTCGACCTTGCACTAGCATCAAATCCCTTGAATTCTAATTGTTCACTCGATCTATCTACAATATTTTGAATATAAGGAAGTGATTCTTCTGTTATATACATCCACGCACTAAGATAAGGTTTTGAATCTTTTGAAATTTTCTCTTCAACATGAACGTGTGCAGGCTTTCCTTTAGGAATAACAACTGCAGAATTTTGGAGGACTACAAATTTATTTTCTTGATTTTCCATTCTATATAGTGGAAATATTTTGTTTAATTCAAATTAATAATTGCATGACTGTACCAAAATCGACAAATTCCATTAATTTAAGAAAGATTAAGCACCTCATTCCACAATCCGTTTGATTAAACTTTTGCAGCTGAAAAGTCTGAAAACTCGGTGTAACACCAAAATAATTAATCACTTCTGGCATTGGAGGAGCACCGAACGAATCAAAATAAAAACATTGATCACCTATTTTTTTAAAAGCTACCCAATGATATATTGCTAGATCTGATTTTCCAGTATTGCAAATAGTCACTCATTCTGTTCTGGAGAACTTAATTCATCTCTTGCAAATACACCTCTGAAATTTTTTATATCTAATTCTTTCACATAGTGATTCATTTCGAGGTCAGTTAGTGGTGTACTTTTTACTTTTTTTTTAAACTGTTAATAGTTTTTCTTAGTTCAGAAAGTATTTGTTCTTTATTCATCTCACCACCTAACTTCTTTCCATGAGCTATAACTCCAGTACCTAACTTCTTTCCATGAGATAAAACTCCAGTACCTAACTTCTTACCATGGGTTAAAACTCCAGCTCCGACAGTCTCAGATCTAAGTTTTACAAACTTTGACTTTTTACTTTCACAAATCACACAAATTGCTTTAATCATCCCTCTAATACCTTTGTACTATTTATTTCAGTATACTCCTCATGAATGCTATCTGTTGGCTTCTTACATTTCAAGCAGTAAATTTCCATTTCTATAATATAAAAACTTTTTTTAGTATAGGAAATGTCTCTTCGAGTGAGGGCGTTTAATTTTGGACAAGATGTGGATACTGGGCATAAAGAACCTTAACCAAATGTTCCGATAAGAGCTTTAGTTTTGGGTCCAAGTGGTTCAGGTAAATCCCAACTAATCATGAATTGGATATATTATGGAATGGTTAATTATGACAGTTGTACAATTATTGCTTCAAGTTTAGATCAAAAGTTGTATCGTGGACTTATGTCAATGACAAAAGAAAACAAAGCTTACTCTTGGATTAACGGAATTGATGCTATGCCAGAAGTAGATTCGTATAAGAACTGCAAGAATGTAGTTGTGCTTGATGATTTAATGACTGAAGATCAGAGTAAAATATTAGACTATTTCACACGAGGAAGAGATAAAGGTCTGAACCTTTTCTATCTTGCTCAAGGATTTACTAATATACCTAGGAGAGAAATTAGAAACAATGTAAATGTATTAGTAATCTTTAAGCAAAACACAACTGACATTGAGTATATCCGTGATGCATACGTTGGAGATATTGATAAGAAACAATTTAGAGAATGGGTTAACTCTTGCACTAGAAACCGTTTGGGATATTGTGTGATAGACCTAACTAAGACTGAGTCGGAAGGCAGATTTTGGTCAGTTGATTCAGAGGGAAAGCAATTAATGACATTTTTAATTCTTAATAGATATAGTAAAATGTTTAATGGAAAAATTTACTCAAGTGGTAAAAAGCCTTACAAAGGAAATGTTCAAGAAGCACTTAATTATGAATCTAAACTGCAAAATCTGCAAGATTTAAGAGATGCAAACATTCTAGAAAACTCTGGTGAGATACAAAGAATAGAATCAGAAATAGCTGTGAGAGATGCTGCTGAGCATAGACTAAATAAGCAAGCATTAGAGAGATCTACTGATAACTCAGGTAAAGTTGTTGTTGAGAAACTTACAAGAATTAGACCTAAACTTTCAATACAAATAGAAAATAAAGAACAACTGCAGAAAGTTTTGCGACAAAAACCAGACATATCAACCACTATTCAAAAAGCAAGAACAGCTGTTAGTGGAGGAAAGCATTAAAAAGCGATTACTATAGCAAATAAAGCAAAGACATATGCAGCAAATCCAGAAATACGAGAAGCTATTGATGTTGCTCAAAAAGGTTTAGCTGAGAAGTTAAATATAAATCCAACTACTGGCACTCCAAAGAGATCTGTTATAGTACAAGATTATGATAAAGCTAAACTAATGGAGATAGTTAAAAATAAAGAGGGATATCTACCAAATTATGTAACAAGAACAATAAATGAGATGGATAGTACAAATAAAGACAAAGTTATATGAGCTAGGATTAAAACTTTATAATGAAAAAATGTATACTGCTAAAAAATAATTAGAACAAACTGCTCATGATGTGCTAGAAAATGCTCAGAACTATTTTAGAGTTGTCGAACAAAAAGATGAAATAAGTAAAGCATATGAGGCAAAAGTTGATGAAAAGAAAGATTTACTTGATATTATTGGAGCAAAGAAAACTGGTGGAATATCTAAACCTATAAGAAAGATTGTTGAAAACCTTAGCGAGGAAAATCTTTCCTCTGCTATTTCAGAGCTAGATAAAAAAAAAGAAGTGTTAAAGAGCAAAGAGTTTTAGATTATTTAAGAACAAAACTTGGCAAAGGAATAGAAATAATTCCATTAGTTGTAAAGAATGATTATGAAGTATTTGATAAGATTGAATTGTGGATTCGCGAGCTTGCTGCTGGAAATACTGGTGTAGTAAATTCTATTAGTGCTGCTGTTGATTACCTTGCAAAATCTAGAAAAGTTCCAAAGTCACATGTTGCTAAAATTAATAAACTTGTATATGATATATAGAAAATGTCAGATCTTCCTGGTGTAGCTAAGGATATTCTAAAAAATGTTGAGTCAATCAAAAAGGACACCATTGCAGGTAAGGAAGGATACGTTTTTAATATAACTGGAACTACTAATCCTATTAGAGTAAACATCAACAACCCCATAAGACTTAAGAATAAACAATTTAAGGTATGTTTTAAAAAGTTTGTTGGAACTCATTCTATTAAAAATATAACAACTTCAAACAATACTTTTGTTTACAGGATTACAGGTGGATCTGATAGAATAGTAAGAATACCACCTGGTATGTATGCAGCTGTTTCTGATGATGTAAATATTGGAATTGCTGATACAATAAATATTTCTATTGTATTATCTGGAAGTGATAAGTTTGTTTTAGGTATTGATACTGCTACTTCTAATTCTTGGATTACTATGCCTGCTGGGTTTACATTTGCTGCTACTAAATCTACCATAGCTCCATTACTTGGATTTACTGGAACTGTTTATACAACTGATAAAACACTTCCACTATCTACACATACTGCAGCTCCTGGAAAGCAGTTCACGCAAGTAGTTGTAGATCCTGGAGAGAAAATTACTTCAGAAAATGAAGTTTTTGATTCTGACTTGAATTTAATTCTTATAAATTGTAATTTAGTTGCAAGTGGAACAAGCTACATAAATAATATTGAAACACAAGCTCTAAGAAGTTTTGCTTATAATTTTTATCCTTGGGAACAAATGGTATATGAACCAAACACTCTTGAATATCACAATCTTGTTGGAAAATCTATTTCTGATCAATTGATTACAATTACAGATCAAAATTTGAAAGTTTTAGACTTTGGCTCGCAACAAATTCCTGTTGTAATAGAAATTATTGAAATATAATATAAGAATGTCTATAAGAATTACTGGGACAACCAGTTCAGATTCAAAGGCTCTTGTTCCTCCATTAATGCTTGGATCTGATTCTGGGTATAACAAAATAGGCTTACGGAGAGTTGAGTTTACGTATACAAAAAAAATAATATCAAATATTATTAATGGCGTAAACGATACGCTTTGGTATAGAGCGAGTATGACAAACATTAACAATTTCTCAATTGCTATACCAGAAGGATATTATGATAGTCAAAAGATTGTTCTTGCATTAAATCAAGCTTTAGGAAAAGCTGGCTCCTTTTACAATGTTACTAATAGAAATAGTACTGGAATAAAGTTTAGTGTTGATAGTGATGATAGAATAATAATGCAAGTTGTTGGTGATTATGTTGTATTACTTGGAACTAATTCTGGAGTGATTAACTCTATTGGAGATACTTTAGGATTTACTTCAAACCAGCAAGGTTCATTCGATGCTGCAATGGTTGGTGGAACACCATATGAAGCAGTAGAAAAAGCAATGTATTTCTCTGGAACTTACAAAGCTTGGAATAAAATGCAGTTACCTGACAATTCTGGAGTAAAATGGATAAGTATTGATTGTGATCTTGAAGACCCTAATAGAAACTATGTTGAACATAAAAAAAGATTTTTAGAACAGTCTTCATCTTTATATTTAATTGATATTGATGATATTGATCCAGGAGAAAAAAATAGACGTACATGTTCCAAACGTTTTATTCTTGCCTACTCGTGGAGATATTGATGGTGTTAGCAATATTACAATTAGCCTAACTGATCAAAATAGAAATAAAATAAATACTATTACAGATGTTGTAGCTACAATAGAAGTTTCAAAATAATATAGGATGGGTAGCTATGCTGGAATTGGTCATGGAAGGATAACTGGTGGAAAATATCATGGTTCTGGTGGACTTGATAAGATTATTGATGGTGTTGGAAAAGCAGCGCCTGTGCTTACTGGACTAACTGGGCTTAGTATGAACATTGCTAACAAAGGTATTGAGATGCATCAGGCTAGGAAATTAATTGAATTGCAGACAAAGAAAGAAAAGATTGACCAGGAGTATGCTAATAAACGTAGAGATATTGATGATAAAGCTGAAGAGGAAAGAAGAAAAAAAGAATATGAATATGAATTAAAAAAAAGAAAGAAAGAAGAAGATTATGATAGAAAGCTTAAAGATATTGATCTTGAGATAAAATGAGCTTTGCTTAACAAACTTAAACCTAAAAAAAAGAAATACAAGGCAAAGATGGAGGATTCTGAGACTTAGGAATATTCAGAAACGTTAAAAGAAAATGATCCTAAGGCATACAAAGAAATTCAAAGAGTTATAAAAGAGAAATCTGCTGTACCTGCTATTATGCCTGCAGCAAGAGCTGATGGATATGGAGGATTCTTGGAGTGATGGAAGTGCCTCGGTCTTTCCGGCTCATTT
Source organism: Cristatella mucedo (assembly GCA_009760855.2). Taxonomy (NCBI): domain Eukaryota; kingdom Metazoa; phylum Bryozoa; class Phylactolaemata; family Cristatellidae; genus Cristatella; species Cristatella mucedo. Next base: position 2,650,375 of record WPIO01000001.1, on the reverse strand, counting down.
GACTTGTATTTGTCAGTCATTCACAGTTTTTCAGCAAAAACAACTTTCTTCGGTCTCAATCTGTGGAAATCTCGGCCTTCGTCTTAGTCTGAACCGAGATATCGGAGTTTCAAGCAGTAACCCAACTGTTTAGAGCCCTCTTTTCAACCAAGCATTGGAGGAAGGGAAAGAAGTTAGGCAAGTTGCTTGATGCCAACCTGGGCTCCCAACTGCAGCCCACAAGGCTCCACTGCCGGACGCGATCACATTTAGGTGTTTTGTGCAGTGTTTTCATATAGGTAAAAGTACATGAAAGTGTGGCCCGTGTTTTCCCAGTTAGCTAAGCATCCCCCATGGAGCTATGCTACAAGTTCGGGTAGCTCTGCAATAGGCACTTTTGTCATATTTTTCAGTGGAGGTCCTTACTACAGTACGAATTAGTGACTGGTTTGATTGCCGAATTCCTTTTCCTAGCCACCTCCGTATCCCTTGGTGCCTTCAGTGCCTTCAGTTTGAATGCTCTCCGCAGTCTCTGACGCACTACTGAAGACGGCACAGCTTTCTCTGGCTGAACAGTATTTTACGGAAGTTATAAACCCATGCATTCTTTGCAGCATACGATTCACCATACGAATTGACCTTTGAGTGCTAAGGCTTACTGGTAGAGTTACGTTGTTACCAAGTTAGTGACTTGCTTCCTTTCCAACTTATTGAGGTGCCTAAAAAGAGATCTGGTTCTCTTATGTCTCTGTCCAGTTAATTATTATTATGGAAACTAATTAAATCGGATTTGAAGGATTTGCAGACTCACGTTTCTGCAATGATATCATGTTCTGCAGTGAAGCCATAAAAATGCATTCACCAATGAATAATTAAAAGATGTGCATTGTGCCTTTTTTAAGAATCGCTTTGAATATCTAATCTAGTTGCATAATCTATAAGCTTAGCTTGGCTTTAGTTAGCAGTGCATACAGATATCCTTACTTTAAAAAGTGCTTGATTACAAACCTGCTAGCTGTTTTACCTGCGGCTTTAACTAGAATGCCTCTTAACGTTGTAGCTTGCCTTCTAGAACCAGTTGACGTTATTGAATTTCTTTAAGGCAGACTGTCAGTTACCTCCTAAACTACCTTGTAATGTGAGCCGCACATTTTTTGGTGACGAGTCAATGGTTGGAATTATTGTACAATACTGTCGGAAGGATGATTTCTCATTTTGGTCGAAGATATCGTGCCTACCTCTTGCTGTCTCCCAAGCCAACAACTTGCACAATATGTCAGACCAGCTTTACCTCAGCAAATACGACGACCTGCTTCCGAGTTGTACAGATCTGTTTCTGAATCGTCATCTACGAATCAATGCATTTTCAGAGATACCAAAACAGGTAACCTCCTACGTGTGTGTATGCGTGTGTATGGATTTTATTGTGTTTTCTTTTTTAGGAACACTATATCCTCCGGGAGAAGTTATTTTTAAACTGCGTAGTTGTATCCTTGCCAATTTTTGGGCTAATATAAACTTCAGTTGCATAAATTGTTTTACCTAACCAGTTCTTGCTGGGAGTTATCAAGTAAGTCTCGTAAAGCTTATATAAGACAAGCACTTACAAGTGAACTAACTGTTGATGGATTCCTCTCAGCAAAATAGTAATCGTAGACGATTTTATGGAAAACAATTATTATTTTCTGAAAATAGTATTTTTGTTGGCACTTAACTTTTGCTGGGAGAGAAAGCTTGTCGATTAGTGAATCACACACAAGTGTCAGCTGGAATAAGAATGCAAAGTACGACTGAAACATAAAGTAAATTATGTATGAGCGTTTTTGGCTCTTTCTACATTCTACATAAGGGATTTGATGAAGTTAAGCTAAAGGAGTCAGAGTTCTAGGCATTAAGACCAAGCCCGAATTCTTACTTAGCTAACAAGTTGGCAGCTCCAGCTGCTGAGATGGTGTGGTAACTTGAAATGGAATAGTTAGATAGTTTTCAGACATGAGATATGCGGACGAAGCCAATTTTTTATTTAAGTTTTCCAATCCAGTGTTCATCGAATATAGAAGCGCGTGTGTCCATCCAAATTTAAATGTCCGCAATTCACTGAAAATGAAGTTTAAGTGATTTTAATTTGTTAGACATCAGGGAGTGATCTAAGCGCGAGGAAAACAGTGTGTCTTTTGCATAAAAAAATGAAAGCCTAACGTCCAAAGGCAGAGTATAAATTGTGAAAAAAGTGAACCAAGCATAGATCCCTTGTTTACCCGATGCACTGTTCTGCTAAAGTTAAGAATCGCTCAGCAGGCTGTAAACATGCTTGCTATGTAGATACTAGCCAACAGCCTATGGCGAAGTGACGATCGATTTCAACTCGCAATTAGCGAAATTCTACTGTGCGGCACCTAATGGTCTCAACATACTAGACGATCCTTTTTATTGGTCTATAGATAGTAGTTAGTTGGATTCTTTTTCCGCCACTTGTTTAGATTTAGTCATACACTGGCGTCCTTCCAGAGATGTTTATTTTGTAGTCCCAGACGTGCAATAGAGTTACGTTTATAATGTAATGTTATAATATGTTAAAATGCACTAGAGTTACATTGTATGGGAACTCAAGCTCTGGAGTTAGTGAATTGTTAGTTTTTAAAAATACTCATTGTTACCGCCAGGATGCAAAGTCGTGTCAAACTAGCCACAGCATGTTAGTTTTCGACAAATACATATCATGGAATATGGAATTTCTATCCTCCTGCAAGAACTATTAGACTTTCAGCAATGGTCTATGCGAGCGAGCTTTCTCGGATGGAACAATGGTATTATAGTACTTTACATCCATCCCAAAACTATCCTAAGAGTAGAGTTGAAATTGCTGGGTTAACTCAAGCTAGCACGGCGCCAAATTCAGGACCAAACCTTGAAAACTATTAGACTGGGATAGTTGCTTTATCATACCACTAAAATTCCAGCAACATTTATAAAAGGGAATACTAGCTGCTATAATCGCTATTTCACAACCAGTGGTTAGCCTGGCATATATTTTGAAGTTATTCATCAGTTGTGAATTCGTGCACATGCAGGCCTATCAGTGCATATACCGGTAAGATCGAGCGCGTGATAAAATACCTTACATTAAATACACCAAAGAATACCATAATACACACAATTTACAGGCTGCTTGTTTATTTAAAAATTCAGCATTCTAATTTCCCCCGGGTAATAGAGATGTATAATGCAAAACTTATATATACTAGTGAGCTTAAAATTCGAATCACTCTTATATTTTGGAAAGTTTTTTCCAGAATTTTGGATAAATGTGGCAGAGCATGTGTCCAGTCACCTCGGGGTACTCGGCTTCCAGGCTTGTGAACCACTGGTCCCCCTTACCCTAGGGGAACATTGTATAATTTAAATTCTTAGATACATAACAGAAACATGCTACAGACTCTTGCATTGAGTGTTTAGTTGTCTCTTAAATATAATAGATCTTTTTAATTTACTCACACACGCTTATGACCAAAATAAACATGTTCAGACATTTTTCTACAGTACTTTGAAACCAAAGAAATTAGGCAATTACAGTGGAGCCCCAATACATTTATACATAGTATGCTATTAGCATAATACGTCTATATGCATACCGCCTTGTCAAGTTCATCAGCTTTGGCTCTTCTTAATTTAATGTATCTCCGTCTGTAATTCCACAAAGCCATAAAGACAATGTGGGTGTTACGCAGAAGAGTTGTGTATAGCGCACTCACAGCCTAAGCGGCTTTTGGTACGCATTCGGTAGCCAAAAGACTTCGTCTCACGCAACAAAGATAAAGTGGGAGACATAGCAGAGTCAAGAGAGCAGTTGAGGTAGTGAGTAGCATGGAAGTAGCAGCTATCAGTACCGCTGGAAAGGATGAGCCATAGTCGGCAGCAGGAGAGTAGTTGTCGTTTCGTAAGAATTGTGGAAGCAAGTTCCACACTCTAGGATCTGCAGAGCTAAAGCTTCTGTCGCCAACGGTCTTTAAGCAAAGGAATGGAACAGCTAATTTATTGTCAACACGGGACCCGAGGGCACGACTTTACTGTACATCTTCTGGTGCATGTCTGCATAGCTTTTTTGAACCTATGCTCATATACTAAAGTCGGTGAACGCTCATCAAACAAAGCTTTAAAAAATTATATGGAACACAAACGATGCTGAAATCACATTTTTCAGCTTCAGTGTTCTAGTGATTCCTCTTCATCGATTCTATGGATTCCAAAGCTACCTCCAAATTAAAAGTGATATCGATAAATATTAATTTTTGAAGATGTAAACGTAAGTCAGTATTGAGCTTAGTCATTTATGAATTTAATAACATGCTGCAGATAGCGTACTACGTTATATTTTCTTTTATATATTCACGGTTTTAATATCTTAATTTTATCGGCAGATTGAAATCCCCGGACAACTTTACGGACAGAAACTCATTCCTCAAGCTGTTTTTAAAGAGTTTGCGATCGAGGATCTTGCAACTCTTATCGACCAAGATTTATCCGAGCAGTACAGCTGCACTTACTATGCTCCTGTTTCATGGGACACGAAGCAAGGGGAAAATCCAAACAAAGATTTTCTCGTAAAGATTTGGAATTTCATAAGCGACCAGTACTATTCATCGGTGCAGAGGAAGAGACCTCAATGGCTAGCTGTGACGCCGCATATGTTCTTCAACAGCATCGATCGATGGGCAATAATTCCAGGAGTAATTCCGGGACAATCGGCACTTCACTCTTCACAAGGGCAGACTGACACAAGGTTCAGACCGACAGCTGAGACACCATTAACTACAAACTGGCTGGTGCCCGTGAAGTACAGCAAAGCGGTACGTCGCATTCTTCTTCTCGTGTCATACGGCTCGTGTCACACGGATGCAGTAATTAAGCCTGCTCTTTGACTGTTAGCCCACCTTAACTGGTTTTTGCATCTCATTACAGATTGTGGACTTTACCAACGTAGTGGGAACTGAAGAGAGTCGCACACGGGACGCATTGCGATCACTTTCAGTCTTGGAATTAGATACTGAGACTCTGGAGAGCCCTGCTTCTCACCTACAAACTTTTTCAGGTAGTTATATAGTAAATAGTAGATATCCATAATCTCAGACTCTTTATAGCATTACGTACTTTGACCAACAGTGCTGCTTTTTGTGACCTAATTTGACGTTACTATCATTTTTATCTGTCGTTATTTCCTTGCAATTTAGACAGCACAAGTAAAACCACGTACATTCTTTAAATTCCATGAAAGACTAGAGAGTGCAGTAACAAGATATAGCTTAGATTTTCCAACAACCCCGGTGCAAAGTTAATTTTATATTGTTGATGCTGCCTACTGGCAACTGCTTTCTCCTAAATCGAATGAAAGAATTTTCGCATTGAGTTGTCACTACCAGCATGTCGTTTTGGATATTTCTTGTGGTGTTCTTTCAATTGACTATTTCTACATAAAAGCGTCTTAATCGGTTTTGGTTACGTTAGCTCTTATATTATTTATTTGCGAAATCATCACTATAATGACATGTTCGAGAATTTTACTTTTTCGTGACTCTCTAATCCTTTTGTTACGTCAATCAACAAGTAGCTATTGCCTTCTTGCTGATGAGAATTTGATTAAATTGTGTAAGGTCTACTTTATCCTAAAACATAAAGCCCGTGCCTTCAGTTAATACCTTTTTGATCGTAGTAGCAAATATTGTTAAAACGGGCATTCTTTATATGTAGAATTTGTTTAGGTTTAAATGAAAGACCTAAACTGCTCAAATTTGATATTGATATCAAATCCGGTGCATCTATTATAATTTTACAGAGCACCTCGGAACTTGCCATTTTAAATCTCAATGGACACCCAGAGAAGGTGGTTATCTGCTCAGAAGAGACCCCAAAGGGTTGCATGGGCTTGCCGGGGTATCGAAGAGAAGTTCGATTATGGTGACCGATCCCTGGGAGTCTCGTTAAGCTGGCCCTAAGGCTGCGGCTCCTAATGATTCCTGAAAATATTTCACCCCGTCGATCAAATCAGTTCTTTCCCTGAGCCACGGGAAACGTGGCAGCATTTAGCGCCTGTAAACTATATTTTCCTGAACTTGTATTTACGCAAAAAAGGGTTGCAGCAGATCTGGGAGACGAACTGGACGCAGTCAGCACTGGTATCACCGTTTTTCAAACTCAAAATGACGATCAATTGGAGACAATGATGTCTTGCTTTGCCACTTCAATCACGCTGCTACCTTGTACGCTACAATTGTCGGCTGACTCAGAACGAATTTCTGGGAGTGCGTAGTGGTGCCATTACACGTTATGATGGTTGGTGGTTGCTTCCGTCGAAGATTAGGTCTAGTTGACCTTAGATGACCCGCACATCTGTGGCATCTGATTTTGCTAGCTTGCTCTTAGCATGTATTTCTTATGTGCAATGAGACGCAGTTGGTGCCCGTGCCTCTGCAGCTCAGCTTGTTTTGTCAGAATGTCGCAACTACCACAGCACTCAGCTGATCGGTGACTTGCACTGGCTCGTCATCAGGGTACCTATCGAAACCAAGGCTTGGTCATTCGAACTTATCTCCCGCCAATCTCTTGATAAGGGTCGAGTGTTGAATTCTTTTACTTGTTCTTCTGGCTTCCTGTTTTACGATCGCCTTCAGTTGTCTATCTCCCAATCCCCGGAAATTAATATCGGCTGGTATCCCGAAATCCCTTACTTGACGTTATTTAAAAAGTAAAAACCTTTACACTAACAGCATTTGCTCTTCCCCTTATGAGCCTGTGCGTGTTGTCAATGTGCATGTTGTCACTAGACAATTGACATACTTTCTTTCCGGAAAATTCAACGCGATTTATTTGTCTTGGTGGCTTTGCACATGTTCTATTGTTTGTTTTTTATAAGAACAGGTTATCTCCACTGGACTGCATACACCGCATTTCACGGCTTGCATCTGCTCCAGAATTAAGAAACAAATGTTAACGTAAGGGACCCAAAGTACTGAAATGGAAGACATTCCGAAAGCCTGTTGAATATTGGCCCTTGAAAATGTTCGCGGATACGAAATTTGGTGGCCGAGCTGAAAAATGTCACGCTAAGTTTTTTATCCACAGCTCCAAAAAATCCATAACAACTAAGTAGGCTTTGCTCTTAAGATTTTTCTAGAGGTTGCTCATTCAAAATCCTAAGCGGAAAAGGTGCACATAGTGTAGCCAAGAGTTTATCTCTCGCAGTAAAGGAAGCGTGCGACGCATAGCCGAGCTCGAAGGGCCGCCAAGAAGTGATCGGTATCAAAGTAGTAGCCAAAATCTGCTTTAAAGGAAGTGCCATGGTCGGCAGCATGACAGATGTTGCCATTCCTTAAACGGTAGAAATGGGATCGGAAGTTCTAACGACTTTTACGTTAAAGAAACAAATTATCACGCAAACCGCGTCTATCTAGAATGTAAACAGGAAGCAATATATCGAAAAATAACAAATTAACGATCTCCGAATTATATGCGACTTTTATTCTAACGTGTCGAGCCTTGATAAATCGAGGTACATTCGTGGTGCTTGTTGAGATGTATTCTTGTGACAATTTCATTTCAAGTGTAGGCCTGTGCCTTGTAGCAACTCGGCTAATACTGCACATATCCGAGTGAAATTTGAAATGCGAGTTAAGCTCTGCTTTTGTTACATAATTTTTGAAAAAAATGTATGATCTGGTTGGATAAAGTTTGCCGTACATGTCCATTATTATGGAAAACAAAGCTCTAGGACATTTGTTGACACATACAGAAAAATGTATCCGATCGAAAATAATTTTTTCATAATGCTATCGCAGCTATCGGCTCTCAGATTGTATATAACCGACTCATGCCGTGGATGCCGAGCAGATGGATTCTCGTGCTGTCATTTAGCCATTGGCCGTGTTGATTTGGGTATACTGGAATTAAATCGTCTCAGAAACGACATCTTGAATCTCTATGGGATGAATCTCAACTTTCCTTTTCAATCAACGAGCTTTTGTTAATTTTAGCCGATGCCGGACTTCCATTCGGTCCGGCAGCAGAAGCCCAGCGGCTGCAGCTTGCTAGAGAGCTAACAGCGAATCTTAAAAACCCACCAGCTATACTCGAATGCTTGGCTTACACTCTTGAAGTCATGGATGAACCCAAAAAAAGGGTAAGTTGCCAATCTTATATTGGCTGAGCTTACGAAAATTAGCACGATGCAGGCATGCATGTTCTCAAGTTGTATCGAACTTTTTATACGCATTAACATATACTCCTGGAGTGAGACTCATAAGCCTGGACATGTTTTACCATGTAGCATTGGCACGGCTACTAAGGATCTGTAAATAAGTGGGGTAATCAGGTTTAGCGTGTCTCATAACTGTATATTAGACCTGACAGAGATTTTGATATGGGAGTTTCTAGTTTTCTGGTTCTCTCTGGGATCGACAATCATTCTACCTGCTATCTAGTCGTGCTCCCTAAACAAGGATATTGTGATAGCTGTCTTGAAATTATCAAGTAAATTGGAATGAAAATTCAAGATATCCTGAAATTTGTCATTTGTTAATAGAACTGAGATCAGTAAATCGTGAACGAACAGCAGGCTCAAGCAAACGTTTCAATCCTGACCTCAGATATCCAAATCGGCATTTTCCTATCATACTGAGCAAGATATTTATGACAACGTTAACCAATTAACATTTTTGACCCTACGTACAATGAAATGCATACCTCAATCCTTCACTAATACACTGATGAAATTGTTCCCGCCTAATGTATGCATAGTTGGCTACAGATACAGCATCGAAGGCATTCTATGGAAACCATTCATTAGAAACCACTGCTTCTGTGTGGCTTAGTCGCCTTGAGCTTTTAAGCACATGAGTCATTGCCTTTGTAATTCTTTGTTTACCCACTCTAGCCAAGATGCCTAATAGAATCTTATTGGCCAGGGGTTTCTTTGGGTATAACTGTAGGCTCTTAATGCCTGACCTCGGTTGCTACAGCTGCTACCGATGTACTAAGTAACTCGGGAGAGAAATTTCTGGCTAAGGCCAAGCCTAAGTTCATACCTATGAGAAAACCTTCACCAATTTATCTGGGAGTCTTCCTAATCTAGAATTGCTTTCGAATATAAGAGAAATTGAATGGCTTTCCCTCTGTACTATTTGTAGAGAATTGCTATTCCTTCCATTTCATTCTCTTGCCTGTCGCTCTAAAGAGTACAGCAATAAGGAAGATCAAGGCCTCGATTGCTCCTTATGGCATGCGTTTGGTACTGTGCAAAAATAAATTCGCTAATTTTGCAAATATAAGAGATAATGCCTGGACTATATTGTAGAGACTTCTGGTGTTGGTTGTAAATCAAACCGCTGCTGTGGAAAGATAAGCTTCGATTTGTCGTAGCCGATGATCGAGACATGGGAATGCATATTCTCACTGGTACCGTACATCTTGCACCTTACTAATTGACATTCCTTTCGGTATTTTGATTTCTTAGAATGCGATTAATTCTATTAATAATACATTTATATAGCCCCGCAGAGTGTTTAATTACTATCTAGGCACTTTAAATGTTCTGCAAAGAAGGTTCAATCAAACGGTTAGTGGTAACATGCTCAATGTCGACAAGCTAGAAATGATTAGGGCGACATGCACAATATCGGCATTTAAATGTGGTTAGTAGCAGCACGAATTTAGTTCTCCGGGTTGCTATATCGAATAAAAATTTAGAATATTAGAAAGAGATTGAGTTCTCTGAGGTAGCTATATCAAATGTATTATTTCTATTATTATTATTAAAAGCACAAGTGCAACCAGTGGTAGACTCTCGCAATTGATGAATGAACGAGGGAAAGGGAGTAAAAAGGGAGGCGACAATGGAACGACACTTTGTGCAGACTGTACTTTCTTTAAGATTTCATACAGCCGTATTTTGAAGCCCATTCTCTGATATATGCCATTTTGCAAATGCTGGGCTTAGACCAAAGTCTACTTCATTTTAATTTAATTTTTATAAGAGTGTACTCATTGCTGATTTAAATTAAAAACACCGAGTACTTACTAACAAAGTATTACTCATATTTTGTACTACCAGTTTGGCGGTTGCTGTATTTGAAGACGAGTTAAAGTCGTTGCACCTGCGTGCGTCCCCAGTTTTTGGTTTTGCGAAATTCCGTGCTTAGAAATGGGACCAAAGTGTGCAATCTTAGCAGATACCCTGTGCTTAAAAGCACTGGTCATGGTTGCCAAAATCTCAGTTTGCCTTTATCTCTTCCTAAATGGTCAGTATTTATCCATATGAGCAAGAACGTTTCTTCTGTTTTGTGCTGAGGTCAACAATATGCCCAATTTTCAATGCGTGTTTAGCATATTTTGGAGCTACTGTCTCTTGCAGCTTTAAAAAACACGAGAGTGCATCTATTGCTTAATTGCAGTGTATTCCACAATCTATCGGCGTTAATATCCTTCACTATTTCAACAATGAGCTTATTAAGCCTGAGTTCCGAAATAAAGGTTCAGAATTAACCAATAAATGGAAGCGTCAGCTGAGGCAACTGCCTTTCTATGTGACATCCAGCAACAAGCTTACCTCCTTGGGTAAGAAGAATGCAGTGCTTCTACCGTCGTCAATTCCAGAAAACGACTGTGATATATGGAGCAGTACGTACTCTGTATATAACGAACAGTTGCCTCCGAGTTATTGCTGATGTTGTGACACTTTTTTTGACTAAATCATTTGATAAAGACATTATTTCCATGTACTACTCGGCTGAAATTGAAGGCATATGTAAATTAGTCAATTGTGTCATTCCCCATAGCTCATATTAGCTAGGTTTCTCTAACAATGTGCTTCCCATTTGAATGCCGCATGCTTTGTTACCGTGCATTTGTGTGTTCGATTGCTTAACATTTCGTATACGACATTTCAGATGCAGTTACATTTAGTTTACAATAGTGGTAGCTGCAACATTCCATAGCCGTTCCTGCCGTTAATAGTAGTGTGTCATTTGCACTTTGATCTTTTAATGACTGTCAGATCAAATCACACTTCGGCATCCATTACTCATCCCTGCTATGCTTCTGAGCTGTAAAATAATGCAAGTAGATATGACGAGATTTTCACAGAGCTTGTAGACAATAAATTGTAGCTTACTCAATTAACGGGTAACTTCCAATGTTATCTATGGGTCAAGGCTAATACCCCTTCAATTAGAAGCCCCTTGCCTTTCAGGGGTTTTTGGCTTTCAAGATAGAACGAATCAGCAAAGAGCGTTCGGCGGACGTACGAGAGATAGGCTGCCCCACCTCAACCAGCTAAAGTATGTTGACGACATGTTCATGTCCACTTGAACAGCCCACTCCAACTCCTTTCTGGCCCACGTTTCTACCTCCGCCTCGACGCCTACTTTTGCTGACCTAGTCGAACCTCCCTTGTTTGGGGAAAATAGGTGTGGACGCAATCAAAATTAAGTTCTCTTTGGGCACTATACAAATTTGCGAGTATTGTTGCTATTGGTGTCAGGGCACGCAAACTGTAGCATGAATGCCGTATTGAAAACAGGGAAGCATTCGTACTTTGCTGCCAGGGAGGAGATTTGCAGCTATTCTACCGACTACGTCAAGTAGCTTGCTCATCAAAGTCATAATCACTTTCAAGGCATTTAATACGTTAAAGTCGAAGCACATTAACATAGTGATAGCATGCATAATATCAGCATGAATAAGCACTAAAAGAGCAATTCACAGGCCAGCAAATGTTGTAATGAACTGGATTCGCTTGAGCTTTTTTAATATCGTTTAGTCAGAGGACGTCGCAACGCAAGTCAGTAGTGAGTTCCTGACTGTAGGAGCATACGACCTTAATGCTTTCTCTCCTTAGGATTCATAGCTAAGTGTGGGTGGTACGATTCCTAGACTGATTATAGTGTAGATCTTATAGGCAGGCTGGAGCGAGTGAATGTAGGGGGCCTGAAAGTGAGTGGAAAAACCTTGAAATCTATGGTTAACTCGACTTGAAGAAAGTGGCCAAAAAGTGGTATATTGCAGGAATATTGATGCTCATGACAGACAAGCCTGGCTACTTAGTTTTCTGCCAACAATAAGCTTCCTAGTTACTGGAGGACCTGAAAGTATTAAGTTACAGATATATAGATGAAATATCACAAATACATGCATACACTTGAATAAGGTATTCCTGTCTAAGCACGCTCGAGTTTTGTAATATTTCCTAGCTAAAGTAGGCATACGCGGCTATGGAGCTGATGTGGTCGTCTGTGAATAGATCTCTTAGCAACAGGACACGGAGTTTTCGTAAGTTTTCTGCGGTAGATATGCTGGCAAAGGTGACTTTTGGGACAGGCTTTCCATTTTTTGTCACAATAGGTTTTTCCATAACTAGTAAGTTGGTTTAATCTTCATTCAATATGAGAACGTGTTCTTCCATCCAAGCTCGGATGTCAGCAATACATTCAGCGAGGGAGTTGTGAAAGTTAACGTGTTGGAAGGCTATCAATTAAAGCATGGGTACAGCTGCATATCATCGGCATACAAATAAAAACCCGTACTGCAACAAAGTTTGAATGGTTATCTCGAACGTATAGTATCGTCACTGAAGTGGTCGCCTCAGAGGGATCTTGCGAAAAGCTGTGGGTATGGCCTGAGCCTATAGTCTGTCACTTGGTTGGAAATGAAGCACAAGTTTCTCATAGCCATTTCTTAAAAGAATAGCTGAAAAATTTTGCAATTCCAATATGTTTACCTAATTAGCCTAAAAACAACTCGACTGAATTTTATTATAAGGATTAAGAATTGAGTAAAATCGTGTGTTTGATTTCGGGATTTCATCGCGGTGACAAATCCGTAAGCTGTAATTAATTCGCCCTCAATTCAAGCAATCTAACTTGCTAGCTGTCATAGCTAGGGTAAACACTTTTTGGCTTATTCATCTTTTATGATGCATGACGTTATTCATACTCATTTCATCGGTATAATTATTTTGCCTTTTTGCTGAATTTAAGCCGACATATGACTTACTTACTGCAGCGCTTTTTGCGACCGTCACCATGTGTTCGGAATTTCGGTGACCTCTTTAATTACCACTCGAATTTCGAAAGCTCCATTTAAAGACTTTATCAACAGCTAGCCATCACGTCCGATTCCGGGCTAAGCTCCGTAGTGGCCACTAAGTAAGGTGGTTGCTTTTCACGACCAGTGTCCCGAGGTTGTGGGTTCGACTCCTGTGGTGGGCGATCCTTTACTGCCACTAAAAGCGGCTGTAATAGCCTTGAGGGCTCTTCTGCCTCTATAAAAAAGAAGCTGTTTAATCAGCTTTCATTTGTTTACTTTAGAGGTTGTCTATGACGGTGGGTTGCATCAAATCTAACTAGCCTCCCTCGTTCTGTCAAAGCTGGATTATGGTAATTCCATTTTTTGAAAAGGCTACTGAAACAAGCCATCCAGTCTTTGCAGCTTGGGATGAATATGGCTGCAAGGCAGTCAAAAAATCCCTGAGGTTCAGTCACATGTCTCCTTTGGTGAAGAAGGCTCACAGTCAATCAACCAGATAAAGAGCAAAATTCTTACACAGACCCACAAGGCCGTCACGGCCTAGCTTTTTCGTAGCCTGCCAAAGAACTGCTTCACCTGTTTTAGCCTCATCGTACCCCGAGTCCTCAAAAGACTTTGCTGTTAAGTTCATTCGTTTCAACACTCCTAGACTGTGGAAGTCGCTTCCACGATTCTTACGCAACGACAACTACTCTCCTGCTGCCGACTATGGCACATTCTTTCAGCCGTCCTGAGCTGCTACTTCTACGCTACTCACCACCTCAACTGCTCTCTTGGCTCTGTTATGCTTCCCAATTTCTCTTTGTTGCGTGAGATGAAGTCTGTTGCTACCAAATTTGTACCGAAAGCTGCTTAGGCTGTGAGTGTGCTATACACAACTCTCCTGCGTAACACCCACATAGTCTTGGCAGTTTTGTGGAGTTACAAACGGAGAGACACAAAGTTACAGATGGAGATACAAGACCGTTGGCAACGAAAGCTTTTGCTCAGCAGGTCCTAGGGATGTGGAACTGTGGAGCTCACTTCCACAATTCGTATGAAACTGCATCTACTCCCCTGCTGCTGACTGTGGTACATCCTTTCCAGCCGACCTGAGCAGCTACCTCCATGCTATTCACTACCTCAACTGCCCTTTAGTCTCAGCTATGCTTTTCACTTTCTATTTAATGCATGAAATGAAGTCTGTTGGCTTCCACTTGCATACCAACAGTTGATTAAGCAGCTGGGGCAGCTCTAGAAAACTCTCCGGACAAACATCTACTGGTCCGGAGAAGTAGATGTCCGGACTTGTCCGGACAAGCATCTAGGCTCTTTGTGGTCTGTCTAATTACAGATGGAGATACATACAGATACACAGCGATCGTATACATTCAGGTGCATAACGAGCTGCTACCTGTCTAAGAGGCTTCATACAATCTTTCACCTGCATTTTCTTAGTAGCTACATGCAGCAAAAGTAATAGATGCTTTCTAAGAACTTAATCCTTCGCTATCTAGGTTCGGGCTATCTGAGTTTGAGATGAAATGCAGATTTTCCTTTACCTTTACTTTCAAATCATTTCAACGTATTTGAGTAAAGTTTATCGTAAATTCTGATTAAGTTTGAACGCAGCTCGTTACATTTAATTCCAATCGTTGGATGTTCATTTCGTCATGCTGTTTTTAAAGCACATTTGGGCTTTAACGATTATAGCAGAAACATTTTCGTAGGCTCGGCTGGAGAGACATTCCTAAAAGAAGATTATAGACTACAGCAATTATACACATTTCTGGCATGCAGCGAGCTCGGAAACGATGAACTGTACTACCAATACGTGTTTCCGAAGTTCCCACTGATGAGCTCTGAAGGACGAGTCGCTCACCTTCGATACATTAATGATCGCTGGCAAGTAGCGGATGACCTTTTGTTTTTCATCTGTGTATTTGTGTACACCTTGTCGTTACAATATTTTTTGCGAATTTTTACCTCATAAAAGTCCGCATATGGTCGATGGTGGAATTGCAAGCTCTGTTTAAATTTAGCACTTTAACAATTATTTTCACCTGCAGTGCAGACTTTATAGTGCGGTGATTTTCACTACTAAAATTATGTTGACTCCTTAATTCTTAACCAATTTGAGGAATTTATTAAATTGAATCAGGCTGCAGCGATCAGTACTAGCCACATATGTGCGGAGGCTTGGAAGCTCTCTTTAAATTTAAAAAAATGGTAAATCCTAGACTAAATTGGCCTCCTCTGTGACTCCTAGCTTGCCTCAGAAGTAAGTAACCTATCTCGAATGACAGGACGAATGTGGTGACTCACCTTTAAAGTGATGAATTAATTTCCCCAATGTTTGTGTGATTGTTAATGTGGCACTAAGAGGTTGATTTTGGTGCCCTTTTGGCAATACGAGCGATAGGAGTTTGTAGTAAGCCATGATCCCAGACTGCTGCGTTTGTCCCAGATCATGTCAGTATGCCATATGCCCATGCGAAACAACGAATTTTAATCCTATCTTGCACTAACTTCTTAACTCCAGAAATGGGACAAACCATCGGCTCTCAAAAGGAAGATTTTCACAAAAGAGTCCTACCCCTGAAATTGGGTGACTTGTTTCCAGTGAAACCGCGTATCAATTAAAACTTTTATTTATCTCGTGCTCTTGCATTCTATCTATTGCTAAGTTATTTACGTGAGCTCTAACTCGCAAAATCGAAGTATGTCACATGCAGTCAAGTCATGATAGGTTTTAATTAGCGAAGTTTAAACTTAATAATAGTAATAATAATGCACTTGATAAAGCGTCCTCAGAGAACTCAATCTCTTTCTAGGCGCTTTACACTACTTAATCAGAATAAGTGCATGGCTTACTCAAACACGTGTCAAATTAAATGAAAATGAAGATAAATGTAGATACGATGCTGCATTTCATCTCGAAACCCGGCTATTCCAAATACAGGTAGCCGAGCCGAAGATTTAGTTCGTACGAAGCATTTACAATAATGTGAACCAATAGTCTTTACAGGAAGCCTTCGAATGGTCCCGCTTTATTTATTAGGTACCATTTCATGCGTATTACCATCTATGTACATCTGGATATACTTCTATATATTGCTATCTAACAGCACTGCTTGCATGGTGCTCGTCAGCGATGGCTCGCCCGTGACAATAAACAGAAGCACTATGGCGAAGCTATACTTCAACTAAATGTTGCCAAAAATTTATCTTTGAGTACTGTGTGAGTATGACTCGAAGTAATAAAGTTTTAATGTGTCACAAGACTTACTAGATCAGTCAGAGTGGAATTCTTCTTAATTAGGTATACATAAACTTAAATTTAAAGCTGTGATTAATCCTGATATTTTCTATGCGTTGTGTACTTGCTATACAGCAAGGATGCTGTAGCTGGAATAAAAACTTGAAGGTCTAAATTTGTCTTACTTTCGTGCTCCTAAAATTTCTTGCCTTGGTTTACTTTCATAATGCAAGTGCTTAAATTTTTAGTCTGACGTTGGCAGTATTCTGTTTATTGTCACAGTTTTGTTATTTTTTGTTATTTCAGGCTTCCTAGATGGCAATGGAAGAGCGATGATCTTGCACAGCTTCTCAGACATCTGAAGAAGCTGCCATTCATTCTTGCAAATAGTGAGCTAAAAACGGCCAGCAGTTTTTTCGATCCTGATAATAAACTTTTCAAAAGCATGCTTGAGGAAACATCTTTTCCACCAGCACCCTTTAGCAATAACTATTGGCTCAATTTTATGCGGAAGATTGGTTTGAGGACAGAGCCAGATGATAACGAATTTGTATCTTTCGCAGAAACTATTGCATCTTCAATGGGGCTCAAGTCAGAGGTACGCCAAACTTTGAGTCTGTAACTGAATATGTTAGCTTTGTTTTGATATGTATCTGAGTGGTTATAAAAGATTGATTTTATGCACGATTGTTACACGGCTTGTGTCTTCATCAAAATTTCGGTGTTTCGATTAACCTGGCTCTCGAGACTTCACATCTTTGGAAAGGCTCTCAAAAGAATTAGATGGTGCAGAAGGTTAACGGAGGGTAATGATAAATATGGATGATGATGAGAAAGAGGGTTTCGATTGCAACTACGACTGCTTAGCAACCCAGAAAAATTGAACATAAGAAATTTCGTAATACCCACCAGGGGGCTTTGTCGTTTTAAGGACAGACTATGCTGACTTGACGCTCGGAACACCTGGATAGGAGGGCTAGCCTCCTCATTTGACAGAGCTCGGTCAATTGTATCTAACTTCCAGAGCTTTGCATTTGTCTGGGAGGCTCTAATCATACTCACAGAAGCTATGCGAGCCCTATATTCGTTATAACCATTAGCAAGACCTATTCTAAAGGAGTCTGTAATCATACAGATTTTATCTGGTTTCTAATAAATAATAGGATATACATTGTAATAATGAAATGTGCTACCCAAATTATCTATATCTACGACTCGACTTCGCTGCGAATGATGAAAAGATTTACTCCACAGGACTTAATTAGTCGCTGTCTAAGATGTTAATTTAAGTTTCGGTATTAGCAACGATGGCGTGCCAATACGAATGAGCCCATAAGTATATTCCCAAGACCCTGTGGCTGGTGCACAATCATTGACCGTTTTTCCCCACACAGGTGCCGACATTCTAGCCCCCTATAGGTTACAACAATTTTAAAGTTGGAGTATTTTGATTAAAAAAAAGTTTTTCTGTTTTACTCGACATTAGCGGTGATTTGGTAAATTTATGGTCAATGTATATGTGTATATCGATTTGTGTGGCTCCATAAGAGAAATGAATGTCTATCCAGTTGCTTCGCATAAGTCAGAGGGCTTGACCCCACCACGTCGGTCATGGAAAAATTATAGTAAATTTAACAGCCTCGATTGTATAGCAGTAGAAGAGCTTTTATTGCTATCACCACCACTTGCAGTAGACGATAAAGGATCGCTTACTGCAGAGCTCAAACCCACGACCTGGGTTGTATAGGGGGCGAGCACCTAAGTCCCGGGCTTGAAAAATGCCTTACAAGCGCTGAGATGGAGCCTGGTGGAAGCCGGCACCGTTTATATCTCGCTTTTCGGGGTTGGACGAGAAGGCGTGCTTTCAAGGCTGCAGTGGAGAGACTGCAGTGGAGGAAATCCCCACGAGCCGAGGGTGCTGTGGGGTGGTGCTGTGTGGCTGCCGCACTCCTCTTGCAAGATGAGAGGCTATGCCGATTGCAAGCAATTTAACTGTCTTACAAACATGCTATTCATAAACGCTTCGCTCGTATTTCTAATCTCCGCTAGCTTCTTACTCATGACTGCAATGCTGCTACTTACTGTACTCGCTAGCGAATACTATATCCTAGGCTCCTTACCATCGAGTGTAGCCGACTAAAGTTGTGTGTACTGTCTCGAAATCTTGCTTAAATTTTTGTTTTGAGGCGCCTGAATTAAGTAATGCATGCGTCGCCATTTTGTTTGCCCTTCCGCTTATGGGAAGCTAGATGCTTTGTCAATTTAACGGATGTATGTATTTGTGGTAGGGTTTTGGGCCGCTAGCAGCGCTGAGTGACACAATTGCCTTAAAGTTGCTCACCCGATTAGGCAGGCTGTGACCTTACAGCCTGCCAGTCGTGGAGATGCTCATCTTCGTCAGATGCTCCATCTCCGTCAGATGCTCTATCTCCGTCAGATGCTCCATCTCCCTCAGATGCTCATCTCCCTGAGGTGAGCTGGAGCCTTCAATGCGGTGCCACAGCTCAACAATTTTGTTTTCTTTCTGCAAAGCCCTGTGGCTCAAGCCGGATATGTCACCAATGGTGACTAGGCAGGGACTGTCTGCCCAGACTTTTGCCTAGAACGCAGTGGCAGTCGCTTTTAACTTCTTAGCTTTGAAGTGTCTATTAAAATGAGACGTTCCTACTGTTTCACCTACGACTTTATCTGCCGGAGCACTTACACCTATGACCTTTTCGGGCTCTCACAGCTGTGATCACTCTCTGCTGTGTCACGTAAGGTGCCTCTCTGTCATACCACCAAATGCCTTATTTGGAATAGAGCCAGCTACCATCTCTACGCATCCACGACCTTCTCTTCTCTTCTGCTTTACTCCGTTTGCCATCGAAGTGACAATGTAACATATGCGGTCTTGCAATGAAGTTGGTCTCCTACATGTCGATAACATCTACAAGAGTGCTGACCATCTCAGCATAAATATTATCTTGCACACTTCTGTGCAAATTGAATACTGATCAAAGAACGCCTGATCTAGCCACTCACCAACAGCAGGACAGAAGAGGTCTGCCTATCTCAGTGCATCTTGTTTGAGGCAAAAGCTCACATGTCTGACATACGGCGGAACATATAACATATCCTCTTGCCTAACCAATAAATAAAACTCCTCGATATGCTCCATATCTTGAATTTAATATAAGCATTTTCGGTAATTAATTATAAAAAAATATTTTGAATACTTAGTGTGTTTGTTCTCAAGATCACAGCAGCCAAGTATACCTTTTAACCTGCGAGTTTGCAGCTCACAGCTTGATTATGTCGTATCCGGCATCTCTTCCATTAGAGTCAATACGTGACCCTTGTTTGCCATCTACACAGTGCTGATGTCCTTAGATCAGCAGTTCTCAACCTGGGTCGTGACCCCTTTGGGGGTCGAGCGACCCGACCCTTTCACGGGGGGGGGGGGTTGCCAAAGGCCATCGAAAAACACGCATTTCCACATTTCCCACACAATAATTTTATGCTTGTGGGTCGCAAAAACATGAGAAACTTTATCTAAGGGTCGCAGCATTAGGAAAGTTGAGAACCACTGCCTTAGATCAAGAACAGTCGCTTCAATCTGCCTCGTAGGTACAGAGCATCGACCCCGTTCAAGAATATTTGGCTAATAATAAATCCAATTTGTGCCTAGCTTTATAGCACTTAAAACTACCTAAAGAGAAGCACGTTTATGCTTACCGCCAATCTAGTTTAGCCATGTTGCACTGAGTATGCACTAATTTTCGTGTATTCAAGCACCCGGCTTGAAACAGACAAGGACAATGACTTGCTATAGGAGGTTCCAAACTAATACAGCTGTGCAAGAGATATTTTGTTTGGCAAGCTTCTTTTGAAGATTCGCTTGATCTCATCATTAAAAAATGGCAGTAGCAGTATCATAGGGCATCATGTAAGAATTCGACCAATTTAAGTTGTACCTTTGGTAACCAATCTCACTTCAGTTGGTTAATGAACGTCCCAAGGAAAGTGTGAAACCTTAAAAATTAAGTTGCAAAAACAGTCTTTGTTTCATCATCCAGGCATAAAGAAGGAAGGAGGATATAGAGAAGGAAGCTCCCATGCTTTGCACTATGGTCCTATCATTGAATATGTAAGTGTTTGCAAGCTATTCTTTTTTCACCTTTTTAATCGTTTTCAGAATTTAATAAGCAATTAACTGCCACTTTCACAACTTGAAATATTTCTCCACTACCTTAGCTAAAACAGTGGCTTTTAAATATAATCATATATCATTCGAAATATAAAAAATCAAAATTTCCTTTACATATCAAGTGAGAATGTTTGCTATATCCGAGAATATATATAGTATTTGCAATTTTACTTGTGGCATGCTATACTTTCTTCAGGCGGCTTACAGAGCAATAATGGGTGAAGACTAAATAGAATCGCAAAAAATTGTTAACGTTTAGCAAAATTCACGTGAATTTGATGCGTTAAATTACCTGATATTCAAGACTATGCCTTGCTTGTTTTTTTAGAAAGACGGAAGAATTATCAACCCTCTTTGTTCAACAGTTGTTCAAAACACCCAGTTTAGCACATAATGCAAATCTACTGATTCAGCTTCGTCCTATTCGTTTTGTTATGGCTGTAAAGAAAAGTGTAAAGTTGCTGGAGGTTTGTCCTTACGCCGGTTCTCCATGTTTGACCAGCAAGCTAATCTCATATCAAGGATCAGTGTCATATGGCAGGGTGAGCGAATGCAAACTTTTGTCAAGTGCTACGCCTAAAAGGTGGATCCCAAAAGAAAATACTCCTGTTATCCTGTTTGATAGAAATACCATGTTTAGATGTGCATCTCATCTTGAGATGTTTAAGGATAACTTCAAGGCTGCTTGGAGCTCTGCTGACTTTCTACCGGACTGGTCTGATCCCCTGCGACAAGGAGGGTCCCATTTTCCTAGCGACGCTTCATCCACAGTTGAATTGAACAGGTACTTCGATCGGCCCGGCATGCATCGGAATAAAAAGATCTTTGGTGCTTTTTCATTAAGCTAATTTAGCTAATGCAATGTCAACAAAACTTAACGAGCTCATAATAATGTTAGTCTCCTTGCTAGCTCTCGAACTGAAATGTGAGAGCATTACACTCATCAAAACCTAAATCAATCAAGTTTGCCACCACATGTGTTTGGGATAACTCGGCGGTCGTCCTGCTGCAGTTTCTGCCTTCACACAGTATATGTAAGCTTACTTAGTTTTATAAGAAAAAGCTTAAGCATAGGTAGAATTGCAGCTTTAAATTCGGCCTTCAGTGACTAAAATGTGGTAATATTCGTAAATCAATTGTTAC
This sequence comes from Cristatella mucedo, assembly GCA_009760855.2. NCBI lineage: Eukaryota > Metazoa > Bryozoa > Phylactolaemata > Cristatellidae > Cristatella > Cristatella mucedo. The sequence continues at coordinate 2,628,755 of WPIO01000001.1, read as the reverse complement.
TGTAATGGACCATTATTCTAGATTTTTTGTCAATATCACCACAGGCTATTTGTATAATCTTGAACACTATTGCAAGCGCACGAGTACTTATAAATGTAAATACTCTTCATCTTTCCGATTTAATCGCCATGCTGCATTCACGTTGATGCACGTAACCTGCAGCACTGCCTGTGCTTTGTTTTCTCCTAGCCTTCCTGTAGGTCAAACTCAGTTGCCGAACGTTGTGACCGGAAGCGCCATTGCTAGAAGCTCAAATGCGGAGCAAAGGAAACTGCCGTCCATGTTTGAAGCTTTCGCGAGTTTTTCTCCGGCTGGCCTGGTCAAAGGGCAGGCGTAGCCTAGCAGGGCAACCACCAGAAATGAGTATCGTGAGTCCACCACCCTGGGCTAGCGAGCTCTACTAGAGTAAACCAGTATATCCACCATCAAAAGAGCAGCCCATCACCTCAACAGGTAGTACGGTAGCAGTCTCGAATCGGGCTACGCACGCACGCTCGCACGAACGCATTACCAGCTCCGTGCTCTTGAGGAAAACCGTAAACTGGGACCTTTCGAGCCTTCGAGACTTCGGGCTTCCAGATTTTAGTACGCTGAGTTTGTACGATGGTCTGCATTTTTGCTAAACAGTAGTAAGTTTGCTCCACATGCTGCCATTTTCGCACTTGGGGTTTAGCGTCTTAATAGTCTAAGCAGTACCCTCAGCTCAGCGACGGTTAGGCTTGGCATTTATCTTGGATATTCTAAACTTTTTCCTCAAAATAGCACGGTACCTTTACTTTCAGGATAACTGCACTCGTATCCTGAATTCAGGAATTAATTATAAAATAAATAATAAATTATCGATTATCAAATAATTAATAATTAATAACTTGGTAATTATTGAATTAATTATACTAAAGGAGTAACTGCACTCTTATAATGATATCTCTGAATGCTGCCAGATGATGTTCAGCTGTGTGGACAGCAGTTTAAACTATTTTTTGTCTCTTCAGTTCTGCAACTTGTTCAATTTTCGTTAATCACTGCTCCGGAATTTGCGTAATTTAAGCAGGTGATTTCTCTTTGAAATCCTAATGTTTGGGGTTTTATAGACTTTGACAACATGGCACCTCCTATTCAATTATGCACTGTTGGCCCGATTTTTGCATAGACAATGACGTTCATGAAAGTAGTGCCTTCTCATTTTAGGATTGATAGATTCGTGTCGTCGCTTGTAGGCTATCTGAGTAATACCTTTTTCTAACTTAATTTAGCTACATAATGTATTCTGCCGTTTAACAATGATATATGGTCTTAGCAGCTGTCTTCGCATTTTGTAGGAGACGATGGCCCCAAAATATAGCAGAGCTCGTCTTCCGATTCCGATGGACAGTTGACTGAGCAAGCTTTGGCCATCTGAACCCGTATCGATCGACAGTTTGGCAGAGCCCTATCGACTTAAGAAGGCTCGTGGCACTTGCTTCGGTAGCTCTCGGCCAATTCGCAATGGAAAGCTATTGCTCTCGTTTAACGAATGACTTTATAGATCGTAGCTTTAATGGAGGGATAGAAAATTATTTCGAGTGTCACAGAGGGCTTTGCCTTGGCTTTTCTCCTCTGGAGCTTCCAGCCTTCCATCGTGCTTCCACCGTGCCACGCATGCTACATGTTCCTCGGTGAGGCCCTGAATTTGCCCTAGCGAGATAACTTTGGTGGTCTGACGGTTTGCACTTCGTACTTCTAATTCTACATTCAGGAACAAAGTCACCCAACTGCTAGGCATGCTGAAGTCACCTTCTGAAGAGCAGTTAGTTCGTCACGTGATAAATGTTTCGCAGACACTTGATTTATCTCGTAAATTTTCCGAAGAGCACCTGAAGCTCATTGGTAAGTAATTATACACCAAGCGCGAATAAGCAGTAGCAGTATGTAAATAAAATGTTCTTGTTTGGTTGCAGTTGACACGATGGACACGACATATATGCTGCTGGAGAGAAAAATGTCGCCATACTGTCGCTCTCAACTAGGCCGTGTGCCGTGCGTTCTCTTGGGTAAGACTTGCAGTGATTTTTGTTGCTGTATCCCCCCTGCATCCTTAACAATATTAATTTAGGTAATCGTTTCTTGACTATCAGCTTGAATCAGCCATAGACTTTGAACGTTTATTGTAAAGTTTTAAAATCAGAGACTGAATAGTGGATCACGGGCACAAGCATTCTGATACAGTCGGCTTTAGTGGCAGCTACAGCTGATAAAATCAAAGTTAATCGTGTGCCCCCTCCAGGTGGTTTCTTAACTGGTTGCTACTTTTTCCTGTAAAATATTCGAAGTAAGCTAGTCAATGTGAAGTATGCCTTTGGCAAGTTACGTTTTGCCGTTCACAACGTGAGGATCTATGCATTCCGGCACGTGCTGTACGCCAGCAGTGATAGGCAGGAATTCTTCATATTCATGCTTCCTTGATCTGTATTTCTTCTCCAAATTTGCGTTGTGCTCCTCAATCACCAGACAGAGGCCGTGCTTCTTCCGGTTCATTTGGACACCTAGTCCGACATCCCTAGGCGTCACCACATTGACAGCACCACGAAAGGAGGTTATGTGCACGTGCACGAAAGAGCCCTAAACAACCGCTAACAACCGATGACGATAACAACCGATAACCTAAACAACTGCTGTCCGCGGCACAGACTCTTAGACAGCTCTAGAGCCATGAGGTGCAGGTCATTAAAATCTCAAAGCACTCGGTAGTATGATTACCAGACCGTTGCTCAGGTCGGCCAAGGACGACCTCTATGACCACTTGAGCGTAAAGGTGCTGGCTCTTCAACAGCCGATGTCGCTACTCTGCTTCACCGTCTAGGTCGACTGCGACCACTACGTGTGTGCTCACAAGCATACTAACGGTGCACCAGAGGCTCGCCAGACATGGCACATTGAGAATGGTCGCCAAGCGTTTTACCGAGAGACACAGGAAAAACTGGAAAATATGATTGACTTGTGTTGCACCCTAAGAGAACTTTGTCTTAACACTGGCACTACGCATAAGCCTCAGGGCTCGAGCTCACGACTTCGGTTGTCAAAAGACGGGTGCCCAAACCAGGGGTCAAACCAGGTGACAGAAATCGTCTCCGAAGGATCCGGACAACGCCCACTTAATGGCACACGACTGGAGCCTAGTTTAAGAACGAAAAAATTAGCATTAATGCTTTTCCCTAACAAAAAATGAAGAAAAGTTCACTGTCAGCAAACTGGTCAGATGTACCAGACTAGCTATCTGTAGCCAGCTAGCAGTCAAATTGTGTATCAATGGAGTCTTACACCTGGTTAAAGCATCGGTCTATTAAAATGAAATGCTAGAGCTTTTTCGGCTGACTTGAGACTGTAAGTTCGGCCGATGTCCAGTGACCTAAAGCGCACAGCAAAAGGTTCCAAATGTTTAATATCTGAATCAGCCGTCAAACTCATGGGTGTCCAGTAGTCGCTCGCGTGACTAAAATCCCGCAGACCATCTTTAGGTTTTGTTGGGAAGCTATCTGAGGTCAGATTCTGCAATCACTACGACTGTCGAAAAATGGTTGAGCCGGCTGCCGTAGCACTGGGTTAACATTACCTCGGAGACTTGTAAACAGCCAGATACATGCATATGTATATACGGGTACATAGTTATATGCATGCATGCCTATATTTATTTAATTAAATATGTATGCTACTTAAAAGTAAAAGTAAGATGCTTTTCGCTATAAAGAAAATGGAGAGGGACCAGAGTGTAGTACCAGAATATTATTGTACGAACAAAGGCTTCGGCTTGTACCTCCCACATGGAGATGAGAATGTTCCCCTAAATTCTACCACGAAGTGTCAAATCCCTAGCCACAACCATACACTCACACATGCACACATGCATGCTAGCACATACAATCTGAGCCTCGGGAATTTAATAAACACATTCGTCAGCATCTGACGAATTCACCTCCTGTCGCTGCCTCTGGCTTTTCAATTCCCGAAGATCGCTGGGTTGAGTGCAGTGCCACACAATCCCTCACTTATTACTAGAACAGAATTCGTGTCGGGCGCTGCACGTGAACAAGGATCGACCTGTTCCTAAATTTTTAGTTTAGACGGAAATTAAACGAAAGGTAATTTACACCCAGACAGAGCTCAGATTCATAGGCTTGATGACATAGTGGGGTCTTAACTCAGGGTTAAGGTGCTCAGTCTTCACGACATAAGTCGTGGTTTCGATTCCTCCAGTGGGCTATGGTTTGCTGCCCACTACAAGTGGTGGCGATAGTCGTTATGGCTCTTCTGCGAATATATAAATTAGGCAGTTTGAATCAGCTACCGACATTCGTCAGCCTATGGTCATCCATGTCTAGCTCAAGCGACGAAATGGATTGCTGAGACAATCTTCAGTGACCGACTTCTGGCCGAGAAGTTTACAGTCCAGTGGACATTGATCAGTTGCTCCTGTGGAGTCCAGGCCGACCCAAGTGGCCAAAATGCCACGTTTATCTCTTGAGCCTAGTAGACAAGAGTGGTCAACGTTGCGTTGTTGATAAGGCGTTATCGTACGAACAGTCTGGGTGGATATGCATTTCCCTAAATTCATCACCCTGGTTGGACTCAGGAGTAAGGTGCTCGCTTTTAACAACCGGAGTACTGGGCTCGAGCCCTTCTGCATACGTAATGAGCCTAGATAAAAATTAAGTTCTGAGAGGACATAATAGCCACTACAGTATCTATTTCATTTTTTAATTTTATGGTGAAATTGAGAATCGTCTGCTATCGTGCAGTGCACGTAAATTCTTTTGATACGAACCCTGTTTGGCAGCCAACCGAACTGCTGCTCATAGGACACCCTAAGCATGTGGCTGGATTAAAAGGCTCTGCTCTTCTAGTAGGTGGTGCTGTTGTGCGACCATCACCACGTGCTCGAAATTAAGGGCTTGTTTTCGACGGCGGCCTCAATTTTAAAAGCTTCATTCAGAAGACTGCTTCTACAGCTAGCCATCACGTCTGATCCCTATCCAAGATTAAGAGCTGTGTTCCACAGTGGCATGCAAAAAATTTAACTAGATCCTTAGTTCTGTCTCGGCTTGATTGCTGTAATTCCATTTCGGCTGGACTACCAAAGAAAACAACTAGGCCACTGCAGCTGACTATGAATATGGCCGCAATGCTAATCTTCAAGTCCCAGAGGTTTGAGCACGTGTCTCCTTTGCTAAAAGAGCTAGCATGGATGCCAGTTAAGCAACGGATACAGAGCAAAGTTCTTACACTAACCCACAAGGCCTGCCACGGCTTAGCTCCTTCGTACCTAGCTCAACGGCTGCACCAGTTTCAGCCTGTTCGCGCCCTCAGGTCCTGTTCGGACAATAAATTAGCTGTTCCATTCCTCTGCTTAAAGACCGTTGGCGACCGAAGCTTTAGCTCTACACGTCCTAGACTGTGGAGCTCGCTCCCACAATTCTTACGAAACGACAACGACTCTCCTACTGCCGACTATAGCTCATCCTTTTCAGTGGTCCTGAGCTGCTACTTCCATGCTACTCACTACCTCAATTGCTCCCCTGACTCTGTTATGCTTCACACTTTCTCTTTGTTTCGTGAGACGAAGTCTGTTCGCTACCGAATGCGTACCGAAAGCCGCTTAGGCTGTGAGTGTGCTATTCAAAACTTTCCTTCGTAACACTCGCATAGTCTTTATGGTTTTGTGGAGCAACAAACGGAGATACATATCTGTATATCGATTAGGTGATCTGGAGAGTGAATTCAAGTACGCCCTCTCGCTAAGCACCCCTAGACTTGGAGCTTTAGCCTCAGTGGGAGATGACTTGGAAGCGGTTCACCGCCATGTATGCGCTGCCCACCTAGCCCCCATGGGAAACAGGTAGACCCAAGGACCGCTCAGCTCTGCCCTTGCCAGTGTGGCGCTTGCACGGATTTAATACGGATTATTTTTAGGTCAGCGTAGCCCTGCGTGTTTTCATCGGGTGCCCATCGTGTTTACAGTCTGTGGAATATTCTGACCTTGGTTTTAAGCCAGCATCACAAGATATAGCCTCCAACTCGTAATCTACTGAATGGAAATTATATACTGTCACTTTTATCGGGCGAAAAGTTCACTTAAGCAGCAGTCAGTGAATACACCGTCGTGCAAGGACTTTCTGTTCGCATTGTGATCCTAAAATCCTAAACTACTTGCCGAAAAGGTGCGAAAAGCATGATGATTTTCAGCTAAAATTCCGGTTGACCCTAGGGGTTGTGTAACTGAGTTTTCCAGTGCGGCTATTCAACGGGGTAATATCAATGGTTTGCAGTGCGAAGGAAAGGCGAACCCTGTAACTTCCCTAGGGTAAAGTGACGACTTGACACTTGACGACCCAGGCCCCGGGTTTGAGTTCTGCTGCAGGTAATCCCGTATTGCCCACTGCAACCAGGTTCTCCTGCTGTTTGAAATGAGGCGGCTCAATAAGCTCGCCTTTACCCTTTTTTATTTTACTCGGATGGCTGTTACAATTAGAGAAAGATGCGTAACCATTTATGGTTGTCTGATAAACAAGACAATCCAAGTCGCTTTCTCATGGTACTTGGGTTTTATTTTTAAACTGCAACTTTTCGTCAACACTGGTATGTCTGGGAGCCTAAATGGTTGAGATGACGAGCTAGTAATAGGCCTTGACATGCTTCACGGTGTGTTCGCATTGATTGTTGTATTCTCCTGATTTTTGATACCAGTCCGGCAACAGACAATTTGTAATGCCCTCTTCTACTGGCTGATGCTGACTCGTGTGTCTCTTTATAATTTTGAATAGCTTTTCGGAGTTAGCCGGGTACTAATGAGCTGCCTACATAACCAGACCTGTAGAACGTAGCCGGTGTGACCAATGTCTTTATCGGCACCAGGCTTTCGGTAAATATAAGCATGACCATCCATGATTACCTTAACCGTATGAGTCATACATGTGATGCTGGCCTTTTAGTACCATCCTATGCCTTTCAATTTGCCTTTGCCCTCGATGGCTTATTTGGCCCTGGCTGTTTGTGGGCTTAAGGTGACCGTCTCGAGCGTTCTCCACACTTTCTAGAGAACGAACGAGGCTGCGAATTCGTAAGGGCTGACCAGCTTGTACTGGACATAGCAGATGAACAGGAAATCAAGCCGTATCTGCTGAAAGCGCCTTCCCGACTGACCAGATTCCACGAGCTTCTACTTCACTTGGGAGCGGCTCAGAAAGCCGACGAAAAGCCGTTCGCATCGCTACTTAAAAGTTTGTGGGTAAAGCACAAGGGTAAAGTTCGACTCTTCTTTTTCGTTGCTATTTTGTTGACGCTTCGTAAAATCCATTACATTAATGTTCAGCAAACATTACGTCTGTTTTAAAGGCAACCAGCTTTCACTCATCGACCAAAAGAACTGTTACCGAGCGGTACACTGGCTCTTCAAGCATTTGTGTAATGTGGCAACATATCCGTCAATTAAAGAATTGTACCTTCCCAGTTCGGTAGCGGCGTCTGCCTTCTTGCCGGGAAACTGAATGTCCTTGCTGCAATTTGCATGCGTTTTGAAATGTTAGCTAGTCTTTTTATCACTTATGTATGTTATTAATATTTATAGAATATTAGGTACATGTACTGCTTCTACGATGCATCGACCTGCTGCTGCCATGCATAACTAACATCATAAAAATGTCATTAGCCTGAGGTCATATCCCAGCACCTTTCAAAAAGGCTAGTCAGGCCACTACTCAAGAAAGTAACACTAGACAAGGAGAACTTGAGCAGCTTCCGCCCACTCTCCCTTCTACCATTCTTATCAAAGACATCGGAACGAGGCATGGCAAACCAGCTGAACTCATACATTGAAACTTCAAACCTTGATAGTAAGTACCAGTCTGGTTTTAGAGCTAATCACTCAACTGAGTCAGCATTGCTCCGGGTGTTTAACACCTACTTAGAATGCAGACATAGGTTGACTAACTCGGCTTTTTTTTCTCGATCCTTCAGCAATTTTTAGTTTATTATCGATCACCAAGTCCTTCTTGAGCGCCTTTCATCTCGTCTGGGCGTTACTGGCACTGCATTGCAATGGTTTGGATCCTATCTCGGCGGCAGACTCCAGAGAATTGATGTGAATGGACACAGATCATCCGAGGAGTCTCTAAAGTATGCGGTTCATCAGGGCTCTGTGCTTGGCTAGTTCTTTTCACGGTTTATAGTCTCCCTCTTGCCGATGTGATTGCCAGGCACAATCTAGGCTTTTACTTCTATGCGGATGACACTCAGTTGTACCTCTGCTTTGATTCCTCGAATTTCTCAACTCCCTTGCTGCATGTAATAATGACATCTGCTTTTGGATGGCAGCAAACTTGAATGGTGGTAAATCCAACCTACTAGTTATGAGCAATCCGAGTGTGAATCAGAAATTGGAAAAGTTAACGCTCAAAATCGGCTCTGTCAGCAAATCTCCTGTTGAATCTGAGCGAAATCTAGGTGTCATGTTCCAAACTGACCTTTCATTAGACGACCATATCAGCTCCACAGTCACTCTGCCTACTTTCAGCTACATAGCATTGCTAAAACTCCGGCTTGTTTAGACAGGAATACATCTAAACTGGTCCATGCCTTTGTGACATCCCGTCTTGACTCCAGTAACTCACGGCTTGCTGGTCTACCGGCCTGTGCAATCAGGTGCTTACTGTGGGAGCAAAACTCTGCAGTTAGGCTTATCTGTCGTGAGCGTCGCGGTTGCCACATCTTGCCACTTCTCGCCGACCTGCAGTGGCTCCCAGTCAAGAAACGCATCGAGTTCAAGGTTGTATCACTCACTTTTAGATACATCATTGTTCGGCTACAGCCTATCTATCAGATCTACTCCCCCTCTGGCTAAGCATTGTACCACACGCTTTTCCGAATCTAACTGTTTACCCATACCTTGTATACAAACCTCAAATCCTTTGGAGGCCCTTCCTTTCGTTTGTGTGCTTCCAAAGCCTGGAAGTCACTCCCGACTTGCGTCACGCCATCTTCTGACAACTAAAAGTGCATCTATTTATCACAGCATTTAGTTGGTTCCTGCGATTCGTTCTTTACGTGCTTATAGGTGCTGACACTGTGCATGCTGCCACTAACCATACTGGCATGCTGACTGTGCATGTCGCCACTAACCATGTTATTCTTGTTGTTTATTGAGTATGCTACCACTAGCCATTCTATCTTGCTTTCTTTGTAGCAAATGTAAAGTGCCTAGAAAGAGATTGTGCTTTCTGATGGCGCTATATCAAATGTAGTAGTAGTAGTATTAGTAGTAGTACGTATTAATAGCCGTGATGGCCCGGGAAGTAAGGTGCTAGCTCTTTCCGACCTCGGTCATGGTTTCGAATCCTGCAGTTAGGTGATTCCTTATAGCCAACTGCAAGTGGCATTCATATTCTCTGGCTAGTTACCACCTTAGCAGAGCCATATTTCTCCATTAGCTCCACGTGTTAATTTTCAGTGGCTAATCATGATAAGAGTTTACTCCAACTTGATAGGAATCCTCGAGAAAAGAAATTAGTCAACCTATGACTTGGTGAATTAGGGTCCCGCCCTAATTCTAGGAAAGAAAGCGAATTTTCTCGTCGTAGTTTTCAAATGTGCTTCGGTTTTGCCACTTTCGTTGAGTCCGAAATAGCAGCAACCTTGATCCCATCTGTTCACTTGCATCTTCTGACATTGGCATAAGAACTATCAAGTTGTGCTTGTCAAGCTACTGCAGAATTTGCTTTAATAAAATAGTTTTGTGATAGTATCTGTACGTGTAAAAAGTCGTCCTTCGTAGTCAGACTTTTATGTGAACTCAGCAAAGAACTTGAGCTGGTGAGAACCAAGACTTTTTTTTCTTTTCTCTGTGGCCAATTCGAATTTCCGCTGAGTTTTCAGTTTGAGCGCGTAACTTTCGTTCTTTAGCTATTGAACCTTGACCAAAACTAGGGCCGACCTTTCAAAAAAAATGTTACAAAAAAATGTATGATTTTATAGCCTGCCAATGCCAATCATGGGAAGTTAAATAAATGGGTCCCGGATTCGACATTTGAAATCAATACGACAGCACTTTTTTTGTTTCGGAAGCAGTCAATCCTCTAGAGAGCAAGTAGGGCCATAGTCGCCATTGCTTTTTCTGCATTGTAAATGAGGCTTTCTGATTATGTGACCTTTACCTTTGAAACTTCACCTAGTTGAGTTCTTACAAAAGATCGACTTTCTAGGTCAGGCCTGAGCAGTACCTGCAAATAGTAGAAATAGCAATAAGATTTTGTTCTACGAAGCACCAGCATGGGTTACTGAAATTGATCCTTTTCAAGAAAGATGCCATAATGTATCTACATTTATTTACATGGAGTTGGCACAGAATGCTGCCGACTGCTATGTCAGCTCTTATCTTGCTATAAAGCCTGCTTATCGTATTAAAGTTGGCTTTGCTATATTGGTATCGTTGAGAAATAATTTATTCGACCTACTGTATATTATTTCATTTTTGGATGCCTAAAAATAACATAAATATATCTGTTAGTGAGGCGTGCACTTTTATTTTGCTTATGCTGACAACGGAAGTTAACGGTCAGCCTATCTTTCATTTTTTAGAATCGATATTTATATCCTGCCAACGAACTGGTCTATAATGATGAACCCTTATTTGTGGAACGGCTGGTGCACTCTTTCGGTCAGCCTTTTTTGGTGGAATTCGATAAGTGCGACCTACAAATAGTGGATTTCGAAGATGTTCTACGGAAGCTTCCTGCTCAACTCAAACCTCGGATGCTATTCAGCATAGTCCAAGAATGCTTAGACGAGGTGGCTTAGCTAATATTTAAGTCCATGACATCGGCTGCACTTTTAAATTTGCATTAACTTATCTTCTTTAGCCTCTGTTAGCCAGCTTGACTCAAACTGATGTACGGCAGAGATTTATGTCGATCACTGGTAAGCTTAGTCATTTGGATTACAAGAAATGAAGCCACTACTTGGGAGCGTGTCCTGTATATCTATGACCCCGTGTCGCTTGATGACAAGTATATGTTAAGCAGCCAAATTGATTGGAGAGAGCTACGTAGAGACCTGTGCGGCAATTGTTACTCAGTGACGGCACTTGGCTTGGACACTTGAATTACTATTCAGCTCACAGCATGCAGAACCACAAGTTCGCTCCCACTATTAATGTTAAGCCACTGAAGCTTGTGACTCGGACTTGTGTACACAATACGTACAATACGCCTGCTTTTGGTGATGAACTAGTGAGCTGGCGGTACGAACCTGACTAGCATGCACGACTGGTGCTATATCAAAGACAAGCCGATTGGGGCCGAGATGAGGCCGAATACGAAACTCTTATTAGCACTAGATCTGCTAATTTAGACCAGACCTACGCATTCACGGGACTGTATTTTGTCAGCACCTATTATTCAAACGAAGTCTGAGTGCTGTCTCTCAATTTCATCATTTTCAATCTAAAGGATCATGGGGAAAAATGGGCATAGGAAAAACTATTTTCGCTGGGCTGAACTATCAGTTTTGGTCAACCATTAAATGGCTGGTGAGATGGTGACTATGCACCTTTTTTGGCGAGTCTCCCTACTTATGAGAGCGACAGCTTGGAAGTCAGCACACCAAAGCTACGGTTCCTGCCATCATTATTAATACATCTTTTTTAAGACGTTAGTAATCACATGGGAAAAGTTTAAGCACCATATTGGCGAATAAATATCCATGGTAATCTTATCTGATGATAGAGTTATTTTTATGTTGGTCGTGAATTATTAGTATGGACCTCCTTTCTAGAGCTTGGGACGAATGGAAGAGTCGAAATGGGATGTTCCCACTCAAGAACTGCAAGTCCACTCAAGACTTTGTGAACATTTTCCAAACAAAGGCTTACCTCAATGTATTAAGGCAGCTCCTGAGTTGAGTGACGCTTTGAAAATCTGAGCAATATCTGGGCTTGGGTTCTCGACCATAGTGAGTTCATTAGATGAGTTGGACTAGGTCTTGGCTTTGGTGGCTACATTGTCTATTTATCCTGGCTTTAGAGACAGATCATGACATTAGGTTTTATTAATCTCATTAAGTAAAAGCTACAATTAAAGTGTTCAATCAAAATATTGCAATAAGAATGGCAAAAAATACATCAACTTATGGATTGGAGTGTAACTCGCCTCAGAGTAAGCAAAGGCGCTCTAAGATTGGTGATTTAAAATAAATGGCAGCCACAAAGGCGAGATATTTTAAGATTTTTTCAACAATTCTCATACACATATTAAAACTACCTGACGTAATTTTTTATGAGTAATGAAGCAACGACTGGTCAGATCTTCCAAACTTTTTCTAGTGATGCCAGCTTGCAGTGGCTGTGGCCCTTCTGGGTCTCGATGAAAGCTTCTTTCGGTGTTGGTATTGTTTACTTTAACCTTCTTAGTTTTGTTGCTAGATTTTTCTGCTGAATTGTGAGTTCGGTGAATATCCGATACTTGTTTGTGAGCTATTAATCAATTTTTTATTTTAATTGTATGCAGACTGTTTCACGTGCTGCTCTGACTCAATCATGGAGTCCGGCAGAGATACTACGAAAGAGGCTCAGTTCAAGAGAGTTTAACCTGGGACTCCGTCGATTGATTTCTAATGAACACTTGAAGCAAGGAAAAAGGCAGGATATAAGGGCACTGGAAGACTTTTCATTAGCCTTGCAAAATATTCGCGTTTATGGAGCTCAAGTGGCAGGTTCAGCATTAGTCGTGAACGATCGAGTCATTGCTCAGATATAGGTATGCTTAACCACGTATTATTTTTGCCCATTCAAGTTAGGTATCATACTTTCTGACAACTGCGTATTGCATGCGTCTATGAGTTAACGTTATTTCATTGCTCATAGACTTATGCTGAAAAATTTCTGCATTATCAAATAGCTCTGTTTCCCTCTATTGTTTGCTTAAAGTTAGCAACACTGTACACCCTGTAGAGCTTTTTTTTATTGCTTGCTTGTTAGCTGCCTTGCACATACATACAAGGTAGAATGCTGAACAAACTTACTGACGAACAGCTATCAGATCACGAACGAAATTAATGTAAAGCAGTTGTCTGGTTGGTCCATATGTCGTGTTTATAGTAATCTGTAGCTTGAGCAGTTTTACTTTGTTTCTACTGCTGTCGTCGGTTCGAGCTCACCACTTACTTGAAGTATGAAGACAGGAAAATCGATGGAAGTGCTGCTGAGAGTGAATGTTTTGTGAGCAGAGAGACATCGAAAGACGGCACTGCTGGCTGGGCCATTTATATCCGAACGACCTTTGGGCTAACTACAGTCATTCTCGTTAGAGTGGCAGAGACCATAACGAAAATAGCCAATGGTCTGCTCCACGACTCGATCATTTACCTGCATCCGATGCTCATGTGCGATCCCTGGCATATTGCGAAACTACTTGACAAGCTGCACATACGTCAGCTTGACCCTGCCGGTAAGTAGGTAGCGCTTCGCTACAAAGGATTTGTTCCGTGCCAATTATGACCTCTTACTTCTAGGGCATTCCAATATACGGATGGTCTCAATAGTGGCACCTCAGCTTACGAGTTGAATTCGTTTCGTTCTGGAGCTCGTAACTGAAATTGCTCGTATGTCAAATCCATTTTCCTCATTGAAATGAATTTTGAAATGCCATTAATCTGTTCCGGACCCCCGAAAAACACTAATTGTTTTCACTTGCTTTTAAATTGAAAACTGTACTTATACGTGTAAATAACTAATATTGTTTTACAAACAATACAATAGCAATAAAATGTCTTGCAATAAACGGGTTTTATTAATTCTAACGTACAGGAGTAACATGGAGATCAGATGACTTAAAGATGCTAATAGAGTTTGAGGAGAAAGGCTGAAATGAATGTCTGAATCTCATTCGCCGTGTTTGCCCCTTTTCACAGCGCTTTCCTCGCTTTCAGTTTACTGGCTGTGCTTTTGTGAAGACGAATTGATTGCCATCAGTTGTGCGACGAACTCTCACATGCCAATGTTTCCTACATAGAGTACAGTACGTATATAGCTGTTCCTGCCGTAGTCTGATTTAACACTGGAGCCTAGCGACCTTGTGCCTCCAAGCACCACGATAGCTCGCTCGAGTCTGTCTGGGAGCGAACCAACAGGCCTGCGCTTGGCGTCACACCCGGGTCGTAGGGCAGCGTCTTGCAACGGAACGTCGTTCGCTGCCCTTCCCATATTGGCCATAGTAACCAAACGCAGTGAGACGTTCGCTGGGCAACTGGCAGTGGAATATCTGAAGCTGGCTCGTAATCCGAATTTTAGCTCGCAACACAAAGCGCAAAATCTGCCGAGAGACAGATCGTATCTCGAAACACTCGTATGTCGAGACACTCGCCAGCCGAGGTACCACTGTATAAGCATGTGAAGGATAAATCAGGAAGCATTCTTGCGACTAGGAATACTTCTGCATCCGTGTCGCGAAGTGTCACATGCAAGTTTCAACTGTTCTAAGACATGCGACGTTATGTAAGGTATACCGTATTTTTACGAGAATAAGTCGCACCCAAGTATTAGTCGTACCCTAAATTTATGGACAAACTTTTTTGAAAAAGTTATCATGAAAAATTATATTGAAAAATAAGGTAACCGAATATATAGCTAATTTGTATTAATATAAGTTTGCTTTAGCCATATAGCTAATTTTTTATTATTATAAGTTTGCTTTAACCATCACAGTTATCAAGAAACTCGTCATCAGAATCACTGCTAACATAGTCTTCTGCCACATGGTCAATGTCTGAATGGTCACTTTCCTAACAGGTTGCAACACCTTCAGTTTCCATCCAGCATGTTTGAAATTCTTGTCTTCTTGAACCACTTCAAAATTACTTCTGTTTTGAAGCTCTCCCAGGCTTGTAAAACCAATTTGGAAACATGATTGATACTGGCTTCCTTCTGCTGGTGTAGCAGTGTATAAGTCGCAGCCTTATTTCTTCAAAAAAATGGAAAAAGTGCGACTTATACTTCGAAAAAATACGGCACGTAAGTGTCAATTTGAAAGACGATGCATTTAAGCATTCCGAAGCATTTAATTTGTCTTCTTTCTTGGTTTAGGATTCAACCACTGCCAATGGCTTGGTGTACATAGTATAAAACTTATGAATGCAATGGGAGTAATATGGATGTTTTTCGTATTTAAAGATTCGTAACTGTCATCGGTCTTTCATTTATTTAATGATAAATTCTAGTGCTTGAGTTATATCCTTCTGTGGTGGCATCCATCTCTATTGTTTTACCATAACGGAGAAATATAGCTCCAAGCAATTATTATGATAACTGGGCATATCAGAAGCAAGGCTCCTACTCGTCAGTACTTTTTACTTTATGCCCGAAAGTCCTAAACTAAGATCTTCGCAAACAGTGGCTTCTTTGAAGAGACTTTTTCAAGTACTTACAACTTATCTACAACGGCTTTATCGTCGAACAAATGACCTCATATTGAAAACGAAAGATAATCCTAGGGGATTCCGGTTGCTTTAATTGTTGCGAACCGTTCATTGGGTTATATATCTGGGGATACAACCTGCGGTAGAGTTCCAAAAGATATACAGGTTGCTGGTCATGGTAGCATGGTTAAATGATCGAAATGAGTTCGTTTTCCTACTTTTTTGGCTCTTGTAGGACTTAATTTGAGGGAGCTAAACTCTCCGTTTCCTTCGGTAACTCTCTTGGCTCTACATTCGTTGCCACGCGGCTGCCATATTTAGTTCTTTGTCCGATCCGAAACTATTGCTTCCGGGCGCATCAACTTTGTCAAAGGGTTCTTCCCGGTGAAATCTGTATAAATACAACCTGCACGCATTTCAAAGTTATAAACGCTGTGACATTTTATATCTGTAGACCAGTGGCTCTCAACCTTCCTAATGCCGTGATCTTTTAATACAGTTCCTCGTGTTGTGGCGACCCACAAGCTTAAAAATTATTGTGTGGAAAATGCGGAAATGCGTGTTTTCCTATGGTCTTAGTCGACCCCTGTGAAAGGGTCGTTCGACCCCCAAAGGGGTCGCAACCCACAGTTTGAGAACCGCTACTCTAGACCGTCGAGAGCCCAGAGATTCGCCGTCCTAACGTCGGTCATATAAGTATAGACTGGTTTGTAGTACCATGCAGGTGTGTTGGTGGCTCAAAGCCAAATACGCTCCCAATGCTGATTTTTCCTCCACGACATACCACATCAGAGATACACAGCAAAAACATTTGTTACGACCAAGGAAAGTTCTTACCTCGCTGACCCGAATCGACAGCCAGAACAGATCAGCACTTCACTGCCATCTAGCGGTACAAGCCGTACCAACTGTTCTGGGCCCTAAGCTTAAAAAGTTCGCCCTTTGTTGCACAAACGATGCGAAAGAGCCTTCCCTGCTGTATTTCACGTTGATTTTTGCTGAGAAAAACTTGAAAAAATTCAAATGAGGCGGCTATTATGCCTCAGTTAAAGGACTCTAATCGCAAATTAAGTAACGTTAATGAGCCCCTAGCGCTAGTGCATCGCTCTTCGTTACAGCTCCGTAGGTTGGTGTCGTTAACGACCCTCTGAGTAATCCTTTTGAGGTACGACTTAGCACGAGATGTAGGCCAACGTCAGATTTTTTATAAGTGTCCTGATAAAGGTTCGTATAAACTATACAGAGTTAAGGCCATGAGAGAGACAGGGAAAGACAGAGAGAGAGAGAGAGAGAGAGAGAGAGAGAGAGAGAGAGAGAGAGAGAGAGAGAGAGAGAAAGAGAGAGAGAGAGAGACAGCGAGAGAGAGAGAGGCAGACAGACAGACAGAGACGGAGACAGAGAGAGATACTTTGGTTCAGTTCGTAAAAATACACATGGACCGGTCTATCCGGTGACGAACCTTATTTGAAAGATATACACCTCGTGATAAATAACTGCAACCACTTCCATAAGGTCATTTAGACGAAGAATAAGTCCCAGCTGCCCGCCCTCGAGCTTTCAGGTAATTCCTCAAAACGCAACATTCGTCGATGACTTTTCTGTTACAATATTAAAAGTATTTTCTTGTTAGCCTAGAATGACATAATAACCATACGTGTAGATAAATAGCATTCCCTACTTATTTTGTAATCCTAAAAGGGCTCGCCAGCTCAATAAGGGTAGCTGCATCTGTCCTTTTGACCTGGCTTCTCTTATATACATTCAATACATGCGTTGTAGATATTGTGTGCGTGCGTGATTGTGTGTGTGTGTGCGTGTGCATGCGTGTGTGTGTGTGTGTGTGTGTGTGTGTGTGTGTGTGTATGTGTGTGTGTGTAAGAGTGCACTATATGCTCATTCAGGGTGTTCACTTCCAAAATGAATCGTTACTACTGAAGTGTAGCAGCCCCAAAGTCAAATCTGCCTACGCTTACCTACGAAACAAGACTTCGAGCTTGTTTAGATTAGGACTTCACAGTCAAGTTAATTCTTGCATTCGCGACTAGACTTACCGACTATACTTCTGTGACTCACTTCTTGTAGGTCTTCCTGCACGTGCAGCAACATGCTTACAATAGATTCAAAACTCGGCAACCAGGTTTATATATTGTAAGCGTCACAACTGCTACCGTACACTACTACTGACCCACTCTGAAACTGCTGCCGATCACGAAGCGAATTAACTTCAAGACTCAGTCAATCATCTTTTGGTCCCTCCATTACCTTGATTCTCCATACGTATCAGAAATAAAATACCTAATTTGTATAGCGTCCTAAAGGAACTTAATCTCTTTATAGGCGCTTTACATATTCCAAAGGGCTCGAGCCTACGACCCTGGTCGTTTAAGGTGAGCTCCAGCCTGAATGGAGGCCAGAGAGCAGGACGAACTAGGTTCACTTTAGGTCTTCGGACTTCACCGGATCTGGTAGCACTAGTCGATTACTTGTGCCCATAACTAATTTCAAAAACACTTTGGAGATTGTGCCTTCGGTTACTATGATCCCAAAACTTGAAACGTGCCGACTGATGCTGTGCCACTTCTTGATTTGACGAATCTCAAAATTAAGTTGCAAACCGCATTTGTTCTACAGCATATTTTTTCTGCCCGAGCGAATTGACCTACGTTGTCGTTAGGCATTTTGAAACTGTGCATGTTATGACTAAGGCAATAGGGACTTTCTTTTTTGTATTTCGTCACGTGAACCTGTAATTTTTTCTTGCGTACTTTGCTTGTCAGTGCATGATTGAGTAAGTGTTAGTTAATGGGGGTCCTTCTAACTAGTGGCAGCGTCTTCTGTGCTCGCGAGCACTTGTGTTTGCATGCTGGGAATTTGCATCTCGGGAATTATGTACATTTTCATGCTTGCTTTACCAGGACACTATACTTCTCATTAACTATTGCTTATTGCATTTCATGCATCGTGGAAATTAAGGAACTATAAAAAAATACATTATTATTACTATTTGTTCACATGTATGCATATATACATGTACTTACCGTATATGTCTGCATGGTCCTCACGAATATAATTGATTACTGATGATCATGACCTGAGCACGTGGTTACTTTGTCAATCACTGTTGCTCGTGTAGTTTCATAAACAAGCTAGTGGGCCTCGATCAAATAAACTTCAAAAATGTCTTGAAGTATCAAACAGCGAGGTATCTTATTCTACAGCTACATACTGATTCTTCATTCGCATAGCAGCATAGGAGCCGTAGCTGCTTTCACGGGATGATAAATATGTGCCTGCTTCTAGCAATAATATAGCAATAATATATAATAGCGCTCGATAAAGCGCCTTCAGAGAACTCAATATAATTCTAGGCGCTTTACATTAGCCGCAAAGGGAAACGCGATTGAATGGTGAGTAATATCATGCTTGATAAATAACAAGAATAACTTGGTTAGGGGTGACATTCACAGGGTCAGCATGCAAGTGTAATTAGTGTCAGCATGCACAGTGTCTGCATGCATAAGCACATAAAGGACGAATCACATGGACCCACTAAATGCTGTCCTAAATAGGTGAATTTTCAAGTTCTTTTTAAGTGTGGTCAAGTCAGGGGATGTTCTGACGCCAGTCGGGAGTTCGCTCCAGGAGTTCCAGTGAGTTTCAGGTTCCATGCTTTGGGAGCATACGAACTAAATGCACGGTCTCCAAAGGGTTTGAGGTTTGTACGAGGTATTTATAAACTGTTGGATTCCGAAAAGCAGCTGGTACGATGCTTGCTTGGCCTGGTGAGGGAGTAGATCTGAGAGTAAGGCTTGAGCCAACGAATGAAGTGACAAAACCTTGAAGTCGATCCGTTGCTTGACTGGTAACCAGTCCAGGTTGCTTACGAACTCAAACCCACTATCAAGGTAGTGAAGTACTAGTACCGCTTTGCTGCATTGCATGTTTTTTTTGCAGTATTCACATAAGAAGTACTTTAAAATTGATCTATCTAATTAACTACTACTTCTGTAAAATTCGCACATTGGTTTTATTTATTTCTTAGCTTACCACCAACCCGAGATGCCTTCTCTAGGTAGCTTCGTGCCGCTCGTCTGTCACCAGCAGCTATCACAGGACATCACCAGCTTCAATTGTGGAGAATGTGTTGGCTATGAGCTCGACGATCCGACCCTAAGAGAAGAGGCAGGAATAGCCACTTAAATTTATGCCACCATCATTGAAGAGGTAAGGCTCTGCAACTTACTTGCATTGTGTGCCAGTACTTTGGTCCAGGCGGCAGCAGTCTTGCAGTGACATCGCTAGAATTGGTGTCCTACAGAGTTGCTTGGTCAAATTAGTATTGCCATGACGGCATACTGCAACAGCAGTCCAGAGCAAGCAATCGTTAACGATCCTCTGAGTAATCCTACCGACGTGCTTGCCTGCCTATTTAAGATAGTCGAGGAGTTGATGCGTTTCCGGCTCTTCTGGGCCGGATGTGGGACCTTTTTAAAGCTTCGCTCCTTGAATTAAAAGCCCTAAGACATCCGGAGCCCGTTAAACGTATGAGGTTTATTTTTTTTTATTGTAGAATAGATTGATGGTTAGCTTGCCTCTCATTATTATGCAGCTATACCTGATATGAACAAAGGATTCTCTTTTCTGTATCGCTGTTAGATTCTCTGCAGAGGCCAAGCCTTGCTAAATAGCCTGCGATAGTCGACAAGACACCGTAAGAATGCCAAAGGTCATGTTATAAGCATGAAAAAAGAATCAGCACTGCCATTCAATTCGTAGCTGTTGCCCCAACATGCAGCAGCTGTTTTTTTTATGCTTTTATTGTTAAAATATAATGGTTGTGGTGCTTCATATAAACTCTAGGACTTGTTTCAGTTTTACGGTTTTAGAATGAGTAGGAAAATCTTAGTACCCTCCATCCGATCTTAGTAGACTGTATCCCTCCAGTGCTGTTCACCGACTTTAGGAAGAGCGAGATTGGAAGACTTTAAGTAAATTGCATAAGATAACAAAATAGGGCCGGTAGTAAATAGTTCAATATTATTCTTGCAGCTCGAGCTGCTATCGCAACGTCCATGCAATGAAAAAGATGCTTGCTTGCAGCTACTTTGCACCTTGGAAAGCATGGCACTGCTGCAAGCATAAACACAGCCGTTACTATAACTATTGGGAAGGATATCCCCCGTTCCTCGACTTTTTTTGGTGCCTGCAATTACTTAAGCCGCGGCAGATAAGATCCTTGTCAAGCGTTCCAATTGTATCGCGAAAGAAAGAGCATTTGCTTTGCTTGTTGCAGGTTGAGGAGCACGACCCACTTTCGCAAGCTACACAGCCGCTTTTCAAGTCCTACAGACTTGAGATATGCGATGAAATTCGGCCAGTGGTCTCGGCCCTGGACTTGTACCGACTAGGTACTTATCGAAAACCTGGCCTAGGCACAACAGCAAGGTGAGCTTGCATTAATTGTAATTGACATCATATGATATGTGCCTGTAACTTGCAGAGTATCCATGTGACATAAGTCGTAGAGAAGAACAACTATGCTGATGATCTAGTTAATGGCCCTGAACGAAACAGCAGTGTGGGCTGTATAGAGCAGGCTTTCGAGCATAGCTGCTCTACAGGCAAGTTCGAAAACCTGCTGTGCAAATTGACAACGATTAGCTTGAAATAAATCTATGCCTTTAGCCAAGGAACGTTAGTTTATAAGATGTGGCTGCCGTCTGAATCACAAACTGTTTTTCATCTCGTCTGGTATGAGGTGAATGCTGCCGGCTAATCAAACCCGCGACGAGAGGTTTCAAAAGTCGGCATGAACTCCGGACTTGTACCACGTGATTAAAATGAACGACAGCTAAGAAGCAGTCGAAAGTGCAAGTTCAATCCTAGCTCTTTCTTAGTTGTCTCAGAGCAGACTGTATATCCAGTCATCTGACTCGATCTAAGGCCTACTAGCTTATATGATATATAGCTTCCAGCTTGATGGGAAAGGTTACCTACTAGATGAGAGAGCTCGAAGCTCGGATGCTCTTACAAGGTGCAATTCGCTGGTCTTATTTGTGGTGGTGTTCGCAGCAGGTGGTTACCGACAGATTTCCAGTCAGGTGGCTTCTACGAAATTCAAAATGACAAGACACTCACGAGCCCCTGGTGGCCTGGCAATGCCTGCACGGCCACCGTAACACGTGGTTTGGTCTCTTTCGGTAGCCGCACGGTCCTCTAACACTGCGAGTGTTATGTGCTTTTTATTAATAGTACATGACGTCATAATCAGTGCAGTGAGATAAAGGGGTATTACTGCTAAAATTTGCGTCTGGGGACTGTAATAATAATAATGTCTTTTAAGATCCCTAAAAGAACTTAGTTGTATGTTCTGTTCACACGCTATACAACTCTCTGTAAGGGAAGCAATTACCAATAATAATAATAATAATAATGCACTTGATAAAGCGCCCTCAGAGAACTCAATCTCTCTCTAGGCGCTTCACATTTGTTTGCAGCAGCAAGCGGTGGTGATAGCACTAAAAGGCTTTGCTGTCGCTATATATAAGAGGCCGTCGAATCAGCTAGTGTTTACTTATTCAATGCCGTTTTGAAGCACCTACATCCAAGTAAACTTAAAACCGACTCATAGGCAGAAATCGCATGCGTTATATAGCAGCTTGCATAACGATGTAAGTGAACTAGCACAACACAGCCCTACCCTTACAGGTAAATTGCTAATGACCAGCAAGGTATCGAGCTAAGACAAGTTTGATGGGACCTAAAAGTGAGTGACAGAACCTTTAAGTCGACGTGCTGCTTGGGAGCCAATGCAGGTCAGCTAGAAGTGGTGTTATGTCACAATTGTATCGCTCACGACAGACAAGCCTAGCTTTAGAGTTTTTCTGCTGTCATTAACTTGCTGGAGGGCTGAGACAGATCAAAGCAAAGTTAAAGCTGGGTGTCATCTGCGTAGAAGTGAAAGCCTAGATAGTGCATAGCACTCACGTCGGCAGCAGCGAGAGTATAAACCTTGAAAATAATCAGACCAAGCATAAGAGCCCTGAAATATACCATACTTTAGTCCTCGTATGATCTTTGTCCGATCACATTAATGCTGTGCTATTTCCCACTGAGGTAGGACCTCAACCATCTCTCCAGAGAAACGCTGGAAAAGGAAACAAATCTAAAACCGCAACTTTGGAATCTTTTGATAAGTATATATATATATATATATATACTTGTATGCATGTATACATGTGTATGTGTATACATACATACATACATACATATATATATATATATATACACGAGTGTGTATACAGATGTGCGTGCATGTGTGTGTGTGCGTGTGTGTGTGTGTGTGTGTGTGTGTGTGTGTGTGTGTGTGTGTGTGTGTGTGTGTGTGTGTGTGTAACTTGTGTTCACGTGTAAATGCGAGTTGGTATGTTACCGTTGGCAACATAGCAGCTCTTACCTTTCTGAAATGTCATCCTTATTTCCTGCCGAAATTATACTCTAAATTCTTATGAATGGTGTTTTATCCCCGCAAATGCAGCACTCGTTGGACGTGTCACAACGCTAATACAGAAATAAAAAAAAAACAAATCTTAGTGTTAGTTCCTCTTCGTCTTGCGATTTCAATGGCCATAGCTTCTACCGCCAAGGACTCTTAACAGGTGTTCCTGTATGAACGCATGGGCTATACCTACCTCCATGTTTTACTCCAGGCATATATTCAGAGTTCAGCGTTTGCTATTTCGTTATTTGTATTACCATCGACAGCAAAGCAACGAGACAGCTGTAGCGCTCTGGTGAAACCTCATTCGTGTAGCTGTGTGGTTATACGGAGAACGGAGATTCAGCAAAAGATCCGCTCTTAACAGGCGTTAGTGTAGTCGAGTAGCCCTAGTTACAACCTAATTAGTGGTTCGGTCGGCATTCCTGTTGTTAGCTTGAAAAAAGCTAGCAACTTTGTTCTCCATGCTTCCACCTTTTGACACAGTTTTGCAGCCCTAGCAGAAAGTCATTCGAATAGTACCCTGGCAGTCACCATTTTATTGACCCTTATTGACTTACCCCTTGCTGTTGGTGTGTGTCATAGCATTCTTTAAGTCTTGCAGTCCCCTCCTACCTTTGAATTAAGTACATGGCAGCTTATACTTATATGCCCAGCGTCTTTGTACCGACACCGGCGCCTTTCACTAGCTTCGATCTCGAATCTTCAATCTTCGATCACTTACAAGCGGCTCTACATGGCTTATTTTGCTGTTTGCGTTTCTCATCTGTAGTGGCACGTGGATTCTTGACTCGCGCACGCTCCTCGGTGTATAGCAATGAGCTTTTGCACGCTTGGAAACTAATCGGCTGCCGAGCATGCGTTTCGTGCTAACGGTCGGTCGCCCAGCAATAGATAGGTTTCCCATCATTACACTTCAACAGGCTTCTTCAGCCAGACAGTATGACTGGCCTGATAATGGCTTTGGCCAGTCATTTCACAATCGCATTCTGTTCTATATCTCTGGTTTTTTCTCATCTATAAATTGTGGGTCTCATGCTCATCGTTTCTGACTATTCCTTAGGCTGTTGCCGTTTCACTCTAAGGGGCGGCAGTGCTGCCTCTCACTGTTTGGACCGAACGTTCGCTTTGTCATCATTCTTATTGCCCGCTATTTTTGTATGTTGCCTCCTTAAAGTTGTGTAGCTATTTTAGCTATTTTGGCTCTCATTATTATGGATTATGCATCGACTACTCTTTGCAGTGCTTCTCACGAATCAGATGATACAGGTGACAATATGAAGCAGCAAACTCCGACAGCTTCTACAAGCATCTTTCGTTCAGCCAGTGATGAGGTAGGAAAAATTATGTTAAGTGTTAGGGAGTAGCGAGAACTTGCAGTTTGTTCGGTATACAATCTGCTTTGTGTTGGCAGAATATTACAGCAAAAGAAAATGCATGCATTTTTATACTAAAAATTAGATAGCGTAGGTGCAGAGTTATTTGTTGCCTGTTCTTGATCTCAGAACAGCCGTCTCAGTTTTGAGATTAAAATAGGCTCAAAAGATCCCTTACATATTGAACCTAAAAAATATATTTATTTATCAATTGCCCAATGTATACATTTTTCCAACTTGTTGCCGTGCTAGTTTATATAACAGGACGTGTTTGTGCATCGACCTGAAAGTGGACCCATCGGAGGATGTCACAACATGCATGCGGCGTGCTTATGGTGTTCGCATTTTAAGGATCATACTGCTGTCGTGATGATTTAATTTAATTCTCGTATTAATTGTGCTAGTCATTGGCCTTTATAAGGAATACTCCGTCGGTATCCATTAAATATAAAAATAGACTATTATTGTTTAGCTGGCTGGAGTCATGCCTAATGGTTCTCAGTCTTGGCAGAAAAAAGAAAGTGAAAAAGTATCAGGGATGCTTAGCTGGAAATTAGTACTGCGGTTGCATTCTAGCTAAGTTGGTGTAATGGAATATAAGATCCAGAAGCCGAAAATCTACCGATTCATTTCTCTCCCACAGTCTGTAAGCAAATGAACAGGCTTGTTGCAGTCCTGCATGCTGTGAGAAATAGGCACGTGCTGTCGTAAATAGGCCTGCAAGGCTTCACATCCCACGCGAGTAATATTGGGTAAGGTCGGAACGCTGCGGGTTGATGATGGTGATCCCAGAATGATGGCCTCCAACAAATATTTGGTGAATATTATCTTGGAAGCATATTACTTTAATTGGCATTCTAAATTCAGCAAATGTAAAGCACCTAGAAAGAGATTGAGTTCCCTGAGGGCGCTTTATCAAGTGCATTATTATTATTATTATTATTAATTCTTGATATGATTTGCAAAAATTATTTCCCATTTTAAGTATTTAAGTATTTTTTCTCTTTTTTCCTTGCCTATTTCAAGTTTATTCCATGATTTAGCCTTCTCCCAGAGATATTTTCGAAAATGTATTTATTCAGTAGCATGAAATTTTGATCAGATGTTGTGATCCTTCTTTTGTCTAAGATCGGCAAGTTTGCAAGTTTGGATTGTTCCGACGAGCTGAAAGCAACACCTTCTTTAACATCTTTATCTTCAAAAAGTTCTGAATATAACCGCCCAGTTTTTGCCGAATATCCAGCACTTACCACCGAGTCCCTGGATTATGTGGCAAATATCGCTGCTAATCAAGTGCGAATGGCTTTCATGTTTGACAATACGAAGCTTGCGAAGGTGGTAAAACGCATCCTACTTAAATTTCATTCTAACAAGGACTCAGAAAGCCGTCCTATGTGTGAGGTCGTCATTCAGGTAAGCTAAATTACCCTTAGCCCTGTGGCTCTAATTGTCTGCCACTGGCGAAATATATAAATTAGTCTGCTGTGACTGCTGTGACTGCTAGTGTAGCTTCAGAATATCTCATGCTCTCCCACCCACCACTGGCTCTCCTGAACACAGATTTTTTCTGCATTTAAACTGTATAAGGTAGCAAAATTGACCTCGATTAATTTAACAAACGCTTTCGACTGCTATAGCCCAGATAGTAACCCTATCCAGGTCAAATTGCAATCTTCTAGTAAACCAAACTCCGGTAAAGTTTAACAATCGGGACGAAAAGCATGTTTTTCTTTAATTGTAATAATGTGAGATATGACCCTAAATTAAGTTTCGTAAGTTGTCAGTCAAATAGCTTAGGTAGGCTAGCAACCAAAGAATAGATGGGTTTACTAAATAGGCCAGACAATTCAAGAGACTGGGGTGAAAGTGAACGTTTTTTATGGAGCATATTGTATGTGTTAGAAGTATGTGCTTTAGTGAACCAAGCACCTTCACAAACATAGTTATAGTTTGTGCGATGTAGGCTAGAGAAAATTGTTTCACGTTATGCACTAATCAAATCTTTTGTATAGTCTAGTTAGGGTGGCTTAAACGTAGCCATGTTTACTCATTGAATGAAACTATCTAATGTTGTTCAAATACAGAAGGAATTAATAATGCTGTGACAGCCGGACGATCAATCATTGCACTTACCTTTGCAGAGCAGGAGAAGAAAGTATTAAATCAATAAGTATTAAATCAGTGTGCCTATGTGAAAAAGACAAGAATTCATTAATATTGGTAATAATGTACATTTTTAGAGTGCCCTCAGTGAATTCAGTCTCTTTCCAGGCATTTTTCATTTGCTGCAGGGGAAGCATGATAGAATTGTTAAAGGTAAAAGGCTGAAAGACAACAGAGATGACATGTTTAGAGGTGTCATGCACAGGGTTAGTATGCAAATGTGGTTAACTGCAGCATGCACAGAGTCAGGATAAGCACACAAATTACGAATCACATGGACCCACCAAATACTTATATAAACGGATGCGTTTTAACTTCTTTTTAAATGTGGTCAAGTCAGGAGATGTCGTGAAACCAGTCGTAAGCCAGTTCCAGGCTTTGGGAGCATACCAACTAAGGCGTGATCTTAAAGGATTTGACGTTCGTACGAGGTACAGGTAAACGATTAGATTCTGAAAGTTCGTGATACGATGCTTAGCCTGGTGGTTGAGTAGAACTGATGGGTGGGCTGGAGCCAGAAAATGTCTATTAAGTTGTATTTGAGTGAAACGTTGATACAGGTAGCTTGATGATAGTGTTCACAGGCTGCATTCACGATTTTTTCACTTCGCTTGTTCATGTGCGAACTTAAAGATCCACAATTATCGGAAAACTTGTGGTGCTGCACTTGCAGACACCTGAAATAGCATTTCCATTTAGCTGCCTCCTTGCTCACATGTTGTTTCACATCCTGTGCCTTCTCTATTTAACGCTTGGCGACAGGACCTCATACGAGAGCCTCTTTGACTTTACTTGGTTTGATTGCACACCGCTTTAACTTTCATAACATCTCATCGCTGACTTCGAGGTAAAGGTTTAAGTAAAAAGTCACTCCTCTTCTCTAGAGAGTATTTGAAGTCCTCCGTAAACTGGAGCAAAGCGGTGGTGCAGAGAAGCTAGTGGACCGTTTCCAGCGTCAGTTAGTGCTACTTAGCCAACGCGTGAGCACCTGGAATCAGCAATCACTTGACACGGAGCGGCCACTCGATGCTCATGTTCAAAACAGGTAAGATCGTACTTCCTCTGGCATTACATATTCCAAAAGCTTTCAGTATGAATAAGCGAGGTCAGCAGGAGAAGGTAACTGGCCATGGGGAGCAACGATTGGAATAGTAATAACAAATCTATTTAGTTCTCTAAGAAAACTACGTCTCTAAGCATTTACATATGATTTAATATGCTTCGTAGTTCTTGTGTGGTTTTACTATTCGGACATTAAAAGTAAAACTTTCGGTGAAGATTTCTTTATTTTCTCTTGAAGTAGTGTGGCTTTCATGCATATTTTTTAGTTCCCATCTGGTGGCAGTGTTGATTTGATTGAACAACGATAGCTATAACAATCCAAGCGAGTATATGACCGAAAATTTGAGCTGGTTCGGTCCAGCGGTTAAGATACTCGCCCAACCAAAGTCTGGCTGAGGTCGTGGACTCGAGCCCTGAGGCAAATGTGAAGCGCCTGAATAGAGATTAAGTTCTCGTGGGGCGCCATACAGATGAATTATATTTTTAAGTAACGATTGCCTATTATTCAACATGAGTATTTTTTGTGACTGATCGTGCTGTCGAACAAGAATAGATACTCGAGTGTATTCACCAACGTTCACATATCTGGCAAAACTGCATACGGTGTCCTGTGGCCAAACTCACTAAATGCAGTGCAGATTCGAGGCAAATTAATTCCTCCTTTGTCCTCTAAATTGTGCTTGAATTGTTGTAGCAATAATAGTTTGCTAAATTTCATGTCCGGCTTTTTATTGGAAATGTGGCGCCCTATCAGATTGCAAATGTGACAGGCACAGTTGATAGCAATCACGAAGCAGCTCTTTTCTTGGAGTATTCAAGGCAAGCAGTCTGCCCTAAAGCAAAATTGCTACTTTAACCGTATGTTAACTCTTTCTTAAGCTCGGATGATTCATTTCCATCTGGATATTTCCCCTTCACAATTTTTCCAGTCCTGTCGAGCTCTTACTGCTAGTTAAGCGTCTGTGCTTTTTACTTAAAAAGCATCGTTACAAAATCAGAGAGAGTAGACTTCCTGCTACACTAGAAGTCGGCATCATGGTAGCCCCACGTAGAGGGTGACTTTTTTGTCCGTCTGATTGCTGTCCTCCACAGCATCCAAAACAGCTCGCTGCTCCTCGCTCTGCTAAACAGCCACTCAGGCATGTCATGACCATCGTCCATGCTCTGCTGACTCCCCTGGCCATTTCTAAAATGCCAAATATGCTTGCAGCTATGTGGCCGGCAGCATGAACGGACATCTGCTAGCATCGAGACCACTACTTCCTTAGTCGAAGTAAATTACTTGCCTCGTTGGTCTTGGTAGCAGAACGTACTAGAGAGACTGCCAGCTGAGTTCGCTTGCTATCTAAGCATAAACGTGATCCTTCAGTCTAGAGTCAAAGATGAAATGGCATTATTTCGCTGTAGCATACTCGTACTTTTGTGTGCACTATCAAAGTATCTCGAGTTTAGTGTCTATGTCACTGGACTTGGCAGTATTGTTGCTCGTCATTCGAGAGCATTCGGATAGTTTCTTTTGAACTACAAGTACTGGTTAAGATGAGTCAGCATTATTATATTTATAATTATATCTAATCTTTGTTTCAAAGGAGTTCGTGCGATTCGGGATGCTTGTGCCTATAGTAAAATCCTTCAGGTCTGGTACTCAGTTCCTTTTAACTTACAGATCTCGTGAGGGGGAAGTTAGCACCCTATCAGGCATAGGACTTCGAGCCATGGATAGGCGTGGTCTGCACAAACAGAAATTCATGTTACCGTTTTGGCCTACTTCCCTGATTATCGTGGCTTCTAATAATTCGTGAAATTGTGTTAATTAGGTCCCCCGTTGAGTATTACAAATTTGAAAAGGACAGGCTGGCCCAAGGCTTTTACCACTAAAGAGCTATGTGCTAGTGGTACAGCTTTTGCCAAAGCAGAAGATTTGCCTGTTCCTGAAGCAATACCTGTTTTCCAAAAGGTAGAAACTCGCCTTTTTTCATCGGCTAGCTTCCGACTTTGTCATACCCGAATGACATTGTAAACATAGTTACGGGACTATATGCTACATACATACATATATATATATATATATATATATATATACACATGTGTGTGTGTGTGTGTGTCTGTGTGTCTGTGTGTGTGTGTGTGTGTGTGTGTGTGTGTGTGTGTGTGTGTGTGTGTGTGTGTGTGTGTGTGTGTGTGTGTGTGTGTGTGTGTGTGTGTGTGTGCGTGTGTGTGTGTGTGTGTGTGTGTGTGTGCATGTGCTATATGTCGTTTAGGTTTGTGCACATTTCTGTCTTCTTAATAAAGGTGCTTTTGGGAGGGACAACTCGCACTATTAGTCACCATTTTGGGGGATAACTCCCACTGCTGGCCACCTTACCCCCTTAAGTTTACCCTTCTATGCCGTGAATTGAGCCCCTCATTTCTCTCTTCGGTGGTAGGACCAGATAACTTACTTGGTGAGCATTTCATAATGCGACGATGGTGAGCATTTCATAATGCGATGAATGACTTATCGTCGTGCAGTTGTGGTCTAATGGTCTGTCAGGATGCATGCTGGCAGACTGCAGCTGACTGAGGGTAGGCGAGATTTTGACCGGGTGGAGAGGAGTACTTCGGAACAGCACTGGGATGGTCGGAGCCAATGTACCAGTGTCTCTAAGCAGTCCTGTGTAATTTGCATCAGCTTGGCAGACCTTACTTTCAATATTAGCACACATCTTACCATTGTATCCTATCATGTTGGCTGTATATATACCCATATACAGGATAAATCGGTTATGAAAAAATGTTAGAAAATTATAACGTAAAATGCCGCATTGAGATGAGGTAGAGTGACATTACTATGAGCTCAAGTGTTAGAAAGTGCAGTGCCAATCCAGTTGGCCCTCGAATTAAGCAATTTCCAGCTGTGAATGGCTCATCTGCATTTGCGTAAGAACCATCGTGCTAGCTACAAGAGCTCTTTATGAAACCGAGAGAATCCATTCTTTGAGAAACTACCCTAGCCAGTGACCTCACTGGCCTCCGAGAGCCTTGTGTATGAAATAAAGAGTAAAATTCTGGATAGGTAAATGGCATCCGTCGGTGAACGGTTAAGCGACACAGACTGATTCAAGACTGTGGCAGACTCGCCGAGTGCTGCTGGGGCGAGACTCAGTAAACTCTTCCACTTGGATCAACCCAAAATCCAAGGCGACCGATCTACCTGCAATTGGTGCCCTACGATCCTGTCGGCCAGCCATGTGTCTGCCCTGCCACAACATGGCTTCTTGTCTAATGCTTTACCATTCGTCGTTTGTGAGTCAAATGCCTTATAAGTTCTCTGTCAATCTGTAAAACTCCGAGCCGTGACGGTGAGGCCAACTGGTGGCCAAGCTGTAGCTGTCGTGAAAGCCAGTCGCCAAATCAAATTATCCTGCAAGCAAGCATCCTACTGGATGTGAGACCCAGCTCCAATAATTCGGCATTATTAACTAGCTAATTTGTTCGATAAGCGAACTTGGACCTACCATTTGGTTTTAGGCTTGGCTCTCACTGCGTGTTTCTCTCTGGCTCTCGCCTATGTCGACGACAAGAACTGTTTGGTTCATCAATTATGGTTTTGATAGTAGCCAATTAATTCACCGACTGATATCGTGCCCCAAAAAATCGAGTTTACCTCTCCTTCTCTTATTAATGTCAGACATCTATGCTAAGGGGATGGATTAAATGGCTCTAACACATTGAGTCAACTAGAGTAGATTCGGCTAATAGACTTTGTTAATTCAACTACAGGTATGTGTATTGCAACCTCTCATTTAGTCATCATAGTTACTTTTGGGCTTATCCACGTTGAAACCCGCGTGCTTGTGATTATCTGCAGGGTTTGCAAAATCGGAGAATTAGCGATTGCTCAGTGATTTCCTTCTTAGAGAGTTATTTCCGTCAGTAGGTTCTTGGTGATGCAGCCAGCAGAACTTAGCCGAATAGACTGCGTGGCAGTCAGAATTCGCAGCCGTCGTTAATAGACTAAGGCAAAGAGTATTTGTGTGGGTTGCAGCTTACAGCAAGAAGGCCCGTCGCGTGCAAGGAAGTTGCCTCGTGCTCCTGGATTAAAGAATCCTCAGCCAGTCGAAGGACGCCGTTGGCTTGTGCAAGCTGAGGCCGACCTAAGGGCTGCTAATGATGAGACCTCGTCCTACGAGTGGCTGTGCATGAAATGCTACCAGGTTGGTTGAGCGACTGGTTTTCGAACTGCATGCCTAGATGGGACTTTTTTTACCCTTTTTTTGTATCACGTGCTGCATTTGAAATTTTGCTGCAATACAGCTCTCCATCGAACGTTACAATGGCTGTGCTGGCCCTTGCATGCGCACTGAGACTGCAATCTTGATATATATTTTTTCATTGTTACCTTGAAGGCCGCCGAGAAAGCCTTGAAAGGAGCTCTGTACACTGTGGACTGCCGACCGAACGCAATGGTTGACCTGAGGCTCATCGCTGAAGGATTACACGATGCTTATGCTAGTGAAAGTGCAGAGCACCTCCAAAAGATATGTGGACCACAAGTTTGCTACCCTGAAAAACTCTCATTCCCTCGCGTGCCTCATCAACTCTCTACCTCGGAAATTGCCAACAAGGTAGACATCTTAGTTGCACTGGTGTTGATAACTTAGGAATTTGGAAATTGTAATAACAGTCTCCCTAGCGCTTGAATATGTACGGTACTCTCTATCCCAGTGAATAAGCCCATTATCCTGTCATAGTTACTGGACCCTGAATTTCGAGATTATGTTTTTTATCGATGGAGATGACGTTTTTGTATTTAAAACTGTCAAAATTACTTCAAATCCCTTAATGGTCCCCTGATAAAAATGTTCTCTGAATGATACGTTTGATCTCAAAATTTTTATAAGCATATCAGAACTTGAAATTATTATCAACCGATATTTGGTACTTTTTCCATATAGTAGTATGAGTTTAAATAAGGTAGTACAATTATGATAGCATTGGTGATATAAGATGTCTGCATTCATTTTACATGCTCTGGCTGGAAAGGAAGCCTATCAATTGGCCAGTGATAGCATGCTCACTATAGTATTAGATTTCTATATTCTGGGAGGCAGGGGTGTATCAAGACAACGGAAAACCTGTGCGTCATTAACATAAAAATGAAAGGCTGTTTGTGCTTGGAGATTACATCGGATATTAGTATATGTATAAGTGTACCTGCTTAACTAAGCGGCTGAAGATAGAATTGGTTTTTTAATTGGTTTATTATCCTTTTTTTGTCAAATGTTTCACTGTGCCCAAAAGCGGAGGTTAGTCATTACGTATTTGCCATGCCATCTATTTGCCATATGTACGCAGAATGTTGCAGTACACAGCACACTACCAGCAGGCAGCTGGCACTCACTGGAGAGTCCAGCTTGAGAGAAAATGAATAGAGGCGTTTGTATTTGCTTATGTGAGCACGTGCATTTTCCTGAATTGTGTGTGCTTAGAAAGATTTGGCTTGTTAGTTTTCGACGGCCGAACGTTACTTAAAGCAGGCAAGCAAAATAACAAACACGATTGCAAATACGTTTCGCTACAGGCATTGAAGCTCGCAAAAGAGCTTGTCGACTACCTCAAGAAGACCTTCTTTGAGGAGGAAGAAGAGGAGAGGAGGATGAGGAGGATGAGAAGGATGAGAAGGATGACCAGTGAACCCTACGGCTGTGAGCTGGTAGAAGCAGAGGCACCGACCTCGAAGAAATAGTAGACCCATAGAGAGTCACCAGTAGACGTCATCGTAGCGAGCGCTAATGAGAACCAGTCGTCTATTTCGTAAATCGTCGTTGCTTTTGAAATAGTAATTGTATTGCATTTTTCGGTGTTGTAATTTCTATTGCGTTCTCTCGCCCTTCAGCTCTTTCTTCTGTCGTCGTAGTTAATTAACTTGGCTATTCTCGCCTGCTGCGTTTGCTTGAAATAAATACTTAACGGATTCTTGAGTTGCCTCGATTTCGTAATGTTTAATTGCGACTCCGTTTGTCTACTCTGGCAACTAAGACTCTATGTCATAGGGCCTATGGGATGTTGACGAAAATTATATAACAACATTTTAAACCTTTTGGGGCCTATATATTACCGCCAATCGTCGGTGCCAATCGTACAAGTATTATCAAGGAATCTTTTATGTATCACTCCTTTTAACAAGTCATATCTACACCTCTTTCCAATTTAATAGCCAAGCACAATCTGTGGTATCATTTCGACTCGGCTCTGCTTGGGTCCGTATTTGCGTTCCTGCAGCTCAATTATTCCTATTCTTTCGAACCCCATATTGCCAACACTCGCACTTGGATGGCAGCATAGAACACGGCACGAGAGCAGCAGCTGCAGCGGCTCCCGCGTCAAATTCTGCCTACCATCCATCTGGCAACACATAGGCCTATGAATTTTTTCCGCGTGCATGCTCAAATTGTGCCCATCTTCACCAAAGTTGGATGATACATTCTTCCCTCGGAACAGTACACGCAAACATGTTATCCCTCGCGCCGGAGATGTAGTTCTCCACGGGCATTACGCAAGCGGTTTAATGTTATCCTTTTGAGCTCCTGCACCCATGTGGCGAATAAATTTTAAATGCTGCCGGTACCTTCCCAGCGCCCTTCAATCCAAATAAAAAGCTCGCTCTATTTCTCAGTAGCTTCAGCCTTATTCTTTTCATTTAAGGCCAGTTCTCGTTCGCCCTGAAACTGAGCCAGGCCGGTGCTGAGCTACACTTGTATAGTTGCATTTAATTCTGGTGAGCAATCGACTCCGGATTTTTCTACTAGTGGCTTTCCAGATTTAAGATACTCAAGTCGGTTGTCGACTTCTGTCATGCTTACTTTCTTAGAAATGTCTACGTCTATGTCCCGGCCTAGGATTTCTAGCTGTCTCTATAAGTCTGAAATTTCATTCTTAAGTCTAAGCTTTTGCATGCTTAATGCGTTGCCTTTCTTCATGAGTTCTCATTGGGGAAGTGCTCTAGCAGTGTACATCGTAATGTTCACCATCTTTTTATGAATCATGCGATCGTTACTGCAATACTGACGGCAGTGCCTACTGCTCGATGATAGCAGAAATAGCAGGAAGAAGTCCGGCTTTGGATTTTAGTCCTTTGACCTATTTGATCTCGCGTCACCGGTGCGCTGGGGATCATTCAACAGGCTCTTCAAAAGTTTCAGACAAGAATGCACTAGGATTCAGTTACTAATCTGAATTATCTTTATTTCTTTAAGAAGTATTTCATTCGTGCAATACCAGACTGCAAGACTTGCAATCATTTTCACAAGGCCTTTTTTCTCTGCCATGGTTTTCCGGTTGCCATATTTTCCAGATGCAATAAATATCAGCTATTTCTTTCTAAGCAATCCAAGGTCTACGATTCTTGAGACACCTGGTAAGAATCCTCAAAGTGCTTTCGTAGCAGCTAAGAGTACTTTTAAAGATGGTAAAACTGGTAGATTGGTAAAAATGGTAAATTGGTAATAATTGGTAAAAATGGTAGATTAATAATGCTCTCCTAGCAGCACGTAAGCGGAAGCAGGCAGAGCACCAACGCCGACTCTCAAGAGCGTGTCGTTGGTGCCTACAGCGCTCCACCCAAACGCAGCCGTTCTCTCCTGGGCTGGCGTTCCCATTTGCCTTCACCCCTCTCTGCCAGCCACAGCTCATCACCGTGGGTTAGCCGAAGGACAAAGGGACAAAGTCGGCCTGTATCCGAACCACAGCCACCAGACCGCAGCTGAGCGCCGGCTCGACCCTAGGCCACATTCACCAGCCGTTCGACCCTGGGTTGGTGGAGGACACTACCGGTCTGCCTGAACCGGCCGAGTGCCTGCCTGCCCAGAGATTTAGAATCATGCACATACACAGACACACAAACCGCACTACATATCTGTAACTTAACAGCAATATCGCTTAGAACGGATATGGCAAGCTCTGATGCTGATTTTTACCCAGACCGAGTAAAGTTACGATAGTGTGCGATCCTGCTAGAAGCGGTCAATCGCTTAGGATCGCTGAGCAAGGTAAGAAGCTGCGAAACGTAACGTAATTTAATGTATCTCCATCTGTATCTCCACGAAGCCATATATGTGGGTGTTACTCAGAGAGTAGTATAGTAATATGGTGCACTCACAGCCTAAGCGGCTTTCGGTAAGCATTCGGTAGCAAACAGACTTTGTCTCGCGCAACGAGAGACAGTGGGAAGCATAACAGAGTCAGGTGAGCAGTTGATGTAGTGAGTAACATGGAAGTAGCAGCTCAGGACCACTGGAAAGGATGAGCCATAGTCGGTAGCAGGAGAGTACTTGTCGTTGTTTAAGAATTGTGGAAGCGAGTTCCACAGTCTAGGATGTACAGAGCGAA
Organism: Cristatella mucedo; assembly: GCA_009760855.2. Taxonomy (NCBI): domain Eukaryota; kingdom Metazoa; phylum Bryozoa; class Phylactolaemata; family Cristatellidae; genus Cristatella; species Cristatella mucedo. The sequence goes on along the minus strand of WPIO01000001.1, from coordinate 2,592,854 downwards.
AGCTTCTGTCGCCAAAGGTCGTTAACCGCACCAATGGAACAGCTAATTTATTTTCCATACAGGACCTGTATGGAAATTTAGTTTCCATACAGCGTACGAGGAGGCTGAAACTGGTGCAGCAGTTCAGCTGGGTTTGGAGGACCCAAGCCGTGGCGGGCCTTGTGGGTCAGCATAAGAACTTTCCTCTGTATCCGTTGATCAACCGGCATCCGTCCTAGCTCTTTTAGCAAAGGAGACACGTTGTCACACCTCCGGGATTTGCAAACTAGCCTTGCAGCCATATTCATAGCCAGCTGCAGTGGCCTAGTTGATTTTTTGGTAGCCCAGCCAAAAGGGAATTACAATAATCAAGCCGAGACAGAACTAAATAGCTAGTTAATTTTTTTGTAAGCCACTGTGGAAGACAGCTCCTAATCTTGGATAGGGATCGGACGTGATGGCTAGCTGTAGAAGCAGTCTTCTGAGTGAAGCTTTTAAAATTTAGACAGCTTTCGAAAACAAAACCTAAATTTCAAGCACGTGGTGATGGTCGCACGACAGCATCATCTATCAAAAGAGCAAAGCAGCGTAATCTAGCAACACGCTTAGGGTGTTCTACGAGCAATAGTTCGGTTTGATCGTCATTTGGTTTCAAGAAGTTTTTTGACATCGAGGATCGAATTTTGGCAAGGCATTCATAGCCAGCTGCAGTGGCTTAGTTGCTTTTCTTAGTAGCCCAGTCAAAAGGGAATTACAATAATCAGGCTGAGACAGAAATAAGGAGCTATTTAAAAAAATTTGCAAGCCACTGCGGAAGACAGCTCCGTATCTTAGATAGGGATCGGACGTGATGGCTAGCCGTAGAAGCAGTCGTCTGAATGAAGCTTTTAAAATTGAGGCAGCAGTCGAAAATGACACTTAAATTTCGAGTATGTGGTAATGGTCGCACAACAGCATCACCTGTTAGAAGAGCGAAGCCTTCTAGTTCAGCCACACGCTTAGGCTGTCCTATGAGCAGCAATCCGGTTTTATCGTCGTTTAGTTATAAGAAATTTTCTGACATCCATGATCAAATTTTGACAAGTAAAACATTCAGTTTCTCAGTTGCTGCAGCAGATTCCGACGGTTTGAATGACAGATACAGCTGAGTATCTTCAGCATAAAAGTGTTATCCTATTCCATGGTCTTTAATCACATTTCCCAGAGGTTGAATATAAATGGAGAACAGCAAGGAACCGACGACGAACCCTTGAGGGACAATACAGATGACTGTTCTGGTGGATGAGACCTGACCCCCACACGACACAGATTGAACACGACCAGGCAAGTACGAATTAAACCAATCCAGTGCTTCGAATGCCAGACCGATCGTTGTTCTCAATCGTTCAAGTAGGACATCGTGATCGATGGTGTTGAAGGCAGCTGCAGCTGATAGATTTAGCAGAGCTAGGGCAGTGACATTCTCGCCGTCATTGCCGCATAGAATATCATTGTTAACATTGAGGAGAGCTGTTTCGGTGGAGTGCTGCCTCTTGAACCCCGATTGAAATGTTTCTAAAATTTCATTTTTTCAATATGTGAAACCGACTGCTTAGCGACAATTTTTTTCAAGAATCTTTGACAAGAAACAAAGAAGGGAAACTGGAAGATAGTTTGCAAGGACCTCTGTATCTAATCCAGGCTTACTAAGTATCGATCTAACGAGTGCCAATTTGAAGGACTTGGGTGCGACCCACTTTTCCAATGAAGCATTAAAAATCTTGGTTATGACAGGGCTAAGTCACAGAGATAATGGTATAGGATCTTCAGGAGACGAGCTCTTTTTACTAGACCTTATTAAGGTAGCCACATCGCATGCAGAAACCTCGGAAAACCTGTTAAGGAACGTAACGCGTTGTGATTCCACAATTTCTTTACTCGGAAGGGGCTTTGTGGAGGCACGAATGTGAACAATTTTTTGAGTAAAGAAGGCTGAAAACTTTTCGGCTGAGCAGTTCATATCTGGGAATTCAGACTTTTTAGCATTGGCCGTAAATTGTTTACCATCTTACAAATCTGTTTTTTTTTTAGTTCGGCTAGCAGGAATTCAGATTTCGTGTGAAAAAAGAAGCTCCGGCTTTTTTAAGCTTCCGGGTGTAAATTCGAAGGAAGTCTTTGAAGTTGGCATCTGATCTGCATCCAACCCCAATTTCCTAAAATGACGTTCAAGCCCGCGCTTAACACGGCATATCTTTTGAAGTCTTTTTGTAAATAGAAAGGAATCTCCGAGACTCTGTACACGAATAGAATGAACGGGAGCAATCTTGTCAGAAGCACTCCTGTGCGTAATGTTCACTGTATCAGTGAGGGTATCGAAGCTGTCGGTCGAATCTGGTTGCAGATCAAAAGACCTGCATCCCAAACAGATTTCAAAAATGTGTCTATGTCAATGCTTTTTAAGTTACATCGCTGGACAAGTTAGAGATTACCCTATACGTACAAGGGAGAAGGAACAGCAAACGAGACCGAAAAATGATCAGAGAGGGTCAGCGGGCACACCGCAAGGTCAGTGGGGAAGACATCCTTAATAATCACGAGATCAAGAATACGGCCACCGATGTGGGTTGTATGACTAACGTGTCGGACCAGACCAAAAATCTCAAGACTGTCAAGAAATTAAATGGCCTGGCTGTTGATAGGCTTGTCAACGTGAATATTGAAGTATCCACCAATCAGTAACGGTATGTCACAAATATATATTTTAGCGAGGAACTCCGAAAACTAGTAAGGTACACGTAAGCACTTGAACCATATGACTGGCTCAACAGGCATTCGATAAGTCAAGTACACCCAAACTAACCAAATATGTACAACGCTAAACAAATGAATTTCATTTATTTATTTACGCATATAGCAGAAACCGTGAGTTTATTCCTGGTAATATTTGCTTTAATTTTGTATATTTTAAACTTGCATAGTAGCGCTTTACTTTAGTATGTACGCAGGATTATTAATAAGAAGAAGAAATTAGCGAAGTGCTTTTAGAACTCGACCTTTCTGGCGACTTTGCGTTAGCCGCAAACGAAGCATGTTGATTGCTTAGTGATAAGATGCACAATTTCAGCACGAATGAGCCCATACCTCCCTCCCCGCCCTCAGCCACCGGCGAATCCCACTCTAACGCAACGGTGTGGCGGCGTGGGCGTTTATCATTGCTGTCGTGCTTTGCTACCATCGGAACGCCAATGTGTTTTGGTACTGCGCCTACGAAGTTTTGGATATGCTCTCAGAGAAGCTCGCTTCACTAGTATCCGTCAGTCATCTACACCGACTAGCACCATTTACATGCGCCGTGTTTGTGGCGCAGGAATTAATTTGGTTCAATGACCATTGTAACGCCGAAGGCTCGGCGGGGTAAGCTTGACCTGCCGCTTACCTAGCGGCGTAGCCTATCGCCTAATGCCGTTCGGTGCGCGCCTACGCGCAATAAGCTGGCCGCCACGAAACGAGCGTTTCTGGCGCTGACCTGCTTACCGTTACTAAACGGGGTCGTGAGTCCGCGGCGTGAATTGGAAAGCGAGACACACAAATTGGGGATTTTACTGAACTTTATTCGCAAGCGCACAAAGTCGCTGCGCGTCTAGTTCAGCTTTATCTCCACACTCCTCGCACGTTCTCAGCTACACCAACACTCTTGCGGAGTGAATACTCCCCCACACCAAGCGCGACCCGGACCCTAAACCCTAACCGGTGAACTAGGAATCCGTTCCCACCTGTGCCGAGGGAATACCCCAAACACGCCAACGTAAACACTCCTGCGGAGGAAGTACTTCTCCACACTGAAGCGCGAACCGGAGTCTAAACCCTACCCGGAGAACTAGAACTCGGTTTCCAACAGTGCGGCAGGAATACTCCAAACACGCCAACTCAAGCACTCCTGCGGAGGAAATACTTCTTCACGCTGGGGCTACTTACGTGTATAATGGGAAACGACCCAAATAGACGGAGCCCGAACCAGAGTCTAAACCCTGACCGGTGAACTAGAACTCGGTTTCCACCAGTGCGACAGGAATACTCCACACGCGCCAACTCAAGCACTCCTGCGGAGGAAATACTTCACACTGAAGCGCGAACCGGAGCCCAAACCCTACCCGGAGAACTAGGGCTCCACACACGCCAACTACGCCTAGCTCGCACCGGCAAATCCCTATGCCGTGACCACGTGCTAGCGCGCACACTCAAAACACGAAAGAACACAAAATGCCAGCTCGGGCGCGATACGACCGTGTTCGGTGGAGTTCCACCGAATCCTCCTAGCGTTGTATCGTCCTGTTTCGTCCATCGTCGGAGGACAGCCCGCCCTCCTCCCTCGCTTTCAGAGAAACGAGTGCCCGACGGCGTCGAGGCGCAGAGCCGGATCAAAGACAAAAAGACACGAGGCCAAGAGCGAGCGTCGCTCAACTCTTAAATACCTAGCTGGAACAATGGGCAAGAGCTTAGTGGTATTGGGACCGGACACCTTGGCCTATTACAGAAAGGAATTACTACCGTCCCCAGGCCACTGGAAGGGCACCTCCGTCCAGCTTGAATGGCGAATGGGTTCCAGACGATTCTTTCTTGGAAAGAGGGAAGGCGGGGGTTGACAGGCCAGTCAACATCAATCAGCAGCTTCCGCGAGTATCGGACCAATTCTAAAGGCCGAATCGCCGCCGCTCGTCTCAGAGCTTCCTGGCCTGCTCCTAAGCGCTTCCTCTCTAACTGCTCTGACGCTCCTCTCTGGCTCACTGCTCCAGGACAAAGGGGCTCTAGCCCGCCGCCGAACAGCTCTTGCTCGCGCTAAAATTCAGTCAAAGCCAGCAGGGCGCTACACCATTACAGAGCGTTTGGAAAAATACTAAGATAAGTAAAAATAAGTTACTAAAAGAGGAATTGCTAATGCAAGACAACTTCTTTTTAACTCAACCAATAAATTTTGTTTCACTCTAAACGACGCCACGGCCGCACGTGCGGTATTCAGGATTTGAGCATCGGAGTAATCTAACTCACTACGTACGTATCACCCTCGTTTCTAGCGCTGCCATCCCAAATACTGCGGGTCCAGAATCTGAACGCAAAGCGGCGAATTCGCGTTTCCCTCTACAACGCCAGCTGGGGTGACTTCTTGCCACGTGACATGTGACATTCTTCCTGCGGCGGAAGCGTCGCGCCCTATATACTTCAGTTCCCCGGGTGCCCCCCGGCTCATGCGTAACAGCGAGTCGCACAGGCTGCATTAACGCATTTCCTGATAGTGGCCGGCTTTCTGCCCGGGTTCGTATGTTCTTGCATCTCCTTCAGTTCGCGCTTTCGTGATGTATTATCTCGGTCTGGTTGATTTGGACAATAACTACATATTGTTTTCCATCATCGCCTTTACGTGGGCCGTGTACTCGTTCGAGAGATACTTGTCTGCACGGCAGGTCAGTGGCACTTCAGCGTAGCAGCAGGTGCAGCAGCGATTGCAGCGATTGCTGCTTTCTTCAGCTCTTCTCCTCTCGAATTTTCCCTCAGAAACCTGAATTTCTCCCGCATCACTTTCTTCCGTCCGCTCGCTGTCTGTTTTCGCTGCGCCCTGTCTTGCTGTCTCCCGCGACTCTGCCGTGCTCGCGCGATCGCGTCTATCTCCGCGTTGTGCTTCCTCCGCAGGCTTTTTGTTTTTTTTTATGCCAGTCAAATTCCCTGGGCCGAGCGACGGCCGCGGTGCTAGTCGATAGCGAGAGCTCTCAATCTTCCAGACATTCCCAGCAGTGAACGTTAGCTGCCGCTGCTATCGAGGAGCGAACATATGCTGTCTGCCAAGCCGTCTGAGAGTCGGTCACAGCTCACACAAATTAATCCAAGAATCCAAAGATTCGCAGAACCAACTTTGTAAATAGATGCCTTCGCACACAAGTAGTCTGTGGCTATAAAATTATTACCGTAGAGCTGGCAGCATCGTCTGCACAACGTCCGGCTTACTTTGACTGTTGAGTTTCGGTCTGCTGAAATTTCGGCATGTGCGGCTGAGCCTAGCTTGACCGAGGTTATTGTCGTACTGCCTTTTTTCCTGAGGCAGGCTCACATTAGCTGCAGCTCTCGTCGCAGACCTTTACAGCACTTCGTAGCCAGCGTTTCATCACAATACATGGATGAAGTTTCTGTGCTGGTTGCTGCTGTACGCACGATTCGCCGATTGACGAAGGATTGACGGGCCCGTCTTTCTTTAGTCCACTGACTATGCATGTATGCCTCGCTCGCAGTTCTTATTGAGCGCTAGGATGTAGAACACGAGGTAGCTGCCTGGTGTCGAGCAGGACTTTATAGTCTCTGCTGCTGATGTGTTAAACCCTGTGCAAGTGCACCAGTGCATAACGTGCCCGCTCACCGAAGCTTTCTCAGCCTTTCTCCGCCGTCTTGCGTTCATATGAAGCCTAGCGACAAACAGTGTTCATATCTCCAGCTGTAACTCCACAAAGCCGTGAAGACTAGGTGATGCTACACTGGAGTTTTCTGCTGCGCTGACAGCAATGCTCAGGGTGCTGCTTAGGTGTGAGCTCATGCGTTGGCATACAGCAGGCTTCATCTCATGCGACGAAGACGAATTGACGAGCATTGCTGAGTCACAGCTGAGTCAGAAAGAGATTATAGGAAGTGAGTAGCATACACGTAGCTGCATGGATAGTTGCATGGATAGTTGCATAGTGCGTAGTTGCAGGATGGAGTGCCGTTGTCGGCAGCCAGATAGAAGATGATAGTCCTAGGAACTGTGTTAGGCGTGTTTCAAAGCCTAGGACATGCAGAGCAAAAGCAGCTGTCGTCATCTTTCGGTGACGTGGGCAGCGCGAAGAGGCTGAAGCTTGTGAAGCAGCTCAGCTCAGCAATGGGACCGAGCTAAGCCACGGTGGGCCGTGTGGGTCCAAGTAAGACTTTGGCATTGTATCAACTGGGTAGCCCCTCACCAGCTCCTTTTAGCAAAGACATTACAGAATTTCTTGGATCAGAGACCAACCCGATGGCCATGTTTTGCATTGATGGTACTGCTCACTCTGAGAAGGCACCGAGCAGTACCTGTGACTGCTGCTGCTGCTGCTGCTGCTGCTGCTGCTGCTGCTGCTGCTGCTGCTGCTGCTGCTGCTGCTGCTGCTGCTGCTGCTGCTGCTGCTGCTGCTGCTGCTGCTGCTGCTGCTGCTGCTGCTGCTGCTGCTGCTGCTGCTGCTGCTGCTGCTGCTGCTGCTGCTGCTGCTGCTGCTGCTGCTGCTGCTGCTGCTGCTGCTGCTGCTGCTGCTGCTGCTGCTGCTGCTGCTGCTGCTGCTGCTGCTGCTGCTGCTGCTGCTGCTGCTGCTGCTGCTGCTGCTGCTGCTGCTGCTGCTGCTGCTGCTGCTGCTGCTGCTGCTGCTGCTGCTGCTGCTGCTGCTGTGCTGTGCTGCTGCTTACCGATAAAGCTAGTGAACGTCCTCTGTAGTAGGACACCTTCCAGGTGGCCAATATTGTGTCACTCAGTAATGCTATACCTCATTTGTATCGTTGCTGGTTCTGACAGGACCTCATGAGCCAGATGTGCTCCTCAGGGGTGAGCACGAGCAAGTCTATGTGGATCAAAGCAGCTGCTGCAGGGAGGGCGTGGCGAGCCCTGCTTCCCCTGTACTGTTTTTATGGCAACTAAATTATATTTAAAAAAGAAAGCACTTACTCAAGTGCTCTGACGCATATTTTTCCGCTAAGCTGACCTAACTCTTCTGCACTTTTATGTGAACCAGCTGGCAGCCAGCCTATTGGATGCTTTATGTTTGTGCGCTATGCTTCGGTCACGGTTTCCTTAGACGGCATTTATTCTACTGTTGTGTTTTGCCGTCAAAAGTGGTTCACCTACTGACAGCTCTATAGCTGATGCTGCTCTATTCGCTTACCTGACTGACCTGTGTGACTGAAGCAGTAATGCACAATCTAGGGCTTTTAAATGGAACAGATGCGAATCGTAAGCCACGAGCCACAGCCTTGTGCTTGCACTGCCTATTAGTTTCAAAACGCCTGACCATCGCTGAGCTTAGATTTGGGCCGCTTTGACCGCTATTATTGGTGAAAGCTGGCGAACTGACTGGTCGAGTGTTGAGAAAGCTCATAAACCCCCCCCCCCCCGACTCACTATGCTAGCAAACTTTGACGTGATGTTAAACTGTATTCCTCTCTTAGCTACCTGTTCATTAAAAAAAAACTCCAGATATGTGATCATTCTTTAAGGGAAAGTTGATCCACATATTCTCCACCCATGAATTAATGTGCTTATCATCCGAACCCAGTCTTTAATAATGCACGTGTCTTTTTGATCGCTTAGTGTGTGTGCATGCTTGCTTGCATGCATGGGTGTTGGTTAGTCATAGATATGTGCCATTGTATTCCATTGTCAGCATATAGGGCTTTTTTGCCGGGAAAAACTGCTGTCTGTGTGTGAAGGCAAGCATGCATGCATCACACAGATGAAGCCTATGGTGATCATCACGAAGGCTACATACAGCTTAGGGGCCAATACTGCTGTTTTGCCCTATTAAACAGTATCAAAATCAAGTGTCATCCAACAATTTGGAAGTGTGATCTTTATCAATGATTAAGCATATTTATCTGCCAACTGTGGTAGGTTTTGTTGGTTGCATTCAGTGCTGCTCGTTGGCAGTATGGGTTTCTATTGCCTGTCACTTCCATGTCCTGTTCACGTATGCTTGAGATGATAACCTTTGGCATGTTGTATGGCTTCTGAGCTTTAAAATATTGGGTTTTTATTATTCTTGAGAAGTTGAAGTTTTAGGGCATACTTCTGTAGTGTTCACCTGTGTTGTTAATTTCATAACCCAGAAAAAGATCTACACAACAGTGACCTCGGTGCCACAAGAGCTGAAAGATGTTTTGGATCACGAGACGTTCGAGAAGGCAAGATTGTACGCCATCGATCGAAGTGACTTCACGCTCGTTAAGGAACTCTATTCTCAGTTGGAGCACACGGTAAGCTAACTGGTGTGACGACAGCGTAGAGCAAGCTTTGTGGGATAATTTGCCTCTTGTGTATATATAGTATCAGTTCTACTGCTTGGCTGGGCTGACGTGCGACCGCCACAGACACATGATTTCTGTGGAGTTCTAACAGCCTTTATATCTTGCTCAGATTACTGGTTCACACTAATGTTAGCCTGCTGCAATGCATACACATGATCCTAGTTTGATCAAAGAATTTAAATTTGGGCTATATAGTAAACGTGTTGGCTCTGCATGGTCGTTGTTTCCGTGATGATGCTACGGAGACTAATAATCTTGATTTTAATTCAGGTTTGGTCATGTTTCGGCTGGAGGACTTGCTAGCAGGAAGTTATAAAAGTCTAGACACGATGTCCTAAATGCTTGGACTGAAACTTTGACGGGGCCAATGCATGCACTCCCGAATTTTTGTAGCTTTTCATAACTGAGGAGAGTTTACTGTAGGCTGTCATCGAGTGAAGGAAGGACTGTCATTTTGGAGCTGATGCTGGATTCCGCACGAAACTTGCTTAACAATTTGTGTGTGTGTGTGAGGTTTTCCATATTCTGAAGTAATACTATGTTTCCCATGGCTATCAAGTTGGTCCTGTCATTCAATGTAGGGAATTTAGCATGCCTCCGAGTGCGAATGTCAGCAATGCAAGCAGCAAGGGAGTTAGGAGAGTATGAGGTGCTAGAGGCAGGGAAGAATCAAAGCCCAGGTAGAGCTGGGTGTCGTCAGAATGAAAACGAAAGCCAAGTTGGTGCTTAGCAATTACATTAGCCAGAAAAACTTATGGGTTGTAAAAAGATGGGGAGCTTAGCAGTCTTAGCCTAGTGGTAAGGTGCAGGAACTTCACGACTCAGATCGTTGGTTTGAATCCTGCAGCATGCAATGGATTATAGCCCGTTGCAAGCAGGAGTGATCGTTGCTAAGGTTCGTTTGCTGCTATATAAATCAGGATGTTGAATCAGCTGGCCTCTTTCTTTTACCTAAACTAGATCCGTGGGGCATGCAATATTTCAGATGCTCATCGAATGACCGGTGGCTATTGACTTCCTATGCTCAGAACTTTCTGATTAAGATTGGAGCTAAACTGGGAAGCTTGTGCCACAGTCGGTAGCAGGAGAGTAGTTGTCGGTGTCGGTACCAGTAGTGTCCTTGGTCAGTCGGCTCAAGGACTTGATAATCACTGGTCTCAAATGCCACCAAGAGATCCAGCAGAACTAGTAGAGGAACCCTACTTAGGTCAGCATTATTGAGAAGGTCCTGAAGTTCGTATCCCAATCAAAGAAGACAACAAGTACTGTGGACCCTATTCCCACTGTCCTGCTCCTACGTTGCATTGATCTGCTGCTGCCATGCATAACTAACATCATTAATATGTCATTAGCCTCAGGTCATGTCCCAGCACCTTTCAAAAAATCTGTAGTCAGGCCACTTCTCAAGAAAGCGACAGTAGACCAAGAGAACTGTAATATGGCGGGGCACAAACATTTCCCGTGGACGCCCCCCCCCCCCGACATCCCCCGACATTTCCCCCTGGGGTAGGACATTTCCCTGTATATGGTTTAGGTTTTAGGGTTTAGCGTTTAGGGCCTTCGGGTTTATGGTTTCGAATTTAGGGTTCTTTATTTTAATTTAATTTAGCCTTTAGGGTTTAAGGCTTAGGGTTGATGGTTTAACGTTTAGGGTTTAATTTGTAGTGTTTGGGTTTAGGGTTTAGCCTTTGGGGTTGCAGGGTTTAGGGCTGCGTCTCTGCTGCCTAAATCCACCCTTGCTCTTATTCCGCACTTAATTAGTGCGTATTAGGGCATAACTAGATCTCTTGAGGTCGAGTTATACTCTGTAGACCTCTGAGGCTTAGTGCTCATTTGCAGGAATGTGCGACACGCAGGAGCTCACACCCGCTTTGACGTATATGAACACGTGCCTGGCGTCGTCAGCAGGACCTAATTTTAGCGGGGCCTAACTGTATAGCTCGCTGCCGCTTGCTCCATTAGAAACCATCCTTCCAATCCATCCATTCATCTAATTATACTGAGTTGATTTTATTTTAATAGAACATGAACTTCATTTAATCATGTGTGTATATATATATATATATATATATAATGTGTGTGTTTGTGTGTGTATATATATATATATATATATATATATATATATATATATATATATATATATATATATATATATATATATATATATATATATATGTGTGTGTATTCTTAGTCATACATTCATCAACATAGGGGAAATGTTCTACAGGGGGGATGTCCTAGGGTCCACCAGGGGGGTAAAGGTCCTACAACCAATATGGCAACTTCGACTCTCACAAGAGAACTCTGATTGAAGTGTGTTGCACTAACTGTTAGTGCCTGATTGCATAGGCCGGAGGTCCTGCAAGCAATGAGTTACAGCAGTCAGGCCGGGATGTAACAAATGCATGGACCAACTCGCATGTGGTATCCTTGTCTAATCACGCTCAAATTTTTGCAATGTTATGTAGCTAAAAGTAGGAATACTTGCCTTTGGAGCTGACGTGGTCATCCAGTCAAAGTTCACTATAGAACAGGAGATCTAGATTTCGTGAAGATGCCCCAGGAAACATGCTGGCAGAGCTGAGTTTATGGGTTGAGTTTTCCAATATCTAGTCATGCTTCGCATTTCACCCTTAACTTGTTCATTGAGCATGATACTGCTATCCGTGTGATCATGCTTCCTTTGCCACAAATTTAAAGTGCCTAGGAAGAGATTGAGTTCTCTGAGGATGGTATAACAAATGTATTATTGTCATTATTATTTTTACATTCTGCGTTTGCATTGCCATACCTATTACATTGTAATTGCTTCACAGGCAACTAAATCCCTACAATCAGATGAGAAACGAGATATTTCACGTGACCAGTGATCTTTTTTCATAGTCTGGTGTTCGATGGCAACATAATAAACATTAAGTAAGCCGTATTGGCCTTTATGCATGGAATCCAACAATGTTATTCATTTTGTTTGTTTTTCAAGCATGATTTTACTTACTATTCTATTGCGTATCACTTTGCAGCAAATGTAAAGCGCCTAGAAAGAGATTAAGTTCTCTGAGGGCGCTTTATCAAGTGCAATATTATTATTATATTATTATTATATATGCTAGGTTTGCCGATAACTAGTGAGCTGGTTTTATTGTCATTCAATTTGAGAACGTTTGCTGCCTTTGAAGTATGGGTGTCAGCAATACATGCAGCAAGGGTGTTGATAGAGTTTGACCTGCTGGAAGGGGCTGGGGGGGACAAATCCATAGGTACCCCTGTGTACCGTCATAATGGATGTGAAAGCCTAGATTGTGCTTGGCGATTACATCGGGAAAATGGAAAGTATCAATTGTGAACAGAAGCTGATGAAGCACGGAGCCCTGGGGCCTCTCCGCAGTGTTTCCTCGAATGATTGTTGACCGTTGACGTAAATGCTAAAGAGTCTCCCACCAAAATAGGACCTGAACCATTGCAGTGTAGTGCCAGCAATGCCCATTCGAGATGAATGGCACTCCTCGAGAAGGACGTGATGACCAGTAGTATCAAACTCTGCTGAAAGATCAAGCAAAACAAGCAGTGAGACTCTACCAAAGTCTTCGTTCCAGACGAGGTCGTTATACACCCTAAGCAAAAATGCTGACTCTGTCGAGTGATTAGCGCTACAACCTGGCCGGAGCTCACTTGCTAGGTTTGAAGTTTCAATAATATGGTCTAGCTGGTCTTCCACAACCCTATCTAGTTAGTGTCTTTGATGGTAATTAGGGCGACTTGAGAAAGTTAGGGACAAGGCCTGAGGTTAAGGACATGTTTATTATTTTAGTTGCGGCAGCAGTAGGTCTCTGTGTATCGCAGGGTTAGGACAATGGGAATAGATAGATAGGGTCTTGAAGGCTGGGAATCTTCTCTGACTGCCAGGTAAATTTCAAGATGGCAGGCTCGAATGCAAGCGTTGAGGTGTTGTGCAAGAGATTGAGGGAAAGTAGTCACGTTGGGACCTAACTGTGAGGCAGTGGAGTCCAATGAGGATGGATTAACCTTAGGGTGGACTCGTTGAGTTTGTCTATCTTTTTGACAAAGAAGCTAGGAGGCGCTCAGCTAGATTGCCACAAGGATCACTGGGTCACAGGGGCTAACCTGGGAGCAGTGAAGGAGATGGTTGATAGTAGACATCAGCATTTTTGGATTGTGCATCTGTAATTCGGCAATATTATTATAGAATCTATACTTGGCCTTTGCTAGGAACGTTTTTTAAGATATTCAGTAGTCCTTGTATGACAAGTTAGTCGTGATCTTTTGAATGCATTCTTTAGCTAGCACTTAGTAGATCTAGTTAGTTTTATGTCTGCTGTAAATTATATGCCATTTGGGCAAGGGTGTACAGTGTGCTTAGTCGGAGTTGCAAACTGGTCAAGAAGTGGGGCTAGTGTTGTATTGTAGCATTCTACCAAAGATGACAGGTTGAAGGAGGATTGAACTGAGCAAGGAAGATATTTATCGTGTGTACAGCATTAATGTCAGAATTCTTGTGGTCGTGGTCATTAACAGGACTTTGGGTGTAGAGGAGGGTGCAAACAGCTGAAGGAATGAGATCTCGATGGTCATATGTATAGAATGTGGTGCTATAACGGGACGGTAGTGTATGATGGTGAGAGAATAGCTGATCGAGTGTTTGACCTTTGTTGTGAGTATGAGTGCCTTGCTCACGAGCCACAAGAGCAAGTGAGTCAGTCAGTGCCCGAAATTCGGCACTAAAGGCAGCAGTTGAGTCGTCGAAATAAATTTTAAAATTACCCAGAATGAGGAAGGGACGATTTGTGGCACCCAGAATCAAAATTATATCAGAAAAATCTGACATGAAGAAGCACCTGATACCTGAGAGGAAGGCTCAAAGCAAGACATCTGAATGACTGCTTCGAGAGCACGGCAAACGGTGTGAAATCAGGGAATACGCCGGCAATAATGGCAACTCGGCCAGATTTGATTGATGTAGTGGTATGAAAGAGTGATAAGCATGTTAGGGTGGCTTCGGTTAGGGTCGTGTAGTTAGTCGACTACAACCAGGTTTGGGTCAAGAGGGGCTTCAAGAATCATGTCGGTGTTATACTGCACATTGAACAAGGTCTCATCAGGCAAACTTTGAGATTGACTGTACGGGTTGTAGTGGACCTGATGACCACCAAGCTAGAGTGATTCACAGCCGTGCTTGGGGGGAGTTAGCAAAATATGGTTGGAGACCATGCTGGCACCAGTGGCTGACCTTTTCAGTGAAACTTGTAAGCTCTGTAGAATGTGCTACAGCTGAAGACAGACCTGCAAAAGCTCAGCCTCTATGCTTGGCCAGACAAGGGAGGTCATAAAGAATGGTGGCAGGTCGATGTCACACTAAATGCATACGTTCAAACAGCATATTTTGGGGGCTGTCGATAAATATTTTCGCATGATGTGAATAACTTTTATTTGCCTGGCATTGTAGAAAACCCTCTTGTTACCTGAACGAATTGAAAGCTACAACAGCTGTATTTTTCGAATGAGTACATGTAATAAGTGCAGAACCACAGATTGCAAAGCTCATCCATGCCCAACGTTCAATCATCCAATCAGCAAAAACATTGTAGAACTATAAAATCATGAAAGTCAGAGGAATATTAGAAGTGCTTACTGGCTTGTTTCGGAAGATGCAACGACATTTAGCTGTGGCAGACATGAAGATACGGCCGGTTAAGTAAGTCACGAATACAGCAAAATTGTGCGCACAAATTCCGTACGGATTTCAATGACACTTTACATCTAAAGTAGCTAGTTGGGTCCTCCCCAACCCCCACTCCTCCCTATGCATTTGCGATAATTGTTAAGTACTAAGGTGGATGTCAATCCAAGAGTTTATGCATAGTACTAGGTAGAACCTGTGGTGTGAAACGCAACTGGCCTCTCCAGAATGGGGTGACAGCCTTTTACTTACTGCGTAAATACCAAGCAGGTATTGCAAAATTATGTTCGACCAAGAACCTACCAACGGTGCCTGGTAAGAACCAGCGTTTAATGTTTGTTAAATCTTACCTTTACATGGTACAGCTTCATCGTCAAGAATCAGTCTCTGCGAGAAAGACATCATGCACGGGCCGAGAACCGGAGGAAGCAAGTAACCGATGGGGAGCTAATCCCTCAATTAGACGACGAGAGACTTCGCCCTGTTGTGCTCTATTGGTGCATTTTACATCAAGGTCTGTTTTTTGCTTTGTCCCAGGTGCTGTTGACCGTTGGAGCCCTGCCGTTTGCGTGGAACGTCGCCGGCGACTGGCTTGAACGATTTGCCGGTGTCGATGCGGAAGTAAGCTTTGCACGAGCTCGTGATCGGCGGCTTTGTAGCTAGTAGAGTCTGCGATGTCGATTCCAGCTGCTCAGCTGTTGTCATCGTGTGTGTGTGTGTGTGTGTGTGTGTGTGTGTGTGTGTGTGTGTGTGTGTGTGTGTGTGTGTGTGTGTGTGTGTGTGTGTGTGTGTGTGTGTGTGTGTGTGTGTGTGTGTGTGTGTGTGTGTGTGTGTGTGCGCTAGTAGTCGCCGCTCAGCTGCCGGCTACTCATTTGCTGTCTGCCCGCATAGGGAAAAAGAACTGCAACAAATTTGCTTGTCAATTTATTTCTGAATGTCGGGATACAGTCACCGATGATAGCAGCGATACTTGCAACTTTTCTCACTTTTCTGCAAGCATTCGGTCCCTTTGGTTTCTTGCATTTGAGAATCTTGCATGGCTGCCAAGATGGGTCTGCTCTGTTATCCTCAGATCCGACCCACGAGTGTAATCCGCCAATGGTCTGACGGACGCTGGGAGCACTTCAGCCGTAGGCAGTACCTTCGAACGTGTCCTAGCTGCGATTTTCCCGGCCGTTTCCCATTTAATATTTTCGTTTCTACTCCCCAGCCATAAAGTTGCAGCGCACACACCCAGTGGACCCACCCACCGGTGGTGCTCCCGTTTGGTCGACGAACCTGCAGACGGCTGTAGATGACGCTGTGCACGGGTAGTAGACTTTTTGTTAAGATTGGGTTTTTGTTAAGGTCGGGTTCACGAAACTTCTATCATTGGAGCACCTCCGTATGCCGTCAGCAGCTGGCTTTTGCTGTCTCGTGCATCCTGCATTACCGTCTAGAGCTCTGTAACTCCCTCCTTGTGTAACTCTCTCGTAGTTTGGTCTTCCTGCCTGATGAACAAGCGGCTGCTGACTAGCAGCAGCTGCTAGGCTTCTCTGTCGTGAACGTGGCCGCAGCCGCGTCATGCCACTTCTCACCGACCTGCCCACTGGCTGCTCATCAACAGTGTTCATAACTCGAGGTTCTGTCACTCACTTTTAGGTCAGTGCATCCTCGTGGTCTTGCTCATCCATCTGAAAGGCCCACTCTTCCGATTTCTCCTTGTGCTGTCTATCCGCTCCGGCTGACTGTGATGATTTAGCTCAGCCTCTGACCAACATACATAAAGTCTTTTTCGCACCGTGCCTTCAGTTCCTGCGGTTGCAAAGCCCAGAGCTCGCTACCGACTGACATCGCCTCGACATCCCTTAACTTGGCTTCCCCTCATCAGAGCTGATGAAGTGATAAAGATTCGGATCAGCTGCACGTAATAATTCACTCTGGCTGCTTGTGCAGCAATCGGTGGCTTGCTCAACATGCAGCTGTGCTGAAATTGTTTTGTACGACACGTTTTAGATACCGCAGTCACTCGTTTTCTTGCTAATAGCAGCCGTGTTTAGCACAGCGACAGAACTGCCGTGGACTTTGTACTACACTTTCGTAGTGGAAGAGAAGCACGGATTCAACAAGCAGGTGCCAGCCGAGCTCATTGTGACCATGTCAGCCACTGCTGCCTGATGCTGATGCTGCCGCTTCGTGACTTAGGAACGATGTGTTAATGACGGTGTTGCACCGTATTACCTCATTCATCTGTGTGGATTGGTTGTCGTCACACTTCGGCTTGGCATTTGGCGATTGTTTCGTTTTTCTGCTCTGTCGCTAAGAAATGAGACAACTCGTCCAGTTTGCTATGATGGCTGTGCGTTGGCCGAGCGATCTGATGGAGTCGTTTCTTACTGCCTTCGTGCAGTTTCCCAGCCACGGCTATGAGCCAACCGTGGAGACACCGAAGTCTTCTGCTGGCGGCACACTGTGAGCCTGCCATTGTAGACACTGGGCTTCTTCTTCAAGGATATGATCAAGAAGTTCGTCGTCACACAAGCATTAGCCCTGCCTATTACAGCTGCTCTGATATACATCATACAAGCAGGAGGAGACTACTTTTTCCTCTATTGCTGGCTCTTTGTCCTCGTCGTTTCCTTGGTATGTTCACGGTGGTACGGCAGCGGCTTCGGCCACTTTTTCCTTTCTTCGTCTGAGTTGCTGACCAAAGCCGTGCTCTCTGCACACCGCTCCGCTCTCTTTGCTGCCAGGTGTTGGTCACAGTCTATGCCGACTACATTGCACCGATCTTTGACAAGTTCACTCCTCTCCCTGACGGCGAGTTGAGGACACAGATCGAGCAGCTTGCAGCCATCATTGAGTTTCCATTGAAGAAGCTGTTTGTTGTTGAAGGTCAGCCTCGGCGAGTAGGCGGCAGCTGGTGTATTTTAGTAGTGCCTCTCAGTAAACCCCTGCCGGGGGGGGGGGGGGTGGGTAAAAATATCTGATTCTGACTGCAAGGTTTCGCTGCTCTCTCAGCCTTGTTTTGTTACTTGAGTGGGATGGTAGAGCTGTCACTGAAACAGCCATCGAGGATGTCTGGAAAAGGATGCCGTTGGCCTGTCATGCCGATTTCGCAAAGCCTGTGGTGATTCCTGATGAGACCTGACTCCCACACGACACGGATTGAACACGATCGGACAAGTACGCTCTAAACCATGCGAGTGCCTCGTCTGCCAGAACAATCGTTGTTCTCCATCGTTCAAGTAGCATATCGTGATCAGTGGGTGTCGAACGCAGATGCTTACCCGAGCACAGCTAGGGCAGTAACATTCCCGTAATCTTTGTTGCGTAGGAAGTAATTGTATACATGGAAGAGAGCAGTTTCAGTTGAATGCTGCCTCTTAAACCCCTATTAAGACTTTTTCTGAAATTTCATTTTTTTTTCAAGGTGTTTGCTATCAGCTGCTTAATGGTGATTTTTTCCAGGAATCTTTGGCCCCAAAAAAAAAAGAAAGAAAGGAGTGAAAGTGGGCTATAGTTTGCAAGGACTTGTTGTGTAGACTTATAGGTGTATCTCCAGGCTGTTTAAGTATCGGTCTAACGATGGCCGATTTGAAGGACTTGGGTAGGAGCCCTTTTTCCAGGGAATCTCGGTTGTGGCTTGGCTAAGTTTTCTGCTGGTGAAAAGCAAAAAGAGATAATGGTATAGGATATGATATTCAGGAGACTTTATACTAGACTTTATTAAGGTAGCCACTTGAGCCACCTGAGCAAAGACGGGGGGGGGGGGGGGGGGGGGGCTATATCTGCATTTACTTCATAGCAAACGTGAGCAATTTGATGCAGCAACAGCAGCAAGTCAGATAAACAGATGAGCATTGCTATCTGTTTACGGACTTTCTACTGTAGCTGCATATGTGCACGTATGTGTATGTATTTATGTGCACACATGCGCATGCATATGTGGGTGCCTTTGTGCGCGCACGTGTATGCACGTGCGTGCACGTGTTGAGCACAATTTGTGAATGGTAGTCATTTGTACCCCAAAAGTCGTCTCACTACAGTCACAGAGGCTCGGAACTGTTCCAACCACACCAGCCTTCTCCTTGTAGTCAAGTCGTTGACTACCTAGGGGGCTTGACTGTGATAGAACCTGTAGAACCTTGACTGTGGTACCTCCCTGACTCGTTTTGCGCAGGATCCAAGCGGTCGTCACACAGCAACGCCTACTTCTACGGCTTCTTCAAGAACAAGCGCATCGTGCTGTTCGACACTCTCCTGGAGGGCTACGTGCCGACCGGAAGCGACGGCGGCGCCACCGCAGTGGTACGTACGTGCACGCCCTCTGCTCTAGGTTGTGCATAGCAGTCGAACGCCAGACCGACCGACCGTTTGTGGCGCTTGCTGCCCCTCAGATGCTTATCTGTGACCTCGCGAGCCGCAGCGAGTCCTGCATGCGCCATATCGCCACTTCAGGCTAACTCGTCAGAAGCGGAGGGCAGCAGCGGCGGCGGACAGGTGATCGACCAAAAGCCCGCTGCTTCCGCTTCCGGCAGCTCTTCTCTGGCAGTGGAGCGCAAGAAGGGCTGCAGCAACGCAGAGGTGCTAGCCGTGCTGAGCCACGAGCTGGGGCACTGGGCGCTCAGCCACACCCTGAAGAATCTCGTGATAGCGCAGGTACATTACGTGCCACGTGCCGAGCTGCTGCGACGCGTGGCCGGCACGTCACGCGTCGCAGCAGCCGGCACGTGACGGCGGTGGAGGCTGCTGCTCGTTCGCTGCTGCTGGTGCGTGGCCGCCGACGGTCGGCAGCCTCGGCCCAGCCTCCAGGTCTGCCCGCACGCTGCACGCCAGAAGCTCAGAAGCTGCGTGCTAGCATTCGGTCGAAGCTTGCGTGCGAGTGTTAGCGGCTTGATTAGTCCGAGCAAACGTCACGTCGTGGACCTGAGCTCTTTGGACAGTGTCGTTCCTCGGTCAGGAAAGAAGGGGGTGTCAACCTTTGGACAAAGATCTGAGTGAGAGTGTCGAAGATCAGACGCGAGTGAGAGACCGGAAACCGAAAGGCACCATCTGGTAAGAAAGCTTCGGGCCAGCTATGGTGCCTCAACGGGCAGGAGACTCTTGATCGAAGCTAGAGTAGACGTCGTACCGTGAAGGTCGGCTGATTCAACAGCCTCATTTTTATAATGACAGAAGAGCCGTAGTGGTTAAGATTCCTCCCCCCCCTGCTTGCATTCGGCAGTGAAGAATTGCTTTCTGCAGGACTCCATCCACGATCTGGATATCGAAGTTCGAGCACCTGTAGCCGTGGACTACAACCTATGGTCCGATCACAGAGAATCAATTCCTCTTCGGCTGTTCTCGGCCCATTATTTATTTATTCGGTGTTAATGTTGCCCGGCACCCGCACCCTGCTTTCGCCTGTGGCTATTTCGCATGACTTCTGTTTGCACGATTGCTTCCGTCTGCTGGCAGTCGGTAAGTCATCCATCTATCGATTTGCTTCCTCGAAAACTAGGCATCTTGCCTTGCCCTCGTACATTCTCCACTACTCGTGAGGCCTCTCAT
This sequence comes from Cristatella mucedo, assembly GCA_009760855.2. Taxonomy (NCBI): domain Eukaryota; kingdom Metazoa; phylum Bryozoa; class Phylactolaemata; family Cristatellidae; genus Cristatella; species Cristatella mucedo. The sequence goes on along the minus strand of WPIO01000001.1, from coordinate 2,572,606 downwards.
GTGCCAGCAGATGTGTTCAACCTACGTAGCACTCGTCATTCGCATTCCTTCCTGTTTGCTGTGGGCCCGCATCAATCTGTCTGCACTACTGTGTGTATGCGAGTGTGTGTGTGTGTGTGTGTGTGTGTGTGTGTGTGTGTGTGTGTGTGTGTGTGTGTGTGTGTGTGTGTGTGTGTGTGTGTGTGCTCACATGCGAGCATGTGAGCAACCAAGCTGAGCACGTGAGCTAGGCCAGAGCCAATTCTCGACATCCGTGCACTCTCGGCATGCACGCATGCCTGCGACCACGAAAACCCCATCGCGGTTGTTAGCGATGGTGTCCGCTCTAGTTGGGCAATGCTGCCACTATCCTGGCGGAGTGAGTTGTGGTGCCTCCATCGTGCTCATCAAGCCCCTGCTGCGGCGCTATGTGTAACCTAAGCCCCTGACACCGAAATGTAAGAGTCGGTGTGTCGAATGAGCGAAGTGTATGAAGTGATGCAGACCTCCTCGGATGGGCTGCGGCACTTCCCGTTGCACTAGGGAAAATAAATGACTGACAGCCGTAGCAGTGCGCACGCAGCTGTTTGTGTGCGCATTCGTGCGCTCTCCCCACCTTTAGGCCAGCCACCTGGCGACGTTACACTCAAATCACGCTCAGCCCCTCCCCTCCCCCCCCCCGACGGGCCAGTTCTCAGTGCTATTTAAATTCATTGTCGTATTGTGTTCGTGGGAGCTGCTCTGCTCCTGAGCTCTGCCGAGAGCTGCCTGCATCGCATCCCTGGTGTGCATGCATCAGCTCAAGAGCAGGGTATCAGCCTCGCACTTCCGGTACGCTTGGCTCAGCCGGCTGCAGCGTCGTCTTTAGGTCGGAAAGCGCGCACCTCGGCAATGAAGCAGCTCGAAGCCAAGGGCAAGGCCGCCTGGGTGCGCGCGAGCAGCATTCGTTGCCTGGCGGCGCTGGCCGCGTGGGAGCCGCTCGACTCGCCGAGCGAGATTCGTTGCAGGTGAATACGTTCCTCAGCTTCATGGTGTTCTCCATGCTGCTTCACCAGACCGAGCTGTATACCTCGTTCGGATTTTATCACTCGCGGCCCACGCTCATCGGTCTGCTTATAATATTCGGCTACATTTTCGAACCCTACAACGAGGTACGTGTCCGCCGTGACGGCGCTCAGGTGGACGTAATGCGTTTGTGGAGTCTGGTGTTCCGAGTTAATTGCCTTCTCCCAGAGCCTGGCTAAGAGTACAGGCAAGCGCACAGTTCAGCATGGCAGGGGGTAAGCTGCTTGTCTGCACAGCAGTCGCATCCTGCTTGCTGACAAACATGTCGCTGCCGATAGCGACAGCATGAGACAGATCGAGCCGGCGCTCTTTTGAACTGTCCATCTTGTGTCTGTTAGCAGGCAAGCGCTGTCAGGCAGCTCTGCGCCATCATGCCACAGCCGTTTCCGTGGGTCGCCTACGCGTGCTCGAGCGATCGAGCTGATGACAAGACGGTGACGAGAGCCGATGCATGTTTGCAGGGATCGTCTCCTGCACGGCTATGTTTTCGTCCTGCTAGCGACAGGCTGCCCTTTCCGTGTAGATCACCCTCTTTCCCAATGTCTCTGTGGCGCCTAGTCAACGCCATGCGCATCGCTGCCTCACTGTGTATTGCTGCCGTACATGGCTTCCTGTTGGACGGACGGCCTTGGGGGTGCCTGCTTCTTTTGCCTCGACTTCAGATCTCGGTGTGTGGCCTCTTGCCGTTTGCAGTCGTCAGCGAGCGAGGCTAACCAAATTGCCTATCTCATCTTGATGCCACGCTGGCATATTATAATTCAAATTCTCAAATTCTAGACGTGCCATGTGAAGACGGACGAGAGGCCAAAACTCGGCTATCGGTCACGTTGTCAGTGCAGCTTTGATGTGGCGATGTGGCATCTTACTTTGCTCACAGTCTACTTCCCAGACTCTCGCTGTGACTTAGGCTAAGCATAGAGGAGAGACGACGGTGGCAATCGCCTGGCCGATCAAGTCGAGTGAGCCAGCAATCGCCTGTTGTCAGTGAGCCAATAAAAGGGGAGGGATGGAGTCGAGACTCGTTGGTGAGCGTTATGTCGGTCAGCAACAGATAGTCGGAGATTCTTAAGTGTCTCTTTGCAGCCTACAGCAGGAGGCGGATAATCCCTTATGCTTCCTCGTGTTGCTTGTATCGCCTCTAGTTCTGAGCCTCTACTCTCATGGGCAGTCTTGCAGCTCCTCGATGTGACGAAAGCAAAGGTCGCATAAATCCTATTCAGCTCTATCACCTCGTTCTGCTCAAAAACTATCCTTTTCTTTCTCATCCCTTCTTCCTTCCTATCCTTTTCTTGCTGTGTAGCACTGACTGAGAGCCTGCCAGCCGGCCTGCTGCTGCCCCTTGCGTGACACACACACACTCTCTCTCTCTCTCTCTCTCTCTCTCTCTCTCTCTCTCTCTCTCTCTCTCTCTCTCTCTCCTCCCTCTCTCCCTCCCTCCCACTGTCTCTCTCTCACCATGTCCTCTCTCTCTCTCTCTCTCACCATGTCCTCTCTCTCTCTCTCTCTCTCACTCTCTCTCTCGGTTACAATCTCATCTCAGTCATAGTCTGTCTCCTTCTACCTAACTTGTCTCTTGTCTTGCCCTCTCTCTTCCTCCCTTGCTCACATCTCCCTATCTTTGTAGGAAATGGCTGCCTCCTCTGCTGTGTGTGCTGCTTTGTGTCTGTGACAATTCAGTAAACTAGACCGATTAGTGTACTCTGTTGGGTACCAGCAAGACCTGGGTGCAACCCAGCAAACCAATATTGTGGTAATGCTTTCTATACAGCATATGTAAAGTGCCTAGAAAGATTCAGTTCTTTGAGGAGGCTAAACAACTGTTACTATTATTATGACTATTAATGTTGTTGTTGTTATTCTAGCTTGATGCCTGTGCTACTGCTTAGCACTCGAGGGTGTGTGTGTGTGTGTGTGTGTGTGTGTGTGTGTGTGTGTGTGTGTGTGTGTGTGTGTGTGTGTGTGTGTGTGTGTCTCTGCTGCTGTAAGCCTAATTCCCTGGCGTAATCGAAAATTGTAAGCCTAATTCTCGCTTGCTCCTGCTTTCTCCCGTTGCTCTCTTGCATTTGCTAATGGGAAACTGTAGCTCCATCATAAGACTCTTAGTATGTGCTGTCGTCCATTGGGCCAATGCCAGCGGTTGAGATTCTCTCACTTCACGACCGCGTCGCGTGTTCGAATCTTTCAGCGGGTGATTTTATTATTGTGAAAGAGGCCTGGTGAAAGCGAGAGCGATATAGCCGATACGGCTTCGTAGCCATATGAAAGAGGCTGTGAAATCGACTGTCCTGAATACTTACTTTACTGCACTGGTCTTGTTGCAGGTTTTTTTGCGCCTGCCCTTTGTTTTGCTTGCCTCCCGAGCTCGAGTCCTCCTTTCCACCCACCCCAGCTCTCTGCATCCTGCACTTTCTCCCTCCCAGCCACCTTTCTCTCCCTTTCTCTTTCTTCGTATTCCTCCGCTGTCTGCCGCTCCGGCACTAGGTTGGTCTCCTGCAGTGCATGCATAGCCGGCCGTCTAATGCAGTCTGCTGTCTAGTTACTGCAGGTCGCTAGTTAAAGAAGAAACCGCAGTCGTTACCTGCCTGCGTTAAGAAGTGATAGAAATGCGTTTCCGCATGCGTTGAGAGCCTGGCATCGTACTGTTGTAGTTAACGAGTTTCCTGATGAATGTGCTGAGTCGCCGCTTCGAGTTCCAAGCCGACGCGTTCGGTGCTCGCCTGGGCCGAGCCAGGGACCTCTGCTCGGCTCTGATTAAACTCAACAAGGACAATCTGGGCTTCCCCGTGTCGGACTGGCTGTATTCGGCCTGGAACTACTCTCACCCGCCTCTCGTGGAACGTCTCCGAGCACTCGAGAAAAAGGCCAGCTGAGAGTGCAGCATCATGCTAGACACGAAACGACTTGACACGAAGCGGCGGGCGGTCGTTTAGCTGCCGCCTACAATTGCGCGCGACTGGTGACGCACTGCTTTAGCTGAGCTCATTCCGAGCGCACCGGGCCGGTTGTACTCGGTCCGTCTTATCGGTTTGAGAGTGGCAACGTTAAGCTCTCCCAAATGTCTCTGTCCTCGTCAGTGTCAGTCATGTCGTCTGCAGTGTACTCATAGAATGTGTATACGATAACAGGGGTACAGGCATAATTTCTCATCTTATAAATGGTTCTTTTAAGAATCCGTTGCTGCGCTATCCGCGATTGACACTACAGGCTTCAGATGTTACTCCTAGCGATATGCGGCTGTTCGTTAAGCTGCACGAACTCTACTGTACGGTCGTCTGGTGAAATGTTCCTGCTTCTTCCTGCGTTGGAATGGAGCTAGGTTGGTACATTTTGACGGCTATAGAGAGGTCAGGCAACGGCCCGATCGTATTAGCATACGGACATTCAACATATTTGCTAGGAAGCTAGGCACAGAAAAATTACCGATGTTGTCTTATACTAACAGAATTAAATTCGAGCGAATGTGTGTGTAAAATAATTCACTTGTATAGAGCCCCAAGAGAACTTAATCTCTATTTAGGCGCTTCACATATGCCTCGGGGCTCGAGCCTGCGACCTCAGTCAGACCTTGGTCGGGGCGAGCACCTTAACCGCTGGACCAAACCAGTGTGTGTGTGTGTGTGTGTGTGTGTGTGTGTGTGTGTGTCTGTCTGTCTGTCTGTCTGTCTGTCTGTCTGTCTGTCTGTCTGTCTGTCTGTCTGTCTGTGTGTGTGTCTGTGTGTGTGTGTGTGTGTGTGTGTGTGTGTGTGTGTGTGTGTGTGTGTGTGTGTGTGTGTGTGTGTGTGTGTGTGTGTGTGTGTGTGTGTGTGTGTGTGTGTGTGTGTGTGTGTGTGTGTGTGTGTGTGTGTGTGTGTGTGTGTGTGTGTGTGTGCGTGCGGGCCTCTCCCTATCGATATCAGCAACCGCCCGGCGGCAGAGGTTAGGTATCTTTGGTCATCAGTGACTTGTAGGGTCACCGTGCAGGCTTCATACACAGCCAGCCGACCTGACCACTCCGGAGCACCGACCAGGCAGGGCAGTCGGCTTGTTTATGGCCACCTGGTGCTCGAGTCTGGCCGCCATATTTGTCTCTCTTCCGGTTGGCAGCCACCTTGAGGGCTACCCTTTGAACTGAGTGGCCACGTGTCCAATCCAACGTAATGCGGGCCGTCATTCAGGACGAGGTCGGGTCTTGTGGTCACGTGACCGTGAGGTCGAGCTGCAACTGAGCTGAACCAGCAAACCGCTACAACCGATGCAAAACTAGCTGCCATGCGGCAATAATTTCGCGAGAAAGAGACTAAAGCAAGAGAGCTCAATGCAGGGCGGCCATTTGTATTGTGAAGCTGGGCTCGACCGCTGGCTAAACAAGCTCGACGCTGGGTCAAGGTAACGGTCAAAGAAGCTAGAGCAGGCCCTAGTCGAAGCAAGCGTAGTCAGTCCGAGCTGGCTTGCAGACTAGGCAGGGTAGCACCGCCAAAACAAGGATTGACCGCTGAGGCGTTGTCGTATCGTCACGTGGGGTGATGATTCCCAGTCGACGCTCGAGAGAGAGGGAGAGACTGGTTCTGTTCTGCTTGCCCTCACTTACCTACCGCAGCTGCTGCAGCTTAGCCTGCAACTAAACGTCGAGCATAGAAACGCTCTCAGCGCTGCTGCCTCGCGAAGCTACAGAGACCCGAGAGCGACATTGCTGGCCGGCAGCAATTCCAGCGACTACTCACTGATATTAATGCGAGAGCACCGGAGAGCATATTTGTAACGGTTAGCTACGGGAGTAGGCTTAAACAACCCGCCAGTATAAATGGCCACTAACCTCGGAAGGCCATTACAAGCCATTCGCAAAAATTTCTCGCTAACCACTCGCGAAACGCATTTTGGCAGATTAACCCGTTATCTATAAATGCAGCCACGTAGCTAAACATGGTACAGTTCGCACAAGAACAGTGTGCGCGAAGCAGGGGTTTTTTCGAGCTTCGGCGAAATCTCAACATTTGAGGTGCGGCACAAGTTAGAGGCCTTCAAGACACTAACGGAATGGCTTGACGGCCCTTTAAAGTTTTTTGGACTGTTATCGCTAATTAAACAGCTCACTTTGACATTTGTGCGACCTTCACCACGTGCTCGTAATCTAGGTGTCGTGTTCGACAGCTGCCTCAATTTCAAAAGCTTCATTCAGAAGACTGCCTCTACAGCTAACCATCACATCCGATCCCTATCCGAGATTAGAAGCTGTCTCCCACAGTGGCTTGTAAAAAATGTAACTAGCTCTTTAGTTCTGTCTCGGCTTGATTATTGTAATTCCCTTTTGGCTGGGCTACCAAAGAAAGCTATTATGCCACTACAGCGGACTGTGAATATGGCTGCAAGGCTGGTCTTCAAGTCCCAGCGGTTTGAGCACGTGTCACCTTTGCTGGAAGAGCTAGGATGGTTGCCGGTTGAGCAAAGGATACAGAGCAAAGTTCTTACGCTGACCCACAAGGCCCGCCACGGCTTGGCTCCTTCATACCTAGCTGAACTGCTACATCAGTTTCAGCCTGTTCGCGCCCTCAGGTCCCGTGTGGACAATAAATTAGCTGTCCCATTCCTCCGCTTAAAGACAGTTGGCGACAGAAGCTTTAGCTCTGCAGGTCCTAGACTGTGGAACTCGCTTCCACAATTCTTACGCAACGACATCTACTCTCCAACTGCCGACTATGGCACATCTTTTTCAGCGGTCCTGAACTGCTATTTCTATGCCACTCACTACCTCAACTGATCTCCTAACTCTGCTATGCTTCCCACTTTCTCTTTGTTGCGTGAGACGAAGTCTGTTGGCTACCGAATGCGTACCGAAAGCCGCTTAGGCTGTGAGTGCGCTATACAAAACTCTCCTGCGTAACGCCCACATGGTCTTTATAACTTTGTGGAGTTACTGACGGAGATACATTACATTACATTACATTAGTTTAACTTTCCAAACAGTTTTGGAGAGCTAGAATCCTCGTGCGCCAGCCCGATAGCCTCGTTGACGCACTGCAAAGAAACTTGCTCCCCACTCATTTCAACAGCCCGGGGCTGAACGCCGAAGGATTTGCCTCTCGGGTCCCTTTAGACCGGCCGTAAAAGGATTACCTCTTTGGCAATAAGAAATGCCAATCGCCCACTTAAAAAAATTAGATAGCCGCCTCAGGAAAGCCGACGCTGAATGAGCACGCCGGAGGCGAGCAGCTCCAGCGGCGAGCGTCAGAGAAAGCCGCCTTTCTGCTCTAGGGAACCCACCCGAAGAGAGAACCCGCGAGCGTCGCCACCGCAGACGACTCAAGCCTCGAGCGCGGCTCCCCGAGTGCAAAGAACGCATTATTTATGACAGCACTCAATGTGTCCCTGTGATTTGTCCTTTATGTGCTTATGCCTGCTGATACTGTTTCATGCGGCCACTAACCACGCTTGCACGCAGAGCCTATGTCGCACCTAACCACGTTATTCTTTTTGTTTTATCAGGCATGCTACCACTATCCATTCGATCGTGCTTCGTTTTCAGCAAATGTTAAGCGCCTAGAAAGAGATTGAGTTCTCTGAGAGCGCTATATCATATGCATTACTACTACTACTAATAATATTATTATTATTAGAGGTGGCGTGCACAGGCTCAGCATGAAGTATGTTTAGTGGCAGCATGAAGGACGAATCACGTGGACCCACTAAATGCTGCGATAAATAGAGTCGTATGGGTATTGCCCTACTGTATATAAATCTTGCAGGACTTGCCCTCAAATGGAAGTCCTGGCTCAGCGAGTGCCCATTTACAACGTCAGCAAGAGATCCGGATCTCTTTCCAGGCAACCCAAATAGGCCCCATCAGGATCTTAGCCCTCGTCGAGGTGTAGCGTACAAACATTTTGTTTTTATTTGTAATCTGTAATACATACAAGTCTGGCTCGAGGCTCTTCGGACGGCAGCACAGCCGGTACAGGACGAAACTGTGGTTCGGCATACGGAACGCTGGCCCAGAACAACGCCAACGGTTTATTGTACAAGGCACGGAACAGCAAAACGCACGACTGCCTTCGCCCCCTTCTCACGCTAGAGTCTTTCCTCCTTCGCTCCTCTGGTTGACCCCGATGATTCATCGAGGACCACAACTGTGCAGCGGCCGACCCTGATGGTGAATCCACCATCTGGCCACCAGCGGTTACCGGCCTGTGTCCGTGCGACATCACAGGTTCATCAGAGGAGCCGGCATACACTCAAACTACAGAAACGAAACTCTTGCGATTCCCAACTTGCTGGTGAATGCTTGAATCGCCGGAGAGCCCTTCAGGTCGAATCGGAGAGCCCTCCTGTGACTCATCAAGCCGCTGCTTGTGCACCGGAGTCGCTGTTCGCGGTCTTGAAATGCACGGCCGGTGCGTGCCTGTGAGCAGGGCTCGTGGACGAGCGACCGGTAAACGCACGAAATAGAGAATTATATCGGTTGAGCACCTGCATTCTCCACTCCAATTTCCAATTGTCCAATCAATTATCCAATTGGCAAATAACTGTTTACATTTTTAAACGTTATATTAAACAATTTTAACAATCAAATTTAATCAAATTTAAATCAAATTTAACAATCAAATAATAAAAATAAAATCGAATAAAAACAATCAAATAATAATTGTCCAATTGTCTAATCAATTCTCCACTCCAATCTCCAATCGGCGAAGGTTAGTGACGGGTGTATTACTCGTCTTTACGTTTTCTTATTGCGCCCACCAGCCGCCATCGTCGGCGCGTGGCGTTACCGATCTTGCTCGCCCAAACGAAACAAGGGAGGACAGCGTAGTAGCCCACCCAGCGGATCGCAGCCGCGAGCCGTCTCGAAATGGCGGCACTCGCGGAGCGTGCTCGAGAGTGCGGAGGAGCTCGGCGGCTGCGTCTGCCCGAGTTCGTCTCGTCGCCGCGATAAAAAGTAAAAGCTACGAAACTTATTCAATTGAACTGAATTCAATAAAATAAATTCAATTAATAAATAAAAAAAATTCAGTTAATATTAAATTCAGTTAAATTGAAATTATCAGCGTAGTGGTTTTAGCTAATTTTTTTGGTAAACTGTAGCAGTTGATTCAACAGCCTCGTCTCCTTGACGGCACGGCACGTCAGTCCTTAGGATCCGTCAGCAATAGGCGGATCTCTTAAATGCGGTCCTTCAAATGCGGATCAAATCGGAAACGGCGACGCTACATGTCTGATCAAGGAACTAATGGGTATACCGCTGGGAGCTTAGAGCGCACCAACTTTACCCCGGCTATAGCCAGACTTTTTAAACATTAAGCTGAATCTTTGCGGTCGGCATCTGTCGCGAAATGGACGCTGCTTCTTTGCGAGGCCGAAAATCGCCCGTATTTATTATCATTGCAAGGCTCAGTTCCAAAAAAGGGAGGGACGAGACATCTACTCGGAGAGCTTTAGCGTGGCCCTTTGAGATTTATTCTCAAAGCTACGACGTTCAGCTGTGCGTCCCCTACCTCGTGCGACCCACGATGGCTTCCGATCAAACGACGCCTCAGTCCGAATTCAGCGGCGTTCATGCAAGTGCGCGACGCCGACTTCGCGGAAGCGTGCACGCTGGGCAGGCGCCGTGGGATCGTCTCGCCCATTGCGCCTCGAGCTCCACCCACAAGCCGCTGACAAACATGGCTGACGTTTTGTAACGAAGCACAATGCCGTTCATTGATTTACCACTCGTCGCCGGTCAGGTGTGCCTCGAGGACACAAAAGAAGGGCAATTCGGTGCTGCTGCGTTGCAGACACAGCGGCCGCTATTGTGAGACGGGAGCCCGCTGCGCGCGCCGCCACGGCATTCGGAGTGGCCGCACGGCCCGCGGCTCTCTACGCTGTAGCGGCCGGCTGAGCGCCGCCCGGTCTGCCGACGCTACGCCGCGTGTGTGCTTAACCTCGCGTGCAGCCCGGGGCTCGCTCACCGGGGCTGCTTGCCCGGCGGTCAAGCTTGCGGGTCATCGTTGACCGGTGTAAGGAGAGGTTCGTCAGCTGAGCACTGCCGCGTTTTTACGTTTTGAAAAACAGCTAGGTCAATACTGCTGCCGGCTATGTGTGGCCCAGCGCACCACCAGCGCTAGCCGCTAGAAATGAGGCCGCCGCCAACGCAAAGAGGGCGCGCTTTGCAGAAGGACTACCACCGACTTGCCTCCTCTCCGCCTTTTTGTTAGGTAGCGACCGGAGAAAGGTCTGCATCAAGACAGTACCGCTTCAGGCGTCAGGGGCATTGCGTGCGGAAGCTGCCGCCCCCGCGGCGTCACACCTCGCCGGCGCTCGGCTTTTCCGGTCTGCCTTCGCAACCGCGGCCGTAGTTGCACTGCGGCGCCAACTTCCTACCGACGCCCGGACCGAGTCGCCGAGCATACGTGCTCGCTCGCCGCCTGACATAGCAGAGAACCCGTCGATCGCCTATTCGCTCTACCGACCAGTCGCTCCATCCGATATAGGATCGGCCGCTGTCGGCCTAATTGCAGCCGCCCTTGCTGCAGCCGGTAACTCGTACTGGCCACTAGTGTCAATCCACAGTCGTGCGGCAGCCGATCGTCGGCTGAGCAGTCCTTATCTGATTACTGCTCTGCGACTGTCGTCAACCTCGAAACCCGGGCGATGCTCCTCCGCAGCCGTTGCACGGCCACGGACGGCGCCGTTTCGGGCGGCTGAGACTACTCCGAGCAGCCGAAGCTACTTCGGTTGGTTGAAGTAACTGCAGGTCGCCTCATCATCATCAGCAGCAGCAGCAGCCGAGGTGTCGGTCATACGTAGCGGCGGTGGGTGAAGCCACCACCGGAGCCGTTACTGCTGCCTCCACTGCCTTGCAGGCACCGGATGCTTCGCCATGTCCACGAGACGAATCCTGAAAAGAGATGAGCGGCAGCCTGCTCCTGCTCCTGCTCCGGCTCTGCACCCGGCACTCGGCGCCGCGAGAGCGCATCCCCCTGCCGTCCAGCGAAAGCAGCAGCAGCAGCGCCTCGACCGACGAGAGAGCTGCTGGCAGGCCTGCATCCGCCGCCTAGGGCTGACGCTCAGCTGCTGCGTTGGCGGCGCAGCCAAGGCCAGGCACAGCAGCCGGAGTGGCGGTAGCAGCAGCAGAGAGGTCGCAGGCGGCAGCCGGGCAGGTCAGGCCGCGGCCGCAGCCACCTCTGCCGCCGCCGGGTCGCGTCTGGGTCGCGTCCTGCGACCCGAGAGCGAGGCCGGTGCCCCGTGCGAGATGGAGCGCCTGTACAATGGCGCCAGCTCGGAGGACGACGACGGAGGCAGCAGCTGCGGCGCTCCGAGAGGTGAGAGTCACGTGCTAGCCACTTTGCCGTCGTCGTCGTCATCGTTGCTGCTGCGCTCCCGAGCTGCTTTGGTCGTGACCTTTCCTTGCCGGCCCCACAGACTGCTTTACTGTAAGTAGAGCTGTTTGTGGCCGCACGCTGTCGTGCGAGCTTGCTTGCAATGAGCCTCACTGCAGCAGCGCCGGACTCGTAACGAGCGCGTCCAGGGAGTTAGAAGGGAGTTAAAATCAGCCGTCTCTGCACCAGAGAGGCTGACTTGACCCAGCTGGCCACGTGCTCGTGTAGTTGCATTTAGTTGTACGAAGACTCGACCCGAAGCCTGCCGGCGGCCGTTCGTTCCCCCATGGGGGGTGGGGTGAAAGGGCAGGGCGGCCATTGTGGTGATTGGCTTGAGGATCCGGCGATAGCTTTGCTGCGGTCTGTCTGTCCTGGTGGCTGCCGTGTCCTCGCTCAGTGGTAGGGCGCTCGAACTTCGCGACCTTGGCTGAAAGGTCGAGTCCCGCCGCCTCACACAATGCCATGCTGCCAGCCAGCGGGTGACAACCGCCAAGGTTCTTCTGCAGCCGCTGCGTATAACATAACATACAATATAACATAGCATAGCAGCTGTCGAAATCGTCACTGCTATGCTATGTTATATTATGTTATGCTATGTTCGGTTTTCGAGCCCTGGCTGTTGCACATGATTGGGACAGTAGCAGCTTCGGTGGCATGGCAGGTGGCTGCTGCTGTTGCCCAAGTTTCTAAATTCTGATGGTTTTTGTTTGGATTTCTGTAGCTCTTACCTGTTAAGTGTCCTTTTTGGCTCCAGCTGGCGCAGGTTTGGATTTTGTGAGCATATGGTGAGCCGTGATGGCACACTTGGTAAGGCGGTTGCTTTTCACGACCTCGGTCCCGAGGTCGTGGGTTTGCATCCTGTGGCGGGCGATCTTTTATCGCCGCCACACGCGGCGGGGATAGCCGTAAAGGCTCTTGTGTCGCTCAAAAAAGGCTGTTAAATCTGCTAGTATTTTGTATGAGGGCTCCAGCTGGCGCAGGTTTAGATTTTGTGAGCATAAGGGCTGTGTTGAACCGGCAGCTGGATAGCTATAGCACTAATGCCAAGCTGAGGACCTTTGAAGAGTGCCAATGGTTTGCTGTGTGCTTGGTTGGTCACGCAGCTGCACTTGCAGGAAGGAGAAGGGAGTGAGTGAGTGAATGAGAGAGAGAGAGAGAGAGAGAGAGGAGGAGAGAGTGAGTGAGTGAGTGAGTGAATGAGAGAGAGAGAGGGAGGGAGAGAGAGAGAGAGAGAGAGAGAGAGAGAGAGAGAGAGAGAGAGAGAGAGAGAGAGAGAGAGAAGAGAGTGAGCCTAGGTGGATGGCATGTAGTCCCTGGCAGCACTGATAGGCTCGAGCTTACTGTAATGCATAGTACCAAGCACTATCATAGTACGAACAGGTTGTACCATGCCTGTGACCATGCGACATTGGAATGTGCCGCTCCTCGAGGTTTTAGTGATTCTCTTTGTTTGTCTCCTACTCCTACGTCCTACATGGTAAATGCTTGACGGCAACGGAAGTTTATCCTTCATAGTTAGCGACACTGCTCTGCTGGTTTGAATGTAGTGCATGGTTTGCTTGAAAGAATCAGTCAGAGCTTGTTATTCATAGCACATTCGTTGGAGCCCAACGTGACCCCCGAAGACGAATGTGTTTTATGTAATAAATGTCATGTACATGTATATGTACGTATATATGTACACACACACACACACACACACACACACACACACACACACACACACACACACACACACACACACACACACACACACACACACACACACACACACATATATATAAGAAGAGAATACCTGGAAGCGGAATGTTCCGATCGTTCATGTCTTGTTCACTCAGCATTCCTTTACAGCTTTTCAGAGCCTAGACGCACAAATCAGTTCAGATAGCGTTTTGCAAATCTGTCACTTAATAACTGGCATTGATCTTCAATGATTTGCTTGGTCTGAGCACGAGCACAAGCTGCTGCTGACGTTTGCTGCTCCTTTTCATGTCACCTGAGAACTGAACTGTTTGCTGTGAGCTTCTCAATGATTGCTAGGTGTCACTGCTTTCGCTGCTACCGGACAGAAAAGACAATAGCTTCACGGGCATGCTTTAGATTTCAAGGCATGCTGTCGGTTGGCGTTGAGAGATGCTAACCTGCCGGGCACTTGATAGAGCCAGCCATATCACCTTTAGCATCACCTCAGACTTCGCCAGATAAACGGCTGCAGCTACAGTAAAGCACAATCGGCTCATTGCATGCTCATTGCATCTTCATTGCTGTCTGTCTGCCTCTCTTGTGTCTATCTGTGGTCTCTGTCTCTCTGTCTGACTGTCTTTGTGTCTCTGGATCAGACACGTGCCCCACGTCCTCACGTCCCCACACTGCTGCTGCAGCTGCTGCCAGCCTCTTGCAGCTGCTGCCAGCTGTGAATGGAATGAAGGGCTTCTTGATCCAAAGCTTCTTAGGACCTCAGTCGCAACAGGGTATAGTTTCACAGCCGTCGGTGCCGGCTGCAGCTTGCTTGCAGATGCTGGGAAAGGTGGCCAGATACTGTGTCTTCGATCTTAAGCTGGCGTTTTTCTCTGTGTGTGTGTGTGTGTGTGTTCGCGTGTGCATGCAGGTGTGTGTATGTGTGCCTGTAGATGTGTGTGTGCGCGCGTAAGTGTGCCCATAGGTGTGTGTGTGTGTGTGTGTGTGTGTGTGTGTGTGTGTGTGCGCGCACATATGTGTAAGTGTGCCTATTGGTGTGTTTATGTGTGCGAGCAAGTGTGCCCATTGGTGTTTGGGTTTGTAGGTGTGAGTGTGTGTGTTGTGTGTGTGTGCGCACGTAAGTGTGCCTATAGGTGTGTGCGCAAGCGTGCCTATAAGAACGTCAGGAGCACTCACTCAAGAGCTTAGGAATGTGTCTCGTCGTTTAGCCAGCAGCTTTTTGGCTGGCTTACGTGACTGTGGTACTGCATTACTATGGATGCTTGCCGAAAGCTGCCAGTTTAGAGATGAAGATTAAGTCCATCGGCTGATGGGATAGTGATGTGACAGCTGTAGTGATGGGATAGTGATGTGACAGCTGTAGTGATGGGATAGTGATGTGACAGCTGTAGTGATGGGATAGTGATGTGACAGTGGTAGTGATGGGGTTGTGAGCCGTAATGGCTCACTAGGTAAGGCGGTTGCTTTTCACGACCTCGGCCCCGAGGTCGTGGGCTCGAATCCTGCAGTGGGCGATCCTTTATCGCCACTGCAAGCGGTGGTGATAGCCGGAAAGGCTCTTCTGTCGCTATACAAAAGAGGCTGTTAAATCAGCTAGCATTTATTTATTTATTTATAGTAGTGATGGGGTAGTGTCAACTCGACTGGACTATCCGGTGACCTTCGTAAGTGCTCATGCGTGTGACCTTACATGCTGTTGCTCCAACAATTAATGTTTTAAACTAGGGAGCTTATTCCGAAGGCTTCTTTGGCAGTCTGCTGCTGTTGTACGGCTGCTTGCCATTTTCAGGCTATCATTGAAGTGCTGTAGGGCGTGAGCTTGAGTGAACTCATGGGGTAGCAGCAGCTGCCTCTATGTTACACAGTGCAGCTCTCAGGGGTCCGAATTCTTTCGAGGGCTATTCCTACACCCCAATTAGAATTTGGAGCTGCTGACCCGAGCATAGGCAGGGCTAATGGCCTTTGCAGGACACTGGTGGTCGAATTGTTAGCCATCCAGCTTTGATGGTTGCATGCAATTGGTTGATTGAGGCTGTGATTGCACACCCTTGGACTGTGTGCACATCGATTCATCGACTCTTCTGCCTACATGCCTGCCATTAGCAGCCGTTTGCATGCAGGCATGTGAGGCTGGGCAAGGTGCTTAATGGCTAATATGGGAGCATGCTGCTGCAAAACAGGGGTGGGGGAAGGTGAGGAATGGGAGGCAGGTCTGGAGGTTGGCAGAGGGAGCTCTTTGGGAGGAGGAGGAGGAGGTCGATTGACCAGCTCGATCGGCTCTACATTTCAAGTGATGGTTGTGACGACCACTTAACTCCAAACACCAGCTCTCCCCCAATGCTGCTGATGCTGCTGTCTAGTCGACATGCCGGCGTTGGCACCATCTCGATGCTGGGCATGTCTCCTTACCTAATGCTGACCTACAGATTCCTTCTAGAAGCAAGCATATCTGCAGCTGCCCCTCACTGTTGCCTTACCAACACTGATTAAGGGTTATGCTGCCACGTGGACCATGTATGTCCCTTCCCCAAAGCAAGTTTGTGGTCTATCTATTAGCCTGAATACACTTAGTACCCTTCGATCGAGGTCAGTAGGTCGAGTCTGTGGGGGAGCCCCCTCTAGTACTTTTGGCTGCTGTACTGCTTCTGTGGCTGCTCGGTGGGAGCAGGCTACAGAGGTAGTAGTGCATGTGTGTTCGGTGTAGACTATGCGCAATCTGGGTGGGACGTTCAGAATCACTTATCGAATGCAAATAAACGCAGACACATTCATGCCGTGCCATCCATCCCGAAGTTTATTTTGCTTGCTGAAGCCGAGTCGAATGGAATAGATAGCCAGCGATCTAAAGCTGTGTATGACCTCGGTCACAACTCGGTTTTGTTGCAGTTGTCAAGGTTCTCTGCCCTGATAACCTTATGAAGCATTCTTCAGTTTTCAGGTCGCAGAGTTTCTCTACCCTGGCATGGTCTGTAGCAGTTAACACTTGTTTTAGCATTAAACAAAAAAAATTAGAATGCGTGCTTATATTGAGCTGGTGTGGTCGGTATAGCATATGCAGATTTCTGCCTCTTTATATATGTGCTTGCATGTGCATTCAGGCATGCCTGCGTTTATAGTACTACAGTGATACTATTACCACTTGAGATGATAATGATAGGACCATTGTATAGCTCCTTCAGAGAACAAAAGCTGTTTCTCGGGACTTTAATGATGCTTTATTTTTATGACTTCCTCATCCGAGCTAGACCTATCCCATCAAAAGTGTTCATCACTGGTTCCACAGTGGTCATTGTGTAACATGACATTAATTCCACAAGCAAACCACTCTCTGCCTGTTCCTATCTATACTATCTCATTCTCTCTCTCTCTTCCTTTCGTTCATCTTGTTCTTCTGTCTGTCTGTTGTCTTATCCTTGTTTTTCTCCACCTCTTTCTCCGTATTTCTGCATCTCTGTGCATTTCTGCTTTCTGTAGAGTATCTCCATATCATAACTTCATAGTATCATATTGACTTGATACATTAACATCATAACTTAAAGTCTGAGATACCCGTGAAGTACAGCAGCCCCAACCCACGGGTTTCATTCTCTGTAAATTGAACGCAAGCCATCGATATTGTAACCGTTACCTTTCATTTCTCATGCATGTATCTCCTGCGATCTTCTGCAGCGGGTTAGGCTTGTGGCTCCTGACCGATCGTCAGAAGCTGGATGTTGAGTTTTTTTTCATACTCCCCTTAGGATGTAGCTAGAGTGATGCAGCGTCTCTGGCAGGCTTATGTTTCACATTTGTGAGCTCAGCCCGTATGCTCATCTGTGCCCGTGCATTTGTGCATTGTCTTTCAATGTCACCGAATGGCACCGTACACGAACCCACCATACCCACAAGTCTAACTAGCGTGTGCTGTAAACTTGACTTAGGTGCCAAGCAGCAGCTTTTACAAGCACACATGCCATCCATTTTCAAAGAGGCCCTCCCTGCCTGCTCTTGAACTTGAAAAACGAACGTGCTTGCCTAGTTTCGGCTGACCCATAAAACTTGTCTTCGGCCAGCTCAGCTGAGCTCATAAAAAGTACTAGCTGATTTAAACAGCCTCTTTTGAATAGCGACAGAAGAGCCTTTACGGCTATCATCACCGCTTGCAGCGGCGATAAAGGATCGCCCACCGAACCCACGACCTCGGACCGAGGTCGTGAAAAGCAACCGCCTTACCTAGTGTGCCATCACGGCTCGGCTCTTGTGCCTACTGGCTCTGTTGACGGGAGTACAATGCTTGCTCCAGCAGACGACACAGCTGTAGCTAGGACCGAGTCGACAAGACAATCGACCCAATCGTCTGAAACTCGCACTAGCGTCAGCTAGTGCAGGTGTCAAGTTTTGTAGTCTCAGCTGCGCATCCAGGTTCGGGCCTCTGCGCCGATGGCCGGAGTGCTACAGCTGAGCCTGAGAAGTAGCCACAGTATGCAGTGAACCTGGCGATCGATTGAGTTGACGAGTCTGTCTGCGCTGCTGCTGCCTCCGCTGCCGCTGCTGCCTCCGCCGCTGCCGCTGCCTCCGCCGCTGCCTCCTCCTCCGCCGCTGCCTCCTCCTCCGCCGCTGCCTCCTCCTCCGCCGCCGCTGCCGCCTCAGCCGCCGCTGCCGCCTCAGCCGCCGCTGCCGCCTCAGCCGCCGCTGCCGCCTCAGCCGCCGCTGCCGCCTCAGCCGCCGCTGCCGCCTCAGCCGCCGCTGCCGCCTCAGCCGCCTCAGCCGCCGCTGCCGCCTCAGCCGCCGCTGCCGCCTCAGCCACCGCTGCCGCCTCAGCCGCCGCTGCCGCCTCAGCCGCCGCTGCTGCCCCAGCTGCAGCTGCTGCCTCAGCTGCTGCTGCTACTGGGCACAGCAGCAAGCGGCAGAACGTGTCAGTGAACTGTGAGACCAGCCTGTTCGTGCCCTTCAAAGCTGCTTGCCTCAGCTTGTCGCTCGAAGTCTCAGTTTCGATGTTCTGGCAGATGCTCCGCCGTGGGCGCATTCGGCCTTTCGGGCATGTAGTCTGCATGCTCCCACTTTAGAACATTGGCGGCGGTAATCAGCACCTGATGCTGCAGCAGCTGCAGCGGTAGGCAGGGTGTTCGTGCTCGGCTGTGTGTCACATGGTGCTCAGTGTTCAGCAGACCGGGCCGAGCTGACCTGAGCAGAACTAGCCAGGAGGGCCCTACTGCACTGCTCCCATACGGTAGGCACATGCTCCGAAGCATCTGCAGCACGAGGAGACAGGAGGCGCCTTTAGCATGGCTTTGCACTGCCACCAAGCAGCACCAAGTGGAGCCGGAGGTAGCAGTCGCGGGGCACTGCACCTAAGGCTGACGTCAAGCGGGAAAGCAGCGCTGGCCAGCAGGGCACGGCAGCTCGTGAATATAGATCGCCTGCTCGCGATTGAGCTGTCGAAGTTGCTGTTATGCTGCTGCTGAGTCATGCTTGAGCAGTTCTCAGTAGAGTGCAGGGCACCCGGCGTCTGCTGCCTTTAGATCAAGTGTGCTAAGAGTGTGCGCCGTGAGGCCCGTACGATGACCTGACAGGCATGCAGACAGTACAATAATTCGATCGCAGGGACTCGTGGGCTGCCTCACTGTCTCTGCTCAAAAGCACCTTGCAGTTAGCTAGACCATGCCCAAACTGCCGTCCGACTTCGGTCCTTGCTCCCGTATCTGCTGCTCATGCCCTCTCCTCCGAAGCTCATGACATATCCTCTGCTGCTCATACTCTCTCCTCTTCCTCTGCTCCACTCTGTCATTTTCTGCTGCTCCTACCCCTCCCGGTGCCTTCCCCACCAATTGATGGTGGATGGACCTTTCCAACCCTTTGCCGGCTGATTGGAGATAGCATCTCAGCATGCGAATTTCAGCTTTTCATTAAAAGAGGGAACTCAGCTGTGCGCTTTGGACTGCTGGTGCACTGGTAACCTGCATTGCAGCCACTGCATAACCGTATGTGATCTAGTGTTTGTGTAGGTGTGTGCTTGTGTGTGGTGTGTGTGTGTGTGTGCTTGCTTGCGTGCGTGTGTGTGTGTGTGTGTGTGTGTGTGTGTGTGTGTGTGTGTGTGTGTGTGTTTGTGCGCGTGTGTGTGCATCGTGCATAAGCTGGGTGTCTATGCAAATGAGCAGTGACAGCTGCAGTGATATTGCTTGGCCAGTGCCCGGTTCAGCTCTGCCTAAGCAGCGCTAGCACCATAAGAAGCTGAACACTCATACCACGTTGTACCAAGTTTCAACAAGTTGGGGGACACAGTCGCATATGTTGCAGAGGTCGGCAAATTTGATATTTCTAAAAATTGGTGCTTACTGTTTACCTCCCAATTAGACTTGTGTTGCATACTCATATTTTAATGCTTTCCTTTTCTGTTGAAATGGTCAGAACTCTCGAGTCCCACTTGTAACACGTTTGTCTGTTAAAAAGGTACCCTAAGCAAATAATCGACTGTGATTGGACCATTCATGCTTCTCAGTATTTTCTTAAGATTAACCCTTAAGGAGGCTGTGATATCTGCCCATTTCGACCATGTGTATGATTGTTGCCATAGTTTCAGACTCGACCTAACCACAATGAACACGGTTTGCCACAGGCTCACCCGGCTTCTCTCCACTCCAACCGGTGCAATGTAATGCATGCAGCATCCCTTGCCACCGTACTGCTGGATGGTGCAGACCTAATCTCATGGGCCCGCGTTGCAGCATGCATTAGCCTCGAGGGGAATTAGGACTGTGACAATGCCAGCATGCGATTCTATAGGGTCGTAAAGGGTCTGTGCATTTGGCAGTTATTTGCCGGCAGTTACCGTCGGGACTTATGTGCCTCTCGAAGCCCTTAGCCAACAGTGCCAGGACCACCTTCCACTGACCGACATTAGAAGGTCACCGAGATGCAAAAGTGTCCTTTCTGCTTTTTGACGACTTACTGCCTCTGACAAGAGCAAATGTAAAGTGCCTAGACAGAGATTGAGTTCTCTGAGAGTGCTTTATCAAGTGCATTATTACTATTATTATTATTATTATTATTACTATTAATGTCGGATCCTTGATGTCTGGCTTAGTTCTGGCTGGCTAAGACCCTTCTGTCCGGGGTGCGATCGCTGTTTGGTGGTTTAAGCAGCAAGCAGCATAGCATCCGCTCTGACACAACCGAGGTGGCGGCTCCTCGACAGCTGCTGAAGTGTATTGTCAGTACCGGTACCTTGACCGGCGCATCCTAGCAGACGTGCTTCTCTTTCAGCTGCTGGTTCGGCGGTCGTACGTGAGTCACGTGCCAGCCGTTTTTCCTATACCGAAACTCTACACCGAGCTAGTTCTCACATTCCTTAGCGCTGTAGAGGTGAGCCGACACCAGTACCACGCCGGGTCTTGTCGTAGAGGCCGTGGCTTTTCACCCTGCGGCCAGCGGTGCTGCCGCACGGTGGCACTGCCGCACGGCTGCATTGCTGCGTGGACCTGCATGGAGGTGGCGATTTCGAACGAATGCTGACCGCCTATAGAGGGATAAGGGGAGGAGAGAGAAGGAGGCAAGCCACCTCTGTCTGCACTCCGACCCTTGGTAACAAGGCTGCCTGCCCAGCATGGGGGACCGGTAAATGCACCAACAGTGTGCCCGCGCAGCTTGTGTCTGGCCTTTCTTATGCTTGGCTGTAGCCGAGTCTTGAGAGTCGTTGACTGTTCGTCGTGCACCTCCTCGAGTCTCGACGAGCCGTGCCAGTGGTCCGGCATTCGGCTGCTCGTGCTGGCTCGTGTGTTGGCTCTCTGTGCCTCAGCTCGTGTCCAGGCAACATCCCGGGGTGTATGCTTCGCCACTGAGCATGCATCGCAGACTGGGCTAGCTAGTAGGCTCGAGGGAATTGATCGAAGCCTAGCCCCTGGGGTGGGGGTTATCTGCAAGCCTGCAACCACTTGGTGCCACGGTGCTGCACCATTGAATGTGCTTTCCCTCAGACACTCGTATCTTCAACACGGTATTGCCTGAATTGACTGCAATAACTCAAAGTGTAGTACAAGTGTGGAAAAAGCAAATGTAACATCATTAAAGATCGAATTCGCTGTGCAGAGTCGCTGAGAAGACTGCCGGTTTTAGATGCAGTGCAGGAGAACTCTTGTGTGACATCATACGGCTGGCAAGATAGATGAAGCTTTGAAACTCGTGTCCAGCTAAGTTGGTCCGTGCAGAGCCAAACCCATCGCTGCTGGGTGCAGTGTGAGGTATGGCACCCATGCTGCCACTCACTTGCATTACCTATGCTGTCACTTGCAAAAACCATTGGCTGGCCTGTTTCTATCATCTAGCTAGTTAGCATTTACTTCCTCTGTGCTGACTTGTGTAATTGGATTGAGCCCACACTAGCCATTTCAGATGCAGCAGCATTAACTCTGGATTGCGGACGTGCATGTGCGGTGCATTCATTTGCTGCCAAGAGTTCTTGCCGTGGGCTGCCTTCAATGTAGAAGAAGGCAGCACCACACAAGAACAGACACCCCTCTCCATCAGAAGAGCTCTCCATGTAGATATCCATCTCTCTCCATCAGTGCCCAACCTGAACTGCCAATTTCCAAACGATCGGCATTAACTGCCACCATTTGTAGCCGTGGTGCTTGCTCTGCACACCACTCTACCAAGTCAGGCTTCTTGCTAAGAGTGGCAGAGCTCCGAATCAGAATCCAGAGCTCTGGATCTTTAGATCATTTCATCGCTTTGGTTTTGCTCGGATCAGAGCACCGAAGCCAAGTGAGTGAAATTTAGCCGGATTTGGTGAGTCTGAAAGGCCTCTCGTGCCTGCTGCCGGGAGACCTGCCGACAAAGCTGCCTGTGGGTCCGGATAAGACACCTGTTTGAGCTAAGCCAGGCTTATATGACAAGCTGGCCCTGGCTTCAATTCCGGATACTGTGTAGTGCTTTATGAGTGATTATAATATCCACTATTCCGATTGTCTTCGGTTCTTGTGGTTAATGGGATTCAACCGAGCTATGTGCATTTTGGCTAGGGGGCTTTGGTTTCACCAACTCCTGATGGATGTGATTGAACCAAATAGTCCCCGTGGCTAAGGTTTAGGTCTGGGTCAGGAGTCAGTAACTTTCTGGCTGGTGTCTTTTTTTACAATCCTATAGGGTCAGTTTCAGCTTTATCCTGGTTGCTTAGGGCTACTGGTGCTCTGGACGTAGTCCGAAAGCAAGGGAAAGATCTGTCAATCTAGAGGTGTGAGGTGGAGTAGCAAAACTTTGCTAATGCTTGGGCATAGCATCAGCTGTTTGTCCTTGCTTAGAGCTATTCCGACGATATTGTTTTGTGTCTAATAATAATATCAATAATACTAATAAGAATACTAATAATAATAATAGACAATTGTATTGCACTCTCAGAGAACACAATTTCTATCCAATCACTTTACATGTGCTATAAAAGAAGCAGACCTTCATCAATTAAACTCAATTATAATTAAGGATAGAAAACATGTTTCCTAAACATCCTTCCAAGTTGCATTTTTCTCTGGAGCAAGTTGGTGCGGGGCTTGCTATCGCTAGAAAATAATAATAATAATAATAATAATATTGCACTTGATAAAGCGCCCTCAGAGAACTTAATCTCTTTCTAGGCGCTTTACATTTGCTGCAAAGTGATACGCAATAGAATAGTAAGTAAAATCATGCTTGAAAAACAAACAAAATGAATAACATGGTTAGGGGTTACATGCACTGGGTCAGCATGCAAATGTGGTTAGTGGCAGCATGAACAGTGTCAGCACGCATAAGCACATCGAGGACGAATCACAAGGACCCACTAAATGCTGTCCTAAATAGGTATGTTTTTAAGTTTCTTTTAAATGTGGTCAGGTCAGGGGATGTTCTGATGCAGGTCGGGAGGGAGTTCCAGGCTGTGGGAGCATACGAGCTAAATGCACGGTCTCCAAAGGATTTAAGGTTTGTACGAGGTATTTGTAGACTGTTGGATTTCGAAAAGCGAGTGGTACGATGCTTTGCCTGATGGGGTAGTATATCTGAAAGATAGGCTGGAGCCATAGAATGAAGAGACCTAAAAGTGAGCGACAAAACCTTGATGTCAATCCGTTGCTTGACTGGTAACCAGTGCAGGTCGGCGAGAAGTGGAGTAATGTGGCAACTGCGATGCTCACGACAGACAAGCCTAGCTGCAGAGTTTTGCACCAGCTGCAATCGCCTGATCGCACATGCTGGTAGGCCAGTAAGCAGTGAGTTGCAGAAGTCGAGACGAGATGTCACGAATGCATGGACCAACTTGGACGTGGTATCCTTATCTAAACAAGCCCTAATTTTAGCAATGTTATGAAGCTGAAAATAGGCTGATTTGACTAGGCATAGGTCTTGTTGCCTCGGGATCTACAACACGGAGGCTAACGTCCTAGCACGTGACGACATAGGCGGTTCTAGATCTAATGCCTCTTGGGGCTGCCGATCCAACACAGGAGTCGGATCGTTTAGTAAAACTGACCTTTCGGAAACCGAACAGATCCTTGATACTGGTCTGTATTACAGCTGTTGCTAGTGCATCTTTTGTAGCAAGACAGGTTAGACTGCAAGGGATGCAGCATTGGCAGCTAAGTGCAATGGTCTTCTAGAAGAGGCAGTTATTATGTAGCTGGCCAATCCCCCTGATACATTGGGGGAGGGGCGTTCACCCAGACTGCCTGAGGGATTCGAGCACGGCTGGCGCATGGACGAGGAAGTTGTTTAGTGACCTTAACCAAATAGGATTTTGCTTGACTTCTATGTTCCATAAGTATTTGCAGCAGCATGATTCTAGCTCTTGCCAGTGAACTGGCAAAGGGGGCAAAACCTTGCAACAAGTATTACTGTCCCACAGACTGCTGTTGAGTGACACTTCAGCCCACCCTTTTGGGTGGCCTTAATTTGTTCACGTTATCTCTGACGTGCCTGCTTGCTAATTGTTGTCATAACAAGCTTTGCCAGTTCCTGTTATGTTTTTTTTGAAATACTTGACTGACAGGAAAGACAATCACAGAGGTGCTCTGGGTTCGGTCCTTCTTACTTCATGCAGGTGCCAATGGGCTTGATTAGTTCTGTATGCAACTTACTGACAGCCTTTTCTAGTCCACTGAGGGACTATTGTTGGCGACCACACCCCCATGAGTCAGAGCCAGGGCCCCCGGCTGTCTGCATTCCTTGTGTTGCCCAATTTCATTCGATTGCCCTTACCCTTACTCGGGCATCGGTGCAATAGAAGGCTGAGGTGCACATGGCCTCTGCTGCTTTCTTGGACCTTGCAAGTCGTAGCCTTTGCAGATCGTACCACAGAGCCACTCAGCTGCGGCTCCATTTGCCGGCTGCAGCTGAAGGTCATTCTGCTTGATCGCCCTCATCGTTCGAACTGCTCGATCAGCCTCAGTGCAGCTGCACCAGCGTTGGCCAGCAAAGCGCTCTGGTCCTAGGCGTAGGGAAGAGGGACGTGAGCCCTTTTGGCACCCTTGGACCGATCTAAAGGGGCGTGTTGGGCGGCTTGTCCTCCGACGTGTCCCATCAGGTCTCTTATGACTCTTACGATTGGCTTCCTTAGGCAAGTTCAATGTTGAAGGCTGAGGGGAGTTGGGAAGGAGACGGGTTCACACCCAGAGCTCAAAACTCCCTACCACATTGTGAAATCCCCTGACTTAACATCAAAAGTGAGCAAAAAAAAGCAACTCGTGCTGCACTGACTCCATTCGTGAGGAATTGGCCTTTATGTGCTTCTTCTGAATGATGCAATTGCGCGTGTCACAGTCACTGCTCGTTTGATGTGATTCTGTGCCTGCCTACGTCAAGTGGCTAGAAAGTGATTTAGTTCTCGTAGGGCATCGTGCAAGCTTATTATTATTATGATTATTATTAAAATCATCGCCATTAGGTGCTATCGGAGGGCTTCGGCCTCCTGCTGACGATCGCCGTGGTGGCGGCTGGAGGTACTCGGACACTGCATCCACAAGCAGCAGCACTAGCAGCATGCGCTCGACCAGCTACTTCCGGTCGGAGGAAAGCGTCAGCTCGACCAACAGCCGGTGCGTGCGATTCGCCGCTGCCAGCGCACCGTGCACAAGATTTTTTGTGCCGGCGCATGGTGGTGCCGCGATTGTTGCTTATTTTGTTTGCCTAATTCGTGCGTGCAGTTACTCCTCTGTGATGCACAGCGACGATAAGTCCTGTGCCTCGTCTGCTCACACGTCGTCCATGAACGCCAGTAATGAGGGGACATACTGGTCACCCGAGGAGCAGCGGCGGAGGCGGCAGCGAGGCCGACGGCAGTACAACCGTGGCCCTAGAGAGAGACGGCCGGTAGGTTGCTAGAACGGAAGACCCCCCCCCCACGTTCACGCACACCAAAACCGTGAGGTCAAGTTTGCTTGCTAGCACAGCTTGCGACACCGCTTTGAAGTGGGTCGCTTGCAGCTATTGCTGCATCTTGTTAGCGGTTTATATTGTATACAATATAATATACAGTATACTGGATATATATTATATTTATATTATATATATTATACAATACATTATTATTAATATAATATATACTATAATATATTAAAATATATTTATAATTACATATATTATAATATATTATAGTATATTATGTACAATATTGTATACATTGTCAGTGACTTCCTGAAGCTTAACGGTAGTAAGTTCAACCTAATAGTAATGCGTATTTGTAGTCGTATTCGTATGCCGAAGTCTAGAGGTTGGAAGAGCTCAGCCTCAATTTTGGCTCATTTAGCATAATTTCCGTGATCAGAGGTAGAGCCAAGATTTTCATCTTGGGGAGAATACCTGCAGAATTTTTACATAATGAGCAAGACCTGAAGTTAGTGAAAAATCACACCGAAACATCAAGTGTTTTTTTGACACGAGCACGGGTTACTCATCGAGTGGAAGTAGAGCAGAATTTCTCCATCGGTGACAGTCAGGGCCTGGTAACAAGGGCATGCCCGGTCGCTGCCCCTCCTCCCTGTGGGGGGGGGGCAGCATTTTCTCTCTCCCTGCCCCTTAACTCTACCGCTGTCCATGACGTTTGCTTGTAATCTTGGCTGGCTTTTTCAAAGTGGCTTGTCATTAGGTGAGCACAATGCCTCCGCCGTCAAGTTGGCGTACATTCAGCTAAGGAACATTGCCAAATTCGGCCGACTTGGACTATAGTACGATAGCCAAACTAGTGTGTGTGTGTGTGTGTGTGTGTGTGTGTGTGTGTGTGTGTGTGTGTGTGTGTGTGTGTGTGTGTGCTTGTCTGAAATCGCCCGAGGATTACTGAAGGCCCTTTATTCAGACTCTGGACCTGTACCCTGCATCGCCACCAGCTGGTGCTAAACTCACCAGCTTATCTTGGCTAAATTAACAGGGCAGCTGCCACATCACACCACTTTAGTCTGAGCTTATCTGGCTTATCACACATTTAATCGACTTCCAGATCCTTTCTCTAGCCTGAAGGTCGCTTCACTCGACAGCACACCTCTCCGATCTTCTTGCTCCCGTGTGCTCTTATACCACCCGCTATTCTGCTTTTTTTTTAGTCATCGGTCCTTTGAAATAACTTGGTGATTGGACCTTCAGTTTGTATACACTGAAAGTCAGGAACCCTCTTTCTGCTGGTGTCACCACTTGTATTGACAGCTAAAGATGCACCCGTTCTGCTCAGCTTTCTCAGCGTCATGCACTGAGGCTTTCTTTTTCCCCCTGTTTACTTTGAGTGCTTTCCTATGCACGATGATTCACTGCATGCTATTAACCAAGGGTCCTACTAACCAGTGGCCCGAGGGGCTTTCTGTATGCTCTTACATGCTTGTCTAAGCATGATGCCCTGCTTGTCACTAACTCATGGTTGTTGCATCTCATGCAGCGAGTTTTAATGTACCTGAACAGAATTCGGTTCTCTTATGACACTGTGCAAAAAGCTTATTATTAATTTCGTCATTATTGGTGTCGTTAATTTGGGTTTCACTTAACTGGGGTCTTCAGTGATGGTGGAACTCGATAGTTGCTATGACATTTATAAAAATTTAATAAATTCTAGTCTCGAAGCTTAACCGTCAGCCGGATCTACACGGCACATCACTATAGATGTCCGAAAGGCATACAGTATCTTAGCACTTAGAAAGAAAGGGTATTTCATGTCGTCATCTGAAGTTGAAAACCGACACCAGAAATTGGAGGCTGGTGTCACACCACTTGAGCCTGTTGATGATGAGGAGGAAGAAGACGATAATGGCGACGACAGAGATTATAAGAACATTGGTTGTAGTAATCATGTCGTTGTATTTGTGTAGGTTTGTGTACATGCTCTCAACATGCTGAAAGTGTTTTATCCCCTGTAAGCAACGGCTGTGAGTAGACAGGTGTGCATGCACACAGTAGCATGCACTTGTGAGCATTTGCACGTCTGTGTAAAGGAGAGCGTGTGTGGCCCATTGCTTGCTCACGTGCATGTGCGAGCAGGTGCACGATCGTTCGTATGCAAGCACATACACGCTCGTATGTGCGAGCATGTGTGCTCAGTCGTCCTGACAAAGGCAAGTCGCAGGGTAAATGGACTTTCACGGCTATCAGTTTAATACCCGTGCATATTTATTTAGTTAATATTTATACATTTATTTTAAATAAATAAATATATCTATTTATTAATAATTTATAAAATTAAAAACAATTTTATTTATAAAAAATATTTTATTGAATATTTAAGATGTATTTAATATTTATATTTAATACCTGTGTTGTGCGTTTTGTTATGCTTCGTAGGATTCTTCATGGAGCAGAAGCAGCAGCAGCTGCAGTGACAGCATAACTGACTCAACGGTCTCACTAAACGTCATCACTGTGACTCTTAACACAGGTGATCGCATTATTTCTCAATTCTACCTTCCCGCTCCGAGGTTCTCGGGTGCAATTTCTCATACAGACCCCGAGAGGCTCTCGGGTGCCTGGCCACGTGCCACCAGCCCTGGCTGGTGATGTGGCTGTTCTCTTTCCATGCTCTTGGCCGCTCGTGTGCTATGGCCGACACCGGTGATGTATTAGAACAAGGGGACAAAGATATATAGCTGAGGACCAAACCGAGTTTTGAGATGCAAGGAAAGAGGGCGCCAGCATCGTTAAGTGGGACCAGGCTAGGTGGTGCACTTGATGATGCCGTGCCAGTTGGTCGTGTCTCTCTCCTCTCTTCCCTCTCTCTCGTCCACTCTCTGTGTCGTCTCTCTCCCTCTCTCTCTCTCTCTCTTTCTGTCTTTCTCTTTCTCTCTCTTTCTGTCTCTATATCAATCCCATTTCTCTATTGTTCTCTCTCTTCCCCTCTTTGTCTCTCTCCACCATTGTATCTGCCTGTTTTTGTCTCTATTGGCAGGCTGCCTGTTGGTCCCTATATCTTAGCCCATGCTGCCATCGATGTATCACCTTTTTCGCTGGCAGAGTGCGCGCGTGGCTGATTTTTTGGTTTGCTTGCAAATAGTGACTCCCTTGTTAACGTTTGTAGATGCCACTAATTTCTTGGGTATAAGTCTTGTTGGTCAGAGTGGCAGCAATGGGGATGGTGGAATCTATGTCGGATCTGTAATGCAAGGGTAAGACATCTCTCTAAGCCGATCGATACTGGCCTCTATGATTCTCCAGGCGACTTGCAGCTCAGAAGCAAACATCGTTCACGTACCTGGTGGCTAATGTCTGGGAGGCCATCATTGCTTGGCTTGGAATTGCCGAGCCAGCCTCGAGCCAGCGAGACTCTGATTCTCGAGCAGATGTTGCTGGTGCTCTGCGCTCGTGCTCGAGCAGATATCTGGTATCTGGCAATACCTTTCGTGTCATCTGCAGCAGCGCATTGAGCATCTCTGCATGTCTCGGAGAGAGAAATATTTATCCTTAGTAATTCGACGTGGCGGTACTCATTCCAGCGTCAAATGCAGGCCGCAGATGAGGCAGTTCTGTTGCCTTGGGGTCGAGGAGGCAGGCATCGCCGAAGTCGCAAGCTGCTATGCTGATCGTTCCAGTCGCTATGCTGCGAGTGCCTAATCCGGCTTCACCGGCTCTTGGTCTGATCGTAAATGCCATTCATGAGAGAGAGAGAGAGAGAGGGAGAGAGAGAGACAGAGGGAGAGAGAGAGAGAGAGAGAGAGAGAGAGAGAGAGAGAGAGAGAGAGAGAGAGAGAGAGAGAGAGAGAGGGAGAGAGAGACAGAGAGAGACAGAGAGAGACAGAGAGAGACAGAGAGAGAGAGAGAGAGAGAGAGAGAGAGAGAGAGAGAGAGAGAGAGAGAGAGAGAGAGAGAGAGAGAGAGAGAGAGAGAGAGGGGGGGAGAGACAGAGAGAGGGAGGGAGAGAGAGGCCGATGCCCATCGAAGGAAAGGGGCCCCTTGTTTAGGCGATCCTCACGTGTCAGTTGTTGCATTGCATCAAGCCTGTGTTGGATGCTGCAAAGAGGATCGTGGCATAGTTTTTCACGGTTTTGCACGCCGGCGTGCCGAGCACTGTGGTATGGGCCCCGATGGGGCTGCACTCGTGCCAGTGTAATAATAATAATTATAATTATGCACTTTATAAAGCATCCTCAGAGAACTCAATCTCTTTCTAGGCGCTTTACATTTGCTGCAAATGGAAACGCGATTGAATGGTGAGTAATATCGTGCTAAGTAAACAACACGAATAACATGGTTAGGGGTGAGATGCTCAGGGTCAGAATTCAAGTGTGGTTAGTGGCAGCATGCACAGTGTCAGCACGCATAAGCACATGAAGGACGAATCTCGGGGGTCCACTAAATGCTGTCCTAAATAAGTGTTTAAAGTTCTTTTAAATGTGGTCAAGTCAGGGTTGTTCTGACGCAAGTCGGGAGTGAGTTCCAGGCTTTGGGAGCATACAAACTAAATGCACGGTCTCCAAAGGATTTGAGGTTTGTATGAGGTATTGGTAAACGGTTGGATTCCGAAAAGCGGGTGGTACGATACTTGGCCTGGTGGGGGAGTAGATCTAAGAGAGGCTGGAGCCAAAGAATGAGGTGACCTAAAAGTGAGCGACAAAACCTTGAAGTCGATTCGTTGCTTGACTGGTAGCCAGTGCAAGTCGGCGAGAAGTGGTGTGATGTGGCAACTGCGACGCTCACGACAGACAAGCCTAGCTGCAGGGTTTTTCACCAGCTGTAAGCGCCTGATTGCACATGCCGGTAGGCCAGCAAGCAACGAGTTACAGAAGTCAAGACGGGATGTCACATAGGCATGGACCAACTTAGACGTGGTATCCTTATCTAAACAAGCCCGAACTTTAGCAATGTTATGTATCTGTAAGTAGGCAGACTTGATTGTGGATCTGATGTGGTCGTCTAACGAGAGGTCACTTTGGTACATGACCCCTAGATTTTGAGCTAATTCAACAGATGTCCTGGCAGAGCCAATTTTGAGCGGTTAGCCTTTCCAATTTCTGAATCGCACTGAGTTTGCCCATAACTAATAAGTTAGTTTAATCATCGTTTAGTTTAAGTGTATACCCCCCTCCCAGCCTCTGCTCGAAAGCTTGTGCCACATATGACCGAGGGCTCGTCGAGCCGAGCCCCCATCTGCCCCTCTGCCTGCAAGTGCAGGTGCCGCCGCCTGGCTGGCTGGCTGCTGTGTCTCGGGGTCGTCTCCCCTGTCTGTGCTTCTCTCACCAGCTGATCTGCTGAAAGGGAAAGAGCAGCAGCAGCCAGCAGCAGCTCCGGATCTCGCCAGAAGCAGATGCTGGTGTCGTCAGGTGGTTGCCAAACTGCTCCGAATGCTGCTCGGATAAGGCGATCTAGGCATCGGCACGCGCATTGTGCCCCTATCATACGCCAGTGTAAATTAGTCTGCTGTGTTTGGTTATCTCCGGCAGGCAAGGCCGTCGGGCATGGGACACGAGCATGTATGCTCATTTGTGTGGGGCTGCTCCATCGGATTAGGACCAAATTCAGCCAGTCTCCAAACGTAACCCGAATGTGCTTGCACGGTCGTCGGCTTGAGTGGGTTGCCCATAGAGGTGACTGGAGCCAGTCCGACCAGTGAGCCTTCTCCTTCTTCTCGGGTAATAATCATGCTTGATCAGGCAACATGTCTCATGTCTAGAGATGGAAGTAGGACAGATGGAGGGAAGGTGGGAGCGAATTCAATGCCCACGTTGAGCATAAAACGTAAATGTCTTTCCTCTTTCTTCTCGGCTCGGCTTCTTGTCGAGTAAAGAGCATTTACTTGCAGATGGAGCCTAGAACTCGCTCCCATCTCTCCTACCTCTCTCGTACATCCATTCCCCCTCTCCCCTTCCTTCTCCCATCCTCTCTCCTCCCTCTGTCCTCTTGCCTCCCTCACCCCCTCCGTGCTCTCTCCCCCGCACTTCCTCCTCCCTTCCCGGTCACTCTCTCCCTTCCTCTGTCGGTCTCCACGCTCGGAACAGTAACTGCAAAGCAGCTCGGTGGGCATGCAGCTCAGTGCCCCTGTGCTTGCAGCTTTGCGCTCTTTACGCTAGATTGTCGTTGTGTGCAGGCGATAGGCTTTTTCACCAAGAGTTAATACGTGCAGTAATCTACCGTCTGCTATCCACCTTTTGAATTATTTATTGTTCATATTATGTTCGGGGGTGTAATGTAATTTATCGGTCTGTGACTCCACAAAGCCACTAAGTGATCAGGGCCGTGATAGCCTAGGAGGTAAAGTGCTCGCTCTTTACTACCGAGGTCCCGGGCTCGATTCCTCCAGTGGGCGATCCTTTAGTGCCAAACTGCAAGCAGTGGTGATAGCCGTTGATAACTGACAGTGACAGGTCATCTGCTGCTATAAAAATGAGGCTGTTAAATCAGCTAATATTTTATCTTTTTTTTCAAGTGGGTGTTACGCTGGCTGCAGCCAACAGACTTCATCTCTCGTGACAAAGAGCAAGTGAGAAGCATAGCTGTGTCAGATGGGCGAGCATGGAAGTGAATAGGATGGGACTAGCACTGCTGGATGTCCGTAGAGGACCTAAGGGCTCAAGGAGGCTGAAACTGTGGCAGTAGTTCTGCTAGATATAAAGGGACCAAGTTACGGCCGGTGTTGTGGGTCAGTGTAAGAATTTTACTCTTCATGCGAGTATCAACCTGTACCCATTGATGCTCATTCAGCAAATTAAACACGGCTGAATCTCTTGAATTCGTTTACCAACCTCTCAGCTGTATTCTTTACAGGCTGCAGAGGCTTAATTCCTTCTTTCGGTAGAAAGCTAAAACTGAATCGAAGTAGTGCAGCCTAGACAGAACGAGGCTAGCAAGATCATTAGCCAGCCACCTGGTAGGCAGTCCCAAATCCTGGATTGGGATCAAACGTGGTGGCTAGCTGTGGAAGAGGTCTTCTAAATTAATACAACTGTTAAACCTTAAGCACTTATTAAAGAGTACACCTAAATTCCAACTTCCTGAAGGCGGTCACACTGTAGCATCACACATTAGAAGAGCAAAGTCTCCTAGTACCGTCTTAGTTGCCGATATTTAGGATCGAATGTCTCCAACGCAAGCATTCAGTTTATCAGTTGGTGAAGCGGATTGCGATGGTTTATAAGACCCATATAGCTGGGTTTTGGGCTGCATAGAAGTGGCAGCCGATCACGATGGGCCCAGATCACTTTTTTGAGAGGTTCTTTTTATATGAGGAATGGCAAAGGATCGAGAATAGACCCTCATAGAACTCCACACGTGACTGATGAATAGACTCTTATTATGGATTTCGACAGGTGACTAGAGTGGTCGACGAGACGTGGCCACCGCACGAAAGAGACTGAACACGATCGGGCAGTACGACTCAAGCCACGCGTGAGCCTCATTTACCAGACCGATCGTGTTCAGAGGTAGAATTTCGTGATCAATAGTGTCACACGCAGCAAGGTGCGGCTGAAGCGCACTGGTCGGGCGCTAGCCAAGCGTTAGGTCGTGCACGGCTACAGTGGTGATGACGATTCTGGCGATACCTGTCGCGCGACCCCGTTTTGCTGTGAACTGTTTTTTCAAGTGTCAAAAAGTAACTGAACTGTGCACGGGTGTGTCCAAAGTAGGCTATGGCCAGAAGCCTCGACTGTCGGCTGCATGGCAAAACCGGTCCGCACTGCGAATGTCAGCCGGGAAGCGCATTACTCTAGGAGACTCGGGTAATAGTAAAAGATGAGCAGACGCTTGCTGTGCTTGGTGCAGTGACCCCCTTGCAAAGCGAATCTCCGATTGATTCTATTCAACGATGCAATCATTGTCCTGCAGACTGTCAGGGGCTTATTAGAACTGCCTTCGTACAATTTGTTGCATGCATGACTTTGTTAAAAAAAGCAGCCACTCTTGTTAGAGCAGCCGTGGGTAGTAATTTTGCTAGCACGACTAGTCGTACGTGGAAGTGGCTGCTGCTGGCTGTGCAGAACTCCAAACATGCTGCCATGTCTGGTAGTTCGAGTAGCATCGAGTCGGTCGAGACCGTCAGCCAGTCACCTGGCAATCGTGCTACCGTCGTCGACGACCTTTCAAGTTTTGGCCCATTCATTCTGATCGCCCCTTTAATGAGCAGTCATCGAATTCTGCCTATCGTGAGAGCAAGGGACTGCAATGGCTTGGAGGATGTTGCTAAGTCTCTGGTCCTCTGTAGTAGCGCTCGAGGCTTGCAAAACTGCCGCTTGGCAGGGCTGCCATAAAAGGTCAGTGGGCCACTGTCGGCAGAGCTCCCCAGCTGACGGCAGCACGAGCTCATAGCTCGAAATATAGCAGCTCTGAATACTGGTGGAAATATCAGTTGACTGTAATCTGCCGACATTGGCAGCATCTGGGCGTGACTCGTTTGCCTTGCATTTGAAAATGGCTCTGCGTTTGGAAATCCGGCAATCAACCCATGCAAGTGGCAGCACAGCACGAGTTTTATAACCGTGCAGCCGCAGGGCCCAGCGACGGATCACGTGTTCCTGCGGCTGAGCTGGTGCTCGACCGTGAAGCCAGTGGCCCAGCGATGCACGGTCTTGTTAGGAAGCGTTGCCCCTGCATCATGCAGTGGACTCAAGCCCAGGGATCCATGTCCACGGTTTCGGGTCCTGCACCAGGCGATTCCTTATTGCCCACTGCAAGAATGGTGGCCTCTGCGGCTCTACTGCCACAATTTGCATGAAGCTGTTGAGTCAACCAAAAGTTACTTTTGTTTTATTTTGTCATATTTTGCTGCCGGCAGGGGCGCCGTGGACATGGATGGCCGAATCGAGGCTGGAGACATGATCCTCGAGGTGAACGGCCAGAGCTTCGATCGCCTGAGCAACGACGAGGCTGTGCACTTGCTGCGCGATGCTGTCAAAAAGCCTGGGTAAGCTGCCTGCAGTGCTGCTGCTGCATCTGCTGCCGATGCATCAACATCCCGAATTGAAGGCTGTAGCAGGTGGGACTCACTGCCGAATGCCACGGACTTTACTTCTGGTGCTGAAGATTTTTAGCAGTGGAGTCGACATATCGTTCGTCAAGCGAGCACACACACACACACACACACACACACACACACACACACACACACACACACACACACACACACACACACACACACACACACACACACACACACACACACACACAGGTGTGCATGCACATACCCACATCCTTGACGTATATGCACCCATGCATAGTTTTGGCCTATGGCTTTTGGTCCATAATTATAGTTATAATGCTAATAATAATATTAATAATAAAGGCAGTTATATAACACCCTGAGAGAACTAAATCTATATTTCTAGGCACGTTACAGATATTAGAAAGGAATCATGTCAGTTGGTGAGTGATGACATTCACAGTGTCAGCACGCATAAGTACTATACAGAGGACAACCCACTCGGACAAAACAAATGCTGTGACGAACGAGTAGGGTTTTACCTTCTTTTTAAATGTTATCAAATCAGGAGATGTCGTGACGTCAGTCGTGAGTGAGTTCTGGGCTTTAAGAGTGTGCAATAATATAAGGCACGGCAGACTTCGAAGGATTTGAGGTTGGTTAGAGGCACTGTTATATGACTTGAGTCAGAAGAGTAGGTTGTGCGATATGTAGCCTATTTTTTTTTATTTCTGATTGTTATGCCAGAGCAAGATCACGAGCCGACATACACGTGAGCAGCAGAACCTTGAAGTCGATGTGCTGCTTGATTGCAAGAGCAGATCGATGAGTGTGGCGTAGTGTGACAGTTGCAGCGTTAGCGACTAACAGGCGTAGCTGCATAGTTGTGCCCCTTCTTCAAGCGCCTTCTTGCTTAGGCACGAAGACCTGCAAGTAGTCACCTACATAAGTAAAGACGGGATGTCATTAATGCAAGGACCAGCTTGGCTGTGGTATCCTGGTCCAAGATGGCCTGCATTTTCTCAATGGCACTTGGCTAAAAAAATAAGCCGACTTGTTTGTAGATCTGATGTGGTCATGTAATGTATCTCCGTCTGGAACTCCACAAAGCCACAAAGACTATGTGGGTGTTACGCAGAAGAGTTTTGTATAGTGAGTGCACTCACAGCCTAAGCGGCTTTCGGTACGCATTCGGTAGCCAGCATATTTCATCTTATGCAACAAAGAGAAAGTGGGAAGCATAGTAGAGCCAGGAGAGCAGTTGAGGTAGTGAGTAGCATGGAAGTAGCAGCTCAGGACGGCTGAAAGAATGTGCCATAGTCGGCAGCAGGAGAGTAGTTGTCGTTCTGTACGAATCATGGAAACGAGTTCCGAAGTCTAGGACCTGCAGAGCTAATGCTTCTGTCGCCAACGGTCATCGAGTGAAAGGTCACTTCGGTACAAAACACACTGGCTATATAGATACTTCAGGAGGCATGCTAGATGAGCCAATCTTGGGGTCAAGTTTTCAACTACTGTGTTCTGAGGCTGCAGCTTCAGATCAAAGCAAGTCGCTTGCAATAAGACAGATAATCCCTGCTCTGCAGGGATTATCTGCAAATATTGTCGACGTTTTTCTTGCGCTTTTCGTGGCACGGGAACTTTGTGCACTTTGCACTTTTGCGGGTTTTGGTCCTTGTACTGCCTACGCAAGCATAGCTGGTCTCAGTAGTAAAACCATTTGCATGCCATCAATCAGTCACCGGCGAGGGAGCGATCTCTTTCTGTTAAAGTTCAGGGAGCAATGTCTTGCAGCTTGAGTTAAGGTACTTAAGAGATTTCTGGAAGGGGCTCGAGGTCAGGGGGAATTCAGCAACTGGCAGCATTCATTTAGAGCTCTGTGATCGCCTACACGTCGGGCCTCCTCCGATCGACTTGCAGGTCTGTGACGCTCGTCGTCGCCAAATGCTGGGAGGCCGGCCCTCCGATGACAACGCCCACGACACGAGAAGCAGATCGGCGCAGCAACGCCGCATTTCTCACCCCAAGGCAGGAGCCGGTGCGGCCGATCGACCCTTTCGCCTGGGTGGCGCACACCACTGCCCTGCAGAATCAGGTCACTGCCACCGCAGCCGTCGTCCTAGTGCCGACGCCAGCAGCGGGAGGCAGGCCAGATTCGCGCCACCGTCAGCCTGCCCCCACAGGTGCCGCTCTGCCGCACGATGCGAGGCACGGCGGCGGCTCGTTTGACAGCCCGTCGACTTGCTCGTCGGGCGATGCCACGCTCCTTCCTGACGCGGCGTGTAAGTTTCGCTTTGCACAGTCTGCGGCTGAAGGCTTTGCCTGGGTGGCGGTACGCTGGCGCTACGCAGCGCCTGTTTACCAGGCCTGTCGTTACTTGCCGGGAAGCTTCTGCCGGAAGCTCGGATGCCCGTCGTTTTGCAGATGGCGCCTCCCAGCGTTTTGCGGCCGGTGCCACTGCTGCTGTGCAGCCCGACGCGGCTGCCGTCGTGGCAGCCATGGTGCGCCCGGATTCGGGTCTCGACGTTCGCGATCGAACGTGGCTCAAGGTCACGATACCGTCAGCATTCATAGGTAAACCAGTTTGATTTGTTCGTGTCCACTTGTGAGGTGGGTGCATGTTTCGAAAGTGTGGTTGTCTGTGCGCGTGCATGCACGTGTACACGTGTCTGTGTGTGCATGCATGCACTAGGGCAGACTGGGGTTTCTCGTCAGCTTGTGGTCCAGGCAGCCAGTCGCCTCCTGCTCAGCGCCTAAACCGAGCTGCAGAGCAGCCATAGCAGCTGGCCTCCTCTTTCTTCTGCCGTTGCTTAACTTCTTAGTCAATTAACTTCTTCCGGCAATGTCTACAGTGTCTGCAATGTCCACAGTGTCGGTCGCAGTCTATGCACTGTCGTTGGTCACTAACCCTCGAAAGGGTTGTGAGTGCCTGGGTGTTTCCACGGCTGCACAGCTCTGCGATGCTGACCAGCGTTGCTGATGTACTATTGAGGGTAGACCCTCTTGCTGGGGCAGTGTATACCTAGTGCAGCAGTGTAGTGCAGCTGAGCCGCCACCGACTGTCGGGCCGTGCAGCCACCAGTCGGCGGAAAAAAGGAAAGCCATCGTGTCAGGCGGCCGTCTATGCAGATAATAATAATAATAATAATGATAATAAAGAGCAGAGGGGGCGGCGTTGCCTCCTGGTGTCGCCCGTGCAACGAGGGTCGTTGCTGTAGATAGCTCGTTGCCAAACGGCAGCAGACGGAAAGCCATGAGGCATGAGAGAGAGGGGAGAGAGAGAGGGGAGAGAGACAGAGACACAGAGAGACAGAGAGGAGAGATAGAGAGAGAGAGAGTGAGAGAGACAGAGACAGAGAGTGGAGATAGAGAGAGAGAGAGAGAGAGAGAGAGAGAGAGAGAGAGAGAGAGAGAGAGAGAGAGAGAGACAGAGAGACAGACAGACAGACAGACAGACAGACAGACAGACAGACAGACAGAGAGAGAGAGAGAGAGAGAGAGAGAGAGAGAGAGAGAGAGAGAGAGAGAGAGAGAGAGAGAGAGAGAGAGAGAGAGAGAGAGAGAGAGAGAGAGAGACAGAGAGAGAGAGAGAGGGAGAGAGTGAGAGAGAGAGAGAGAGAGAATCCAAACTGCCCACTCTGCCCAACGGGAGTGCTGGAGTGTCCG
This sequence comes from Cristatella mucedo, assembly GCA_009760855.2. Taxonomy (NCBI): domain Eukaryota; kingdom Metazoa; phylum Bryozoa; class Phylactolaemata; family Cristatellidae; genus Cristatella; species Cristatella mucedo. The sequence continues at coordinate 2,534,548 of WPIO01000001.1, read as the reverse complement.
AATGTGCATTAATGGACCCGATGTTCTCCGGACGAACTCGCCGCCGCGAGAGGCTGGTGCTTAGCCAGCCGCCGGACATAGGAGTTCCGCTCTAGTTCCGCATCAGCGCTATTGATGCTCCGACGGGTTCTAGGTTCGGACCTGGTAGACTGGCTGCTCACTCGAGTTCGGGGCTTCGTCGATCGCAGCGAGGCGTGCAGCTACGCGGCAGGCCTGCTGAAAGCCGGCTACATTCAGCACACGGTCAACAAAGAAGTGTTCTCGGAGCAATGCTACTATGTCTTTGGAAGTTTGCCGCCGCCGAACAGCAAAGGTATGCGTGCGCGCGAGCTTTGCTGCACACTGCCCAGTGGTGCCTCTAGGTGAATGAGAATGTCGCACGCCTCTCTAGTTAGGGACGTTGCTGTCACTTGCAGTGAAGACGTTCCTGCTGCTGTCATGTATTAGCGGGAGGCTGAGGCACAGTCACTGCAGCTGTAGCACTGCTAATCTGCTTAATCGAAGGAGCCCCCTGTGGTTAAAAAAATGATGATAACTAGTCCTTTGCACAGCATCGTGAGAGAGCTAAATCTCTACGACTCTGCAAGAGAACCAATATCCAAGACTTAGTGACAAGTTAATTAGAAAGCCCAAGGCAAGTATGCAAAAGACACAAGCACCAATCTAAGACAAGCACGCAAAAGAGCACGCAGGAAGGCACTCTGGGCTGCTGGTTAGTAGGAGCCCTTATCAAGGAATCATGCACCGAATCATGCACAGATGTGCCCTCAGGTAAAAAGACACTTGCAGGGGACGCTGAGCGAAACACGCGTTTCTTTAGCTGGGACTTGAATGATGCCTAGTGACGCAAGTTGATGGTGACAGAAAGCTGAAGTGAGTCCGCGACTTGTTGGAGCATATGAACAGGAGGTCCGTTTCCTAAGTCCATTCCATTTAGTGCGAAGGGCGTCAATACGACTGCAGCAGCCGATAGGCAGGTGGGGTGAGTGCGCACCAGAAAAGGTCAGATAGGTCGGCTGGTGAGTGTGGAGAGTGCAGCGACCTGCGAGCAATATAAAGGTCTTAATAGTAATAATAATACATTTGTATATCGCCGTCAGAGAAGTTAATCTCTTTCCAGGCACTTTATATTAGCTGCAAAGGAAGCAGCATCAAATGGTTAGAGGTAGCATGTTCAATGTCAACAAGCATAAAATGGTTAGGGGTGACATACATAGGGTTAGCATGCAAATATGGTTAGTGTCAGCATGCTTGAGTATACAAAGGACTAATCACATGCACCCACTAAATGCTATGATAAATATATGCGTTTTAGCTTCTTTTTAAATGTCGTCAATTCAGGGGATGTCATGACGCAATTAGGGAGTGATTTCCACTCTTTGATACATGCTAACTAATAGCATGGTCTCCAAAGGATTTAATGCTTGTATGAGGTATTGGGAAACGATTAGATTCTGAAAAGCAGGTGGCACGATGCTTATCCTGCTGGGGGAGTAGATCTGATAGGTAGGCTGGGGCCAAAGAATGAAGGGACTTAAAAGTGAGTGACAAAACCTTGAAGTCGATGCGTTGCTTGACTGAGAGCCACTGCAGGTCGGCGAGAAGTGGTGGGACGTGGCAACTGGTCCAACCACGACAGACAAGCGTAGCTGCTGAGGTTTGCACCAGCTGTAAGCGCCTTGAGTGCACAGGCCTGGAGACCAGCAAGCAGTGAGTTACAGAAGTCGTGACTGGATGTAAAAAATGTATGGACCAATCTAGATGTGGCATGCTAGTCTAAGCAAGCAGCTGACTGTGACTGAAAAGCTGACGTGGTCATCTAATGAAACGTTGCTTTGGAACAGGACACCCAGATTTTGTGCAGATTCAACAGTAGATATGCTGGTGGAGCCGATTTTGAGCGGCAGGTTTTCCAATTTCTGAATCACACTTGGTTTGCCCATAGCTAGTAAGTGGTTTTGTCGTCATTCAATTTAAGAAAGTTGTCTGCCATCCATTTGGTAATGTCATCAACATATGCAGCAAGGGTGTGTAGAGAATTCGACGTGCTAGAGGGCTGGGAGAGATCAAAGCAGAGGTACAAGTTGGTGTCATCTGCTTAGAAGTGCAAGCCTAGATTGTTCTGGCGATCACATGGGCAAGAGGGAGAGTTTAAACTGGGAAAAGAAGCTGACCGAGCACGGAGCCCTGAGGTACACCCGTACTTGAGGGATGCCTCGGATGATCTTTGTCTGTCCACATCAATACTCTGTAGTCTCCCGCTGAGATAGAACTTAAACCATTGCAGTGCCAGTGGTGCCCAGGCGAGACGAGGGGCACTCGAGAAGGACTTGGTATCGATAATAGCAACAGCTGCCGAAAGATCGAGCACTCTGGGGAATGATTAGCTCAAAAACCAAGCTGGAACTTATTGGCAAGGTTTGAAGTTTCAATATATGAATTCCAAACTGGTCTGCCACGACTGTTCCAGTGTCTTTGATAAGAACAGTAGAAGGGAAACTGGGCGGTAGTTGCTCAAGCTCTCTTGGTCTAGTGTTGCTTTCTTAAGTAGCGGCCTGACTACAGCCTTTTTGAAAAGTCTGGGGCATGACCTGAGGCTAATGACATATTTGGGATGTTAGTTATGCAAGGCAGTAGCAGAAATATTCGTCGTAGAAGCAAGATAGTGGGAGTAGGGTCTAGAGAACTAGCTATCTTCTTTGATTGGGATATTAACTTCAAGATGAGGTCACTCGTGGCCTCCTTGAATGTAGACATTGAGGTGCTGCACGGAATTGAGGGAAAGGATTGCTGAAGGGATGCTTCGATTCTAAGGATAGACTCCCTGATCTTGCCTATATTGTTGGCAAAGAAGCTAGAGAAGCGATCGGCTAGATCGCACAAGTATGACTAGGTTAAGAGCTAACCTGGAGTGATTAAAGGAAATGGTTGATCGGAGACATATGCATTTTTCGATTGTGCACATGTGATTAAACAATGTTTTTTTAGAAGCTTGACCTGGCCTTTGCTAGGATTGATTGGTACGATCTGCCGTAGTCCTCATACGGCTGTCGATACACGGTATGTCAAGCTTGGTCTTAGTAGACCTAGCTTGTTTAGTGTCTGCCGTTAACCATAGACCCACAATGCGCATAGTCAGAGGTGAAAACTCATTAGAGCATGTCAGCTAGTGTAGCGTCGAAGCAATCTACCAATGATGATAGGTCGAAAGGGGGGACTGAGAAAGCAGAGGCAAAGATGATATTTTCGCACGGACGGCATCGATGTCAAGGGCCTTGAGGTTTCACAATTTGCAGGTGTCTTTAGATGCTTGGGAGGGCAAACATGGTAGTCTGAATGGTATCTGCACGTGGTCAAATACCCAGAATTAGGTGTAATTAGGTGTAAGAATTAGGTGATGATAGCATCTAGTTTTTAGGAAAACATTTAGTCGAGTGTGTGACCCTTGATGTGAATAGGGTCATGCAAATGAGCCACCAGAGAAATGACTCAGTCAGTACACGAAATTCGGTACTGAAGGCGTCAGATAAGTTATCAAAATGAATGTTAAAGTCGCCCATAACGAGTAAAGATTGCTTTCTTGCACACAGAATCGAAATGAGATCAGAGATAACCTTCGACTTAACTATGGAAGATACGTTCGGGCTTACGTGGTTTCACATGCACGTGCGTGCTTCTGCATCTGCCTCTGTGCTGCATGTGCCACCTTGCGTATCTCTTTGCCCTGTCTGTATAGTGTAGGCAATCTCCTCTTTGCTCTTTGTTTAGTGCAAAATGGCAGCAGGAGCTACTATGCCAATCCGGCTTGTGCCACATCTCCGACTGATACGCTGCCACCGAGGCATGCTGCGCCGCAGCCGTACGCTGTTAGCTCCGTGCTGCTGCCGAACAGCGGCCATCTTGGCAAGAGCTTAGCATCATCGAGGCAGGGCGACAGATCGTGGGGTAAGGCTGCGACGACGCGCCATCTTGCCTCTGCTGCTGCTCTACCGCTGCTTTTGCTGCCCCGTGCTCCAGCCTGCTCGATCGTGGGTGGCTTTGCCGCTATTGTGCGTTGACTCCTTTTAGTGGTTCCCACTTTTATGCCCCAAGCTCAAGATTGCACTGCCAGGCGCGTGCGTGCACTCGCTCGCGCCTGCTTGGTGCGTGTTGTTGCTGCGTCGTCGGTGGCACATGATTCTCGCGACGAGCAAGCAGTAAATCTTCTGCACCTCTGCAGAAGAGCGATCACCATCTTCTGCACATCTGCAGGCTTGTGCCGCCTCTTGTTCGGCGCTAGGCCCCATGTGCAAATGTCGGCCACGCCGATTGCTGCTCGGGCAAGCTCACTGACTAGCGCGCTCGCTCGCCTTTGCAAACCTAGAGCTGTCCTTCCCGACCCTCTCGAGGTGTCCTGTTGCAGATTTCACAGTCATGACGTTTATAGAATTGCCTCTGCGATTGATTGCTGTCGGCTCACTGTCAGCAGTGTTGCTTCAGCCGAGCACAGGCCACGATGCCGTGATACTGTCTGCCTTTAGTTCGCCAACAAAGACAGCCGTCACTAGTCTCTAGAGCAGTCTCGAGGTGCATTGCCTTAAACTTAAACTTGGCCGGCAGCTGCTTTGGCTGTTCCGTGACGCAAAGGACTCGCGCATCCGCTTCGATCATCCAGACGATCTAACTATCGACGACCGCAGGGCCTCCAGCTCAAGCCACATGCTGCCGTCGGGCCGCACGTCCCCTAATAATGATGATAATTAATTGCAGGTTGTTTGTATAGTATCCTAAGAGAACTAGCTCTCTATGTAGGCGCTTTACCAATAGCTGCAGGAGAATCAATAACCAAGTGTTAGTGACATGAAAAAGGTATCGTGCATAGACAAAGCTCACCAAAGCAAATCAGTATCAAGCTTAGGCCTGCATGCAAAAGCACAAAAGATGCCAGCCCTGGGCCAGCGTTCAGTAGGACTTTTGGATATTCACGTGCACTGAATCATGCTGTCAGGTAAGCAAGCAAAGAACTCGAGGATAAATAGAACAAGCAAAGTACTGGGGCAAAGGGAAAGCTGACCTGAAGAAAATGTGTCTTTAGTGGTTGAAACGTTAAGGATGCCAGATCAGTGTAGGTAGTGACTGTAACCGGAAGTGAGCTCCAGACATTTGGTGCATACAAGCTCAATGAGAAGAAGAAAAAAAGTATTTTAGTTTCGTGCGAGGGACTGTAAGATGGCTAGATGCTGAGGAACTGGTATTGCAAGGGCACGTGACCGAAGGAGCAAGCTGTAAGGTAGGCTGTTGCAAGCGAGTAAAGTGACCTGCAGGCCAGACATTAGATCTTGAAATTGATTCGATTCTTGTCAGGAAGCCAGTGAAGCTCTGACAAAAGTGGTGTGCTGTGGCTGCCATGCCGTTGACGGTAGACCTTATGATCTGAGTTTGACGCTCGTTGCAGACGATAAAGGGCACTTGCCGGGCGGGAGTCCTGAACAAAGGGATTGCAGCGATTTCGACACAATGTCACAAACCTGTTTACTAGTTTAGATGTTGTACTCTTATCCAAGCAGGCCCTGATTTTTTGGCGATGATAGACATGTAAAAGCCAAAAGCTGTGAGCCTCGTGCTCTTTATCGAATATCGGCGATGGACACGACGTTTCCCCCTCGATTTTGAATGCTGATTTTCTTATTGCGATCAATTCCTTGGGCATCTGGATCACAGCCTGAAGCACAGTAGGCCAGTAGGTCAGTAGCAATCGAACGTCGTGAGTTGCCATTGGCAACTGGGGGACAGCAAAGGTTAGAGAAGCATCGAATGAAGACGAGAGGGGGAAGTGTGTGCTGTCTAAGAGCCAGCTGCCGTGGACGTTTCGCGCTGCCACTAGATCTGCCGTGGTCGCCTATCCTGTTGTTGTCCTCAGGAATGTCCCGGCTGCGTTCAACTAGTTGCCGAGTGGCATACATCCCGACACGCGATGGAGATTCAGTGGCAGCACTTGCTTTCCGGCTTGGGCCCAGCGTGCGTTTCCTGTGCTCACCGCTGTGCCCCGATTTTTACCCAGGAGTCGACCGGTCTCCGAATGCACCGACCGGCGGGAAATTGCCTGTGCAGCGACCGCTGGCGCTGGTCGCTGCGCGACCGATCGGTGCTGTTTCATCGGAGCTGACCAACAGCCGAGCGTCATTTCACGCGGCCATGGAGAACCCGTGGGGGCGCGACCTGTGCTCCGAGGAGGCCATGTGACGCAGAGCAAGCCAACAGACTGTGAGCCTCCTCTCGCTATGAGAGCTCGCTTTGAGAGCTCGCTCTGAGAGCCCACTCTTTGAGTCCGCTCTCACTCTGAGAGCTCGCTCTTCGAGTCCGCTCTCTGAGAGCATGCTCTCGGAGCGTGCTCTGCCCATTGGCAAGAGCTCGAGTCACAGCAGGCCAGTGGACCTTCTGCTTAACGGTCGAGTCGACGCACTTGTGCTGGGGGTGGGGGGCATCCGGACTGCAGTCCGTGGCAGATCTGAACATCAGAGCTGACGCAGCTCGCCTGAGCCTATAGCCATGCGTGCCCCTGCCGTACAGAGAGAGTGCCGTGGACTGTCGGCCTGCGGCGACAGACTCCGCAGCCGCTGATGGCAGGAGCAGCCGTCGGTGGCGCCAGCTTCGAGCGGAGACAAGTGAGACTTCGTCGGTGCATCCCTTTAGCCGGAGCTGTGGTGCGACTCGCCCGAAGTCAGCTGCGCACGGCGGCGGCCGCCTGTCGGCTCTGCTGCCTCTGCCGGGAGTAGGCACCGAGCAGAGAGCTTCCTGCAGAGAGCTCTCTGCTTGCTCGCTCGCTCGCTCGCCCGACTGCTCGGTGGACGGCTGCTGTTCGCGGTCGAGCATATATTTTTTACCTTAGCTTTGTCATTTGCTCCCTTACATTCCCGTGCATGTGACCAAGGATCGTTGGACCAACTTTTTTGTGTGCGCTAAAGCCGGATGGCCGAATGAATGCTGTTTTCATACGACTTTTGCCTTGTCGTTGGCACGGGCTGTTTGGTGGCTTTATGCCACCGAACGGCATACACGTGATAGTCCTCCTCTCTGGACCCCCGTTTCGATCGGGAGTGGGCCGCAACTGCTAATGCTTGGCCACTGAGCTTGATGGGTCAACTTGAAGCAAACTGTTTTTGAGGGCCGCATGACCGCTTGGTACCACTGGCAGTTAGCTTGTTGAGTTGGGAGACGTTGTAAGATGGCCCGTTGTGCTGTTACGAGCTTGCAAGTTACTGCTTTTTGGCCCGGGGGGTAGGAGGAGGTTAAACAGGGTGATGTGGGGTGCACCCAACCGATCTCTCCGAGATGCCACTGCATATCCGTTGCACTCCAAAGATGAGCTTAATTTCTGACTGCTACTGCTGCTCTGTCAATGGCGCCTAGCATGCTTGACTTTGAGCACTCGGAATCGACGGTCCTTGTGAAAAGCCATGCTAGGTCCTTGCTCGCTGGCTCCGCCACACTTTGCCCGTCCGAGGTGATGGCTTTCCTTATTGATGCCCGGTGATGTAGTAGTCCGTGCTATTTCGTTGAGTGTCATTGCTGACCGAGATCGCGACTCTCAAAGACAGCCCTAACTGTGTGTTCCAGTCGGGAGTGCTACAAGATGCTCAGCAATGACCACAAACTCGATCAAATATTCTCTAACGATTGTTTGCTGTTAGCTCCTATTATTACCGAATTCTGGAGATCTGACCACTTGCAGATTTCATTTAATAACAATAATATGAATAATACATTTGATATAGTACCCTCAGAGAACTCGATCTCTTTCTAGGCACTTTACATTTGCTGCAAAGGAAGCACGATCGAATGGTTAGTGGTAGCATTCTCAATGATCAACAAGAATTACATGGCTAGGGGTGACATGCACATGGTCAGCAGCTTGTGTCCTGTTCGTTATCCAAAATCCTCGGCATGTCGCGAAACCTTAGAACCCTTGACGATGATGTCCGAGCGAAAATGTCTTTCCCACCCCTGCTGCTTAATCAATTTTCTGATCTGTCCTCATTAGTGTATTGCTTACAGCAGGCAATGTTCTGGACGAGTTTACTCCCTTGACTAAGAATTCGGTTCGCCTTCGCCCAGATGGCCAGTGATCAACTCAGACATTAAAGTAGCTTGAACTAAAGCTTGAGAAAGCATACGAACGATCAGGACTGATTGTCCATCGACTGGCTTACGAGTACGTTTGCAGATTGTACCAATTCATCCAAGCTAAGGCAAACTCTCGCTTCTTTAAAAATGTGGTGGATTGACTAATGCACAATCTAAAAGGCTTATGTCGATCAACGATCTCCTTGACCGCTCCCAGTACAGCAGCACCTTAACCTGGTAACCCTTGTTGCGATCGATCTAGCAGATCGTTTCTCAAGGTTTTTTGTCAACAAGATAGATGAGATCAGAAGTTTATTCCCAAAGTTACATCCTCACTCGAGTACTCGCCCTCAGCTCCTTCCAATTCCTCAATGTCAACCTTAAAACTTGCCACGAATGACTCTCCTCGAAGTTCATCTGCCTGGCTAAGAAGACTGCCAACCCCATTGACCATGTACCTACAGATCATCTGAGACGAATGCAATTGCTGTAGCCAGGCATAACTAGCTACAAGTATGACCATCGCCTCAGGTCATGTAATCCTTCAAAAAAGCTGCTATTAGGCCACACATTAGACAAGCAGATCTTGACCAGGAAAACTTGAAAGACATGGAGCGGTTAATGGCAGACCAGCTACAGTCCGATATCATTACCTAGAGCATAGAAAGCAAGTTCCAGTAAGGTTTTTGATCAAATCTCTGAACAGAGTTGTTGCGAATGAATGGCGATCTTCTAAGGTATGCAGTCTCAGGTAAAGTGTCTGCTTGTTTTGCTCATTCGGCAGCATGTGATGGAATTGATCCGCAAGCCCTTCTTGAGCACCTCACGTCTTTGGGCATCACTGGCATCGCACAGCAATGTTTTAGGTCCTGTGACAGTGGGATACTTCAGAGCATTAATATCAACGGACACAGTCACCCGGGAAGCCTTTAAAGTTGGGGAGGGAGTTACCCCACCTGTGCTTTTTCCACTTCTTTTCACTATGTACGCACTCCCTTTTCCTGATGTGATTGCCAAGCACAGCTTAGGTTTTCTTTTTTATGCATATGACACACAACTAGCTCTACATGTGCTCTGTGCTCTGATCCCTTCAAGCACGTCAAACTCGCTCAACTTCTTTTTTAGCATGCTTTGAAGAAATTTGCACTTGGATGGCAGTACAGTTTCTCAAATTGAATGAGGGTAGAAATATCTCACTAAATGTAGGTTCAGCTAGTGTTACTCAAGAATCAGAAAAACATTCAAAATGGGCTCCGAATCTGTATGAAATCAGGGCATCCTGTTCCAAAATAACCTTCACTAGACATTAGCCGAACATTCAAGTCTTCTTACTTTTAGCTACGACGTACCATTGCAAAAATTCGGGCCGGAATAGACATATGAGTAACACATATAGGTTGGTCCCAGCATTTTTGTTTTATATCCAGTCACGATTTCTGTAACCCACCACTACTCCCAGATCTTCTGGTCCAGATCGTAATGCACTTACAGTTGGTGGAAAAGTCAGCAGCTAGGCCTTTCTGTCATTAGCGGGGCAGTTGCCACATTACATCGCTTGTTGCCGACTTGCACTAGCTCCGCGAATAAACCATCGTATCTACTTCAAGGTCACTATCCGTCACTCTTAGCTGTCTTAGTCCTCTTGCTTCGGCTTCACCTGTCCAAACTGCTTCCCAATCAGGCTCGACATTCGTACCATTCGTCCTTCTAACTCAAGTCGTGTGGCTGTACCGCAAACCAGCCTTTGGAGACCTTGACTTCAGTTGGCAAGCGTCTACAGCCGGGACTCCTCACCTCCAACTGGACGTCGCCATGTCCCTTGACTTGACGACATTTAGAAAGAAGCAAAAATCACACCTGTTCCTAATATCATTTGGTTGCTCCGTGTGAATTTTTCTTTATCTGCTAATTGTTTCCTTTGCAGCATATCGGGAAAGTGCCCAGAAAGAAATCTTAATCTCTAGGGGTCTATGCAAATTTCCTATTATTATTACTGCTACTATTATTTTAGTGTTGTTACGCCGTAGCGGCTTTGTGGCAAGTACCTCGCACGTAAAAAAAAATCAAAATCCGGCCCCTCGGGCTTTATAAAAAGAATTAGCTGATATCACAGCCTCATTCGCATTGCGGCAGCAGAGCCTTAAAGACTTTCAACTCTGCTTGCAGTTGACAATAAAGGATCGCTCGCTGCAGCATTCGAACCCAGGACCTCGGTCTTAAAGAGCGAGCACCTTACTTCCTGGGCGATCGTGGCCTATGCCAGTGGTCACCTGCCACAGTGAAGGCGCTTACTTTTGACATTCCTTCTGTGCAAAAGCGCTGCAAGCAAACGGTGAGCCAAAGCTTGAGCGCCGCTCGCCGTCGTGTCAGCCTGTGCAAATAGGCTGTGCAATGGTCGAACTCCACGTCAAGGACTCAAGTAGCGCTAGCTGAGCACGTTCGCACAATTTTTGAATCCTGTCGAGTACAGTGTGATGAATTATGAAAGGCGACTTGCTGCGGGACTCTAGCACTACCTGGCACCACTTGGTTTTGACTGCTCGGATATTCGCCTTTAGCCGGCTGCATATGCACCTTGTAGGCTACTTGCAAGGTTGTTCTTGTCTGCACTGCAGAGAGCCAGCCGATGCCCAACACCGACAGTCTATTCCAGCGCACGGAGCCCACGGGCGCACGGCTCCTTGCGGCCCTTCCTTCTCCCGCTCGACTTCCCGCCACAACCTTTCTGTGAGTGAGTGAGTGGGAGGACAAAGGCAACCTGTGGATAAAGCACAGCCGTCAGACCAGAGCCGTGCACTGGCCTGTCCCTAGGCCACTACCGGTCTGCCTGACCTGCAGTGTGCCGGCGAGCCCAGCGATCTGAGCCATGCACAGAGAACCACAAACCACACTACTGTTACAGCTAAACGCCTGCTTGATGGTATTTCGCTATGTTGTCCAACGCGGATCGGCCGTCGGCAGCTTATTTGATTACCGTTTCGTATAGACTTACACCGCGACTCAAACGGAGCAGCAATTCTCGAGGAAACCCACACGGCCTTACGAATATGCAGCTCAGCACTGATCTATGCCTACACCACCCGTAGGCGACATCGGTGGAGCATTAATCTATAGGAACCATGCTCACAGCTCTTATTAAGAACTAGCGATTGTAATTACGTATCTGGCAACTCGTGAACTTGATGACGTGTGGGCATATGATTGATGTGCTATGCTTCTCCCAGGTGGTTCTTATCCAGTATGCTGCTCTAGCGTCCGGTACGCTGCTCTAGCTCGGTAGTAATGTAGTATAATGTATCTCCGTCTGTAACTCCACAAAGTCATAAAGACTATGCGGGTGTTACGCAAGAGAGTTTTGTATAGCGAACTCACAGCCTAAGCGGCTTTCGGTACGCATTCGGTAGCCAAGTAATAATAATAATAATAGTAATAATGCACAGATAAATCACCCTCAGAGAAGTCAATCTCTGTCTAGGCGCTTTACATTTGCTGCAAAGGAAATGCGATCAAATGGTGACTTATATTATGCTTGATAAACAACATGAATAACATGATTAGGGGTGAAAAACACAGGTCATCATGCAAGTGTGGTTAGGGGCAGCATGCAACAGTGTCAGCTGCATAAGCACATAAAGAACGAATCACAGGGACCCACTAATTGCTGTCATAAATACGTGCGTTTTTAATTTCTTTTTTAATGAGGTCAAGTGATGATGTCGTGACGGAAGTCGGTAGAGAGTTCCAGGTTTTGGGAGCATACGAACTAAACGCACGGTCTCCAAAGGATATGAGGTGTGCACGAGGTATATGTAAACAGTTTCCGAAAAGCGAGTGGTACGATGCTTGGCCTTGTGGGGGAGTAGATCTGATATGTAGGCTGGAGCCACTGAATGAAGGAACCTAAAAGTGAACGACAAAACCTTGAAATCGATTCGTTACTTGACTGGTAGCCAGTGCAGGTCGGCGAGAAATGGTGTGATGTGGCAACTGCGACGCTCACGACAGACAAGCCTAGCTGCAGGGTTTTTCACCAGCTGTAAGCGCCTGATTGCACATGCCGGTGGGCCAGCAAGCAATGAGTTACATAAGTCAAGACGGGATGTCACAAACGCACAGACCAAATTAGATGAGGTATGCCTATCTAAACAAGCCCGAATTTTAGCAATGTCATGCAGCTGAAAATAGGCTCACCTGATTTCGGAGCTGATGTGTTCGCTTCACAAAAGGTCACTTTGGAACATGATCCCTAGATTTTGTGCAGATTCAACAGGAGATATGCTGGCAGAGCCAATTTCGAGAGTCAGCCTCTCCAATCTCTTAACCACACTTGCTTTTCCCATAACTAGTAAGTTAGCTTCATCATCATTCAATTTAAGAACATTTTCTCCCATAAATGTGCGGATGTCGTCAATACATGGAGCAAGGGAGTTGAGATAATTCGACGTGGTCGAAGGCTGGGAGGGATCAAAGCAAAGGTACAACTGAGTGTCATTCGCATAGAAGTGAAAGCCTAGATTGTGCTTGGCAATCACATCGGCAAGAGGAAGAGTATAAACCGTGAAAAGAACCGGACCTAGCACAAAGTCCTGAGGTACCCCATATTTCAGAGGTACCTCGGATGATTCCATTCACTTCAATAGCCTGGAGTTTCTCACTGAGATAGGACCTGAACCATTGCAGAGCAGTGCCAGTGATGCTCAACCGAGATGAGAGGCGCTCAAGAAAGACTTGGTGATCGATAGTATCAAAAGCTGCCGAAAGATCGAGCCAAACAAGCAGAGCTCCTATACCCATGTCTGCATTCCTAAGGGGGTCGGTGTACAACCGAAGCAAAGCTTACTCTGGAGTGATTAGCTCTAAAGCCAGCAGCAAGTATGCTTCACTTGCGGCAGTATTCAAAGCATGATGCACCTGAGCTGTCCCAGGGGCACATAACTCCTATATAACTGCCTGCACACAATTTATCGCTGTCGTAAGAAAGAGAGAGAGAGAGAGAGAGAGAGAGAGAGAGAGAGAGATGATGATGATGATGATGATGATGATGATGATGATAAGGTCTTCCCGGAGAATATGGAAATGTCAAGATGATTACTTTTAGGTCAGTAGATCTACAACCAGATAAGCAGAAGTGACCTACCTGAAAAGTCGCTGAGAGATTGTATCGTCCTGGGAGCAGCAGCCGTGTCACCACGGTGTGACAGCCAGATAAGTGCTGGCAGCAGCTGCTTTTACATATGCGGCAAGAGCCCGTCAAAAAATAATCGCAACCTGGGCCGACTGCTGACTGATAGTTTACATAACAATTAATTTCGATTGAGGGTGCGGTCAGTTATTGGTTCCTATTGTCCTTATCAAAGCCTAAGTTACTTATAGAGGGCCGACGTCTGTGCAGTTCAATTAGCCGCATTTGGAAGAGACAGAGCCACCGGTCTGCATGCTGAGCCACCAGGAAAGGAAAACATATTCGCCTAGCTTCATTTTCTGGCGACTTCCGGTAATGTCCTTAAATACCAAGATCTAGCTCACACTCGCCGGAGAAAACCCTTTGCTACGGGCCTGCTGTCGATAGCAGATATTCGTGATTACCAACTTGGCGGCTAGGTGTTGCTGCGGCAAAAGCTCGCCTCCGAAAGCTGAAAGCGGCGCCCGCACTGCGCGGACAGGTAGAGGCCGGCTCGCATTGCTGCGGCATCCGCCATTCGACTCGGGCCGACGATCGTATACTCGTAGCTCCGCGTAAGTCGACAGTCGACAAGAAACCATTTGCCCGCACACGACGCTCGTCGCCGTTAGAAGCCAGAGGCGCCCGACTCGCTCAGCACGCGCTCCGCCGGCCTATTATCCGGCATCGTTATGAACGCGGTTATTTTCATTTCAATATGATATTCAATATATTTCAATATATTTGTTTCAATATTTCAATAAATTCAGTATTTCAATATTTATTTCAATATTCAATATGGTTCATTATGAACGCCCACCGCTAAACTGCGACCGCATGCTCGCTGCCAAAGCGCCCCCCGCGGCAGCGCAGGTCAGTCAGTGCGCGCCGCTCCGCTGAGGGAGAGAGGCGAGCCCGGCTCGTAGCGACTGCTGCTCGCTGCCGCCTCGACCGGCGAGCTGCATCCGGTCGCCGAGTGACTCTTCGTCGTCGTCGTCGCCGCCGCCTCCGCGAGCGCCGTACTCGCTCAGGCTCACCGTCGACAAACCGACGACGGAGGCGCCGCCGCCGCCGCCGTCGATCTCAGCGTAGCCGCCGAGGACCGGCAGCCCTGGCGGTCGGTCGCCGCCGTCTGCCTCGCCGCCGTCGCCGTCGTCGCCGGCCGCCGGCGTGTCCGTCCAGCGGAGAGCGCAGACCAACAGCAGCTGGAGAGCGGCGGCGAGCGCCGCCAGCGCCGTCGCCGCGGCCAGCAGCGTCGCGGACGTGCGCCACTCGTAGCGGAACGCTCGCACGTCCCGGCGCCAGCCGTGGTCGGCCGCCGCCGCGTCGGTCGCGGCGCGTCGGCGAGCCTCGCCGGCGTTGTTCTCGTCGCTCGCCGCGCCGGTCCAGCCCGAGAGCGTGGCCGCGTAGCACGCAATGGCGGCAACGTTGCAGAGGCACGCCGCGAGCACGACGAGCCGGAGGTGAGCCTGCAGGCGCGCGAGCAGCGCCGCCGCGACGCACGCGGCCGACGCGACGCCGAGCGCCAGGCCGATGGCGCACGAGCGGAAGTAGGGCGACGCGTCGCGCACGAACGGCGGCGCGAGGAAGAGGCGACTGCGAGTCTCCAGCGCCCCGGGTGCGGCGTGCACGAAAGTCACGCGGCGAGCGGCGGCGGCGGCGCGCTCGTCCGCCTTGGCTTCGCCTCCGTCGGCGGCGGAGCGAAAGGTGCAGCCCGCCTCGTCGCTTCCGTCGCGGCAATCGACGGCCTGGTCGCACAGCATGGCCGCTCGGATGCGCTGCCCGTTAGCGCACGCGGCGTACGGCTCGCCGCTCGACGGCGCGGCGGCGGCGGCGGCGGCGGCTGAGCACGACGTCTCGTCGCTAAAGTCGAAGCAGTCCGGCACGCCGTCGCAGCGCGCGCCGGCGACGGCTGAGCCGTCGCTGCAGCTGCAAGAGGGACGCGCGGTCACCGGAGGTCGCGGCCTTTTCGAGCGCTAGCGCGAGCTCCCGCGGGGACGCTGAATGGCTCGCGCGAGGGCGGCGACGTCTCGTCGACAAACGGCGGCGACGCCCGCCGCCGCGTGCACTCGGAGGACTCGCTGTGTGCACGCGGAGGAGCGCCCGCTCAGCGCTCGCCGTCGCTCGGCGCGCTGGCACTTCCGCGTGCCGGGAAGGGACTCCAAGCGATAGTAATAATAATAGTAAATTGTAATAAAAGAAATAGTGATAATAATAATGATAATAAAAGTAATAATGCATGCGTATGAGCGCTCACAGAGAACTTAATCTTAGACACTTTAAATATGCTTTTAAAGAACGCATGATTAAATGTAATAATGCTAACAAGCGTAATCGTGTAAGAATAATAATACGTTTGCATAGCGCCCTCAGAGAGCTGAATCTCTTTAGGCAATTTACAAATCCTGTATAGAGAGCCCTACCGCATGATTAGTGGCAACATCCGCAAGCAGCAGGCATACTGTAAGCAGGTACATGTACAGGAAGAACGAATCACAAAGACCCACTAATTGGTGTAATAAACAGGTGCGTTTTAAGCAAACGTCGTTATGTTAGGGCACGTTGTAACATGCGTCGGCTGTGAGTTCCAGGCTTTGGGAGCATAAGTACTAAAGGCGCTGTCTGAGAGAGATTGAAGAAGCGAGAAAGAATGAGAGAAAGAGACGAGGCGGAGATAAAAAGAGTTAGAGATAGAGAAACTTAGAGTTGAGTAAAGAGATCTGAGAAAGAGAGAAATTTAAGGAGAGAGAGAGAGAGAAAACGAGTATTGAGAAAGATAAAGAAAGAGAGATAGAAAGTGAGTGCTAAGGTAGTGAGAGACAGAGAGAGACAGTGAGAGACAGAGAGAGACAGAGAGAGACAGAGAGACAGAGAGACACAATGAGGGAGAGAGAGAGACAGAGAGACACAATGAGGGAGAGAGAGAGAGAGAGACACAAAGAGGGAGAGAGAGAGTGAGTGAGAGACTGAGAGACACAGAGAGAGAGAGAGAGAGAGAGAGAGAGAGAGAGAGAGAGAGAGAGAGAGAGAGAGA
This sequence comes from Cristatella mucedo, assembly GCA_009760855.2. NCBI lineage: Eukaryota > Metazoa > Bryozoa > Phylactolaemata > Cristatellidae > Cristatella > Cristatella mucedo. The sequence continues at coordinate 2,518,250 of WPIO01000001.1, read as the reverse complement.
GAGAGAGAGAGAGAGAGAGAGAGAGAGAGAGAGAGAGAGAGAGAGAGAGAGAGAGAGAGAGAGAGAGAGAGAGAGAGAGAGAGAGAGAGAGAAGTAGAGGAACAGGGAATTTTATCATCGCCGATCGTGAGAACTCGCTTCTGATTCTCTACTCTAGCGACTGAGGTTAGTAACTTGATCCACTTTTAGTTATTGCTTTTCTTGCAGCTAGTTTTTAAATTTTCTGGACAAAGATTCATTCTCTTGCGGCACGATACAAGGGATTTATTACTAAATATTTTTACACAATTTTTATGATTAAATTTATTACTAATTAGTTTGCAGGAAGAATTGCCTTCCAGAAGTGTGTTACACTCGTTTCATTGCCGAGCTTGAAAGTATATTTGCGCAGGTAGTGGATAATTTTGAAAGTGCAGAGACCGAGGGTCATGCGTTTCTTGCAAATGCCACTTATCAGTTGGAACACCTGGCTTACAGTTGAAACAACTGACTTACATATACAGTTAGGCCTTAAACATGGCGGATTAAATAAAATTAGGCGTAATGGGCGCCCCCTTTTTTTAAATGGCGACTAAAGCGATAACGTGGCGTCGTTCTTTCATTGCGGATATTCGGGCTTTCTCGATATATGATGTGACGGTTTTTTCAATGAGGTCGACACGTCCCGTTTAGCGGCTCCTCGGCCTGCGAATTTTTCAGTCGGCTCCCGGAAATAGCTACCATTTTCTTTATGCATATGGCGACGAGTTTCTTAAGGAGGAGAGGCTAGCAAGGCATGCCGAGCGACTTTGACACCACAGTTTTTAGCCGGTCTCTGGCCAGGTAGCCGGGAAGCATTCTAAAGAGACTGCCCCCCCCCCGTGCTGAGGCCCTCAGCTGTAGTGGCCATTTTTACAATCGTTACTCTACACCAAGTTGAGAGTGGTAGGTTCGATCGGATAACCAGAGGTCGCTCCAAGCGATCGTTTCACGCTCAAAGCGAAACTATCTATTGCTGCGTCTCCACGGCGGATGGCCTTCAGTTGCCCCGCTTGCTAGCATATTATGCGAGGGTCTCCATTTTATTCCTCACACAAGTTTTTCCGCGTGCAGAAAGGTTATGCAAGCCGAGAGTGCGCTTATAAAAAGGTTCGACTAGACCTGCACGTACAAATGCCTTCACGCATGCACACGCTTGGGAAACTCGGATGTTCAGTTGAACAATGCAGACTTCCACGTTTTAGTGTCGCGAGACACGAAAACGAGGCTGTCACTGCATAGTTATGTTCTGGCCATTTCGTTACCAAGAAACCGCGAACCTCAAATTGAGCTTGCTTGGAGCTCTAGGACTCCGCCACTGGCGTGTTTTAGCAAAAGGTCGATTAGGTTAATGGTAGTAACAATAATAATACATTTTTTTTCAGCACCTTCGGATAGCTTAATCTATTTCTAGACACTTTGCGCATGCCGTAAAGGAATAATAATAATAACAATAATACATTTGATATAAGCGCCCTCAGAGAGATTAATCTCTTTCTAGGCGCTTTACATATGCTGCAAAAGAGCACTATCGAGTGGTTAGTGGTAGCATTCTGAATAAACGACAAGAATAAAGCGGCTAGGGGTGACATGTACAGGGTTTCGATTTGGTTAGTGGTAACATGCACAGTGTCAAACACGTGACGTGCAAGATATCGCGCCAATCTGCTTTCTTTTTCGCATTCAAAGGTTTATTTACTTATTTATTTATTCAAAGGTCTATTTACTTGGTGAGCCGTGATGGCACATTAGGTAAGGTGGTTGCTTTTCACGACCTCGGTCATGAGGTCATGGGCTAAAATCCTGTGGCAGGCGATCCTTTATCGCCACTAAAAGCAGTGGTGATAGTCGTAAAAAGGCTCTTCTGTCGCTGTACAAAGGTGGCTGTTTAATCAGCTAGGATTTATTTATCTATTGATTACCTAATGCTCGACCTTTGCCAGATGGGCCGATCTCAAGGAAGACTGGATGAGCGTGCCACCTGGACGCCTTACTGGGAGAAGGCGTACCGCCACCACGCCCAAGAAATGGCTGGCCTTGTCCTCCGGAGAAACCTCTTCACTGCGCCTTCGATTAGGCCCGAAGCGTCGCTAAGCTCTCTTGGCAGCTTGACATTCAAATGGTGTCGTCCGAGCGACCGGCGACGCCATGACGGCCTTAACAGCAATCGCGAAATGTTCACGGCTTTGTCGAGTCGGCCAAACTTTTACCGTGCAGCATTCAGCGCGCATCCAGCTCGCCCGTGAGATGTCGCTACCTTTTTCTATTAAAAATGGTACCGCCCGGCGACAGGCAACGATTTGTCGAAAAATTTGACCGTAGCAGAAGCGCTCCGCAAATGCAAATGACTTAATAGTAATAACAATTCCCTCGATAAAGCGACCCAGAGAACTCAATCTTGCTCTAGGCACTTCATATTTGCTGCCAAGGAAGCACGATCGAATAGTTAGTGGTAGCATGCTCAATAGACAACAGGAATAGCACGGTTAGGGATGACATGCACAGGGTCAGCATGCAAGTGTGGTTAGTGGCAGCATGCACAGTCTCAGCACGCATAAGTACATAAAAGTCTTCGAGCGCTTCGCTTCGTTCCCCTGGGCGGTGGCACCTGCCAACTATCGCACGATCGCAGCTAAAGCCGGACTCTGATTTGGCCCAGCCGTTTAGGTGCTCGTCCCGACGCGTGATCTGGCCGAGGTCTTGGGCTCGAACCTACTGTGGCATACACGAAGCGCCTGAATAGAGATGTTTCTTTTAGGGCGCTGTACAAATGAATTATCTTATAATCATTATTATCATGTTCTTTCGTAGGCCAGCTCCGCTGCGTTTCTCACTTGATTAGGCTGGAGCTGTTGTCGCCATAGATAGCGGGCGAGCACGTGGCCGTCCCGTCTTGGGTCTGTGCTGCGGCGCGGCTGCCGCACAGCGACGGATAGTTGGGGCACGTCGTGTTGCAGCCGGCGAGCGGAGTGCACGCCATCTCGTCGCTCCACGAAGGACAGTCCGGTCGACCGTCGCACACCTGCAGCAGATGCAGATGCAAAGCAGAGCGTCAACGTGCCGGGCTCTTCGAAGCGAGCGGAGAGGCGGTCTGGTTCGTTTGGTTCGCAGCTTTGGCTTCGGCTTCGGCTCAGCGATGTCTCTCGCTTAGCGACTTTTAGCCGACGATAGCGGTAGCAACGAACCGTCAGCAGCCGGCGAGGACGCGACGTACTCGGCGACCGAAGCGGCTCTGACTAGACTACGGAGTGATGCCAGCGCCGCCGCGAAAGCTCGTCTGGCTACTAAAAGACGGAACGCGTCAGCTGGAGTCTGCGGAAGTAAATCGCGAAGAAGGCGACGCGACGAGTCGACTGCGATCCTGCGAGCGACGCTCGTGCTTGCGAAGCAGAGCGCTTGCGATCACGTGCACGCACGTATAGGGTCGCGCAGAAGCACGTGAAGCTTTAGGCACGAAGTTAGTCCGTCTTCCGGCACGGCTCGAGAACCCGTCGGAACGCAAAGGTGAGTGGAGAGCGCCGGGACACCGGCTCACCGCAAGCTACGAACGACGTCACTCGGCCCCCCCCCCCGCCGTCGTCGCAGCTTCTGGAAGCTGCCGTGGAGCCGGGTCGCCGACGCTTTACGACCTATTCTGGCAGTTTTTTGCAGCACGGCTGAATGCAAAATACGCGATCAGAGCTTCGGCTTGAGGCATCCGCGAGCAGCTGCGCCGTCGTCTTAGCGACCTGTCGCCTTGTTCGTTCTAGCTTTGCGGTTCACACCGGGAGCTCGTATCCGAGAAGAACCTTTACATTCTTTACTTCTCCACATATACTCTTGTTATTATCTGCTGCACTATATTCATTTATGCACTTACTATTCCTTATAAATTAGGAATTAATATCAGTATTATTTATATTTATCGCTTAATTAATAATAGCGTCATTCTTATCTCTACTAATTAAAGCGTGAAAGTCTGTCACTTGGCAAGATGGCGAAATTTCATTGAGCGGCAAAATGGCACAGTCTTCTGCATTCATTCAGCATTGTCTTCTCTGACGGGACCACTACGACTCTCTGAAGCGAGCAAATATGCAGTGAGATGCTCGTTACTCTTACTATTGTTCTCTGTATTTAATATATTAAGTATATTGTTATTCTTTCGGTAAAGATAAAACCCAGTTCTTGCATCGTGGTCCAGGCTCAAAGCTCACTTTCAGTGAAATGAACTAGTGCCTTTAAAAATATTTTAGCTTCTCCGTCGCCTGGTGTAAACTTTACCTTGATGCTGCACCAAGCTCAACATTTAATTATTGCCCTTGACCCCTTTCAGGCTATCGAGTTGGCTTCTCAATGCACAGTAATCGCCCAAAAGACCGAGATCTTCTCTTTCAACGACTCTCTCTTTCTGAAATTTCAGTTGCTGATCTTTTTATCTCTCCTTCTATTTCACGAAGTACTCTATTCAAGGCTCACCATCAGTCCGCCCACTCAACATCAGGCTGCCCCACCGCTCACTTGTAGTCGAATAAGCGAGGCGCACTGGCAATGTCGCTCAGCACGGCTACTGCACGGCCCACGGACCCGCAGGTCACACATATTCCGCTTGAAACGCCTCACCTTATCGATGCCTATATACGGGCAGTAGCCTTGCACTGACCATGTCAGCGCAGGTGGGAGGCTTCTCGCAGCAGAGTAAAAGTTCCAGTCGTTTCTGACTATTCCCACGGCGGCGGAACAAGAAAACCACTCACTCTGGTTACGCTCGACCGGTTGTGCACTGCCGCATGCATCAGCTGCCGCCGAGCTGGGAATGGCGTACACCACTTCGAAGTTCACGGCCTCTGCTAGCAAAAATGAAGTCCGAAAAAATCCGACCGAATCGGCCAGCGGCACGACCTTGCTGGGCGTCCACACAAACGGCACGCCATCCTGAATCAAGACGACCGATCCCAACCGATTTTCTAAGCGCCTGAGCGAGGGCGTCGCCGACGGTCCGGTACCGATGACCGGCGGCCCCGCCGCCGTCTGACCAATCCAGCTGTCCGTCCAGAGCGCAGCCACCGTCAGCAGGAGCGTAGCGACGGCAGCGCTCAACAAAGTCAGCAGCGCCGCGAGGAGGACCGGAAGTCGTCGTCTGCTGCCCATATCCGACGCGGCCACTGCCGGCGGCTCGAGGCTCGGAGCGGTCGGGTCGGTCGCTCGTCTTGGACGCCGGTACAACCGTGTGCGTGGCTCGCGCGAGCAAAAGAACGAAGCGATGGCGAAAAGAAGAAAACTTCCGTTCTTTGTATCGCTCGCTCTCCATGCCTCGTCGCATCTTAACAACGGCGGCAGGATGATGATGGCGATGAATGGCGACTGAAAGAGCTGAAAGGCAACGGCAACTGTAGCGCGCTTCCGTTTCCTCCACCTCTTTTCGAGGAGTGCAGAAATCGCAGCAGCGCACCTGCAGCAGCTGCGGCCGACCTCGGGCAAGCGGGCCCTCAGCTTCGCCGCTCGGCCGCCTGCGTCACGTTCGCGATGCGTTCGTGGAGACTGTGGAGCCCGAGGGCATCGCTTGAGTTGAGAGGACTGGGCGCTTCGTTTGCCTGGCGTTCTAAGCCTAAGATACGGCAGCATCGACGTCGGGCTGCGAGCGTGCGGGTTGTGCCACGGCAAGTGCTGGGCGCGGAATTGTCCTTCCTTGTAAGAATAGGCGCCGTCTTGCCATTACGTCGAATTCTCTCAACTCCCTTGCTGCATGTATTGATGACATCTGCACATGCATGGCAGCAAATCTTTCTAAATTGAATGTTGATACAACTTACTAGCTATGGGCAATCCAGGTGTGATTCAGAAATTGGAAAGGCTAACTAACACTCGAAATTGGCTCTGCCAGTATATCTCCTGTTGAATCTGCACGAAATCTAGGTGTCATGTTCCAAAGTGACCTTTCGTTAGACGACCACATCAGCTCCGCACTCAAGTCTGCCTACTTTCAGATACATAACATTGCTAAAATACCACATAGAAGTTGGTCCATGCATTTGTGACATCCCGTCTTCACTTCTGTAATTCACTGCTTGCTGGTCGACCGGCATATGCAATCAGGCGCTTACAGTTGGTGCAAAACTCTGCAGCTAGGCTTGTCGCCGAGCTGGTTTGGTCTAGCGGTTAAGGTGCTCGCCCCGACCAAGGTCGTGGGCTCGAGCCCTGAGGCATATGTGAAGCGCCTGGATAGAGATTAAGTTCTCTTGGGGCGCTATATAAATGAATTATATATATATATTATATTTTTTGTCTGTCGTGAGCATCGCAGTTGCCACATCAAATAACTTCTCGCTGACCTGCACTGGCTACCAGTTAAGCAACAAATCGACTTCAAGGTATTGTCGTTCCCTTTTAGGTCCCTTCATTCCCAGGCTCCAGCCTATCTCTCAGATCTACTCCCCACCAGGCTAAGCACCGTACCACCCGCTTTTCAGAATTTAACGGTTTACGCATACCTCGTACAAACCTCAATTCTTTTGGAGACCGTGCATTTAGTTCGTATGCTCCCAAAGCTTGGAACTCACTCCCGACTTCCGTCATGACATCCCCTGACTTGACCACTTTAAAAAAGGGAAAACGCACCTATTTATCATAGCATTTAGTGGGTCACCGTGATTCGTCCTTTATGTGCCTATGCATGCTGACATCGTTGCATGCTGCCAGTAACCACACTTGCATGCTGACCCTGAGCATGCCACCGCTAACCGTGTTTATTCTTGCTGTTGATCGAGCATGCTACCTCTAACCATTCGATCGTGTTTCTTTTGCAGTAAATGTAAAGCGCCTAGAAAGAGATTGAGTTCTCTGAGGGGGGCTTTATCAAGTGTGCTATTGTGATTATTATTATTATTTTTCTAGACAGTCACTGACTCGGCGGTCGTAACGAGCTCGAACGATGGACCTCAAGGCTGACCGTCAAGACAGCATCAAAATTCAAGCAGCGCGTGCCCGCCTTTCGTTCTGTCTGAGACCGGTCGCACATGCAAATATCTATGGCAGCCCACGCTTTCCGACCCGACTACTTTGAAGAGAACCATCGAGGACGAGCGACGGCTAAGTCGAGCAACACTTCTTTCACTCACTGATCATTACCATCACGTGTCGTGCTACGTAAGTCTTCCGGCACACCTTTAGGTCTACACGCTTGCGCTTTGAGTCGCTGGTCGCATTTCGCCATCGCGATTCGCTGGCTGCCAAATAACTTGCTTAAGGCGGGCATGCCTTCATTTTTTGCATTTAATCTTAATTTAATCAAATATTTTTTAAATTAATAGTTAAAAATTAAATTTCTTTGATTTGAATATCCAAGAAGAAAACCGTCTTTTAAGAGAAATGGAGAATTGTAGACAAAATCATTTGCACAGTCATGATCGTATCGGATGGGGGCAAGCTGCATATCAACTGCATTGAGCTCGAGCTTGAAGAAACGCAATAACTATCCTAGCTGATTAAACAGCCTCTTTTTGTATAGCGACAGAAGAGCCTTTACGGCTATCACCACCGCTTGCAGTGGCGATAAAGGATCGCCCACTGTAGGAATCGAACCCACGACCTCGGGACCGAGGTCGTGAAAGCAACCACCTTACCTAGTGTGCCATCACGGCTCCATCCCCGAGCGTTCATTCACACCTCTTTCGCTGCTTCATCACGCAACGCTCGCTATCCATCTCGACATTGCAACTCCCGGCCTCGCCAAAGGTCAGATTGTTTTTGTAATAATAATCATACTAATATGTTTGCATGGCGCCCTCGGAGATTGGAATCTCTTTCCGGGCACTTTACAGGCGCTGAGGCGGTAAGTAAACGTTGAAGCCCACCGACAGGCCTTCAGCGTCCCCTCACCCATATCCTTAAAAACTCACTGGTGCCTTTCAACTGGCAAGCGAGCCACACTAACAACAATAGAGCTGACCACGAACGTCAGCAGATGTCACGACCATCAGCTGAAATCATCCGCCAAGTTCGTGGGAACTTGTTTTGACGGCGTCATTCCTCTTTGAAGCGGCTGACTCTGGCGCCGATCCACGCCGGCTCGCACGAGTCAGTGCAGACCAACATGTCAGCGCTCGCAGCACGACCTCGAAACGTGCAGCAGTAGCAGCTGCACCTCGCCTCAGTCGCGGCACCTGCCCAGAGCAGCAGAAGCAGCAGCACCAGCCAGCGACACTCCGCGACCCACATATTTGTCCAGCTCAGCGGCCGTCTCACATCGCCTTCGCGTTCTCGCGTGTCGTTGTCGGCGTCAGGGCTCAGTGGCTCCCGGAAAGTGTGGCTGTGGTTGAGGTAGAGATAGAGCTCTCGAAGAGAGCTCCAGTGCGAGCTCTTCCTGTCTTAAGCACTCCGTGGTCGCGGTTCAAATAGTCGTTCTTGCAACAGAGTTTACAGAATAAAATTCTATTTGTCATACGGAAGCGCTCGAAATTAAGACAGCGCGAAGGCGGCTTGAAGTAGTACGGCGTGCTCCCGGAGCGCCGGACACCCGCTGATGTGCTTCACAGTGGGCATTCCGTTACGTCGCAGGGCTACCGTCTCAAGAGTGGCACAGGTCAAGGACGGCCAAAGGCAGCGGCTACGGCGCATTTTTAGCCGCTTTCAGTCTGCGACCACTCGAGGAAAATCGCTCGCCATAGCAGAAGGCGCTCCACTCACGAACCGCCTCACACTCCACCAACACCTCCACCTACACACCTACACGTATCCACACACTTCCACTCACTCCCTGTCGCTAGTCTCAGCAGATGCAGCTGGCCCAGGGTGCACAGCCAAGAGGAACCTTCTGGGGTCACGAGGTGCTCCTTTTTCACGAGGGCGTGGCCAAGGTGGGATCTGAGTTCGCATCTATCTGCGAAGTTGAATCTCCTGCGCAGCCAGCGATTGGACGGAGACCTCGTTTCCTGCATTCAATTGCATTTCCCTTTGCAGCAAATGTAAAGCGCGTAGAGAGAGATTAAGTTTTCTGAAGGCGCTTAATCAAGTGCATTATTATTATTATTACATATATATGCTTCATTTTATAGTGCCCTAAGAGAACTTAGTTAAGAAATTAAAAACGCGCCTGTTTATAACAGCATTTAGTGGGTCCCTGTGATTCGTTGTTTATGTGCTTATGCGTGCGGACACTGTGCATGCTGCCACTAACCACACTTGCATGCTGACCCTGTGCTTGACACCCCTAACCACGTTTATTCTTGTTTTTCATTAAGCATGCTACCACCAACCACTCGATCTGTTTCCTTTGCAGCAGATGTAAAGCGCCTAGAATGAGATCGCGTTCTCTGAGAGCGCTTTATCAAGTGTCGTAATGTCGTGATTCGACGTGGCTCGCGTTGGCCCCGCTGGCCCTGCGCAGCTTTGGCTGGCAGGCTGCAAGCCGCGACGCGTCCGGTTCGTGGCTGCCTAGAGCGACCAGCGCTTCCGCCGCCGCCGCTCATCGAAGATGCTGAGCGCCCCTTCGCAGGAAGGGCGCGTGCTCGTCGTCGCCCATCCGCCGTCGCTGTCGTCAGCACACTCGACTGAACACGCCGCCACTGCTGGCTCGCGGCTGGACTGCCCGCTCGCAGCAGCGACGCCTGGCGGACCGGACTGAGCTCGCTATCGAGTGAGCTCTGTGTAGGATTTTAAGCATTGCTTTTTGGCGCAGACTTGAGTCTAGAATAATAATGATTTTCTTATGACTAGTATTTACTGTATTACTTATTTACTATTAAGTTGCAAAGTGCTGGCATCCCGTGACGAAGGTCGTACGTTCGAGTCGTGCAGTTCTGGCAGCTACTGTCCACTGCCCGAGGCGACATCGGAGCGACAGGCCCTTCAATCGCTGTAAGAAACGGAAGAAGAAGAAGAAGGAGGAGGAGCGGAAGCGAAGAAGAAGCTAGGCGTAGCTTTCAGCCGGCCGTAACCTTCTTTCACTTATTACTTTGGTTCGAACGCGCTTCAATTTCTACAAGCATTCTTAATGCTAGAATTTGTTGTAAATGCTTATTGTTGATCGTTTTGCTGCCACTGTCCTTGATCGGAAGTACTCGTTACGAGGATCTTCAGCTGTTCTTGGTCTCTTAATCGAATCAATAGTGTTTGTCCAAAAAGTTAATAGTCTAATGGATAAATAAATATTTTAATAGTTTCTAAAGACCGACCTGAAAAGTTAGGCATAAACTCGTTTGATTGATTGCCAGAGTGATTTGTTTATCCTAAGCGCTCGTGCCAAAATGACTGGAAGCTGACGTCATGGAACTAAAAAGGTGGGGATTTCTGGGCTCGAGTCTGGGATGCAAAATAATAATAATAATACATTTGATATAGCGTTCTCTTTGCTGCTGGCAGCGATTATCTCAGCCTCCGGCAGTCATGTCAGGCTGGCATCATAAGCCTCATTCTATTCATCGAGCGGTTGGGTGGAGGAAGATTTCTCAACAGTACGATCACATTGGCAATATTGAAGCGCCTACCAAAGCAAAGAATTGCCATTTCAAAATGAATGCATGCCTTTTTACTATTTGTACTTGGACTACCGGAAGCCGGAAGCGAGAGGAGGAGAAGGTCAAACTCTTATCTTAATTGAAATTGATGCCTATCAATTTAATCTCTTTCGTGAATTCTTTTACCTGTATGTATGTACTTCATTGCACAAGGAGGAGCTATGTTCCAACGCAATTTGGTTTGCCCCTAAAGCTTTGCACGCAAGCAGCCGCCCTTCGTACATGCAAATAAGCGAACCTCGAACTTTTCATTTTTTTGCATTAAATGGTTGCCTTTTATATGGAAATCAACGAATTTTAATTTCTAACGATTAAACTCACGTAGCAGACTGTTGATAGACTTTCGCATTTGTTTTCGCGCCCGCCCTCTTTCCGTTGGCCAGCATTCCGATTTCCAGCATTTCCGCTTGGCGAATCAGCAGTGACTTCCGTTTACTTCGCGTATTCGCGTTGGGATTTTCAAAATTAAGGTAAGCTGCTATTGTTTTTCTAAGCAATGGCAGCGAATGTCGGCATTCGGAAGCCCGAAGAAAGAGACCCCAGCGACCGACCGCCGCGGGGACTGATTCGGGTTCGGGCGGGTAGAAATCTGCCGGGGAGAGAGTCGGCGTCAGTGAGAGGCACGCCGCCTCTGGCTTCGAGGCGGCGTGCGCGCGCGAAGTGAGGAAAGCGGTGTGGGCGGCGCTGGCCGATGATTTGAGTGGCCTGCTTGCTAGCGCGGTGTCAGTGGTTCGTGAGTATCGAGGTGACGCCGCCGCTCTATGGGAATGGCACGCGCTGACGCCAGCGGAGCTCTCTACTCTTCGCCGGCTCCCATGGGAGCCGGCGAAGGAACGCGGAAGGAAGTGGGCTCTGCGTACACTGGAGTGAGACGCTGCCACGTTTTTTCTGGGTAAGTCCAGCGGGCTGCGAGCCGACCGCGTCTTCCTGCCAGACTGGCTTAGGTAGGGACTCCCACGCGAGCACAGCCGTGATGGCGGCACGCCAAGTAAAGCGGTTGCTATTCACGACCTCGGTCCCGAAGTCGTGGGTTCGAATCCTGCAGTGGGCGATCCTTTATTGCCACTGCAAGCGGAGGTGATAGCCAGCCGTAAAAGCTCGTCTGTAGCTATACAAAAGAGGCTGTTAAATCAGCTAGTATTTACTTATTACTTATTATTTTAGGCACAGTGTCATCTGACGGCCTTTCCCGGCATGCCTCAGTCATTTAACGCGCCAGCGCGAGATAACAATTTCCGCGCAAAAAATCCTTCCCGTTGCGCTAAAAACACAAGCGGCAGCGCTTATTCTGCTAACACCAGGGCGGCCAGGCCTCGTTGTTGCTGTCCGATGCACTAGCGATACGTACGTGAGAGTGTGGCGGTGTCGTCGCAACAGTACCTTAGATGTGTGGCGCGAACGAACTTCTCCCGGCGCGAAACAAGGGCACCCCTGGGTCCTAGCCAAGTTGCAAAGTGCTGGCATCCCGTGACGAAGGTCGTACGTTCGAGTCGTGCAGTTCTAGCAGCTACTGTTCACTGCCCGAGGCGACATCGGAGCGACAGGCCCTTCAATCGCTGTAAGAAACGGAATCTTGTTTTGCTCGATCTTTCGGCAGCTTTTGATACCATCGATCACAAAGTACTTCTAGAGCGCCTCTCATCTCGCCTGGGCATCACTGGCACTGCTCTGCAGTGGTTTAGGTCCTATCTCAGTGGGAGACTCCAGAGTGTTGACGTGAATGGACAAAGATCATCTGAAGTACCTCTAAAATATGGAGTACCTCAGGGCTCTGTGCTAGGTCCGGTCCTTTTCACCGTTTATACTCTCCCTCTCGCTGATGTGATTGCCAAGCACAATCTAGGCTTTCACTTCTATGCGGATGACACTCAGTTGTACCTTTGCTTTGATCCCTCCCAGCCTTCGAGCACCTCAAATTCTCTCAACTCACTTGCTGCATGCATTGATGACATCCGATCATGGATGGCAGCAAATTTTCTAAAACTAAACGATGATAAAACTAACTTACTAGTTATGGGCAAACCTAGTGTTATTCAGAAATTGGAAAGGCTGACTTTCAAAATTGGCTCTGCCAGCATATCTCCAGTTGCATCAGCTCGAAATCTAGGTGTCATATTCCAAAGCGACCTCTCGTTAGACGACCACATCAGCTCCACAGTCAAATCAGCCTATTTTCAGCTTCATAACATTGCTAAAATTAGGGCTTGTTTAGATAAGGATACCACGTCCAAGTTGGTCCATGCATTCGTGACATCTCGTCTCGACTTCTGCAACTCACTGCTTACTGGCCTACCAGCATGTGCGATCAGGCGATTGCAGCTGGTGCAAAACTCTGCAGCTAGGCTTGTCTGTCGTGAGCGTCGCAGTTGCGACATTACTCCACTTCTCGCCGACCTGCACTGGTTACCAGTCAAGCAACGTATTGACTTCAAGGTTTTGTCGCTCACTTTTAGGTCGCTTCATTCTATGGCTCCAGCCTATCTTTCAGATATACTACCCCATCAAGCAAAGCATCGTACCACTCGCTTTTCGGAATCCAACAGTCTACAAATACCTCGTACAAACCTTAAATTCTTTGGAGACCGTGCATTTAGCTCGTATGCTCCCACAGCCTGGAACTCCCTCCCGACCTGCATCAGAACATCCCCTGACCTGACCACATTTAAAAGAAACTTAAAAACATACCTATTTAGGACAGCATTTAGTGGGTCCTTGTGATTCGTCCTCGATGTGCTTATGCGTGCTGACACTGTTCATGCTGCCACTAACCACATTTGCATGCTGACCCAGTGCATGTAACCCCTAACCATGTTATTCATTTTGTTTGTTTTTCAAGCATGATTTTACTTACTATTCTATTGCGTATCACTTTGCAGCAAATGTAAAGCGCCTAGAAAGAGATTAAGTTCTCTGAGGGCGCTTTATCAAGTGCAATATTATTATTATTATTATTATAAGAAGAAGGAGGAGGAGGAGGAGCGGAAGCGAAGAAGAAGCTAGGCGTAGCTTTCAGCCGGCCGTAATAACCTTCTTTCGCTTCTTACTTTGGTTCGAACGCGTTTCAAGGGCGGCTGATTATTTCGCAGAGGGCGCCTTTCTGCACTCTCCGCAAGCACGAAAGAATCCGCAGGCGCGCGCGCGCCGGGGCAGCGAACTGCCACCGCTAGAGGCCGCTCGAGGATTCTGTAAGCAACCGACCCTTTACATAGAAGGCTTACACTTCCACCGTTAATAGAGGTCGGACCTGCTGCATGTCGTAGAGTCGCGTCGAGCCCGAAAGAAAGAGTCGGTCCGTCGGTCGGGGCTGCCTACCGCGGCTTTCGGTAGGCTGCCGAGGACAGCAGCGACGCCCGGCAAAGGCCCCGCCCCAAACTGAGTCGGCAGAGAGGGCTCAGAAAGAGGGCTCAGAAAAACGTCCAAAGAAGCGCTGGTGAGCTTTGCGAGTTTGCGGCGTGCTCTTGGTGCCAGATGAACTTCAGAGACCCTGGAGGATTCGTTTTTATGTGAGACCTGCTTGCTGGTCTGCCGCGACGGCACAGTGAGAATAGCGATTGAGTGATGCCGTTCTGCAGTATTGATTTAGTAAAAACTCACGAATTACTGTCAAGTTTAGCGAGAAATTGGCCTTTAACTTTATTCGCGTCCACGAATTGTCCAACGCTTTGGCCCGTCTCTGGCGGATTACTGCGCAAGCGGGCAGTCCCACTGTAATGACGTCTCCTAGCGACTGGAGTGGATACTTCCGGTCCATCAGCTGTCCCGCGGCTGTTGAAGACGTGCTGCGGCTCTGCCGCCCTCAGTGTCCGGAGGAGAGCGGTAAGGTATGACTTCGAAACGCGGTAGCTTATTAATAAGTTCTTCGTTAATAGCGTTGAACTATTGCACGAACGCGAGCTTCCTGCGCCGAGTCAGCGCTCCGACAGCACAAGGGTGCGCCGGGCGAATGGCAAGCCGACCCGAGACCATGCACGCCGGCATGCACGGGCACACGGTCAGCAGATGACACAAGGCTGCCAGCAGGCCACTTACTGGCTGCGTAGCTAGACCGGGCTCCGGTTCGGATACGGACAAGACCACCCACAGTGCTGCTTCCGAACTTCAGTTCCGGGTGCTCGAACGCATTTCGTACCGTGCGTTGCAAATCCCCGCGTTACGTCATTGCATAGCACAAGAACCTCGGGGTTCGGTTCAATGGCACTGTGAAAGAAGTGGGGGACGGGCCGAGGATGGAAGCGAGGGCCCCCCGACCAGTGCTGGGTGGCGCTGTCTAATGGCGGCTAGCCGGGTGAACTTGGCCTATCGTCGACACAGCTGCGTTTGAGCGGCTATAGATTCTCCGATTTCTTTTCACTTGCGCTTGCATAGGCGGTGCCTCAAACAATGCACACCCGCTTCAGAGAGCACTCAGAGAGAGAGAGGGAGAGAGAGGCGCCGCCAGCTCGAGGGCTCGGATCGATCGGGATTGATCGCTCCTCGGAGCGCCGAAAGGGCAAAAAACCAGTTGTCAACCGCTTCGATGAATTCAACCGCGATCCCGCAAATTATGGTTAGGCTATTCGCATTTGATCACGTCGCGTTTGTTGCTAGTGAAAAGCGGTGCCCGTTCGTTCGTCGTGCTTGATCGAGAACCGGTTACACTGCGTCTCGTCCGACGACCTCCGGTTGAACGCGACCTCGCTCGAATAAATTTTCGGCGGCTGTCGCACGTGCGGTCATATAGGAGCGGTGCTTATGCTGTAGGCTGTCGAACGGTGCGACAGCCTCTGCCGAAATCTAGCTCTAGCGCTGTAGAAACTGGTGGCGGGTTGTCCGCTTTGGTTCGATCCTTGTACTAACGAATGGCAGTGGCGAAAGTCAGCGCAGCGAGTCGGAGCGAAAGTGCAGGCTGCTCGAGGCGAGAGAAAGAGAGAAGGCGAGAGAGAGAGAGAGAGAGAGAGAGAGAGAAAGAGAGAGAGAGAGAGAGAGAGAGAGAGAGAGAGAGAGAGAGAGAGAGAGAGAGAGAGAGAGAGAGAGAGAGAGAGAGAGAGAGAGAGAGAGAGAGAGAGAGAGAGAGAGAGAGAGATAGAGATAGAGAGAGAGAGAGACAGAGACAGAGACAGAGACAGAGACAGAGACAGAGACAGAGACAGAGAGAGAGAGACAGAGACAGAGACAGAGACAGAGACAGAGACAGAGACAGAGACAGAGACAGAGACAGAGACAGAGAGGGAGAGGGAGAGGGAGAGAGAGAGAGAGAGAGAGAGAGAGAGAGAGAGAGAGAGAGAGAGAGCCCATGCAGAGAGAAGCGCAGGCTGCTCGAGGCGAGCTCGAGCAGCCTGCGCGCTTCTCGCTCCGTGGGTTCGCTGCCTAGACGCTGGCGGCCTCGCAGTCACTCCGCGACGATCGATGAGATCGATCTAGAGTCGATGCCAGAGTGGTAGTTCTCGCGGGAGAGGGGGGGGGTTTAAGAGTTCGGCCCCGGGGGGGGCGTGAGAGCATTGCCCTGCAGCTTTCGTGCACTTGCCGCGTCCGCTATAGGTAGGCGTAAGCGAATACAATCGACATGGATTGGATGCAGTGTGGCCGGGCCTGAAAGCTCCTGGTTGGATTTCTGCTGACCTAATCGTTTTGAAGCAGTACTGAGAAACACTAGCTTGGCTGCGAGCCCAAACTCGATGCAAGCGCGAACCTGGGCCGAGGCTGGTTGGCGGGCGCGGCAGAGTTCGAGCAAGCGAGCATCTGCGAGAACCTGCCTACGAAAGAGCGTTCGCTCACCAAGTATTCTTACACTGCAACTAACCTTGGAGTTCACTCGTGATCCTATAGTAACGCACTGGACGTAATTCTCACCATCCATTAGTGACGCACTAGACTAGACTTTCTGAGAGCCTACCCCGTGCTAGCGCTGTGGTCCCTGAGTGCGGCGGCCTCGAAGTTTGCATCTGTCTAACTAACACTGTCACGATTGCACGTCGCAGCAATACCGTCTTTAATAAATTGGAGGTTGATTTGGGGGAGGGACCGAAGGGTGAGCGAACTCGCTGCTAAGAGACGCTGGGAGTGACTGTGTGCACTGTTGTAGCTGCCTACAAGTGCACACGTGAGAGCCCGCAGGGCCACGAGCACTTGATCATCAAGCGTCCATCAAATTTCTTAAGTGACATATCCGGTCAAAACTAACTGTCCAGCTAACTGACATAGAAAGAGATTTAGTTTTCTTTGGGCTTAATACACATGTTTTATTATTATTATTATTATTATTTACATCCAAAGCAAAGCAAGTGAACGTAGTAGCACCGGCGGTAAATAAAGCAGAAGAGATGCTTCCTGCTGTGATGTCACTCACTCCAGTTACCCGCATCTTATCCGAGTCATTATAACTGAGCCACCAACGCTTGCCTGTTCGCTGTATGCCTTACGTTGAACTGGTCGATTTGCATTGCAGAGAGCTGCAAACTTCACAGGCCCGGAGCCGCGAGCCCCCTCCTCCAGAGGAGCTCCAGTCATGTCGAACTTGACGCCCAACTCGAGGTTGATGTCTTCTCGAGCGTCCAAGGGAGCTGCAGCCTACGGCGGTTACTCTCAGCCCTCGACGCCCTTTGCGACCATATCAAAAGTCACGGACTGTCTGTACGTGTGCGGAGTGCTCGCGCTCAACGAAACAAAAATTAAGCAGCTGGGAGTGACGTGCATTGTCAACTGCGCAGCCGAGCTACCGTCCATCCAGGTGCCTGGTGTCCAGGTGAGCTGCCGTGACTTGCTAGAGCGACTTGTTCCGATTGCAAGAGGTTGTGAATTACCGGAAGCGGACTGAGGCCTAACCAGTTCTCGATGCACCGCTTTAGGTCCCTACACAATCACAACATAACCAAAGCAATGAAAAAGCAAGAAAATGTTAGCTGAACAAGCCAATTTAAATAGCGCCAGAAGAGCCTTCATGGCTATCACCACCGCTTGCAGTGGCCAATATGGAATAACTTAAATGCAGGACTCGAACCCGCGTGCTGGGTCGTGAATAACCTTACTCCTGGGCCAAGACCCAGGGGTATAAATACAAATCGATTAGGCGCGAGTAAAATTTGCTGAAGCTGTCTAAGTATGACGTTGGAAGTAGCTATTTCTTTTCGACTCTCCCCTTGCCTTGTCTGTGTGGCGGCTATGTCTAGTCAACTGTTTGGCCGACGGTACCAGCAGCCGATAACTTCCCCGATCTGGCAGCGAGCGTGCTGACAGTGGAACCAAGATGACTGCTTTATCTAGTGCTAAGCAGACGGCTTACGATAGGACTGCTGGGCAGAGGTTGGAGCTTACTTTTCACTCCGATGCCGAGCGCTATAGCTATAACAGAATGCCGATGCTGCCGTTGTCTAGATTTTCCGTGTAGACGTCGCTTGTAGTTGAAGCTAGTACGACTAGCATTTTTCCAAGGAGCGGCAGACTGGACACCCAGCAAACAATTCCGGTCATTATGCCCACTACTTTGCTCATGCGTGCTGACGCTGCTCTTGCTATTGCTAACCGTATTAATAATTGCTAATAACAATTAATAATAACAATTGCTAACCGCATTAATATGCTCTCCTTACGTCATATGTAGAGTATTTCTAAAGAGGTAAAGTTCTATGAGGGCGCTATACAAATATCTTATGTTATCATAAGCCGCCATTCGTTGCGTTGCTGCGGAACCTTCGTATTGCCACTCTCGCTATGCTTTACAGACCATAAAAGTGGGAGTGGACGACGTGCCTAGCGCTCCGCTGTACGTGCACTTCGACAAGATTGCGGACCGAATTAATGAGGTGAAGCAGAGCGGAGGCAAGACGCTGGTGCACTGCGTCGCCGGCATGTCTCGCTCGCCGACCCTCTGCCTCGCCTACCTCATCAAGTACGAAGGCATGGGCGCGCAGCGAGCACTCGACCACATCGTACTACGTCGACCCATCGTCCAGCCCAATCCAGGCTTCTGGCGCCAAATTATGGACTTCGAGCGGCGCTTGCGCGGCGGCCACGCTGGCGGCAGTGTCGCTCGATCTCTGTCCTCGAGACGTATACTGGCTCCGGCGGCGGCGGCGCAGTCCAAAGCGCCGATCAGCATAGTGGCTCTCAGAAGCCCCAGCCTCGTGAGGAGCTTTACGTCGTGGGCCACGACCTATTCAAAGGACTTCGGCTCCACTCCTTCGCTAGGTTTCGCGAGAAGGTGATTGGCCGGAGAGTGAGAGAGAGAGAGAGAGAGAGAGAGAGAGAGAGAGAGAGAGAGAGAGAGAGAGAGAGAGAGAGGAGGAGGAAGAGAGAGAATGCGAGTTTTAAGAGAGAAGGTCGTGCTGGTGAATTGAGTACACGTCGACGACCGATCGCAAAGAAATATCGGCGTCATCCACGACAGGTTGCATGCGATCGGTTGTTGATGGGTACTGCGGGGAGCACGTCTTTGCCCTGGCTCGTACAACTTGAAAGACGAACTACATATGTTGCTGGCTCTGTGGCGCCGACTTGACCTCTATCACCATGCACATGGCAGCATTGAATGGCTACCACTTCATACTTTTAAGTTATAGCTTGGTTTTTCTTCCACGTGGCTGCTACCGTCGTTCAACGACGAACTCCAGTCTTGGCTCATCAAAACGATGACAAATGGCACTATCTTCATTATCGATCTCGATGCCTTTCCTTTTCCTTAAGGCCACAAACGTGGTTAAATGAGACCGTGCTCAGCCAAAAGACGAGGTCGATGTAATTGTGCTAATTAAACGAGCGTCTAGCGAGTATCTTGTTTCTGCATAACGTGTACAGGCCTGCAGCGACCATAGTGCTAATGATAACTACATATAAAAGGTACATGGACTAGCTCTCGCGAGTTGGGACAGTGCAGGCTACGAAAAGAGCATCGGCATGCATTAGCTCCCATTGCTTCGGTGATAGGTAATGGACGACTAATGAGAGCCACCCCCTGATGGCGGTGCAGCACTTTCAAGGTATAAGGCCGCCAGTAGGACTCAAATGGCCGAATACGTAGCCGCAAACGGGGAGCTATTCCTGATATTTTGCTTTTGACCACACTTGCGGAACACATTCTGAAAGTTGAAAATATTTTTTAATTCCTATGCTACTAGGAAGTTTGTCAAACTGCAGCCCGATTACAAGCTCGAGTTTACAGGACTTGTGGGATTCTTTCCGGTCACACCAGAACTCTAAGCCCACGCCTTAAAAAACTGCACATGAACCAGATGCCAAAGGCTCACCCAATGATCAAATATGCAGAATTGCACCTTTCTACAAGCACTAGCAAGTCAAAGAAGTCGGTGCCAGGTCTTGATAGGGTGGCTCTAGGTGAAGCCATATGGTTTACCGCTGAAGTCAGACTACAGAGTGGGCCTCCAAGTCATGACCTCGGCGGCTGGTAATCTAATCCCTGAGAATAGCACGGTCAACCTTGTGCACACCTGGCATTGGTACAGAAAGCCGTCAACTGGGCACTTGCTGACTGTGTGTGCTGTGCTGAAAAGGTCTTAGAAAGGACTTACAAATACAAACTGCGGCCAAGTGGCCCAAGTATAAGCAATGGTTTGCCTCCATTAAGTGACCCAGGTAAATGTAACGGCTTACCTCCATTAAGTGGCCCAATTGTGCCCTCATGCTTTCTAAATAATTTGTTCTTTTAATCTGAGGAAAAGCGACCCTTATTCTGGCTGGAGCACGGCTGAAAGCACCAGACAGGCAGTCCATGATGACAGTCCATGATGCATGATGGTGTGCTCCAGCACCACCTCATCACCTCAGCTGCAGTCTGACGGCCGCCCTAGTAAAAAACCCCAGAGCCTGTCACGTGGTGCACCTTCAGGGTTTATATAAACCAACCTGGATACTAATCAAGTTCGATCCGGGCAAATGCAGCTTATGAAGATAAATTGGGCATCACACGAGTTCAGGGAAAGTCAGCAATTTTAGTCACGGTCTTGTAGGGAAGTGAAATAATCAGGCATGTCAGGCCCACCTGCAACAGGCGACAGCCAAATTGTTCACACTAAAATGCAAAAGTGAGGCCAAATGCGAGGGTCTCGTGTGCCTGGCCCAGCGTCAGCAGCACCTCGAAGGAGAGGCAGGAGAGACAGAGAGGCATTAGCCTCTGCTTGTCTACCACTTGTTTGCAGCGCTCGCGATCGAACTCTCAGTTTAATGAGAGTGGCCGGGTTGACGGTTTAATGAGAGTGGCCGGGTTGACGGTATACAAGTAAACGAAGACAGGCCATAGGCAGGTCTGCGTTGCCGCTGATCGTAGATGCTGAGGCAATATCGGTCTGCGAGTGGACGATGACTTTGAGCGAATGCACTAGCACCAAGGAGCAAATGCATGCTTGGGTTAAATCCTCAAGTCTGGAATGAGGCATCGGCGCTTGGCTTCGTCGACCTTGTCTTCCAAATAAAACAAATTGTTGGTGGTCTGCTGGAGGTGATGCGCACACTCCTAATCGAAAGGAAGCACACACTAGGAGCAGCTGCACTAGGAGCAGCTTAGCAGACATAGCATCGTCGGGAGCAGCTGCTGCTCTGCAGACGTGCAATCGGCAGCAGCCGCAGCAGCAGCAGCAGCAGCAGCAGCAGCAGCAGCAGCAGCAGCAGCAGACAACGACCAGAACAATGCGTGAGCACACATGAAGTCAATCACTCTCTCAGTCACTCACTCATACACAAACTCTCTCACTCACTCACTAACTCACTCTCAGTCGCTCTCACTCACTCACTAACTCACACACTACCTCACTCACTCTCAGTCACTCTCACTCACTCACTCACACACAAACTCACTCACTCACTCCCACACTAACTCACCCACTCTCAGTCACTCTCACTCACTCACTCACACACAAACTCTCTCACTCACTCCCACACTAACTCACTCACTCTCAGTCACTCTCACTCACTCACACACAAACTCACTCACTCACTCCCACACTAACTCACTCACTCTCAGTCACTCTCACTCACTCACTCACACACAAACTCTCTCACTCACTCCCACACTAACTCACTCACTCTCAGTCACTCTCACTCACTCACTCCCACACTAACTCACTCACTCTCAGTCACTCTCACTCACTCACTCTCAGTCGCTCTCACTCACTCACTAACTCACACACTACCTCACTCACTCTCAGTCACTCTCACTCACTAACTCACACACAAACTCTCTCACTCACTCCCACACTAACTCACTCACTCTCAGTCACTACCAATCACTCATTCGCTGCAGGAGACTGCAGCCACCCACCAAATAATGAAGAACACAAGCAGCAGCAGCACCGGCAAGGTCGGCCAGCACCCGGGGCTGGCCGACCTTGAGGCTGCTAACCTTGAGGTTGGCTCGATGATCAGCGATCTGCTTTGCGGCGGTCCGAAGATGCCGTGCGGAGCGCTCGTGCGCCCTGGCGAAGAACTGCTCCACGCTTCTTGCCAAGCCATCGTTGCTCTCTCCTGCGAAAGAAACCAAACATGCTGCTGCCAAGCCATGGGAGGACGAGCACAGGTCTGCCTGCACGGTAAGCTGACCCATAGCAGCACGCGATGGCAACAGAAGTGCCACTGGCACCATTTGCTGCATTGCCGACTTACTCAACTTCTTGTGCAATAATCTGAAATGAAGATGCAAGGCAATCAGGTCACGTTTGAGGCATGGCATAAATAAATTAAGATACATAAAATGCATTTGTGTGGCGCCCTAAGAGAACTTATAGAACTTAATCTCTATTCAGGCACTTCACATATGCCACTAGGTTCGAGCCGACAACCTCGGTCATCAAATACATTCATCTTGACCTTGGTCAGGGCAAGCACCTTTACAACGGCCAAACCAGGGTGGTATAGAAGCATAGATATAGGAAAGAGAGGACCAGTGGGCCCAGCCCTCCCCACTGGGCCAGAAGGAGCATGTTGAGCAGCAAAGCTGTCAAAATGCCCTTGAGCCTTCCTATGACTGACTACTCTGGAAAGGTCAAGGTTGGACACTAGGTTTATTCCTGGCTGTGCCTATGCACTGGAGTGGCATGAGAAATAGGGAGACCAGAAATGAGCTGCTCTCTCTCTCTCTCTCTCTCTCTCTCTCTCTCTCTCTCTCTCTCTCTCTCTCTATCTCTCGGCGTGTCACGAGGTGCAGAGCAGTAGCAAGTCTGGCTCAAGCTTGCCATCAAAGCTTGCACAGCGGCAGAGGCAGCAGCCGACGCACGTGTTGTATTTCGGGTTGAAGCTCTGCGCATGTGCTGCCGACTGTGCATTGCTGCCTCCATGTGATTCTACAACAAACAAACAAGCAAGCACGAGTCACACAGGCCAGACACGATGTTGAGCTGCCGGACCGGATGTAAGCAAACAACCCAATATGTTCACAGCTGCATGTAAACCCAATATATTCACAACTGCACGCAAGCAGTACAACCAGTAGTTATCAGTATGTCGAGCGGTCGAAACACCATCTCGTAAGGAGAGACCTAGAAATGGCACACAAAGAGCAAGGAATAGGCACAAATAGCTGACTGTCCGACACAGCTCAGCTACCCTCTGGCACACAGCAACCAATCATTATGTCGCTCACTTTTAGGTCTCTTCATTCTATGGCTCCAGCCTATCTTTCAGATACACTACCCCATCAGGCAAAGCATCGTACCACTCGCTTTTCGGAATCCAACAGTCTAGAAATACCTCGTACAAACCTTAAATCCTTTGGAGACCGTGCATTTAGCTCGTATGCTCCCACAGCCTGGAACTCCCTCCCGACCTGCATCAGAACATCCCCTGACCTGACCACATTTAAAAGAAACTTAAAAACATACCTATTTAGGACAGCATTTAGTGGGTCCTTGTGATTCGTCCTCGATGTGCTTATGCGTGCTGACACTGTTCATGCTGCCACTAACCACATTTGCATGCTGACCCAGTGCATGTAACCCCTAACCATGTTATTCATTTTGTTTGTTTTTCAAGCATGATTTTACTTACTATTCTATTGCGTATCACTTTGCAGCAAATGTAAAGCGCCTAGAAAGAGATTAAGTTCTCTGAGGGCGCTTTATCAAGTGCAATATTATTATTATTATTATATGTAATTAGGGCGTGCATGTGTGTCTGCTGTGTACATATGGGTGTGCAGGCGGATTATAAATTTATTGCATGCCACCAAGGAGAACAAGAAACTAGTGTCAAGGGTTACGGGACCCATAGTCCCAGAATCCAGAAAGCAGCTGGCGCTATCAGAGGCTGCTGCAGCCATTTGGCACACGGTGCCTTCGTGGCAACATTAGCATGACAGGATGCCAGACAGTAGGGACAGCTCCACCAAATCACTCCAAAACAGTATGCATATGGACACTACGAATTGCAATTATCAGTTAGCTGCCTCACTGGCTAACAAGAGGCTTGCACCCTTCAAAGTACTTCTTTACTAGAAAATTTTAAAATTGAAAATTACTTTTAAGAGGAAAGACATTTCTTTGTTCTTTGCTACAGGACTCGGGATACTTACTCCCAGAGGACGAAGTTCTGGCATCGCAGATAAGACACAAGAGCCCACTCTAATGCATACTCTAATGCATGCATATTCTCGAGTCAAGTGGTTTCCAAATGAGCACCGACTTATTTCTGATACAGCACAGCATCCAAGCGACTCATCGGACAAGACGCTTGCAGTTCAATATGAAGTGTCACAGCTCAGAGATGATTGACATGATGGAACGACGCAGATCAAGGTAACCCTAAGTTGACACGGCATAGGTGAGCTAGGTCACTAGTGAGTGAATGAGAGCCAGAGAGAGAGAGAGAGAGAGAGAGAGACAGACAGACAGACAGACAGACAGACAGACAGACAGACAGACAGACAGACAGACAGACAGACAGACAGAGAGAGAGAGAGAGAGAGAGAGAGAGAGAGAGAGAGAGAGAGAGAGAGAGAGAGAGAGAGAGAGAGAGATGGATGGACGGATGGCCAGACAGAGGAAAAAAATGTGTGCGTGTGCACACACGTGCACGTGCACGAGTGAGTAGGCAAGGCTGCTACTTTTAAGCAACCAGCAGCAGTAGCAGAGTGAAGCCTAAGTCTGGTTTCTCAGGAGCATTGGCTGACTGAAGCCAAAGATTGTGGAAGCACAGGTGACACCTCGAGATAACGCAATTCGACGGATTTAAATAAATAAATAAATCCTAGCTGATTAAACAGCCTCTTTTTTGTATAGCGACAGAAGAGCCTTTACAGCTATCACCACCACTTGCAGTGGCGATACAAGATCGCCCATCGAAGTAGTCGAACTCACGACCTCGGTCCCGAGGTCGTGAAAGCAACTGCCTTACCTAGTGCGTGCCATCACGGCTCACCAATTTGGGTGATGTTAAGGCCACGAGGGCTGTGATATTAAGCTATTGCCTTTGCATGAATGCTACATTTTACACCACGCTAGACTGATGGGGCAATTCTGCGAGCCAGCCTAGCAGACAATGCAACTGCGCTCGCTGACATGTCCCAGCTGCTGCTGCTGCTCCTCACCACTAGCACTGACGGCTGCAGCACTGCCTGGTTGCAGTCTATGACCAGCCAGTGGCTCGGAATCAGCTGCAGGCCCTGCACTGCTGCCAGCGGCTCTATGGCTCTGCAGTGGTGGCTGGAAAAAAACAGCGGGCACAGCACAGCACAGCATTAAGGGTCTGCGAGCTACAAACGTGAACAAGGAACAACCTAAAGTAGGAGCAGCAGCCACAAGCAGCAGCTGCAGCAGCAAATTAGGAGCACGGACTAATAGCACGACTAGAGGCTGACTACAATGATGAACGTGGCCTGCATGTGCACACTGCGCCGACACACTGCTGCTGCTGCTCCTCCTCATTCTTGCACCTGCTGGCCATTAGCTGCAAGTCCAGACACGGGTCAGTGGACCAATCTGCTGCAGTGATACACGGCTAGAAATAACAACGAGCTGGCATTTGGAGAGACAATGCACTGCACTCGCTATGCACGAAAAGAAGAAAGAGCACGAGAAGGAAGTGGCTTACTCGGGTCATTGCTTACTCAGATGCAGCCTATAAAGTTGGCCCACGGAAAGTCCAGCTAAGACGCCAGCAGCAGCAGCAGCAGATACACAAGCAGAGGTAGGGCCGGAGGATCATAATAGTTCAACAAAAGTACCGAGTTAATACAACGCTTACACGTATGACTCTCTGGTCTCTCGGATCACAGCGAGTGAGAAGGCACGGCAAATTGACGAAGCCGATGTAATCTGGTTTTATGTCCTACTTGCATTAAGGGAGTACTACGGGTAGGTGCATGATGCATTCTCTTGTATGAGTGTGTGTGTGTGTGTGTGTGCTGTGTTAGCAGGTGCCCGAACACAGCTGTGCGGCTGCACAGCTATAAAAACGAATCATGTATAGGATGTGGCTGCACGTGCACGGGCAGCCACATGGGCACGGGTGGCAGTGAGGCAGGCATGGTGGAGTAGGTAGACGATCCTGTGCATGAGCCTATCCATCGACGAGCGTGCGCCTGTCCATTGAGGATTGAGGCATTTCGATCGGCGAATGCACGTTGCTAGTGTCATGGTGCGGGGAGAGCAGTGGTGAAGTCCTGGTGTGCACGCCCATTGTATATCCTATCCCATTATATAGTATATCCCAAGACTGGTAGCAAAACGGCTGGATTTGTAAATATCAAGCACCACCTCCCCAAATGAAGTGACCAGTGAAGATGGCACAAGGAACAGATGCACTGTATTCCCCAAAGTCAATCGATTAAACCAAACTGTTCCTCGCTGAAGAGGCTACATGTGCAGCCGAAATCAACGTCTTTGAGCTTTTACTCGGCGGAGCAGTGAAGAAACCAAAACCGTCACCGTGTTTGCCAGCTGCTCATCATCTTCGAGGAATTAAAAAAAAATCCTAGCTGATCAAACAGCCTCTTTTGTATAGCGACAGAAGAGCCTTTACGGCTATCACCACCGCTTGCAGTGGTGATAAAGGATCGCCCACCGCAGGAATAACAAAATTACCTAAATGCTGACAATTTTCTTGAGAAACGTGCTTTCCCAACCAGTCCATCATATTACTACAGTGCCCTCAGAGAGCATAACCTCTTTCTAGGCACTCTATTCTAAGCAGAACAAGGGGCCACCGAAAAGGTTCGGATGTCAAGAAATTAACCAGACTTCAGCTCCTGCACAGGAGTGCAGTAACTTTGTTCGACAGTGCACTGACAAGACCGCTTCAGCGATTTAACGACTGGCCGATGTTAGACGCTTACACGCAAGCCATATCCTGAGCAATTCTCCGAGGCAGGGCTAGCAGGAAACAAAGGCCTCCTTACGTAGGTTGCACCTTTTAGCTAACACGAGTTTGCCGCTTCAACAATCATTCAAGATGTTCAGACAAAGGCTAAGCAGTAGCAAGCAAACAAAGCAACTGTAGAGAGCATTAATACATGCACGTGCATTGTGACCGACTAGTCACCAGCCATTAGTTGGTGTGAGGGTGGTTA
This sequence comes from Cristatella mucedo, assembly GCA_009760855.2. Lineage (NCBI taxonomy): Eukaryota > Metazoa > Bryozoa > Phylactolaemata > Cristatellidae > Cristatella > Cristatella mucedo. Next base: position 2,491,256 of record WPIO01000001.1, on the reverse strand, counting down.
TGAGTTTGACCACTGGTGGAAACCCGTTGTGCTGCTCTGCTGCCATTCCCGAATGACAAATTAGATTTGTGTGGCACCTACTTCCGGTGGACAGCAGGCTAGGCACTCTGGATGGCTGCCCCGAGGGTGAGATTGACCGGTCATCGGCTCTCTCTCCTGACTTTGCTCTGCCTGAGTGGATTCACAGTCTTCTTCATCGATGAGTCGGCAAACTAGATTCTGCCCAATGGAGTAATCTCCAACCCTCTAGTCTGAGTTTGGCCAGACAAACACCCCCATTGTCTACTCGTAGAAAGAGAAAACGGCTGAACAAACCACTCAGATTTAAGCAGCAAGTCGACACTCTTGCTCCTGTCCACCGATTCGTTCTCACCCACCCTTGGCTTTCCATGAAGTAACCAGCAAAATCCACCGGGCTTCCACGGGTCGTCATAAATATGCCATACAAACCGGTCGCACTCAATCGAAGAATTTGATTCAACCAAGTGTTACCTATGCCAAAGAAGCTTCGGCGGCTCCCGATTGAAATGTGGGTACAAGTCAATACCCCCAGTGTGATTTAAAAAGCTCGCCATGAATTTTTGGCACAACTTACATACGTGTTGCTGCCGTGAGCTACCAAATAGGCGCAGCCGAGTGCCGGGGTAGCGTGAGTATTTAGGGGTAGGCTAAAGCTCTTTGTTGACTGTTCGTAGGATTTGAAGGTGACTTCCAAGTTCAGGATCAAAGACCCGGATGGTCTGACCAGGCCAGCATGTCATACCGTGCCATGGTTTGAACCTGAGTGGATTGGCTTTGGCAGACAATAGAGTTGAATTTTCCTTGATCTAAGCCGTGCTCATACAACAGCACGCACATAGATACACATGCATGCACACACATATATAAAATCGCACACACACATCCAGAGCTCGAGGGTCGAAGATGCAAAAGAAATGCTGAATCAATGGGCAGGAAATGGTAAGGCCTAACAACCATACGACACTCTTCCAATCACGTCGTTTTCAATGCTGACGAAAAACAGCATACATAGGACAGAATGAAAAGACTGCGTACAAATGGCCTGCTTATATATTTGGCTAGGGGAGCAGGTAAAGAGAAGAATTGATAACGTAATCGCTTCGTAAAGCCGGAGCTACTAGTAGCTGCACATGTTTACCAAGCTTGGAAAGAACACCAACAGGGATAGAACTGATGCACAAACCCAGGGTCGACACTTAAATCTCTGGCTGGTAAAAGTGCACAGATATCTGAGAGCTCGGCGGCACCCATAGACCTACACATCCACTGTATGCAGCCTCTCTACAAAAGACAGCAAGCGATCAATAGATAACAGATGAATCCACCGAGTGCTGCCAAATTCTGGCATCAACTCACTGCTCAAGTCTGCAATGTTTTTACTTGTTATTTTTCGTGTCAGAGAGAGCAAGAGAGAGAGAGAGAGAGAGAGAGAGAGAGAGAGAGAGAGAGAGAGAGAGAGAGAGAGAGAGAGAGAGAGAAAGATAGCACTTAGATAGAACCTCTAAAGCTGAACAGGTACCAAAAACCTTCCAAACTGCAATTTAAATCACTTAATGCACTTTTATTTAAGGAGCTAATGTCACGAATACGTGTTTAATGAGAGAGACATACTGCATGTGATGACATTCAAGATTCCACCTTAACTCCAAAGGTTCCGAGAGTCCAGTCGAGGCTCAGAAAAAACTAACAGTCAGACAGACTTTAGAGATACACCTCTCTAAGTGCTGGGAAAGTAATAAATGAGAGAAAAATTACTGTACACCAAAAGCAAGGATATTCGAGGACTCTGCCTGAAAAGCAATAGAGATAAACATAACCATGAGAGAATTAAATAAAGAATAAAGCCTGATGTGCAGAACAGATTTCTTATTCACGGCCTGTGTAAAACAAATGACTTAAGCGCTCCCAAAATATCACCTCTCGTAGTACAGTGAAACTGATACGGAGAGAAAGGCACTGGGAGAGGCCGATAGACACAGAACAACCAACAGACAGACATATAGGAAAAGCAGGCAAGACAAACAAAACACCGTCACATGATCGATATTGAACAGCAGTTCACAGGGCTATACGCTACGACCAGCTTTTGCTGCTAGCGGACCGCCCATTCGGGGAGGTGGGCGGGGTAACTTATCGACGCAATATCTGCGTATCGCGCAGTCTGTTTTTCATTCCTTACCTCTTCGTCGTCGTCTGACTCTGGTAGCTCCCCGCCGTACTCCATGGTGCTCCACTAGACTAGGAAGTAAACTTACAGGAGGGTTTGGGCAGATAGCAGGCACTTTAAGGAATAGGTCAAGGACATTTGTACTGTGGTAACGCAGCACTGATCTTAGAACATTTGACTTACCTCTATGAGTCATATTTATCTGAATATATATTAAAATTTGAAGTTTTATATAAAAATTAAACGCTTTTTATAGAATAATCTCTTTGGAGGAGCAGCTTTCACTCAATGACTGGAACTGTAGCGATTCAAGTTCCGCCATGCCAACTAGTGGGTAATGCATCTAACTTGGACCTGGAGGTGGCATACATTCACGTCCAAGGTACACTACTGCCATGACAACTTGTCAGTTGACGGTGCAACTTTATTGAGTATTTCCAACCGCCCGAGTCGTCCCTAGCGACGCCTAATCCCAGGTTGCGGTTCCACGAGCTTAGCACGGAGATTTACGCTTCGCCGATAGGGCTTCATGCCCACAGGTTTGCAAAACAGTTTTCATGAGCTGCACGCAGCGTTAGAATTCCACTCATTCTCTTGCTCAAGTCTACCTATCCGAACTACTCTCCAAACAGGCCAGGTGCGTTTGTTCTGGTCGCGTTCGACCCGCAGTGGCGCCGAGGCGCCGTCTCGCGGAAGCACGTGCGTAAACAGAGCCAGGCAAAATGAAACTGAGCCTCCGTCCTTCCCACGGCTTACGAGTACTCCTCTAGAGCATCGACAGCATAGATGTGAGTCACTGAGGGAATCCAGCTTCGGAGTGGGCTCCGGTGACCGGACCAAACCCGCCCAGAGGCCAGCCGTCCTCCGAGGCGTGGATGCGGAGAGGCAGGGTGCATAACCTAATCCACCACTGAAGCACTCCTCCCAAGAAAATGTCTCAATAAACAGCGTAGCGCGTCAGCCTTTGTTGGAAACGGGTGCTGGCGGGTGGAAGGTCATTCGTCGGCGTGGCGTCAGCTGCGCTTCAGCCTCGGTAGGCAGCCTGCCCTGGTGGCGGCGGAAGCGGAAGCTGGTGCTGCTGCTGCTGCCCGTCTGTCGCCCGCGTGGCGTTCAGACTCTTCGAGTTCCAGCGAAAGGTCGACATCGGATGAATGACGCCCGCGGTCTGTGCACCCGCATCGTGAGCGTGTCAAAATGCACGGCCTTTGCATGGCGACCGTGCATGTTGACAGCTCCTTGGATAGTTACCACCCACACTCCAGCCGCCGAGCCATCGCGGTGCTAGTTTATGCCGCCTTGACCAGCTATCCCGTAGCCGTATCGGGACCCCCAGGTCGATGCTTGCGGGGTGTAGCTGCCGACGACTTCTGCTGCCCTCTGAGCCGGCTGCCAAGCTACGAAGTTAGCAGATTTCGCCCTGAGCTCTTCGCTCAGCGACTAGCCTGGCGCGCTCGAACGTCGCTATATTTCTGGAACGTCGTTGAGGCGCCGTGGCTCGCGGCCAAACATCAGCTCGGATGGACTGCAGTCCGTGGCTTGGTGTCGCACCGTCCGGTATGCTCTTAAAACCGGTTTGCAGGTGATGCTCCCACTGTCCGGCTGAGCGCAGGCCGGAGTTGCGCCTCGTGTTAAAGTTGTGTACGCTTGGCTCTGTCCACCGTGCCGTCGCTCTGCCGGTGGTAAGGCATCATCAGGGTAGGCGGGAAAAATTACACACTCGGTGCCCACAAAATCAGAATTGAAAAAAAATTGATTTATAGTTCGTAGAGATTCAAGCGAGGCATTCCGAATCAACAAAAGGCGTTCTTCACGGCTGTCCGCGCATTATCCGAACACGTGTCCCGCCTAGGAGGCGCAAACGTGAGCCAGTTGGCAAAAGAAATCAGGTACTCGCAGCCGCTTGCGTACGAGTTAACCTTCAGGATTTCTACTGCTTCCGAGTTTCATTACCGTTTCGCTTGTATCGGTACCGATGGAGCGTTCGTAGCGAGCCGTGCCGCCCGAAGCGATTAGCATAACGGACAGGTTCGGCAATATCACGCAGCCTCCTGGCTCATTTCAAGGAAGGAAGCGCAGTCTCATAGTGCCGGATGTGAGTTCGCTCTGCTGCGTGTGTCGGCGGCCGCTGCAGTCGCGGTAGCGTCGGCGGAGCTCTTCTCGCTGAGGAGCTGACCTCGCGACCGACTCACGTCGATATTGGCGATTATACCGGCAGAGGGCACGAAAAAGAACGATAGTAGAGGACGCTGCAATTAGTTGGAGCCCCACGAATGGCTGGTGGTCTCCACGCCAGGATTCTCTACTTAAAACCAGACTCTAGCCCCTCTACATTGATGTGCACACGCGTGTCTTGACGCTGCGTTTGTCCGAAGTCTCACTTCCCTAGCTCCTGTTACGCCGAACGCTCGGCGGCGGGAGGCGCGTCGCCTTGCCTCTTGTCAACTGGTGGCGTAGCCCGTGTGGTCTGATTATATGCAGGCCGGTACCGCTCCTTTTCTAAACAGCTGTTAGGAGCATCACCGGCGGTGCAAAGCTGTGGTCCGCCTGTGATGTGGCTTGGTCAGGTCGGTGACCCTGAACAGATGGTGGATTCACCACCGGGATCGGCCAAGGCACAGCCGTGGGCGATGAGAGGGGACTAGAGTGGGAGAGAGAGAGGCGAGTGAAGTCGTGTTCTCTCTTGTTTGTGGTTAATAGAATAAGTTGTTGGTGTTGGTTCTGTGCGAGCGTTCTGCGTGCAGGGTGAATCAAAGCACAAGTTATTTTGTGGGATGGAGTCAATGGCATCAATGGTAATGCTAGCCAAAATCGCACCTCATGACGGCAAAACGGACTTCATCGAGTGGGTACGTCGACTGGACACCGTGACCAAGACGATCAAGGTTAAAGATGACGATCTTGCCGCACTCATGCCCTTGTATTTAACTGTCAGAGCTTTTGCAGTCTATGCAGGGCTGGTGGACGGTAATAAAAGTGGCTATTCGAAAGTGAAACGCGAACTCAGCGTGGCGTTTTCGCCGGATTGCTTCCGCGCGTACGATGAGTTGTCGAGCAGAAGACTTCGCGAGGGTGAGTCGCCAGACGTCTACTTGACCGATCTTTTTCGCTTGGCGTCCATTGTCTTTGCTGCTCAAGCGGGGGGGGGGGGGCACCTGCGTATCCCTCGGAGTCTTTGCTGAAGTTCGCATTTGTGTCGGGCCTACCCGATGACGTAAAGCGGCAGTAAAGTGGCAGCTCGTGCTCGCTTACCAAAGCTGAGTTGCCCGTGCTGGCTGAAATGTCGAGGAACTTTTTCTCGTCAAGTGAGGCATGTCTCGCCGGCCGTTTTAAGGATCGACGCGCTCAGACCCGTAGCGTCGTGGTGCAGTCTAGGCCGGACTCGCAAAGGCGGTACACTGACCGGCCTTTTCAAAGCGGGCCGCACAAGCGACTTTGCTGGATCTGCGGCGATCTGAATCATCTAGCTGCTGCGAGTGGTAAAAAGTTTGGCGATCAAAACAACGACTAAGGGGAACTGTCAACACATGCGCCAACACACCACCAACACGTGTTCCCCTTGACTTCGGCGCGACTACCCTTCATTGGCGTGATGTTGAATGGCCAGCTCGCTACTGCACTTGTTGACACCGGCTGCTTCCGTATGGTGCTTGCAGCAGGTGTTGGCCTCCTTTCATCATCTGCAGCCTGCAAGGGAGGGTATCTTGATGATGAACGGTGACCGCGCTCTCTGTACCTCTACATGTAAGGTCAGTATGTTAATTAAAGGAGTACCGCTGGAGGCTAATTGTCTGGTGATCGATATAATTGCCGGCTGGGACATGATCCTTGGGATGGATGTCATAAGAGCGCTAGACGGCGTCCGCGTAGGGCACGGAGGTGAAGGCCAAGTTGACTTCGGTAATGAGGCCCCAGCAACCCGATGCATCCGTGGTGAAAGTAACAGTGTAACCTGCGCTCGCTCTCCCCCGGCGACCGACGTCTCGCTCGCTGCAAAGGTCGGAAATTCGAGCGAGCTTGCAGTCTCCGACAAAGATTTTACTGCCGTATTCCACGATGGCGCGTGGCACGTGCTCTGGAACTAAAACGAATGCGTACAGGCCTCATAACGAATCCCAACTGAGGTAGAAGCAGAATATGAACGAGAAGTAGAGGACCGGATAAGGTGTGGTTGGCTTCAACCTTTTCACGGGGAGTGCGGCAGGCTGAATCCCTTGATGGCGGTAGTCCAAAGTAGCAAAGGGAAAGTGAGGCCCGTGTTCGACTATCGCGAGCTCAACCAGTTCGTGTCGAGCCACACGGCTGAAGCGGAGGTGTGCAGTAATAAACTTCGTGCATGGCGGCGAATGGGACGCAACGTAAGCGTCGCGGACCTGCATAAGGCCTATTTGTAAATTCACGTAGACCCATCGTTGTGGAAGTACCAGGTGTTTGAATTTCATGGCCGTCGATGCTGCCTGACTCACCTGGGTTTCCGCCTTAACGTTGCACCAAAAAAGAATGACCGTCATCTTAAATAAAGGGTTGTCCATGGATGAGCGAGTCAGATCCGGCACGGATTCGTATGTTGATATTTTGGCGAACAATGATTTGGTCTTAAACGACCGTGTGATCGAGCTTCTCCGCGAGTTCGGTCTTGAAGCAAAACCACCTGAAAAGTTAGAGGGTGGTCGTGTCCTAGGCCTCCGCATTGACAGTAAACGCAACGAGCTCGTATGGCTCCGAGATAATGCCATAGGCTCTGCACAGTCATTGATGACACGGCGAGAGTTATTTTCTTCGTGTGGGCAACTCGTCGGGCATTTTACGGTAGCCGGCTGGCTGCGACCCGCTTACAGTTACCTCAAACTTATAGCCAGCGATCAGGACTGGGACAGCAAAGTACCGAGAGATGTTCTGGAAGTTGCTCATGACGTCCATCTCAGGGTGCTAGCTTCTGATCCAGTTACTGGCGCGTGGCAGATGTCCAATATCGACAGTGGAAAATTGTGGTGCGATGCGAGCTGCATTGCTATTGGAACGTGCTTTGAGATTGACGATAAAGTGGTTGAGGATGCCTCGTGGCTTCGAAAGCCGGGCGATACTTCGCATATCAACACCGCTGAGCTAGAAGCCGTCATCAAAGGCCTTAACATCGCTATTGCGTGCGGACTTCAGAAAGTTCAAATTGTGACTGATTCGACTTTGGTGTTTGGTTGGCTGAAGTTATTGATTGATGGGGATAAACCCGTGAAGACGCGCGGCATGAGAGAGGCCATAATTCGACGACGACTGGGCCTACTCCGAAATGTTGTAACGGTGTGCAACCTGGGGACGGCTGTAAGCCTAGTAAGGTCGCCGGAGAACAAAGCGGACCAACTGACGTGAGTACCGAAAAGGTGGTTGAAGTTCACGACTTGCTGTACCGGTGCCGTCGCTCCTGAGGTCAGTTTGGTGGCTCCCGATATCGACCTCAAGCAATTCCACAATCTGTACCACTTGGGCGTCGACAGGACGCTATACCTACGAACAGCCGCAGAACCGAGGTACAACGAATTATTCGTTCCCTGTCTTTGCTGCAGATCAGTGGATCTGTCGCCGATTTCGTGGGAGCGAGGCAATCTTGAAGTAACCGAACCCTGGTCTCGTCTTGCGATCGATGTCACACACTACCGTGACGAGAAATATCTGACGCTGGTGGACTTCGGGCCCAGCAGATTTACGCTATGGCGGCACATTCCTAGCGAAGAGGTGCACCTTATCACCAGAGTGCTGGAGCAAATCTTTCGAGAGAGAGAGAGAGAGAGAGAGGCCCACCTGCACAGCTTCTGATGGACAAGAGCGTCTCGTTCCGATCTGAGGCAGTTCGGCGTCTCTGCGAATGCTGGGGCTTGAGACTATCTACCGGTGTGCTTACCAACCGGAAGGTTACGGTACAGTCGAACGCATGCACCGGACTATCAAGGGCATGGCAGCTCGCACCGGTAGAAGAGTACTAGATATGGTGTACTGGTACAATTCGGCGCCGACTGAGGGGAGAAAGGGCGAAACCGTGCCTCACAGGCGGTTGTATACGATGAATAGCGGTTAGCGCTCCAGCCGAACAAGGCAACTCGCTGCAACGCCCAGTCTCCCATCAACTACACAGCGGGCCAAAGGGTTTTTGTTAAACCAGCCGATGCACGGTGTATGACAGAATGGCCGGAAGGGACTGTAACCTCGGGGATTCGCGGCCTTGGTGTCGAAGTGAACGGAATCCGAAGACATGTGTCGGACGTCAGGCTAGTTCCGGACGCTGAGCCGGTAAAACCGGCTCAGCCGCTAGCACCCTTCCAGATACGAGGCGAAGATGAGGAGTATGGCGGTCTGAGGAAAATGGCAGCTACCAGCTTCGCATGCGGTCGAAACTGCAGCACCCGAGTTGGTTCTCCGACTACGTCATGGACTGATCTGTGCGTCAGGGGCAAGGGAGTTTGTTTAAACGACGGTACAGTGCAGCTACTTGCATTGAAGCTGGAAACTTGTGACCTTAAGGTCAAGGGGGCGTGTGGTCTGATTATATGCAGGCCGGTACCGCTCTTTTCCTAAACAGCAGTTAGAGGCATCACCGGGTGGTGCAAAGCTGTGGTCCGCCTGTGATGTGGCTTTGACAGGCCAGTAACCCTGAACAGACAGACGGTAGATTCACCACCGGGGTCGGCCAAGGCACAGCCGTGGGCGAGGAGATGGGTCTCGAGTGGGGGAGAGAGGGGCGAGTGAAGCCGTGCTCCCTCTTCTCTGTGATTAGTATAAGGAATTGCTGGTGTTGATTCTGTGCCAGCGTTCTGCGTGCAGGACGAATCAAAGCACAGCCCGGGCCAGCGAAAGTCAAGTTCTGTGCGCCGGCTTCGCAATAAGCGGCTCGTCTCGCCGACATTGTCTCTGGCGCTATCCAACTTCCCGTTATCGAAGAGGTCGCCTATCTAGTTCAGTCGCAGCGCCGCACTGCAGCGCCGCACTCTTCGCCAAACGTTCTTCGCGACAGGCGCGCTGACCTCGCTCTATACGCTGACCTCGCTCTATACGCTGCGGCGCTTCTACAGAGGAAATACCATCCCTGCACTTAAACGCAGATGTACGTACGCGAGGCGTTACCCATGCAGACCGAGGCATTGAACGCCGCAGGTAATGACTGGCGGATCCTGGCTAGCGAGGCTTCCAGGGTCCCCGCTGTGGTACGCACGGCTGTAACTCATAATGCCCCGAAGGCCGCTCAAATGAGAGGCCGCACCGAACCCCGGAAAATGTCCCTTCTTTCGCCGGGTATTTGGGAGCGAATGAATCCAACTGCCCGTGCCTACAGGATCGTGTTTTGCGTGGTTAAGCGTGTTGATGCTGTGGAATTAATTGCTAACGAACTGATATGCTTCAACAACACCAAACGTTTAGTTCGTAGCAAGAGGTTTAGTTCTCTAAGGACGCTATAAACGTGTCTTATTAATAATATCGTGATTGTGTCAGTACGTTAAACTCTCTCAACTAGCTTGCTGCATTTGTTGACATTTGAATAGAGATCGCAATACAATTACAATTTATAAGAATAAGAAAATAATAAGTACAATTTCTCGAATAGAAGAACGGTAAAGCCGCCGTAGGAAAACGTAGCGTAATTCTAAAATTGGAAAACTCATGACCGTATGCATTGTAGAGTCTATAGTCTAGGTTTCATGTTCCCAAGCGACCTAATGTAATGTATTTCCGTGTCTAACTCCACAGTTAGCAAGTACTACGTGAGTGTGACGCAGGAGAGTTTTGTAAAGCGCTCTCCCACCCTAAGCGGCAGTAGGTACACATTCGGTAGCCAATTCGGTAGCCAAGCTTTATCTCAAGCAACGAAGGCAAAGCGAGAAGCTTATCTAAATAGATTTAGATGACCTCGTTGACCTAGATTACCTCTAGATGACTTGGACGACCATGATGAGCCATCAGCTGCACAGTCAAGTCGGCCTACTTTCAGCAACGTAGCAATAAGAAAATTCAGGCCAGCTTAAACTGTATTAAGGCAGCCATGCTTGTTCACGCATTTTTGACGTCAAGTCTCGACTTTGGAACCACAATACTTGTGGGTCAGCCAGCCTGTTCTAGAACGTGCTAGGGACATTCTTCATCGCGTCTTCAGTCAAAGCAAAGGTACCAGAAAAGTTCTCATCGCCTGCAGCCATGCGGTATGCATGCAGCCCTGCATGCAGCCCTGCAGCCATGTTGTGGTGGAAAGCAATAAAAACTTGCTTGCAAAACCATAAATCAAATCGGGTTGTACGATTTGGCTTCACGGAACTTAAATGGCCACGCCCCTGTGCTTAAGCAGTCTCTTTTCGCCCTCGAAATCGTTGAGACAAACCTAGAAGGTTCACATTTGCTGACGGCCTTGAATCACTCTAGTTTATGCTTGTTAATAATCTAAGCATCGCAGTGACTTAAATTTCGGCTTCAAGTAGACTGTACTTTAAAACGAAACTGCTTCCAACTGAAACTACGATTTTACCCTATGCGTCGGATGAGTCTATGCCTAAACCAATTACGCTTGCACTAAAACAAACTCTATAATGTAGCCAGATGAATATCTACGCAAGTTAAGACCTTCTTCGGATTGCAGATAAAGATATAAATACAAAGAAATATAATTTATTTGCTTAACACCCTATGAGAACGTAATCTGTATTCAGGCGCTTCGCTTACGACACGGGGCTCGAGCCCACGACCTTATTCAGACCTTTGCGGTCATGGCGAGCACCCTAACCACGGGTCAAACTAGGGCAGGTCAGTAAGTGTAACGAATTCACCCAATAAGAAATATTGTTGAAATGCAGTTGGCAATAAAGGATCACCAGTGCAGGTTCAAACTCACGACCTTGATCGTGAAGATGGACCACCTGTCATCCTAGACCATATTTCGACAAAGGTTTCAGACTACTATGCCATTTCAGGAGGTCAAGGAGGCACACTAGGCTAGAAGAAACCGCGCCCACATCGCCGGCCCGCCCGAATGGGCGTTGGCAGACGAACAAACCAATAAAAAGCCACAATTGGCAATTATAGGGTTAGACATTTATCACCCCAAACCCGGGCGTGCGCTTCTGTTCATACAAGCAGCTGACACCAGTTCTAAAAATAAACATGGGCAACAGTTTTAACTGCTACCTGCAGTAATGAAGGGGAGCAAACCAGCGACAATTCAATTACTACCCATTCGATCGTGCTGGTTTTGCAGCAAGTGCAAATTGCCAAGAAAGAGATTGTGATCTCTCAAGGGTGCTATATCAAATGCATTATTGTAATTATTAATTAGGTCGGATCCAACTACAAATAACTAGGGTGGCTTTAGGCTAGACTGTATTGCTAGCTAGGGCCTCTCTGGCATAGCCGCCCTCTGCGTTAACACTTTCTGGCGAAAGTCCGTCATAGCTGCCGCCGCTGGCCGTTCGTAAACTAAAGTCGCAGCGAAGAAAAATCAAGCACAATACCAGTTAGCTGTCATGTCAAAGCAAAAAGCGACCAAGAGACGACTCGTGCTTTGAAAACTAGTTAGTTGGGATACTCGCAAGTCAAAATACCTCTACAGCAAAGGGGAAGAAAACCGCAACAACTCCATGAGGCTACGGATCTACCAATAAATAACTAGGGGGCCGCTAGGTTGGACTGAAGCACTATCTAGGCCGGATCTGGCCTAAAAGCCGGAGTTTGGCGACCTCTGTCCAAGACTATCACTTGAGTAACTGCCTCTAACCTGGCCGGCGACGTTAGTCATTTGCCTGATTTAGTCATCGCTTAACACGTGTTCAGGATCTACGAAATGCCTTAGTTTGCTTGCTGGACATTCCTTTTGATTATTTATACCCTTACCAGTGCCGTACACCTAGCTGCTCTTAGATGGCTTTGGAGAAGAAGCCCAGTTACGTACACCACTGATGCACTTCGCGTCTATTGTGTGCACCACTTCAAGCTTGCTCAGATGCTAACTTAAGCTTAAGGTAGTAAAAATGTGCGGCGCCGTGCATGCACCCACGGCCTGTAGCCAGCCGTGGATTAATAAAGGCAGGTATGTCGTGGATGTCTTAAAGGACCTCAGATCCACGAGGAGCTGATGTGCTAGTTGATTACTATTTCCAGTTGAGTGGGCCTACGGCTACGTGAGAGGCGTGCAAGGAGCTATTTTGGGTATAAGGTGTGGTGACGCGTTGCGCCGCCGCGCCTTGTTACAGCAACCGTTTTCCTGCTAGTGGTCTACGCATGCACGGTGCAATCCTGGTGTAGCTGACGTCATGCCTCCGTGCACTGCCGGCACTGTTGCCAGCACTGTCGGCCTGCTAACGGTCTAGGAGCGCTCGGTGCGATCTCGCTGTAGCTGAACTTCAACCAGAGCATTTACGGATCTCCGACGCTGGGCTGCATGTGTGATAAATTCAACCCCAATCAACTCGAGCACTGCATTTAAGGCCTCGATCGTGCGAATTGTTGCAGCTTAGGCTAGTGGTGCTTGTCGTAATCGCAGCAGCTACCCAGATTTGTTGTGACTTAATTCCATTCCAAGTTCCCGTATAAACACGGCCATTCGTTGAGTTTTAGAAGGTGACTAATGCGCAAGCACTGGCTCGCTTAGATTGATGCAAGGGAGTTATATCCAGCTGCCTCAGGTTGCCTCTAGTTGCCTCAGGTTGCCTCTAGTTGCCTCTACACATATGCCGTATTAACAGTATTATAGTCGGAGGATCAAGTAGCTCTAAAAGCCAACGATTACTTGCTTCTTGTATTCATTAGCCTCTGATGCCAACGTTTTTATGTCGCCTCTGTAACAGTGCTCTCATTGTACACAAAAGCGCCGGACTTGATTCTTCACTAGTCAGCCTGGCTGCAGATCGTTGAAAGTTTTGTCATTCAGCTGCAGCTTTAACTACACTGATGCAGGTGATTGTACTGCTTGTGGTCCTGTACCATTTATGATACGTTTTGTGGTATATTCATGTTTCTAGGTCATATTTCAGCCACATCACATAGCCTTGTTGAGACTACGGCTTAGCACGGTCACGCAGGTCAAATAGTCTAACGGACTGGCCATGGTCATAACCAAAGTAGATAGTGTGCGAACGTGCATTCCATTCAGGAAGTCACTTTATTCGAAATTATTCTGGAAATGGCTCATGAATCTACTTAATGGTACAAGGTATAACCAGCATACTAGTCAATGCTCGGTCTTGGGTTTTATAAAGTCCTGGATATGGTTTAGTTTCATCAGTATCTTGCCACCGTAGGCCATACAAAAATGCAAGGTAGCTGAGTGGTCTTCAATCTAGCTGCCCATGGCTAAGTGTCACCGTGTCATCCTATAGGTTAGTAGTAAGTCGCTTTCAGCAAGGCAGTGAAGCGGCGGCAAGACCTTGACGGCAGGGGCAAGCAGTCTCAGCTTATAACTCTGTGGCAGCATCGGAGGAATCTCATCGCCGCTTTATTCCGGCTTTGAGGGAAACATTCCATCGGGTACCGACGCTGTTTAGCTGAGAGCCCAATGTTATTCTGTGGGCTGGTCATTAGATCTGGCACGTTTTGAAGTGACGTGGTCGCACACTTATGATGGTTAAAAGGGTAACTTTTATTGATAGCTCCGAGGAACTATATCGTCATGTAGCACGTTTGTAGTGAGTAAGTTGTTTACGAGTGAGTACATGTTATTATGTCACCCTATAACTTAGAAGCCAGTCACTTTCAGCAAGGTAGTGCAGCGACAGCCAGACCTTTACTGCTGGGGCAAGCAGCTCCGCTTTCAATTGATATGGCAACCGCAACGGCTGAATTCCATACCAGCTATATCCGGGTTAGAGGAATAAACTCTTCCTTGGGATGGTTAATCGATGGTTGTCTGAGAGCAAAATTTTTAAATAAGGCTGGTCTTTAGATCTTGCAAGTTTTGCAGCAAGATAGTCGCACTTATGATGGTCTCAGCTCCATTTATACCTGCTATCCGTTAGGCATCTCTGGATGCACCAGCTCTCACTAAAAATTTGGGCTTACTTAGACAATAAGGCCACAGCTAATTGGGACTTTCATTAGTAACATCGCTAGAGTTATAGGTCTAGATGACACTCGCAAGGCGTTTTCCTTTAACGACGTCAGTCGCGAGGTCGTGGGTTCGAATCTTGTGGTGGGCGATCCTTTTGGACAGCTGCAAGCTGTGGCGATAGCCTTTAAGGCTCTTCTGTCGCTATGCAAAAGCAGGATGGTTATTCATCTAGTATATTTTTACAAACAGTGCTTAGAATATAGCCAGTAGTCTCCGCAGCAAGATGCTCAGATGCTTGTTGCATTTAAGTGTTTATAAACCGTACAGCCGCTGGCCCGATATACATTGTTCGGGGACCCCTGCCAGAGGCTGGAGGTCTTATGTCACTCACTACGAACTCATTGTGCTAGCCTTGACCCCGCTAAGTCCTCAGCGATACCGCTCGAAGTGTGACACGAAATACGCTCGATTGCTCTATCGCGTAGATCGCACGGTTCGCCTCTCTGCATGGTCGCTTCGCCGAAATTCCAGAAGGCTTATTTCAGTTCAGCACGCCTACTATCTCCACTACCACCGATCAAACAGGCGGCCATACGACGACCAGTCAGACGGGAGGCACGAGCGAACGCAGGCAGCCGATCTCCATCTTGCTTCTTGGCGGCAGGCCAGTTTTATTGCGAGCAGCGGAAGGAGCTAGGAACAAAAGTCAAGGAGTGCAGCAGCAGCAGCAGCTCGGATGACGAGTACGCTTTGCACATCGGCTAGGACTACGTGTCGAGCTCTGATAAAGAGCAATCGCTGGGCCCAGGTATGCCAACCCGGAGCGCAAATACGACGCCCTGCCGTGCGGTCCCGTGCTAGCGTCTCCTTTATAATTTTTTAGAACCCCGAACACTGCTGTCATTGTCTGGGGTGCTGATAGAAGGCTTGTTTAATTTTCCACACCCCGCGCGTTTCAAAAAAAGCATTCAAATATCGATACCCTTTGACGAAACTTTTCAGGCGTAAAGGTAACTACAAAACTCCCTATCTCGATATTGCATGTTAATCTATGAGAGAATGGCTGAAAAAAATCGATCGAGAACGTAGACGCTTTTTAATTTGACTTATAAAGTGACGTGTTATAAATGCAATCCCAAGTTTTGCTTATTGACATACGAATGGAACATAGTAAATAAAGAAATTTGAAAGATCTATTTATACCAGAATTAGAAGATCGAGCTCACAAATTTGACTTTATTCCTAAATATGACGTACCTGAAGCGGCGTTTTTTGGCCGAGCATTGTCAATAAAACGCACTCAGCCCTAAACGGATGCCAGGCCATCACTTTGAACTGAAAAAACGTTAGATCTTCACAATAACGAAAAGCCTCCTCGAGGTCATCAGTCCGACTGGTAGTTATAACGATCAAAAAGCGTAAACCCTATCCAGGCGAGCGCTGTAACACAGCCGGAAGCTGAATGCCTACATGCGCTAAATAGCTACCGAAGGCTATAACTGTCGATTTCTTTGCCAGAAATACGTTTAAATTATTATGTTTACATTAGCTCACACACCCGAAGTGACTATTGTTCGGCTACTGGACTATCATTAAGAAAAATGTATTGATAATTTCCTGCCACCGGGGCCGAGTAACTAAGGAGTATATTCTCACCGCACCTCCTGACTCCTGGGACAGCTGATCCGGTTCCTGTAGCGGCCATTCATAAACCTTGGAGTCCACCGGCCAGAATGCAATCGCCCGCCGGAACGCGACCACCCGCCGGGTACGTAGCACAGAAAACGTGTGATTCACTGGGAATCAGACTGCAAATGCTTATTCAGTTTTATTGAAGAGAATATGAGGTGCTTTTAAAGTATCATTTATGCTGTTTATAGCTTAAGATTTGCATTCCTCTGCTTAATGACCGTTGGCGACAGAAGCTTTAGCTCTGCAGGTCCTAGACTGTGGAACTCGCTTCCACAATTCTTACGCAACGACAACTACTCTCCTACTGCGGAATATGGCTCATCCTTTTCAGCGGTCCTGATAGCTGCTACTTCCATGCTACTCACTACCTCAACTGCTCTCGTGACTCTGCTATGCTTCCCACTTTGTCTTTGTTGCGTGAGACGAAGTCTGTTGGCTACCGAATGCGTACCGAAAGCCGCTGAGGCTGTGAGTTTGCTGTACAAAACTTTCCAGCGTAACACCCACGTGGTCTTTATGACTCTGTGGAGTTACAGATGGAGATACATTATTGGTGAACGCTGGTCAGACTCCCAAATCTCAGCCGTTGAGCGTTTTTCTGGCGGGCGTGAACTGCTGCTTCATGCGAGCTATCGTCGTTATGTTATGTTGATGCTTTGTAAAGGTCCATCACCACCACAGCATTCGCAGACGCTGGTGGTTCCGGCTGCCAGTCTAACCACCGTATTCGCCACGGCCAGCGGCGTCCTCGTCCGATCCATCGTTACAACTTCCGCCTGTGCTGCGGCCGAGAACGATACGACTGACGGGTACGGGGTCAAGCTGCGGCGACCGCAGGACCCACCTGCTGCTGCCACTGCTGCTGCGGCGGACCACTAGGGTCGACTTGCTTCGCTGTCGTTCGATGCTCGCTCGAAATTCTGCGGCGTAGAAATGAGAAATCATGCAGCAGCCCCGACGGCCACCAAGCAAGTGGCCGCTTCTCTGCCGTCCGACGGCGGCCACTTGCTTTGCCGAATCAATTTGGGCGACCAGTTTCTGGTGAGCTGGCTGGCAAACGCGCCTCGGAATAGAACATCAAACATCGCCGACGCCGCTCCTGCGCCAAGCGCTGGGTTTTCGCCACGTGCTTTGAACCGGACGTGCGGCACTTCCAGGGCTTTCCTCAGCCAGCCGAGGTCGGCCGTAAGGTGCCGCCAGCATCGCCCTGGCAAGCAAAGGGGCCGGCCGACGACGAAAGTGTAAGTGAAGGTGACGTTGATGACTACGTTGATGCTCTTGATGCTCCAAGACCTAATCCAACGTCACAATTTGGTCTTGATGACTCAGTGAGAGGTCTTGACTTACCCACTGAGTCTCACACTGAGTCGGCTGACCTCAACGTTCTATTGATTAAAAGAGAGAGATTTCCTTACCCCATTTTTGTGTTATAGACGTCGCGAAAAACGATGCCATTCCATACTTTTTAATGAAGGGCTATTTGTCTATGGCAGCAACGTCAAAGGTCCAGTTCACCAAATTATAAAAGTGATATGATCCAACTGAATAAAAACAAAGGCTGCGAACAATAATATCGCTATTGTATTCAATGTTCTGTTAATTACCAATAAATATATAGCAATGTTCAATTAAAAAAATACATTATATCGCAATATTCTATGCCACCGATGGAATATATTGCACATCTTACACATCAAATATTGCAATTTATTGTCTGATTTTACCAATCTTCTTCATACTCTACTTCGTTCTCTTCGTTATCAGCTGCCTCCGAGTCATTTTCATTACTTATCAAGGCAACAAGAGCCAAATTTGAAAGTAACTTGTTTTGATTCAGAAAAAAAGCAGCTCTTCCAAGTTTCTGGGTTGCAAGCTACGACGTTGAGGACAGAACACTCGCTTTGCCAGGGAGGAAAGTCTCTCCTCACATGAAGTTGGAAGCAAGAAGCGCGTGTTGACATACTTGCTACACGCTTCTCTCTCTTCAGTACGTTGTCGTTTGAGTGCTCGCTCAGCAAAAGAAAATTGAGCATCGTCATCTGCAGCTCCTCCATGGTCCTGATTTGCAAAATACGACATTGAGGACAGAGCACTCGCTTTGCGTCGGCAGAGGCACTCTGCCGCCGGCCTCACGGAGCGCTGGCTGCGAACTATAATGTTGTTATTGTATTCAATGTTCTGATATTCACCAATAAATATATTGCAATATTCAACTCCAAAAATACAGTATATTGCAATATTCTATGCCTCCAATGCAATATATTGCGCATCTTACACATCGATGCAGTTTATTGACGGTGATTTTACCGATCCTCTTCTTCGTTCTCTTCGTTATCATCTTCTGTCTCTGAGTCATTTTCATTTGCTGTCAAGGCGAGGCGACCAGAGCCAAATTCCACAGTAACTTGTTTTGATTCAGAAAAAGCAGATCTTCAAAGGTCCCGATTTGCAAAATACGACATTGAGGACAGAGCACTCGCTTTGCCATGGAGAAAAGCCTCTCCACCTCACAGGATGTTGGAAGCAGGAAGAACGTGTTGATGTACTTGCTGCATGCTTCCCTCTCTCCAACACGCTGTCGCTTGAGTGCTCGCTCAGAAAAAGACGATTGAGCAGCAGCATCATCTGCAGCTCCTTCCGATTCCTGAGCTGCAGGTGGCAACAATCGTTCAACAGCACGTTCTCCTTGTTTGCTTGTATAATAATGATAATAATAATAATGTACTTGATAAAGCGCCCTCAGAGAACTTAATCTCTTTCTAGGCGCTTTACATTTTCTGCAAAGGGAAATGCAATTAAATGGAAAGTAAAATCATGCTTGAAAACAAACAAGATGAACAACATGGTTAGGGGTGACATGCACAGGGTCAGCATGCAAATGTGGTCAGTGGCAGCATGCACAGTGTCAGCACGCATATGCACGTGAAGGACGAGATACAGGGACCCACTAAATGCTGTCCTAAATAGGTGTGTTTTTAAGTTCCTTTTAAATGTGGTCAGGTCAGGGGATGTTCTGACGCAAGTCGGGAGGGAGTTCCAGGCTTTGGGAGCATACGAACTAAATGCACTGTCTCCAAAGGATTTGAGGTTTGTACGAGGTATTTCTAGACCGTTGGATTCCGAAAAGTGGGATGTATCTTGACGTAGGCCGTTTCCAAATCTTTGCTGTTTATGATATCTTTATCGTTGCCAAGATAGTGGTCGAAGGCAAACTCTGGATACGAGTAAACGATCAATCGGAATAAAACATCCGATTCTGTCGACATGTCGCATCGCTGCGGCACTATCGTAACAAATTTCCATACGGCCAGTGCTTGCTTGCGATCCCGAATATTCCTTTTCTGCCCAGTTGTGGGACCAAGGTAACTTATTTCTTCGTCTGCCTCATCAAGATTTGGAAGGATACTTTCGAAGGGCTGAAACATATCTGGAACTCCTGTCCAGTGGGTGACCTGGCGCTTGACTGGGCGTAGGGATGTCATCAAGCGCAATCGATCTGACTGTTTGAGTGGTGACAATTTTGACATGAGCTTCCAAATCAAGTCCAATTCAGTTGCGAAGAATGCGCTTATGTAAGCCCCAACAGCCACATTAAAACGGTGACTGCGGCATCCCAGAAGTGGAACGCCAAGAAGGTTCGCTGTTGCCTTGTTGGTTGAGCAGTTCTCCACAATCAAACAGAAAAGGGGAATCGAGAGACAAGGAGTACCACTCAAGTGTCGATTTGATGAAATTCACACGGTTCTCGCAGTAAAATGCGTCTCATCAAGGAGAGATGCGAAGGCCAGCAGATGAATTTCAGGATCAGTAGCATGCTCCTTGCCAGGGTAGAAGATAAAAAGACCAATAAAGTGTGTTGGATTCTCAGACCGGCCATCAAGCACCAAGAGCGAAAGTGGTAGCACTTGCGACCTTGACTGATATCTTTTTTTACCACCTCCACCAGCTTGAACATATATTTCTTGAGTGCTTTGACAGAGATCGAATTCAGTTTCGTATTGCTTCAGGTGAACTCTTTTCGAAAAATGTCAATTCGAGCTCCTCCACGACGATCCATTCCAGCCATTTGAATACACTGGTTGATCGACTATCAAGCGTGTACTCCAAGGTGGTCTGTGTTTTTCGGTTCGCGCACAGCACAGAACGGCAGCCGGTGACCAACACCACAAGTTTAACGTACAATGCACGGAGCAGAGGGAGACGAGTCTCGCTTCGTCCTCTCTCTCCCACTCGAGTCCCTTCTCCTCTACCTCGGCTGTGCACTGGCCGACCCCCATGATTCACCGGAGGTGGACCACAGCTTCGCACCGGCCGACCCTGATGGTGAATTCACCATCTGTTCACTAGTGGGTTACAGGCGTGTGTCCCGACCATATCACAGGCGGACCACAGCTGTGCACCGGCCCCTCTCGATGATTCTCCCAACAGCTGTCCACCAGAGGTTTAACAGAGCAGTGTACCGGCCTGCACATAATCGAACTACAGTCTGTCCAGATACTGACTGTCCAGTTCCGGTTGCGTTACTTGCTGTTTCGGATTTGCCGTCTCCATGTGCTTGTTGCGCCAAGTAAGACATTTCTAGATAATTCGGGTGGTTCTGCTTGATGTGGGATATCAGATTCGTGTAGCCGAGCTTAATGTTTTGTTTGCGAACAGCTCCAAAAGTACATTTCCACGTATTGGCTTCAGAACCAACAGGATTCTTGCCAAAGGAAAGCTGACAGAGCTTCTTGTTGTCAGGTGGAACTGTAGGACGAGGGCTAAAACTCGACATCAAAGTTGGCGTCCTCTGAGACAAAAAAGGGCGCCACCACGATTGTACACGATAGCGTACTTGGAGAATCGTGATTTGTTAAAATGATTAGTATGGATAAATGTCCGGATATGATTTTAATTGGATCTTTTTAAATATGAAAAGTCAATTAATGTATTTTTATGTATTATGTATCACGTGACTGAGACGAATGTTTATAATAATACCTTAATATATTACAATATATTATCAAATATATTGGTATTATCAACCAATCCAGTAAAATATATTAATATTGACATACGAATGAGCACAATAAATTGTAGCTCCCAAAGCCTGGAACTCCCTCCCGACCTGTGTCAGAACATCCCCTGACCTGACCACATTTAAAAGGAACTTAAAAACACACCTATTTAGGACAGCATTTAGTGGGTCCCTGTGATTCGTCCTTCACGTGCATATGCGTGCTGATACTGTGCATGCTGCCACTGACCACATTTGCATGCTGACCCTGCGCACGACACCCCAAACCATGTTGTTCATCTTGTTTGTTTTCAAGCATGATTTTACTTACCATTTAATTGCATTTCCCTTTGCAGCAAATGTAAAGCGCCTAGAAAGAGATTAAGTTCTCTGAGGGCGATTTATCAAGTACATTATTATTATTATTATTATTAGCCGAGCTGGGTTGATCCAGCGGTTAAGGTGCTCGCCCCGACTGAGGTCTGGCTGAGGTCATGGGCTCGAGCCCTGAGGCATATGTGAAGCGCTTGAATAGAGATTTAGTTCACTTGGGGTGCTATGCAAATGAATTATATTTATTTAATTTTAGCCAATATATTGGAATATATTTTATCTACAATATATTGTTTCGCAGCCTTGATGGAAACTCTCCAGTGATTCATCGAATCGCAGTTGTAAGGCAGTATTACTTCACAATGGAAGCAAACTTTTTTTTTTCTGTTGCACATTCTGAACAGATTATATAGACATGTGGAAACATGACAACACTTCTCGATGAAATCAAATATGATCAACACAAGTGGTTGAGCTGCTGCAATATAAAGGTCACTGTCCGTATGCTCGGACTACAAGGTTGTTACACAAAATATCCATGCTCTATATGTCTGAGGGATAGTCGTGCTGGTGCTCTTCATTAGCGAAAGAAAGACTGGCAGCTGAGCGAACTCATTTTGTGCCTGGGAGTGACAACGACCGAGAGACTCCTCTCGTCGACAGCAAGAAAGTGTTACTTCCTCGCTTGCACATGAAGCTTAAAATAATCAAAAAACCATGTTAGGGCTCGAAACTAAGACGGGAAATGTGAAATGGAGCGTAGTCTATCAAAGCCGGAACGCTAACCTGCAACAGCAGCAGGCCGATTACTGCTGGAGCCTCAATCGTCATCCAATCAGCAGCTGCTGCTGAGCCTAGTAGAATGCTGTGGAAGAGGCAATTTAAACCCATTTGATTAAATTAAAGAAGACAGGCGCTTAAATGATACATATCTAGATGGTATTGTTATTAAACGATTGTAATAACTTATGTGTTTTGTACGAGAAATTACTGTAAAATAAAAATGCAAATTGTTAAAAATCCTGACGGCTGGGCTAAAACTGAATTACAGATTATGAGAAAATATCCAAAGATTTCCTTAAATCACCTATTAAATTGAAAACAGCCGATGCGAGTATTTTATTCGAAGGGAAGTATATTCTATGGCCGAGGCCGTGCAAAGGCGGTCGCGATGAGATTGTCAAATAGACGCGTCAAAAATTACGGATACGGACTTGACGTGTTAAACGCACTGGCGCTATTCGTCACTAGCCATGCTAAAAGGTTCAGGCGTCGCCAGTATTCGGCGAGCCGGCTGAGACTAGCACCGCTGCGAGTGCTGCGCTTGTACAGCTTGGACGTGGAAGCCGCAAACCACGTTTGTAACAGCGTCACTCTCGGCTTAGCAATGCAATGGCGGCGTTCGGTGCGTGCACGGCAAGTTTGCCTCAATAATAATAATACATGTGATGTTACGCCGTCAGAGAACTCCATCTCTTTCTAGGCACTTGAACTTTTCTGTGGAAGACTTTCACTTCGAGCTCGCCAACGACGACGACTCCTGACAGCATCGTGCCAATTTTCTGGATTTCGGCGTTTCGCAGTTGCATTTGTGAAATCTGCCAGCGGCGCACGCGTCCAAGTACAGAATGAACGACAGCTATTTCCATGTCAGTGACCAAGATGTAAATTTTCTATCGTGACGCATGAGCAGCTGAAGTCGCTCAGCCGCTGTGACGACGCAATTTAAGGTCGTAGTCAGTTCATGGAACGTGCAGAATAGTGAAATCCTTCACGAATTATTCCCCAGGAGGTGTCGAGGGTACTTTGGCTAATGCCTGTGTGCTCAGCCGGTTACATAGCAAACGCTTAGCTACCTTGTCACATCCTGGCTAGCTGGCCACGTAAGCAGCATATGTACTCTTCCCAGAATGCTTTTTTCCGCGCGACTTCGAGAGCCATGCGGCTCAGCGATTCCCTTTTTCTCTCAGCACGTCGCGGCTTTTGTTACTGCGACTTGGGAGACCACGTTTAGGGTGCGGGGGGTGGAGGGGTTGGCTTGCTCGATTTAATGATGGCTACTGTTCAGAAGCATCATCAGCGGCTCGTCCAGGACCTGGTCGCATTTCGCGGGGGGGGGGCGTGGTGCCCCGGAGTTGTGTAGCCCACGGCGCCAGGGAGGCATGCCCCCCTAGGGTTGTGCCGCTCCGGAGAACTCAGCATACCGTAGTAGATGGTTTTAACTCGTTTCCGGAGAGTCTGAAAACGGAGCACAGCTGAAAGCCTATGGCATTGCAAAGCTGGCATCAGCACATCCGTCTAAAAAGCAATTGCCAATTCTATTCGAAGCGTCTGCAGATACTCACCGAAGACGCGCCGCTAGGCCAGCAAGATTTTCTATCAATATTTGAGCGGATAAACTATTATATTACATATTATATTATAGCCACACTAAGCATAATATATTATGGTACAAATGTAGAGGGGTGGGGATTTCGCAGTTTCTGCCAAGCCCAAGAATTTACCAGTTCCGGAAGTCCAGTGTTGGGAAAACACTCCCAATGACAACTGACGATGTAAAAGCCTGCAAATGGTTAGACAACAGGACGAGTAATATATAATTTATTTCATTTGCATAGCTCCCCTAGAGAACTAAATCTGTACTAAGGCGCTTCATAGGTTTT
Organism: Cristatella mucedo; assembly: GCA_009760855.2. Lineage (NCBI taxonomy): Eukaryota > Metazoa > Bryozoa > Phylactolaemata > Cristatellidae > Cristatella > Cristatella mucedo. The sequence goes on along the minus strand of WPIO01000001.1, from coordinate 2,467,374 downwards.
TCGCAGTGCTTAAGGTGGTCGCCCCGGGGACCAAGGCTCTGGCCGAGGTCATGTGCTCGAGCCCAGTGACTTATGTGAAGCGCCTGCGTAGAGATTAAGTTCTCTTAGGGCACTATACAATTGAATTACATAGCATGTACTACTTTTGGTGTGCAATTTTCTGACAAAATAATTTAGTTTAGCATGATCCGTTCATTTGTCAATCCTTATAACAACATTACATTTGTATAGCACCCTTAGAGAGCTTGATCTCTTTCAAAGCACTTAACATTTATTGCAAAGGAAGCATGGTTCAATGGTTAGTGGCACCATGCTCAATGAAAACAAGAACAACATGGTTAGCAGAACATGCACAGGATTAATATGCGCCGGTTGAGCAACGAATGCAGAGCAAAGTTCTTGCACTGACCCACAAGGTCAAGGTCACGGCTTGGCTCCTTCGTACCTAGCTGAACTGCTGCACCAGTTTCAGCCTCTTCGCGCCCACGGGTCCTTTGTGGACAATAAATTAGCTGCTCCATTCCTCCACTTAAAGACCATTGGCGACAGAAGCTTTAGCTCTGCAGGTCCTAGACTGTGGAACTCGCTTCCACAATTCTTACGCAACGACAACTACTCTCCTACTGCCGACTATGGCTCATCTTTTTCAGCGGTCTTGAGCTACTGCTTCCATGCTACTCACTACCTCAACTGATCTCGTGATTCGGCTATGCTTCACACTTTCTCTTTGTTGCGTGAGACGAAGTCTGTTGGCTACCGGATGCGTACCAAAAGCCGCTCCTTAGGTTGTGAGTGCGCTATACAAAACTCTCCTGCGTAATACCCGCATAGTCTTTATGGCTTCGTGGAGTTACAGACGGAGATACATTACATTACATTACGTTTATGATAGCCTTCATGGCTCTTTTGCCACGATAAAAAAGAGCTCATTAAATCAGCGAATATTTTTATTGTGTATCCTTTATTTTCGGATCACAAAACGTCTTGAGCCTTTGCATTTGAAGTGACTTTGCTTTCACGGAGATTGACTGTTTTGATAGTAAAATAATCGTAATAACGTAATAATCGTAATAATGTTAAGTATTTCAATAGCTCGTAAATAATGCTAATTGTCTCGCTAAACACAACGCTCTGGCTGTGAGTACGTAGAGTTTCATTTGCCTTCCATTCGACAGTTTCAGACGTCTTTCGATGATCGCCTCAAAGTTGGCAGTGCCCTGCTGGTGGCTATAGTGTGTTCAGCCATCTTTGTCTACACAATTTGGCAGATCATCAAGAAGACAAACAATCCGCCGTACGAGGCTGCCAGGTTAGGGGGGGCGGGGGCGGGGCACATGGCGGTCGGTGCTGTCTGGTGGGAGGCTCCTCGAACCTGCAGCTAAGGTGTCGGCGTTACAGTCTTTTCGCACGCTTATTGGATATTAGTAGGTAGACCTAGTAATTAATTAGGAACATGCTGCGTCTGTCAGGTTAAGCCGACGGCGTCATTTCACCCACACGTCCTGAAAATGAAAAGTAGGCCATTAACGACCCGGCCATCATGAAAATTGAAATACATGGTCCAGGGTAAGTGCTTCAAATTTTTATGACGACAAACAGAGTAAATACGTTCTTCTTTGTCAGCACCTAAATGCGCGAACAGCTTCAGTTGCCTTCTCTGAGTGTGGCACTGTGTGGTACTGTGTGCCACATTAATTTTTACAGCTTAGTCAAAACTCCACCGATCTTAAGGTTAGTATTTGATAAATATGAACACATTTTAGGCGAGGGAGATAAGTCCTATAAGAGGCGGGGACCTATAGGCGGGTCAAACGTTGCGGGTTAGGAAACCGCGACGAGCGATGGACTAGCGACGGGAGTGGCTGTACGCCGCTCGATTGAATGCAACTACCATGCCGCCAATACGGCGTTATATGGCGCTATATGGCGCGCGCGGAGATGCGAGTGAGCTGAGCGCTGTCGCACGAACCGCAGACGCATCGCTTTGGAGTAAGCGATTTGTTTTCATCGACGACGGTTGTATTAGACGCGAACTCTTTAGTATCGCCAACCATCGTAGCATACTATTGGGTCGACGAATCTGTTTTGGCATAATGCTCCCTTTTTCAGGCCCGAAACAGTAATGGAAGTGTGCTAATGAAAGACCATGGATGGAAGCATGATAATAATAATAATAATAATTAGTTGTTTAGCGACCTCAGAGAACTCAATTTTTATTTCTCGGCAATTTACATATGCTGTAATGGAAGCATGCTCGTACGGTTAGCGGCTGAATGAGCGGTGGCACTGTGGCACGAAAATAAGAAATACAGAAATCACGTTGAATAAATATCGTAGTTGGTGTATCTTTAATTATCCTAATACTCAATGGTTACTGAACCTGGAATTTGAATTACTGCAGTAGTGCGTTCGTCGTATCGCTAAAACTTTAATGCACTAGCTTGCTTGCCTTGCTTCACTCCCTCTCGCGTATCTGCTGCAGTAATGCATCACTCAAAGCTTGAATAATAACATTAATACATTTAGATTGCTCTGTACAAAATCGAAACTATTTTATTTGCATTTCACTATAATCATGACTTAATAATAACATTGTGATGGTGTCAATATGGGCAACTCTATCAACTACTTTGCTGCATTTGTTGCTGACGTTCTAATAGAGATTCCAGTAAATGTTATTGAATAGAAAAACGGTAAAGCCGTTCCGCCAGCCATGGGCAAACATAGCGTAATTCTAAAACTGGAAACTCATGACCGTATGCCCTATAGAGTCTCTATCCAATCTGGGTGTGATGTGCCCAAGTGATCTAATGTAACGTATATTCGTCTGTAACTCCACAATGCGCAAGGACTAGGTGGGTGTTACGCAGGAGACTTTTGTAAAGGTCTCTCTCAGCCTAAGTGGATTTTGGTACGCATTTGGTAGCCAATAAACTTTATCTCAATCAACAAAGGCAAAGTGACAAGCTCAGCTAAGTCGATTTAGATGACCTCGTCCACCTAGATTCTCTTTAGATGATTTAGAAGTCCATGACGAGTGATCAGCTGCAGTCAAGTCAGCCTTCTTTCGACTACGTAGCAATAAGAAAATTCATGCCAGCATAGACTGTATTAAGGCAGCCAAGTTGGTTAATGCACTTGTGACGTCAAGTCTCAACTTCTGAAACACAATACTCGTGGGTCCTCCAGCCTGTTCTAGAACGTGTTAGGCACGTTCTTCATCGCGTCTTCAGTCAAAGCAAAGGTACCAGAAAAGTGCACATCGCGAGCAGCCGGTTCCATATTATAGTAGAAAGCAATAAAGTCTTGCTTGCAAAAATTGCATTTCCCTTTGCAGCAAATGTAAAGCGCCTAGAAAGAGATTGAGTTCTCTGAGGGCGCTTTATCAAGTGCATTATTTCTATTATTATTAAACAATAAATCAAATCGGGTCGTACGATTGTGCTTAACGAAACTTAAATGGCCACGCCCCTGTGCTTAAGCAGTCTCGTTTCGCCCTCGAAATCGTTGAGACAGACAAACCTAGAAGATTCACAGTTGCTGACGGCATTAGAGCACTCGCGTTTGTGCTGGTTAGTAATCCCAGTATTGCGCTTGCCTAGCGGCTGGCTGATAGTAGGCTGCAGTATAAAAAACTGCCGCCAACTGAAACTACGATTTCGCTCCATACGTTGGATGAGTCTATGCCTCTAAACCAATTACGCTTGCACTAAGCGAATTCCACAATGCAGCCAAATGGTCATCTACGTAGGTTAAACCCTCGTCGGATTGCAGATAAAGAAATAAATGTCATTAAATATAATCCCTTTGTATAGCACCCTAAGTGAACGTAATCTCTATTCAGGCGCTTCACCTATGCCACGGGGCTCGAGCTCATGACCTCGGTCAGACCTTGGTCGTCGGGACGAGCACCTTAACCACAGGGACAAACCAGTGCAGATCATTAAGTATGACGAATTCGCCCAATAAAAAAATCGTAGCTGATTTAGCAGCCTCATTTGTGTAGCGGCAGATGAGCCTACGGCCATCGCAAGCCCTTGCAGTTGGCAATAAAGGAAAATGCCCTGTGCAGGTTCGAACTCACGACATTGGCAGTGAAGAGCTGGCATGCGACCTCCTAGGCTATCATGGCTCAGCAACCAAGAAGCTGAATAGGATGGAGGAAGTGACTTGGAAGAGTCCAGTAGGTGCAGTTCACGGATTTCTGGGCAAACGCAGAAGCTGTAAATTATGAGCCTTTGTTTCAGGCTCTTATAATTCAGTAGCTCTCATAGAGCAGTTTCAACATGGAATTCAGAAAGTCTCATACGAAGCCATGAAGCTTTGACAACGGCAAGTAGGGAACAAGACCTACCGGTACTGCCGAGGGACAAATATGTAAAAAAGATGCGCTGGATTGATTGCACCATTGTGTCTAGGCTTCAGATGTCGTACGAGTTACGGTGTTACTCAGTCGCCGACGCGAGACGAATGGCAGTGAAGCTGAGCCTCGATAAAGGGCACTCGCTACTTACAGGTGCAGCCCCAATACATGCAGGTATTCTGACTTTCGACAGTGTCCGTAGCGTATAGGACCCCATTCGACAGCTAGGTGCCCAGTATCAGCTGCAGCATCGAACGACTCTTGAAAGCTCAAAGCGCAACCCCAATGTTAGGCCTGAAGATTAGAGTAAGACCATGTATTTGGTGCATCTCGCTTTGTAGACCACTTAAGCTTAGTGTTATCAACTTCAGCCGATTTTAATTTAGGCATTTCATTGTTCTTCAATATAAATAAATAAATAAAATATATATTACCAATTAGACTTCGTCATTCCATCACTTTTCTTTTCGTATCCACAGCAGCTATATGCGGGCTTACGTTCAAAAAGCATAGAGCTAAGCAGTCGTGAGGGGAAGAACGTCGGCAGTCGTCTAATGGATTCGCTGTGATCATGCCGCTAGGTTTATTCTAACAAAACTAGTATGCCAAGTATTATTTGTGCATAATGCCGAGACACAGCTCCAATACTCCAGAAATAGAAAAATCGCTACAGCGACTTCAAAGGTCGTGACCTAGCCACCAGGTAATGATAGCTACCGGAACAAGAGGCGCATGCGCACCTTAGGGCACTATATAACTCCAGCGGAGAGCTCTGGGCAGACTTTGAAGCAAGTCCGGAGGACTGCCGGCTTGGGCACGATACGATATGATAGGTAGAAAGACGAGCACTCCGTCATCTGCACAGCAGCTTACGGGTGAGAAAACTCTCTTCTTCTTGGAGATCGAACTGCAGTTACGCGCGATTTTTACGCGTTTGATACGCGTACCAATTTAGAGTAGTGAGGTGCAGAGTGTCCCTGCTGCGCCGGCTATTGGCCGATCGGTAGCTGTGACCTATTTCCCTAGCTACAGACGCCGGAGTGGTGTTACACCTTGGTAATTCCGTCTTGGCTCGCATTCATCAAGCGATCGAGCCAAATTGTAGATGGTCGAGCTTTGCTGACGTAAGTCCGTAGGTCAAAGCGTCGGCGATTTAATGCGCAGTGCTTTCTTAAGGGGTTGTACCGGCGTCCGTACCAGGGTAATACTGTATAGAGCATGTTGTTTTAGAAGCAAGAAGTGGAGGAGTGAATGTGGCAGCCTAAGCTACCCAGTCGCCGGTCATATCTACAGCCCATTCAGATTTCATTCCAATAAAGACTTGTTCGCAGTCCATCCGTTAGTGCTTTGAGTGATTGCTTCTAACGTTCAGCCGCTTGATTTAGCCAGCATTTAAAACGTGTACCGGATCTTCGCAATGTCTTTGTTTGCTTGCTGGACATTCGCTTTGATTATTTATACCGTTACAAGTGCCGTACGCCTAGCTGCTCTTAGATGACGGTTCGAGAAGTCCAATAACGTACACTACCGATGCACAACGCGTCTAATGTGCACACCTACGAGCTTCCGCAGATAACCACTTAAGCATGGTAGTACAAATGTTCGGTGCGGTGCGTGCACCCACGGCCTGTAGGCGTGAAGTAATAAAGGCAGGTATTTCGTGGGTGTCTTAAAGTACGTCAGATTCACAAGGAGCTGATGTGCCAGTTGCTTATTATTTCCAGTAAAGTTGGCCTGCGTCTACTTGATGGGCATGCAAAGAGCTATTTTGGTAATAGGGTGTGACGACTCTTCGCGCGTGCGCCTCAGTGCTCCCTGCCAGTGCGGTTGTACCTAGGGTTCGCCTGCTGGTGGTCTACGCATGCGCAATGCAATCCTGGTGTAGCTGACGACGCTCGCGCCTTGTCACGTTGCCTGCTCTGCCGCTGGCGCTGTTGGCCTGCCATGGTCTGGCTGTGCTCGGTACGATTTCGCTGTAGCCGGATGCCGCCGGCGACTTTTCGAATCTGTGGCACTGTGTTGCATGTGTGATCAATAGAGCACCATTCACCTCGAGTATTTCGTCTTAGGCTTCGATCTCGCGAACTGCTGCAGCTTGAGCAGCAGCAGGCGCTTGTCACAATCGCAGCAGCCACCCAGACATTTCGTGGCTTAATGTAATCTTTTAGCAGGTCGCTAATGTGCAAGCACTGGCCCCTTTTGATCGGTGTACAGGAGCTAGATCCAGTTGCATATGGGTGCTACAAAAACGCCCTGTTAAGAGTATTATTGTCCGGAGGTCAAGTAGCTCTGCAAGCCCACAAGTACTTGCTTCTTTTAATGATTAGTCTCTGATGCCAATGTTTGTAGGCCACCCCTTGCCATTAGACGCTGGTCCACACCTCTGTAGTAGCGCTCTCATTGTACACGACAGCACCATGCTTGATTCTTCTATCGGCAGCCAGGCTGGAGATCACTGAAAATGTTGTCATTCAGCTGCAGCTTTAACTGCATTGATGCAGGTGATTGTACTGCTTGTGGTCGTGTGCCATTTACGATACGTTTTGTAGTATATTCATCTTGCTAGGTCATGTTTCTTCCTTGTCGCATAACTTTGTTCAGACTACGGCTTAGCAAGGTCACGCAGGTCCAATAGTCTAACGGACTGGGGATCGACGTGACCGAGACAACTTGTGTGGGCGCGTGCCTTCCAATCAGGACGTCACGTTATTCAAAATTATTCAGAAAATTGATCATCAATCCAGTAAATAGCACATGGTATAACCAGCATACCAGTCGATGCTCGGTCTTGGGTTTTTATTAAAGACCCAGATATGGTTTAACTCGTGGTTATCAGCTATTCTTGTTACCGTAGGCCATGCAAAAATGCAAGGTAGCTGAGTGATCTTCAATCTAGCTGCTCATGGAAGTGTCACCGTGTCATCCTATAGGTTTGTAGCAAGTCACTTTCAGCTAGACAGTGCAGCGACAGGAAGACCTTTACGGCAGGGGCAAGAAGCTCCGCTTTTAACTCTGTGGCAGCATCGGAAGAGTCTCATCGCCGCTTTATTTCGGCTTAGAGGGATAACTTTTTCCATAGGGTGCCCACTCTGTTCAGTTGAGGGCCCAATGTTATTATGGGGGCTGGTCATTAAATCTGGCCGGTTTTGCAGTGAAATGGTCGCACATGTATGGCTGTTAAAAGGGTAGCTCTTATTGACAGTTCTAGGGAACTGTGCCGTCGTGTAGCACGCTTGAAGTGAGAAAGTTGTTTACGAACTCGCTACATTTAGGGTTCGTCTTTTCGAAGCTTCATGCACTTTGCATGCCGACTTGGTGAAGGCGGCGTACACGACATAAGCTTTAGAGATTGGATAGCCGTACGACTGTCTTCAGCTCAGCTGTAAACTGGGTTGACGAGCTGGTGGCTACTTCGCACGAGGTCTTTCCCTGGTGCCACAGTTTATATTATTAGTCCCTTTTTGGACGCGTGACCTCACAGTATTGGTTAAGGAATCAAGGGCGGTGAGCTCTTGTAGTTTGGTAAACGACATTGCTGGCACACTAGGTAAGGCGATTGGTGTTCACGACCTTGGTCCCTAAGTCGTAGGTTCGAATCTGGCTGTGGGTGATCATTGATTAACACTGCAGGTGGTCGGGACAGCCTTAAGGGTTCTTCTGTCGCTATGTAAAAAGGGCTGTTAAATCAACTAGTCTTGTTTTGCATTCTTTCAAGGCATCTATATTATAGCATATTGGCAAGATTTTTCTTGCACGACGACACACCACGACAGTGTCTATTAGACAGTACCACCTTCAAGAGTTGGAAGCGAAAGCAAGTGCTTCATCGCCGTGAACACGACATGTTATACCCAGCGACTCGTGCGATTCTAGTGACTTGAGCACTCAAAGTGATATGGAAACTTGCTGCGATGAATTAGCTCACAGCGATCGATTTTCTCGGAAGCAGCCTTGAAATAACATGATGAAAACCGTCATGTTTGTACTGCTTATTTCACCGAAAAAGCAAAATCCCAAACGTTTAGTACTTTGCCTGCCACACCACTAGTAAAATGTACATCGTTAAGACGCATTTACGAACACAATTGTACCTCACATGCTGGTGTACTAATGAACTTGTCATCATTGGTTGTGGACAAGCACTAGTATTGTACCGTTGATGAGAGCAGATCGTTAACGGCTTTCCTGAGCTGATGAAACATGGATATCTACCTAGTTTCAAATGATGCTCGAAGTCAACTGTTCTCAACCTGTGGGTCTTGAACCTTTCGGGGGTCGAACGACCCTTTCACTGGGGTCGCCTAAGACCATCAGAAAACACTCATGTCTACATTTTGCACACCCTTATTTAGTGGTTGGAGATCGCCAGAAGAAAATGCAGTGAAATTCTTGGGCAGTGCATAGAGCAAGTTATCATTTAGAAAATGTTGAATGAATCGGAGCAGGGTCCAAGTGCATTCTTGGTTTTCACCATACAGTGACCGGATGTGCCCTGTGCACTTATCTTGACTTGAAATGACGGCCCGCGCGTTTGGCAGCACTGACTTTAGGCTGTGTGGTATGTCGGATTCTGGTATACTGTAGGCATACCTGGATGCACCAACTGTCGCTAAGGATTTGGGCAAAGATTAACTTAGACAAAGATGCCGCAGCCAATTTGGGGCTTTCATTAAAGCATCCCTAGACTTATAGGTCAAGAGGGCGCAAGGTAAGGCGGTTGTCTTTCACGACCTCGGGACCGAGGTCGTGAGTTCGAATCCTGCCTCGGCCGACCCTCTGATGCCGCTGAGAGCAGTGGCGATAGCCTTTAAGGCTCTTTGATGCAAAACAGGTAGGCTATTCAGCTAGTATTTTTTATGGACAGTGCCCAGAGACTAGACAGTAGTCTCTGCAACGAGATGCTCATATGCTTGCTATATTTAAGTGTTTATCAACAGCACTGCCGCTGGCCCGACGTACGCTGTTCCGGACCGCTGCCAGAGGCTGGAGGTCACATGTCGGCCACAAGGACTCAATACGCCAGCCTTGACCCTGCCAAGTGCACAGCGATACCGATGGAAGTGTGACACTAAATACGCTTGATTGCTCTATCGTGCAGACCGCATGGTTCGCCTGTCAGTATCGTCGCTCTGCCGAAATTCCAGAAGGCTCAGTTCAGTGTGGCACGCCTACTATCTTCACTGCCACCAATCAAACAGGCGGCCACCCGACGACTCGTCAGTCGGAAAGCACGAGCCGACGCCGGTAGCCGATCGCCATCTTGCTTCTTCAGTTTTCTTGCGAGCAGCTGAAGGAGCTAGTAACAAAGGTCATGGAGCGCAGCAGCAGCAGCAGCTCGGATGACGAGTATGCTCTATGCACATCGATCAGGACTACGTGTCGAGCTCCGATGAAGAGCAATCTCCGGGCCCAGGTATGCCAACCCCGAGCGCAAATACCACGCCTGGCGGCGCGGTCCTGTTCCAGCTTCCGTTTAATACTTCTTTTTGGAACCCTGAATATTGCTGTCATTGTCTGTGGCGCTATCTGAAAGGTTATTTTATTATCTGCACCCGCACGTCTAAAAAAAGCGTGAGGACGTCTATGGCCTTTCATGGCTACTTTTCCGGCTTAAGGATCAGTGTGCAAAAAATCCCACTCTTGATATTGTATGCTAATTTATGCGGGCATGACCAGAAAATCAGTCAAAACGTCGATTCTTCTTAATTTTTCGTTTAAAAAGTAAACGTGCTATTAGTAAAATCCTACATTTTATTTATTGACATATGACCGGGAAAAGGTAAATTTGACACCAAAAGTAGAGCATTGAGCTGAAAAAAGTGACTTATTCCTAAATATAATTTCTCTGCTGCCATTTTTTTCTGGCCGAACATTGTCAGTAAAGGTACTCAGCTCTAAACAGATGTCAGATCGTCACTTGAAACTGCAAAAACGTAAGATTTTCCAAAAATAACGACATGCCCCATTGAGGTCAACAGTCTGACTGGTAGTTATAACAATCAAAAAGCACAAAAGCGATCCGAACGAACGTAGCTACTTGGTCGGAGCTGAAAACCTACCTGCGCCAAATGGCTATTCAGAGCTATAACTCCCTATTTCCTTGACAGAAACATGAGTACATTAGTATGCTTACATCATTTCAGAACCCGAAGTGACAATTGTTCGAAAACTAGAATATCATTAGGGATAGCTTATTGATAAATTACCGACACCGGGGGCCGCGGTAACTAAGGAGTTATTATCACCGCACCAACTGAATCCTGGGACAGCTCGTCCGGTTGCTGTAGAAGCCATTACAAACCCTTGGAACCGACCCGTCGGGCCACGACTGCTCGCCGGGTACGTAGCATATATAACGCTTTTTTAACTGGGAATCAGTCTGCAAATGTTTATTCAATTTTATTGAAGGAAATTTGAGGCGTTTTCAAAGTGTCCTTTATGTCATTTACAGCTTGAGGTTTCTATTGGCGACCGCAGGTCGACTTCCGCCCAATCTCCCTTCTACCGTTCTTATCGAAGGTACTGGAACGAGTAATGGCAGACCACCTGAAATCATATTCGGAAATCTCATACGTTGCTAGTAAGTTCCAGTCTGATTCTAGAGCTAGTTACTCGACCGAATCAGCATTGATTCGGGTGTTCGGTGACATACTTCTGGGTGCAGAAACGGGTAGAGTATCTCTGCTTGCTACGCTCGATCTTACGGCAGCTTTTAATACCATCGATCACCAAGTCCTTCTTGAGCGCCTCTCATCTCGCCTGGGCATTACTGGCACTGTATTGCAATAGTTCAGGTCCGATCTTGGTGGGAGGCTTCATAGAATTGACGTGCATGGACACAGATCATCCGAGGAGCCTCTGAAATATGGGATATATCAGGGCTCCGTGTTTGGTACGGCTCTTTTCTAAGTTTGTACTCTCCCTCTTGCCGATGTGATCACCAGCACAATCAAGGCTTTCACTTCTGTGCAGATGATACTCAGTTGTGGTTTGCTTTGATACCTTCCAGCCCTCCAGAATGCTGAATTCTCTCAATTACCTTGCTGCATGTATTGACGACTTGTGCACATTGATGGCATCAAGTTTTCTTAAATCAAACGGTGATAAAACCAATTACTAAATGTAGGCAATTGAAATGTGATTCAAATATTGGAAAGACTAACGCTCAAAATTGGATCTGCTAGCACATCTCCCTTTGAATGTTCACGAAATCTATGTCAAGTTCCAAAGTGACCTTTGGTTAGACGGCCACATCAGCTGCACATTCAGGTCTTCCTACTTGCATTCACATAACATTGACACAATTTGGGCTTATTTAGACAGGGATACCACATCAAAGTTAGCCCATGCATTTGTGACAACTCATTTTCACTTCTGTAACTCACTGCTTGCTGGTGTACTGGCCTGTGCAATCAGGAGCTTATAGCTAGTGCAAAACTCTGCGGCTAGACTTGTCTGAATTGAGTGCCGCAGTAGTTGCCCTATTACAACACTTCTCTCTGACCTGCACTGGCAAGTACCAGTCAAGTAACGCACAGACTTCAAAGATTCGTTTCTCACGTTAAGGTCCCTACACGTACTTTTGCTCCAGCCTATCACCTATCAGATCTATCACCCGACCGGGCTAAGAATCCTTACCGCCCGCTTTTCGGAATTTAACTGATACCTATACCTCGTGAAAACCTCAAATCCTTTGGGGACCGTGACTTTAGTTCGTGTGCTCCCAAAGTCCGGAACACACTCTTTACTTCCGTCACAACATCTCCTCACTTGACCACATTTAAAAAAGAATTGAAAATGGACCTATTTATGACAGCATTTAGTGGATCCCTGGGATTCGTTCTTCATATGCTTATGCGTGCTGAAACTGTGCAAGCTGCCACTAACAACGCTTGAATGCTGACCCTGTGCATGTCACCCATAACCGTGTTATTTCCTTTGTTTGTTGAGTATGCTGACACTAACGATTCGACGCGATTTTCTTTACACCAAAATGTAAAGCGCCCAGAAAGAGATTGAGTTCTCTAACGATACTTTCTCAAATGTGTTATTACTACTACTTTTGTTAACCTCGAGGGTCTCTCCCGTCAAGGGTGTTTCTGGCAGGCGTGACTGCAGTGTGGCTGCATGAGAGCTTTTGCCTGAGAGCTTTCGTTGTTACATTCTGCTGGTGCTTTGTAATGGTGCTTTGATCGGTTGACGTATTCCTAAGATCTGTTGTTACACATCGCCCAAGCCGTCTCGTATGTATATTGGACCTCAATAGGTGGACTCAGAGCTGGCTTGGCCCAGTGGTTACAGTTCTCGCCCCGACCAAGGTTTGGCCGACGTCGTGGGCACAAGCCCCGTGGTGTATGCGAGGCGCCTTCATAGAGATTAAGTTCTCTTAGGGTGCTATGCAAATGGATTATATATATTTGTTGGTCAAGTCATGTCATGGCTGTATTTTTTATGCTAAGCCGTTTTCATTATTTCAGTTACATATCCTGAAAATTTCACAGGTAGGAGGATAGAGATCCGATCAACGTGAAATTTGAAAAAAATGTCTGCCAATATGTGCTTCGAATTTACGACGATAAGCTGAATCATACGAATTTCTTTGTCATCTCATACATGCAATTACAGCTTCAGTTGTCATCTCTGAGTGTGTTCCTTCATTGGTACTGTGTGACCTATCAACGCTTACCGGTGGTCCAAACCCCAACCAATCGATGCCAATATTAGAATATAGGTTGGGCTCAGCTGCCTCTAAAACGTAACTTGCTCATTTTCGTTTCAGGCGTCACTAAGTAGCTCGACACGAATTTCCTGAATGTGAGCTTAGTAACACTTCCATAAAATTGATATCTCAATTTAGTTTTCTTTTCCTTTTTAAAAAGTCAAGTTTTGGAGGCAAGTGTACTACTTTTTTTGATGGGTTGGCATAATTGTACAGTGCATGGTATTGAATCTGTTGACTTTTTAAGACACCCATGTTCGGCTGTCAGCTGAAAAACGTGACTTTGACTATTACAGGTCATGAAAAGGTCAGCACAAATGCTATGGTCACATTCAAAGATTGCTTACGTGGCCCTTGTTATTTGAGCCGATTGTTTGCCTATCGTTCCATTAATATTTGAGAAATATTGATGAATGTGCTATGAGAAATGTGCTATGAGAAAGATCAATCTTATGGGGGTTGGGGGCACAATTCCCCACCTTTGGCCATTCCACTTAATGTCTTTTCGGCAATTTTGGTTGAAAAAAGCCGCTAGCAAGAGTTGGTTAAGTAAATGCCTCACCTTAGCAAACTTAGTAACTCAGTACAGCTGAACTGGCTAAATGTAGAAAGCACAACTCTAAATCACTTTCTTTTCTGCGCTTTATAGCTGCATACGGTGCAGAAAACAAAGAAAAGGAGGAAGTTGTTGGTGCGCAGAAGCCAGCTGTACCTACAGTTCACCGCCACGGTGCCAGTAGCAGTGACAGCAGCAGTGGCAGCACCGGCGAAAGCAGCACCGGAAGAAGCAGTATGAGCTCAGCACTACCTGAGCAAGCCACAGTGTTCGGTGCGACGGTAATTGTTGAAGTGATGGCAGAGCGACAGGCCACTCGCGGCTACGCCCGGGGTGACTTTGGAGGCTCGGGATCTGCGAGCAGCAGTAGCTTCGGCGGCGGCGGCAGCGGCAGCGGCGGCAGCAGCAGCATCAGTGGCAGTGGCAGTGTCGGTGCAGCTGTAGCTAGCGGAAGTCAAAGCGGCCAGGGCAGTCAGGCGCTCAGGGGAAAGACGTACATTGTGATCAACTGGGTACTGCCGCAGTCGTCGCCGCCTTCGGCGGGCCGCGATGCTAACGCCCTGTCCAGCAAAGTGTTCGTCGGGCCATTCTACCGGCATGGGCTGCCGGGGCCCATTCACGTAAGCGACGTGCCACCGGAGCCGACATCCGTCTATCGCCAATGTCCGCTCACAGGGCGATGGGAGATTGGCTGCCTAGATACCGACGAGGCCGACGTTGCATGGCGCGTAGCGGCGTACTCCGCTGCGGCCTCAGCTACGCCTGAAGATGGCATGTACGCTTTGCTACCCATGTCTGGGGGGATGGCGACAGGACTGCCGCCGACGGCCTCAGCCGCCGCGACAGCTGAGGAGACAGGCGGCCGGGCGACCGCACCGACGCAGAATTCCCAGATGCTGGTGGTTCCAGCTGCCAACCTTGCTAACGCTTTTGCCCCGCCCAGCGGCGCCGTCGTCCAATACATCGAGAAAGCTCCGACCGTTCAGCAGCCTAGGACGATTCGATTGCCAGGTAAGTGGTCGAGCTGCCGCTGTGGCAGGAGACACCTGCTGCTGAAGCAGGAGCTGCTGCTGCTGCTTTAGTGCTGCCGCCATTGCTGTGGATCACCAGGGGGGGGGGTCGACTTGCTGCTCGACTCCGTCGTTCCTCGTTGCTCGCTCGAAATCCTGCGACCTAGAATAACGGCGGTGCTTGCATCGCGCAGGTACCCCGACAGTCACCAAGCCACGGCCGCTTCGCTGCCGTCCGACGACTGTCGCCGAAATGATCGCCGAATTAAGAGAGCGACGAGATTCCGGTGAGCTGACCGGCAAACGCGACACGTGGGCGCCGACGCCGCTCCTGAGCGAGCGAGCTGCGTTTTCGCATTTGTGTGCATTGAGCCGGAAGTACGGTACGCTTCGCAGGTGCTGCTTCGGGGCCTGCTTCAGCCTCCAGCCGAGATCAGCAGACAGGTGCTGCCAGCGGCGGCGCCGCGGCCAAAGGCAAAGGGGCCGGGCGACGACGAAAGTCCAAGTGAAGGTGACTTTGATGACGTGACGTTGGTTGCTTTGCATGCTCTAATACCTAATGCCATGTCGCGCGATTTTGCCTCGACGACTTGGAGAGAGAGATGTATCGACTTGCCCATTGAGTCGGCTAACCTCGTCGTTTTCTAGATTAGAGGAGAAGATTTCCTTGCACTAGGTGCTAGCACTAGTGCTTCATTTTTGTGGCATAGAAATCGCGAAGAAAGAGTTTATAATTAATTTTCGACGAAAGATTCACTAGTCTATGGCAGCAACGTCAAAGGTCTAGTTTACGAAATTATTAAAGTGCCATGATCCAACTGAATCCTGATCCAACTGATCCAACTGAACTGAATAGAGACTCCTCGGTGATTCACCAAGCCGCAGGTTTAAGGTAGTTTTACTTGAAAATTGAAGTGAACTTTCTTACTTGTCGCTTGCACATTATGTTCAGATAAAATATACTTATGGAAACATGAAAATACTTCTCGATGAAATAAAGTATGATCAAAGCCAGTGGTAGGTATGTGGCGATTTTAAAGGTCTCTGTTCTTCCGCTGGAATTAAATGTGGCCGCACAAAATATCCGTGCTCTCTATGTCTGAGGGATAGTCGTGCTGATCTTCATTACCGAAACGAAGACTAGCCGGAGCGAACACATTATGTGCCCGTGAATGACAACGTCCGAAAGCCTCCACTTGTTGACAGCAATAATAATAATAATAATAATAATAATAATTCACTTGATAAAGCGTCCTCAGAGAACTTAATCTCTCTCTAGGCGCTTTACATTTGCTGTAAAGTGAAATGCAATTGAATGGTAAGTAAAATCATGCTTGAAAAACAAACGAAATGAATAATATGGTTAGGGGTGACATGCACAGGGTCAGCATGCAAATGTGGTTAGTGGCAGCATGCACAGTGTCAGCACGCATAAGCACATCAAGGACGAATCACAGGGACCCACTAAATGCTGTCCTAAATAGGTGTGTTTTTAGGTTCCTTTTAAATGTGGTCAGGTCAGGGAATGTTCTGACGCAGGTCGGGAGGGAGTTCCAGGCTTTGGGAGCATACGAACTAAATGCACGGTCTCCAAAGGATTTAAGGTTTGCATGAGGTATTTCTAGACTGTTGGATTCCGAAAAGCGGGTGGTACGATGCTTGGCCTGATGGGTTAGTATATCTGACAGATAGGCTGGAGCCATAGGATGAAGGGTACTAAAAGTGAGCGATAAAAGAAAGGGATACTTCCTCGCTGGCACATTAAGCTTGAAATAACAAAAACTTTGGTTAGGGATCGAAACTGAGAGCTTGATAACCCAAGTACTAAAGTAAGAAAATGTTCCTCAAAAAAGAAAAGGTGAAATAAACGCTGGTATTTCTGTTTACCCATAGGTGGGATATCTATTCACAGATACACAGTTAACATGAAAAATGGCTTAGTTAGACTTGCTGATAGGGCATAGATTTAAGTATGTGGTAGAGAAGTGTCTCGGAAACTACAAGTCGATTGATAGCGGGCGAATAGTTGCGATCATGCATGATTCGACGAACACCACGCGGCAGACGTGAGCAGACGAAAGATCGTGGATTTGACGAATTAGAAGAATTTCGCTATTCGTCGCTAGCTATGCTACAAGGTTCAGGCGTCACCAGTATTTGGCGACCAGGTTGAGACTTGCGCCGCTACGAGCGCTGCGTTTGTGCAGCCGGGACGCGGAAGCCGCAAACCACGTTTGTAATAGTGTTACCCTCGGCCTCGCAATGCATTGGCGGCGTTTGGTGCGTGCACGACTTGTTTGCCTGGAGAATAATAATACGTTTTATATAGCGCCCTCAGAGAACTCCATCTCTTTCTAGGCACGTCAACTTTGCTGTGAAAGTCTTACACCTCGACGAGCTCGCCAACGACGACGTCACCTAACCGCATCCCGCCGCCACTTCGCGGTTGCTTCGCTGTTTATTATTCTGCATCCGGTGCTTCGCAGTTGTCTTGGTGAACTCTGTTTGCTGCGCGCGCGTCCAAGTACATACTAAATAATAGTGATTTCCATGTCAGTGACCAAGATGTCAATTTGCTATCGTGATAAATGATATTAATTTCTATGTCAGTGACCAAGATGTCAATTTGCTATCGTGACGCTTGGGCAGCTAAAGTCAGTCAGCCGTTGTGATGACGCAATTTAAGGTGCAGCCAGTTCATGGAACCTTCAGAATAATCAAATAAATAAATCATATATGATTAAACAGCCTCTTTTTGCATAGTGACAGAAGAGCCTTGACGGCTATCACCACCGCTTGCAGTGGCGATTAAGGATCGCCCACCGCAGGAGTCGAACCCACGACCTCGGTCCCGAGGTCGTGCAAGCAACCGCCTTACCTAATGTGCCATCACGGCTCTCCAGAATCGTGAAATCCTTCAAGAATTATTCCCCAGGACGTGTCGATGGTACTTTGGCTAATGCCCATGCGTTCAGCCGGTTACATTGCAAACGCTTAGTTGTCTCGCCACATCTTGGCTAGCGTAAGCAGAACATGTACTCTTCCCAGAATGCTTTTCTTTCCGCGCGACTTCGAGAACCCTGAGGCTCAGCGATTCCCTTTTTCTCTCAGCACGCCGAGACTTTAGTAACTGCAAGTCTGGACAAAGCGTTTAATGTGGGCGGTGGCTTACTCAATGACTGCTGCGGCTGCTGTTCAGATTAGAGCCTCGCCGTATCTTACAACTGCAGAGTCCGGCAGAGGTGAAGACGCGTCTCCCAAACCGTCTCCGCGCGGCGGTAAGACACAATGCGCAACCTGCCAATTTCCACCGGCCCGCGGAAAATACGGTCAAGGACACGAACGCCTGCTTCGCATCCCTCGTCTGCGTGCGGAGCAGCCGCCCGTCCTTTGACTGAGGGCCGGATGCGGATGCGGAACCAACTGCAAATCAGCCAGGGATGGGCGCGCGGCAGACGCTGCTGTGCGCGCGCGCTAGGGCGCGGGCACCAGTAGCGCAGCGCTCGCCAGTCTTCGAACGACGGCGGCGTGCCGCCACCGCTGCTTCTGGACGATGCGATAGGGCGCCTGCAGATCCAGCCGTGCACCAGCAGCATCGTCGCCGGCCCCGAACGCGGGAAACGCATGCGGTTACGCCGCGTCGCTCCTATTGGCGTGACGTGGTTACGTGCTCCGCCGGCTCCGCGGTTACGCCGCGTCGCTCCTATTGGCGCGACGTGGTTACGTGCTTCCGCCGGCTCCGCGGTTACGCCGCGTCGCTCCTATTGGCGCGATGTGGTTACGTGCTTCCGCCGGCTCCGCGGTTACGCCGCGTCGCTCCTATCGGTGCGACGTGGCTACGTGCTTCGGCCGCCTCTCGCGGTTACGCCGCGTCGCTCCTAGGAGCTCTTGGATTTTTGCCGCTGCCGGGCCCAGCGCATCCCGCCCCAGCGAGGCGCTGAGCTCGCCGCTATCGCGGCTGGAAAGTTGCCTCGTCGTGTGGCATGGTCCCGCAATGTCGGCGACGGTTTCGCAGGTGGCCAAGCGGTCCGAGGTCTGGGCAACGTGACCAGTTGCCGACGCACCGAAGAGCGCGCGACCTCGCGCCTCGGGCGTGCTGCAGTTATGTTTAACTCTGTCTGCGCAGAAGTGTGGTGCCCCTGCTGCTGTTGGCACGTGACGCCTTCGTGGTGAAAGTGGAAGGCAATCGAACAATCACTCTTGCTCTACGACAGCTGCGGCAGTCACGTGCGCGGTGGCCCGCGCCGCTTAGATGGGGCGGTGGAGGTTTTTAGACGTGGGGGTAAGAGAGGAAGCCTTCGTATCGACTACAAACTTCTCTGAGATGCAACGCAGTCGTGAAGTTCAACTAAACGACAGTCAGTGACCAGCAACGTTGGCGTCAGACCCTCACTGCACAGCTCTCATGGTAGAACTAGCGAGAAACCTCGACACCGCATCCATTCGACTGCAGGCGACCGAACAGTTCTTCCGGAAACTCGTCTAGAGCCCGAATCGCTTGGCTGCTGCCACCGAGCATAACCAAAGAATGTGCGCGCTTTCAAGAGCGGCCGCAGCAATCCGGACGCAGGGGTCTTGCGAATCAAACTCGAAGGGAAAGGTACGCGCGAGAGAGAGAGACATCTCGGAAGACTAGCCGCCGCCGAGGCTGCGGGCCGCTTGAAAAGAGAACTTGCCTTTCATTTCCGGCGGTCTCGTAACAATGCATCGCGTCACTACAAGTCGCGTCGGGAATTCCGTCGTCTTCGTCGCCGCCAGGCATTCGCTCCGGCGCTGCTCCTACGGACGGCAAGCATTCGTCGAGCGCTGCGCCGCAGTTATCGCGTGCGGACCGAAAGCTTTGCAACCCACCCGAATTCGCACGCGTCGTAGAAGAGATATTACGTTCATACACGCAATAGGCGACGCCGGGTAAAAGAGGCGCTCCACTTTGTGCCGGCGGGCCGACCGGGCGCGCGCGCGCAGCGGGGACCACTGCCGGCGACGCGCAACGTGCGCGGCACCGCCGTCGTCTGTCTGCCTGCCTTTGCAGCTACCTTTGCCTCTGTCGGCGTCCGCGACGATGAACGCGCAGGAGCCGCAAGCACAAGTGCGCAACGTCCGGTGAGTGACGGGCTCGCGTCGCGCACGCCGAAGTAGGTGGGCGCTGCCACAGCGAGTTCGGCAGCGGGAGGAAACGCCGCCGCCGCTTGAAAATTTGAGGAATCGCACTCAGCGCGATGCGTCGCCGCCTGCGGAGGAGGATGTACTTGGCTAAGCGAAGCGTGAACTCGTGCACCGCCGCGTAAATACCTACGTAAATCCGCCCACGTCCATTTCGCCGTGTGTAAAACACTCACCGTCTGTGGGCAGCCGTACATTTTTCCATGGAGGGTAAACTTTATAATGCGCCCAGAAAGAGATTGAGTTCTCCAAGGGCACTTTATCAAGTGTATTACCATTATTAATAAGGGCTTGATTGTAGCAGACGAGATCAGAATTCGGCGGGAGCTCCGTGTCTCATCCAAAAAGGTTAGGCGCTCGCTCTTCGTGACCTCGACCTTCGTGACCTGGGTCGTGGATTAGAATCCTGCAGTGGGCGATCCCTTATTTCCCACGGCAAGAGGTTATTGCTCCTTTGCCGACTTACACAAGGCTGTTGAATCAGATAGCAGTAGATAGAAAATTAATACATTTTCCTACCCTACACCGCTTGGCAAGAAGATGCATTCGCAAGTGCTTCAAAGATAAAACTACAGGAGGAGTACAGAGGGTCGTCTAGCAAGCCTCGGTGTCCAGCCTGTGCTGACGACGAGATTTATCAACGATCGCTAGATGTTGCTCATTTGACCTCGGCACATCCGCTTTGGAGAAGCCTTATTCCCTAGCGACTCAAAGACCGTGAGGTGTGCACCTGTTGCTTCTCGGCCACTAATGTTTGCCCCACCTGCAGCAGGTGGTTGAGCAATTGACTCGGTGCAGCCTGTGATGTAAGCATGTGGCCCGCCACAGAGGCTCACTACAGATGCACTTCCTTATCTGTGGTGAGTCAGCCCCTAGCTCGTATATGTACCCTCTGGGGGAATAAAGATTGACTCTTGTTCGCCCGCTCGTGTCTTCGTGTCTTGGTGAGACTCAACTAGCGCTGCTACAGCCGGGACACAGAAACGTAACAATTGGTAGCAGAGAATGGTTACTGAAACGATGCCGCCGGTGCATGACGGTCAATCGCCGCCGCTCGATCTCTGGATTGAACGCTTTGATGCCTGTGCGTCGACCAACGGCTGGGACGAGGCATCTTTTACGAGCAAGGTAAAAGTCTTTGTAGCGGGCGAGGCGCTCGTCGAATATCTGGAACTGGAAAGCGGGAAGCGAACGATAAAATAAGTGAAGGAAGCGTTCAAGGAGGCGTTCTCGCCAGAGGAGGGCCGTGGTGAGTACCTCCGCGACTTTGAAGGCCGCGTCCTGCAGGACGGTGAGCTGGTGCGGAACTTTATGTACGACTTGAAGCGCCTGCTCAGGCGAGCGATGCCAGACTTAAGCGGCGCCGCAAAAGAGTCTCTACTGTACTATCATCTTTTGAATGGACTGCCGGACAGTGTGGCCTCCGCCATCAAAGCTTCGCCTAACTGTAAAACCCAGCGGCGGCTCTGAAGCGAGCCACGGTTCTAATGGCTATGCAACGAGGGCACGCACACTCTACCGTAGCGCCCCTCGAGCCAACCGGAGCGACACGCGAGCACGCCGTCGTCGACGAGCTTACCGCCTGCCTGGCCACCTTAGAGGCCGAGCTCCAGCGAATGCGAGTCGAAGCACCGAGTGCATCGGGAGAGCTTGGACGAGAGTCTGCAGCGGTGCTAGCGGGCTCGGCCGCGCCATCGCGAGCGCGGACAGACGGGAAACTTCGGCGGCCCGAAGAAAGTGCAGTGCTGGGTGCAGTGCTCGGGCTTCGGCCACGTAGCCCGCAACTGTGCTAACCGCAGAGCCACACCGACTACCAGACGGCCTCAGGGAAACGGGGGGCGAGGCCCCGCGGCTGGTTGGAAGGCCATGATATGTAGACTGGAGACAATGGATAAAGAGACCTAAAAGTGAGCAACAACACCTTGAAGTCGATGCGCTGCTTGATTGGTAGCCTGAGTGGCATTGGCCAGCAACGGTGTCGGTTGTATCTTAGTGGGAGACTGTAGTCGTACAGTGACTTCTATGAATTTGTAATCATCTTGGAGACCATGCCTTTATTTGATATGCGCCAAAAGCCTTTGCTCATTCCAACTGACGTCATGACATCCATTGACTTCAAAACATTTTAAACGAAGTTAAAATTGCACCAGCTCATCAAAACATTTGCTGGGTGCTTGTTACTTGTACATTTTGTGATTACGAGTACTGGTACCCTGGCTGCTGCCGCTAGCCATGTTTTGCATGCTGACACTTAGGTCGTTACCACAAATCGTATTTTGCATGTTGAAATTTCGCTCGTTAACAATAACCATGTGTTTTTGCTTCCTTTGCAGCAGGTTCAAAGTGCCGAGAAAGAGATTGAGTCTTCTGAGCGCGGCACATAAATACATCGTTATTATTGTTACTGTAATCAAGGTTAAAAAATATTTTGGTGTTTCGTTGAGTCTAATTTAACTTAAGGAATAACAGCAGAAGGCGTGCACTCAGAAATGCCCATCGCCACTGCTAGCAGGTTCGGCCCTGCGGTGGGCGATCCTTTATTGCTTCTGCAAGTGGTAGTGATAGCGTTCATAGCTCTTCCGCCGCTATGCAAAAGAGGTTGCCAAATCAGCTTATATTTTTATGTTATTTTATTTATTTTTGGATCACAAATAGAATTGACCCTTTGCCTTTGCAGTGGCTTTGCTTTCTCGGAGATTTGAGTTTTGATGGTATTTGTATTTGCAATGACAATGTTCATCATTCTAAAAGCTCCCCGAAAAAAAACTAATTATCTCACTAAACACATCGCACAGGCTGCGAGTAAGTGGAGTTCCATTTGGTTTCCATTTGAACATTTTAGACCTCTTCATACCCTTTTGAGGATTGCCTGGAAGTTGGCAGCAGCCGTGCTGGTGGGTATTGCGATTTCGGCCATTGTAGCCATCACAATATGGCAGGGCACCCTGAAAAAAGAAAACATTTCGCCAGACGAGGCCGCTAGGTTAGAGGACATGGCGGTGCTCTCTCGCGGGAACCTTCGCAAAACCCCAGCGAAGGCATCTGCGCCGCCGGCGCATGGCGGCCAGTCGTCCAAGACGACCGACGCTTTTGCCAAGACAGTCTCAGTAGCTGCCCCGCCAACGTCAACGTCGAGCGCTCGTGTGCATCCGCCTGGCTCGGCAACGCCGACGCACGACTTCCGGCGCGCCGCCGACTTCCACGACAGTTCCGGCACGCCGCCGACCGCCGCCGCCGCTGCGAAGTCGGCCGGGCAGTCCAACAGCCAGCAGCGGAGGCCGGCGTCGCCGCCGCCGTCGCCGCCGTCGTTGCCGCCACCGTCGCCGCCACCGTCGCCGCCTCCGTCACCGCCGCCGTCGCCGCCGCCGTCACCGTCGTCGTCACCGTCGCCGCCGGACGCTAGTCTCAGCGCATCCGCGACGATCGCCACGGCCGCCGGTTGGACGGGATCTTGCTCGCAGGAGGCGCAGAAAGCCATGGCAATCGAGGCCCGTACGACGGCAAGCACTAAGGATTCCATACAGCCGAGAAATTCCGGCACGTTTAGAGCTCCTGCCATTATCAGCCAGGTGGCAGGCTGCGTAGCCATCGGCAGGTGCGTCTCGCTCGAGCGCCCGCTCGCGTGCGCACGCGCTCGCCGCTGGGTCGTTGCCGCCACCCTCCGCGATACGGCGGCGACGCCGCCATCGCCGTCGTTCAATCTGCTGTCGCTGCGCGAGCTTGCGCCGGAGACGTTCTCCCATACCGAGGAGGCTCGAGGCTCTGTTCAATCCTCGCGAGTTTCGTGGACGCGACCCTCGCGGCGAATTAGAGCGACTGCTTGTTCGCCAGCGAATCTGACGACGACGTGCGACGGCCGTCGATTTGCGTCGTGCGCCGCGGGCCCGCCGCGTGCTATCGCGATGTGAAGCGTGAAGCTCCGTAAGAGGTGGAAACGGCGAAAACAACGAGAGGCGGCGGCTGCGGCACTGTGACGTCATCGCCTGCCCCCCCCCCCGCCGCCGCCGACAGGAAAGTCGTCGCTCAGGCGAATTCATCTCAGCGCGTAGCGGAGAAGAGCCTCGCCTGTATTAAGTGGCAGCATCTGTGGCCAAGCGGTTGGCGCAATGTCGCTCCTGTGCGCGGGGGCCGTGGGAATTCTCAATCGCCCTTGAGAAACTCTCTCGTTTTCGCTCCAAAGAGCGACCGCATAAACAGGAAGGACGGCGCTCGATCCGATGACGCAAAATTAGCAACTGTGTCAATCGAAGCGTCGAACGCTCCGCCCCCCCTCGCTAGCTCCATCCGGGCGCTTAAGAAAAGAAGAGAAAGAGAGAGACGCGGAAATATCTAGCGACTATCTTCCCTGCTGGCTCTCTATGAGCGGAGTTTATGGAATTAGCTCCAGAAATAGTGGCAACATGATGATGGCTTTTGAAGATGGTTAGGAGAGAGTGTAAGCATGCAAACTTGTGTGGTCTCAGAGTATTACGAGACGGTGTGCAGAGCGGGCCGAACCAAGCCGGCAAACTAAGTGTGCAACAGCATAGTGGCTAGATTGTGTGTAGCGGCTAGACGCAGTGACGCAGCTTGAGATTATTAGCGGTCACTGATTTACCATGCTTGAGAGCCACGCAAGACCTAGTCTGCAGTTTATACAGCCTACAAAGCCCAACACAGGCTCTTGTCAGCTGGACTTAAGGGTTCGAAGCCAGCTGTACGCTTTTGCTGGTGCTTATTAAGGTATGAGCTCTGCCAAGCTCTTCTGCTGCCGTCGAACGCCTCCGACGTAGCGAGAAAGCGGCTGCCGCTAGCTAGCCGTGCTTCGAGGCAACAGCTTGACCAGTATCGGTCGCTCTGTCAGCAACGATTAGCATCTTTATGAGCACCGTGGCTGCCGAAGCGGGCGTTAGTTCAGGAGCCCTGCGGCGGCGGCGCGTTTGCGACAGAAGCGCCGTCTGGCAGCGTGCTGCGATATCGTTTGCGGCTAACTCGGCTGTAGCGTGGCTGCGTTATAGCTAGACATGCCATTCCGGCAGCACAGGAGCAGCTTCGCAGTGACGTACCAAGCGGAAGCAATCCAGTCGCGGCCCGGTCGTCAAAAGCGCCGTCGCCGCCGCTCTCTTTCGAGCCCTCCAATAACGCTCTGCGAGAGACAGCGAGTTGCAGTAGAGCGCGCATGGGCTGAACTAGATGCGCTGCGCGCGCGTCCGTGCACCAGGAGAAATGGGCAATGTTCCAAAGCCAGCGCTCTCCCGGCGCCTTAGACATTTCGGCCTACGCTATGAACAGGCCCCGAGAAAAGGAAAAGCCTCTCTAACTATGCCACGACGAGCAAGAGATGAGATGAGAATTGATGAGCTTTGACGAGATTGACGCTGCATTCTGCCTCCGGCTGAACGACAGCGTCCAGCTGTGCAAGACACTCAGCCGGGGAAGTTGAAAAAAGCGTCTCTCGGCCGCCGGACCGGCTCCGCCCAGCAGCCACCCTTTCGCCGAAGTCTGACAGCTAAGAAAAGATACAATTCATTTTCGCGGCGTCATAAGAAAGCCCAATCTCTATTCAGGCGCTTCACCTATGCCAAGGGGCTTCGCCGTCTCACCGTCTGATGCCTCAGCCCCACGGCTGACCGTTGCCTCGCACAGCACCGTTGTCTCGTGGCACACCATCGCCACCTGGCCAACCGTCACAACTTGGAGAGCCGTTGCCTGCCGCCACCGTGTGGAAGCCTGGCCGACCTCTGTCACCTGGCACACCGTCGGTGATCGCCATGCAGCTCCCGGTCACTCCTGTTGGCCCTTTCAGTCCAACCAGCCGTTACCCGATCAGCGTGCAGCAATCGCGCTATACCGGCCGGCCAGGTGAATGCCCTCACCAGGGTCTCGCGCAGCTTAGCATAGTCATCCTGAACTTCCTGCGGGAGCCTCGAGGCAAACGTGATAGCCCCGCCTTACATCGCAAGGAGCAAACACAAGTGCCACTCATTTGGTTCCTAACCACTTTGCTCGATCTCCCTTTCGAAGTTCAGCAGCCAGCCAACGAAGTCTCCAAAGCCGTCGAAGCTTTTGAACGCTGCACACGACATCTCCAAGAGCGTCATTGGCTCCATTCCCAGAAGTAGTTTATCGTTCGGTTCGCACACGCAGATAGCCAGCTGATGACCAGCACCAACAGTTTATTAGACAATGCACGTAGCAGAGGCACGCACGGCTCCCTTCGCCCCCTTCTCCCACTTGACCCTCTCTTCTCAACTCCGGCTGTCCCCTGGCCGACCCCGCTGATTCATCCGAGGAGGACCACAGCAGTGCACCGGCCAAACCCTGATGGTGAATCTACCATCTTTTCAGTGGGTTACCGGCCTGTGTCCTCGCCGCACCACAGGAGGACCACAGCTGTGCACCGGCCCGACCCTGATGGTGAATCCACCATCTGTTTAGTGGGTTACCGGCCTGTGTCCTCGCCACACCACAGGCGGACCGCAGCTGTGCACCGGCCCCTCTCGGCGACACTCCCAACAGCTGTTCACCAGCGGTTTAGCAGAGGAGCAGTACCGGTGTGCAGGTAACCCATCTACAGGGCTTGAGCTCACGACCTCGGCCTTGACCTTGGTCGCGGCGAGCACCTTAACCGGCTGGCAGGCGAGCTCGCCGCCGAATCAGCGATCTGCCTCCGTCGCCGCCTAAATCTGAGCTCGCCGCTTCGCCCTCAGCGGCGCCATCGCACTCGGGCGCCGCGCGCGCCAAAGCTCGCGCGACGTGGATGTCCGGAGCTCCTGCGTCGCACGCACGCCCCCCCCCCCCCCCGCGCGCTCCAGGGACATATTGACGGACGGCGGATCGGCCGTGGACGCCGCCATTGCCACCCACGTGTGCGCCAGCGTCTACGAACCGCAGAGCGCCGGCATCGGCGGCGGGCTTCTCATGCTCGTCTACAACGAGTGAGTGCGCCGCCGCCGTCGCAGCGAGCCGCTGCGCAATGGCCGCCTCTGTAGGTATGAATGTCTAGAGTCGCACCGACCGCCCTTCTTCTGCCGCTTCCCTTCTCCTTCTTCTGCCCTTCTCCTTCCGCTGCCGCCACCTCCAAAGTTCCGTAGAACGTCGTCCGAAACGCGCTCCGCCGAGGTCTCACACAGCCCCGGAGAGGTTTGTTCTTTTGTCCACTTAAGGACGAGCAAAGTGAACACGTTTTTAAACGCCCGCGAAATGGCGCCGGCTTCGGCTAACGGAGACGCCTACGAATCGAATGGAGCCCGAGCGCTCAAAGGTAAGGGCGGCATTCGCCGCGCTGCTACCGCGGGCGAATGCCGCCTTCATCTAAGCTCCCTGTTCGGTAGGCATATTTGGTAGCATTGCCACCTTTCCAAGTGGAAGAGTTCGCACAAGCTTCAGCCTTTAGCCTTGCCAAGGGAATTTCGCCCATTGCTGGCAGAGCTGCGGCGAACGGGCGAGTTGTTTAAAATCGCCGTAATCACTCTGACAAGTCAGGCGACGTCGCTACATCCGTTGGTTCCAACAGTTAAATAGTGCTTAGGTACTAACATTGGCAGCGGTGAGCTCCGGGCTTGGGGAAATAGGAGCGGCATCTGTGGCCGATTGATCAATCTCGATTGATCAATCATCGATTGGTCGATTTTGAGAAATCATCGATTGATCGATTTTTGGGGAGGAATCTCGGTTGGCACCTGAAGGTTTGACACGGTGACGAGGCGAGCGAACGCTATACCAGAAGCCCTCCAGTCTGGAAGTATGGCAAAAGAACCGCCAGGTGGTAAACAGAGGCCAAATGAAAGTCACGCCCCAGATGCGAGCGACCCCTAGAGCTCTCCGTCAGTGACTTCAATGAATTCAGATGAAGTCACGCAAGGCTTTATCAGAGTTTTCAAAGAGACGTCTGATTCTGACGTCAAGATCAAGCAAACGTTTAGGATTGATTTTTATTCCGAAGTGGAGCATTTAAGGGTGCTGGGCAAAAGTTCTAATATTTTCGCGTGTTTACGCTCGGATTAGTCAGGTTTCTTGAGCGGGGATACAAGGCAACGAGCGAAGGATGAAGGCTTACGCTTTCCACCGGCTAGGCACGTGGTTTGGCACGTGGTGACTTTTTGCTTGTTTTTCAGCCAGGGTATGGCAATTAATAGGCAATCAATAGCAATAATAGGTCATTTGACTAGACTCTTAAGAGAACGAAATTTCTATCCTGGTGTGCGCTATGACTCGGTACAAGGGAAGCCATAACCGAGGACCAATGCTTCGTACACGTATCTTGCGCCGTCGAAGCGAGCGAACGCAACATAGCAGCACATAACTTTGGCCAGCATTCAAAGAACTCACAAGAAGACACTCTGGGCCACTGGTTATTAGGTCCGTGGCAAGTAAAATACACCAAATCGTGCACAAATGGGCATGCAGAGTGCATATTAGCAAGAAGACTAGTTCGATGTGGCACAGGAAAAAAAGACTAGTTCAGTGTGACTAGAAGACTAGTTCAATATGGCTGAGCGGACAACTTGATAATACTTTGGTCCAAGACCTACGTAATTAGAAGTCATTTCTGGCAGTGACCGAAGCCGGAAGTGAGGTCCAGATTTGAAATGCATTCGAACTGAAGACCAGGTCGTAAAAAAAGATTTCAATTCAGCGCCAATAAGGACAAGGAGGCCGTGGTCAAGGTCTAGGCGGCCGGATAAGTATGCTGGTGCAAGCGAGTGAACCAACCCACAAGCCAGATGAGAGACCTTTGGGTCGATCGATGGCAGCATAGGGAGCCAGTGACGCACCGACAGGAATGGTGCGTTGTGGTAGCTAGGCCGTCGACGGCAGACGTGATTCGAGCTGCTGCTGCTTCCGAGCTATGCATCGGTGGCAGACGATCAGTGGCACGGTGCAGGAGTCGGAGAATAATCGCTGAGAGCGATAAGTCGAGGTGACAGATATACAATTCTTCTCTCCTTTGTTAAGCAGTATCTTTTAATAGCCCCTCTATGCTTCGAATAGATGGTAAATAGCTGCTGTTTCCGAAAACACATAGCTTATGTGGTAAGGACTATGATATGTTAAAATTGTTGGTCTAGCTTTGCTGCTAGGCATAGCTTATGTTGACGCACATAGCTCGTATTGTGCCGCTAGAAGAACTAGCGAGGGTGAGCCTGAAAGGTGTCTAGAGCGGCACTGTAGCGGTACTGGCGCCTAAAGGGAGCATTTTGGTGTACATTTTCGGAGAGTAGAAAAATAGCGAATAGCTATATTTGATTGATGGGGCATCAAAAGGTAGGTTTACCACTGCAGATTCATTTTGGTAATAATAATAACAATAATAATTTTAATAATGCACTTGGTAAAGTGCTCTCAGAGAAATCAATCTCTCTCTACGCGCTTTACATTTGCTGCAAAGGGTAATGCAATTGAATGGTGAGTAATATTATGCTTGATAAACAAACCGAATGAATAGCATGGTTAGGGGTGACATGCATGCACAGGATCAGCATGCACAGGTGGTAAGTGGCAGCATGCACAGTGTCAGCACGCATAAGCACATGAAGGACGAATCACAGGGACCCGCTAAATGCTGTCCTAAATAGGTGTGTTTTCAAGTTCTTTTTAAATGCCGTCAAGTCAGGGGATGTTCTGATGCAAGTCGGGAGGGTTCCAGGCTTTGGAAGCGTACGAACTAAATGCACGGTCTCCAAAGGATTTGAGGTTTGTACGAGGTACTTGTAGACTGTTGGATTCCGAAAAGCTGGTGGTACGATGCTTGGCCTGGTGGGGGAGTAAATCTGAGAGATAGGCTGGAGCCAAAGATTGAAGGGACCCAAGAGTACGTTCATCAATAATATATATATATATATATATATATATATATATATATATATATATATATACACACACACACACACACACACATATATATACATATATATATATATATATATATATATAACACACATATATATATATATATATATATATATATATATATATATATATATATATATATATATATATATATCTAGACGAGAGGGATTCGTGCTCCATGAAAGAATTTGTTAAGCTGTGCAAGGCCTACAAAGAATACTTAAATTTGCCCGTTCGAGCTCAATATAAGCCATTTGCACCTAACTTTGCATGCGAATATTAAAAGAGAGCTCTTGCGTGCAAGGTGAACAATTACCCTTCTCTTGTAATTATCGCACACCATTATCTACATTCTAAAGGCCACTCAAGCAGCCGCTGCATCGGCATGACGGACTCATCCAAACGTCGAACGGGCAAGAGCGAGCCTACCGTCACGCATCTAAATGTGAATTGATCCATTGCCCCACTACCGCTGAGCACTGAGCTACCGGAGCCCTCTCCTTCGGAGGACGATAGGTCAATAGGCGTCGCAATTCGTCCGGAGAAAGATGTGAGTCGGACAGCGAGGAAGAGCTCGCACATCCAGCTTCAATATCGCGAGGATGCGGTTGAAAATAAAAAGCGAAAAATTCTTTAACCAAAAAGACCTCAACTATCTAATCGGAGGCCTCGGACTTACTAAGATCTATGCTGAGCTTGTGCGATCTAGGCTCAAGCAGAGGAACATATTGAATGAAAGTGCGGAAGTATTGGATTAGAAGAAAAGTGTGGCACGTTTTTTTCCCCAACTTCTTCCGTCTGCCCGATGGACTGTTCTTCCGTAGCAACATCATTGGCCTACTTGAGCCTCTAGGAGTTGCTCGTTGCTCGAGTGAATGACACTTACTCACTTTCAGTTCATTCAGAAGCCTCAAAGCCGTGCTGCTTAATAATATCAATAATAATAATAGACTTGATAAAGTGCCATCGGAGAACTACTTCTCTTTCTAGACGCTTTAATTTTGCTGCAAAGGAAATACGATGAAATGGTGAGTGGTATATTACGCTTGATTAACAGCAGAAATTAAAAACGCACCTATTTAGGACAGCATTTAGTGGGTCCCTGTGATTTGTCCTGCATGTGCTTATGCGTGCTGACACTGTGCATTCTGCCACTAACCACACTTGCATTTTGACACCGTGCATGTTACCCCTAACTATGTTATTCATGTTGTTTATCAAGCGTAATACTACTCACCATTCGATGGTGTTTCCTTTGCAGCACATGTAAAGCGCCTAGAAAGAGATCGAGTTCGTTGAGGGCGCTTTATAATTCCTTTGTAACGTAAACTGGTAGCCGCCGCTCCTGATTATTTGCCGCTCGGTGCCCTAATAATATCATTCAAAATAGGTATCAGTGCTGCATCCCTTGAAGAATGACGTCTATGACTGGAAGGTTAATGGAGAGTTCAAAACGGATTCTTGGTTGCTTGATAAGCCTCCAAAGAAGGTTTTCTGACGGGATTTTCTCGTTTTCTTTGTCCACAGGACAACCGGATATTAAGGATATTGACCTCACTTTCACTGTAGAGACTGGCCACAGCACTGGACCGAGCTCTCATTTAGGAGGGAGGAACGGCATTAAACTTTTAACCGCTGGAAGGTAGGAGACGCACGTAGGAGACAATCGGATGGATACTAGTGCTGGAGACAAAGTTAGGCCTCATCGAGCAACAGGTTCACGGCTCTAGACCGGGAGTCAGCAAGTTTCTCAAATACGCCCCCCCAAAAGGTCTTTCCGCATCCGCCGGAGACGCAAAGGTCAAGGCGAGCATCTCCGTTGGACCCCAGATGAAACTATCGTGGATCGCGACAGGTTGGCCGCACGGAGCTCCGTGCACAGAGCAGCGGAGGAAGCGGCGGTTCGTTGCCGTGGCAACGAACCGCCGCTTCCTCCGCTGCTCGCTGCGAATTCGCAAGGCAGGCTGACACATGTGAACCGCTGATTGAGGCTCTTGCGTAGAATACGCCAACATGGGATGCTGAATGTACCTCAAAGTTCACATCCGTGATGCCCATCTTGAAAAATCCAAGAAGAAAAAAGAACGAAGCCTATTTTCAACAGCGTAAGGCGAGCGCTTTCATCGTGATTTAGTCCGATTCGAACGTCCTTACCGGGGACAGTATAAAGAAGACATGATGGGAAACTAGGTTTAGAGGGTTCCTAGAAAGAGAGATTTTCAGTATAGCGGTAAATTTAGAAGAGCTTGTAACTTCAGGACCACATTCGGTTGTCAGTTTTTGTTTTGTTTTACTTCAGGGTAAATACATAGTTACTTTGATTCATCTCTGAATATTTTAGTTTTGTCTTTAGTTGTTCCGGTCCCGAAAGCAAAGTCTATAGAGAATGATGGTCATTTTTCTAAGTTTCTGAGGCTTTATCGATAAGAAAATAAGACTTAAAAACAGGGACAAAAGTTGAAAGTGTGGTGAAAGACACATTTATACTTATACAATTAAAATTTTCTAGGTGACTTGAGTCAGTAGAGTGGGTGGTTCGAAACTAAATCTGATTAGGAAGTTTTTCAGATTAGTAGGCCCATGCAACAGAATGAAGGCGCCTTGAAGTTAAAGATATAACATTGAAGTCTATAGGCTGCCTGATACGGATGCAGTGCATCCTGATCTCGTCCATCTCGTCGAGGCTAGAACAGCCATTTTCCGCATCGCCCTACAGATCTGCAAATATGGAGCTGACCTAAGAACTTATGACGATTATTGCTAGTCGAGAAGGCTTTCTAGGGCGGTCCTTACACGTCTGAGGCGTCAGAAAGATTGAAGCCATGTTCACGTGGCCCTTCCACAGCAGTGCTCACTCGTGCAGACGACAGCACACGCTTTAGATTTCCTCTATCAGGGTGGCCGCATGGCCATCCTTATCGGAGCTCGTATAAATTGCGGTCGAAAATGATATCTATGCTGACGCTACCGACGCTCACTCGCTCGCTCTCTGCAGGACGGCCGTCTTGTTAGCAGCCAATCGCCAATGCAACATTGTAAGCGGATCTCGCAAGATCAGCGCCTCCTGGCATTCGCGTCGTCTCGACGGCAAGATCAGCGCCGCCTGGCGAGCTCCTCTCGCTTGCAGCTCAACGCTTCCCGGCGCCGTCGTTTTCCTTGTCGTGTCTATCTTTTCGCAGGCGAGCACGCCGTAGCCGTGCCGGGTGAGGTGGCCGGATACCGGGCGGCGTGGAAGCAGTTCGGCCGCGTGCCCTGGTGCCGCCTCTTTATCGCGACCGTGCTGAAATGCGAGGAGGGCGTGCCCGTCAGCGAGCGCCTCGCGTTCGCCGTTCGTCGCACTCAGAGCGAAAGCCAGTCGAGGCCGCGCGATGGTGGCTTCAGGTGGGTGGTGGCCACCCACAGCAGCAGCGGCGGCGGCGGCCGCCACCGCTGCTCGAGCTCGCGCGCAGCAGCCTCGCTCTGGCCGAAACCGCCACTCGGCGCTGCAGCGCGTGCCCGTCTTCGCCGGAGTACTTCGAAGCGTCCTTTCCCAGAGCGAGCGCGCGAGAGAGAGAGAGAGAGAGAGAGAGAGAGAGCGAGCGGCCGACGGACGCTTTCGGCGGACCGCGCTTTCGGACCGAGCCTACGCCCGCTACCGCGAACCTCGCTATAGTCGGCCGCTGCTGCCGACGACGCGAGCAGTGCAGCGACTCGGGCTCTGCTCCGAAAAACCGTCGTTTCTTGCGAAAAAGAAGCCGGACGCAGGCGCCGCTACGGAAAGGGGAGGGGCTGCGCTCGCTGCGCATATTCCTCCGCTGCGAGTGCGCATTTCGACTGCCCTGCTCAAACGCGTCGTCCGTCGGTGCGGTCACAGACAGGTAGCAGGCATTCAGCGGCAGCTCGGGGAGGGTCAAGGCCTTAACCAGTGACGAGGCAGCGACCTGCAAGAAGGTTGAGGGTCGGGTTGCCCGGTTCCCGCAATCACCCCCCACCCACCCGAGACACCCATGCGCGCGGTTCAAGGGGCAGGCCTCTGCCCCCATTTCAACGAGCGCGCACCGCGCCGCGTCATTTAGCGGCCTAAGCTTGAGCTGGCCGCAATGGCGTCGACCCGGCGACGTCTCGTTCGCGATTCCGTGAAGGGAGGAGTTTCATCGCGACGGGCGACCGATAGCGGAGGGCGAGACGCTTCGCAGGCCGCGCCTCTGCCACACGCTGCGCCGCATCGCAGACGACCCGGACAGCTTCTACGGCGGCGACCTGGCGGCCGACATTCTCAGCGACATCAGAGACGAAGGTGAGCACTGCTGGCGGCGGCGGCGGCGACTGCCGCGGCGGTCGGGGGGGGGGGGGGTTGGGGAAGGACGATGGCTGCCGTAGGCTTTCGATAGAAGCGCTGTCTGAAACTGAGGTCGCGGTGGGTCGCGGCTCTCGCTGGCATTTTGAAATTTATCGCGACCGCGGCCGCCCGTCGCCTGCAGGCGGAAGCTGGACCGACGCCGATCTCTCGTCCTATCGAGTCAGCACGAACGAGGCTCTGCGCTTTCAGCTGCCCAATGCCAAGGCAGTCGCGCTCACGGCTCCCGGTCCGTCGCTCGGAGCCGTCCTCGGAATGACGCTCGCCGTCGTGGACGGTACGGTAGCACTGCAAGCTGGCGTCGCGTAACCGAGGAGAGCTCGTGCGGTGTGTGTGTGTGTCTGTGTGCCGGAAGCATGCAAGCCCCGTGCGGCGTTGCTGTGCGCAAGAACAAGTTTATCGATTCGCTCGATGAAGCACAAGACAGCAGAGTGTTATTAGCAACAACGAACGGGAGCAGTCTGTTTTACAAAAGGTATCGTAGTTATCCGATACCTCGATCGACGTCTACTCACAGAAGCAGAAAAGTGAGCTTGCTAGCGTTAAGATATTGCACACAAGTGCGTGCTTCGGACTGTTTGCGCCGTTCCAGTTTCCTCGACGCGTCACGCTTACTAAGGAAGAAGTCCTTCTCAATTTATGATCGGACGACGTCTGTATTTTGAGAGCGTGTTTACCGGTCTCGTGTGCTGCGGGGTTTTCCTGCACGTCAAGACCTATGCCTGCGCGCAGCGAACACACGCACAAACACAAGTTCACGGCGAAAAGCAGTCGATTCGGTCTTTTATGAGCCCCTCAGAGAGTCGGCTATAAAGATCTTTCAAAGGTCAGCCCGGTGTTGCCCCGTCGGCTGCGCCGAGTCTATTCAGAATTCGAAGTGCTTGCACACGTTTTACCCCTTTATTTGCCTTTGCCGACGTGCGATCGAAACCAACGCACGCATTGGTGGAGCATTTTCGAATGACTCGGTGGCCCAGGTAACAGAAAAGGCTTAAACATAAACCATTTCATTCGTATAGCGCCCTAAGAGAGCTTAAAATTTCTATTCAGCAGCTTCACATATGACGCGGGGCTCGAGCCCACGACCTTGGTCGGTCACCGATCTCTAAAATACAAGAGAAAAATACGTGCAGATATTAAGCAGGTAATTAAGAGTTCTTTCTAAAAGAGTTACTACTAGCAAGGGCACGTTTCCTCAATATTGGCTCGGTTACAAAAGTGAGCTTTGCCTGCGTGGGGGTGGAGATGGCCAGCTTTTGGAATCCCTCATTCCCATTTAGCGAGTTTTCTGTCTTTTTGATGCAATACCATACTGCGGGCCCCGTGTACACGTACTGCGATCGTTAACGTCACAGAAACTACCTACGTGTCGGCGGCCTAACGCTTCGTGCGGCGCTAGGACTCAGAGGTGTTCTATTGCTTGACGGTTCGAAGTGACTAGCTGGTGCGTGATGTGGCACACCAGTATGCGACGGTATCCTGAACGTAAATGTAACAATATTTTCAGAAATACTAGCTGGCGTAAAGTGCTGAGTAGGTCGGACGGCGAAGTAGGGTGACTGAGTGGGTAGAAAGAAAAAAACAGGTCAAAGGTCAAATCTACAAAGTGCGACAAGTCCTGAACCCGTGCTTTCCCATGTGAAGTATAATGCACATACAATGGATGAAGTAACTTACGTAAATGCAATGAAAAAATTTCTTGGCTGCGGGAAAGAACAGAGACAGCCCGCATAGACACCCTATCGAAGGAGGGACTCAGTTTCGCAAGCAAATACTGTAAGCACGATTCGAGGTAAGCAAAATCAAGACCAATAATGCCAGGCGTTTGCCGAGCCTCTGCATAGTGTCTATCAAGCTAATCATATTACTGAAAAGTAGCAATTTTAGTTATCACTTTCAAGAATGCAAACATTTTGGTGCAATCAGAAAAAGTAGGCCTTATTGCTTACGCAGAGCTGGTTAGCCAAGTAGTTAAAGTGCTCACCTCGACCAAGGTCAAGGTTAATTTATTTGAGGACCGAGGTCGTAGACTCGAGCTCGTGGCGTATGTGAAGCGTCAGAATAAAGATTAAGTTCTCTTAGGGCGCTACACAAGTGAATTATATTGTTTTGTTTACTTGGACTGACTTATTTCCTAGCGTACCAGAGTGTTATAGAGTCATGGCAAAGGAAGTTTATGAGAAGTTAATGCCAACGATGCCGGATTTAACGAGACGAGTATTTACTCTAAAGTTCGACGACACATCGTTTGTATGTGCATATGTTTTTGGCCAAGTATTTACTTTCTTTGAGTGTCTGTAGCGATTTAGCTTTATAGAAAGTGGAAATAGCATACACGATAAACTTAAAGCTCAGGTGCGATCGCGACCAAAGGCAATGACTTGGAAAGAAGTGTTTGATTTGAACAGTATCTCTAGTTATGCTAGGCAGCTCATTTCGCTTTCCCCCTAACGTTAAAGAGTCCCGCACATTTGCTTAGGCTACCGGAAATCGCATAGCTTTCTATCAACGACATGAAATCTTCTGCTGAGTCCAGTGGCAGTAGAAGCAGTAAATAAGACCCATTTATTGGCGGTCATCCGTGAATCAAACCTTGATAACATTTATGTTCATCCAACTAAGCTAAATGCCGTTCATTGTGCACGGCCGAGTAAACAAGTGGCCGTGGCGATTGATTAGTTTCTTATTTTGTTTAGTATTTGGACGCGGATCAAGTTTTTCGGACACTACGTACCACACATTCGTGGAAGCCCTAAAGACCGGCTTCGGATTTAAGATGCATATCGGTGACCCAAGATTCACCAAGCTCATGAATACGGTAACTTGTTTCACGGCGCTTTTCCAGGAAGCATGCACGACGTATTTACATGATTGGATGTATCTGCATGTCTTAGCACAACAGTGAGTATATTTTCCCAACCTACTTATAAGCTTAAGGGAAGTTAAGGTATAAAACAGTGGCGAATGTACAAGGAGACGTTTGCTGCCAGTCTTGATGACATGACTCGGGACATTCTGTTTGCCTGCTCGTACAGCCTAGAGTGGTCGCATAAGTTTCTTCGCGGATATTGAAACTATACAGCCCAAACCTACAGCAGGTGCAAAGGAGAGGCAAAGGAGAATGCGATGCTGCAGATGATGGCGAAACCCAAGCCACGTCAAAGCCAACATCAAGAACTCAATTTCTGACGTTCTAGTCGGATGAAAATGAAGATGCCAATACCAATGTACAGCGTGGCTCGGGCTATCGCAGTGAGCTATTTGTGATTAGCCGCAGTCGAAGTCTCGCGATGTCTCGCGAGACTCAAATGCCTCGCCAGATCTCTGAGCTATTTAGCTATTCACGGGGCTCCAGCGTGATTGTAGGCAAGGCTTGATGCTAGGACTAAATCGAGCTCGAAAGGGTCACGCCAAGCGTTTCAGGTGACGTGTAGCTCTTGTCTCACTTATCTGAAGAGCACAAGGCAATTTACAGAAGGGGCACTTGCTAAAAAACCCCGTCGAAGGTCAGAGTCAAGATCTGATAAGCCTATTTGCAGGGGTACCCATTTCTGCCTCGGCAATATTTTAATCTGAGCAAAGTGAAGGGTCAGGTCATCTCTTTTATTGCTCAGCTCGTTAAAGACAATTATCTGGCTTTGCCAACGTTACTGTACGCCAGTCAACGAATACCTCCACTGCTCTGCCAAATGCCAAAGTACCGGGTAGTTACTCACTCGCTCAGCTCAACAATATTGCACGGCTTCCGTGGCTGAAAAATACGTGCTAATGTCAAGACCAGCAAAAGTATTAGCAAAAGTCGCTCCAGCCGCTAGCAATATTACGAGAACTTTCAAATTCGCTCCGTTGTCTCTCTTGTTTTCGGAAATCAGTAAAAATTGATTGGTGAAGCTATTTATAACATAATTGAACGTCAACGGTTCTCCAGGCAGCATCTCGCAGTGCCACTATGAGGGAAGTGATAGCCAAGGAGTTGTGATGCATTTGTTTAGCGTAAGGTGCTCGCTCTTCCCGACCGAGGTCGTGGGCTCAAATTCCGCAGTGGGCGATCGTGTATGGCCATCTAGAAGGGTGGTGATGGCCGTTAAGGCTTTTCTGCTACCATGCGAATGAGGCTGTTAAATCAGCACATTTGCTTATTACTGGGTAGCTGTTGCGCACGAGGCCTCTCGGACTCAACCTGTGAAAGTAAGTATGATTCACAGATTGGCAGCGGCCTGAAAAACTTCACTAGGAATAAAATGTTCCACGATTTGGGATTTACAAACATACTGCCGAGACCGGGTCTCTCAGCAGCCGCCTTGCGGTATTTCGACGGCAGCACTGAAGCGGCAGCACTGTGCCGTTATCTCCATCGCAATGCGAAATGGAGTTGGCCCTGGGACGGGATTATATAGCAAGCCAGTGCCGTGCCTGCTCTCAAGGAAGAGCATGTGATCGCTAAGCACTTGACCGAGTAGCACGTGATTGAGGAGCACTTGCAGTTCTTTGGCGGCACCTCGTAGTTATTGCAGAGCAGTACTATAGCATATCAAGCGCTGCCGCTGATGCTTCGCCTGATCGCTATTACTATTTCTATTGAACTATGCAATTTAAAGATTACGTGGGCCATTGATTAGTTTCAGGTAAATGCGTACAGTCAACACTGAACTTTTGGGTAGCAGAGAAAAGTCTGAGCACGCGGCCGCAGTCAAAAACTTGCACAGTTCAGGCTCTTCTCTTGTAGGCGGCCTCTGCAGGAGTTTCAGCCTCTCCAGGCGATAAGTTCTGATAGCCCCGCTCCGGGCAGGTTTTGTTTATCTTTCTTTCTGTGCACGAAATATTAACTAACGGCGGCCATTGTTCCCCAGCTAGAAATTTCATGCACAATGCACTAGCACTCGGTATTACTAGTGCCTAGAGGATATTTACCAAATGATGCGCATAGCTTTACCAACGAGCTTCGCTGCCACAAAGCGATCGGTGGCTGCTTACGAATGCTTTCTAGGCAAATAGCAGCGCACTGTCGGTAGAAGAGGCGGACGCCTCTCGAAGACCCAGCTCTCTCTTTGTAGTACCTTGAAACTCACGGGGACCCGAAGGTAGCTCAGCTGATGACAATGAGGGTGCGGCCACGTGCCGCATCGACGTACTACATGCCGCGAGCACCAGTTCCTCCCGAAGCTGCGGTCGACATCGGAGACGTTGGCGGTGGTGCACACACGTCGGTCGTTGACGAGCGAGGCCTTGTCGTTGCCATGTCGAGCAGCATCGGTGTCAGGTAGCGGTCTCTGTCGAGCATGTGACAGCTGCCCGCGCTATGGCTGAGTGATCGCGTGTGATAAAGATGGGCAAACTGCTTTCTTGTCTGAAACGTGCGTCTTTAGCTGAGACATAAGAAACACAGAGTCAACTTAGGTCGCAAGTGAACTGGGATTTTACCGAGCTTGTATAAGGAGGCTACACCCATCACCCGTATCTCAGAAAAATCGTTAAAATTTCCAAGGACTAAGTGTTACTCCCTTGCTTAAAATCAAAGGCAATATCTTGAAGTAGCTTGTGGTAGCTAGTGTCGGTCAAATGCTCGGAAATCAGGAACCGAGACAGTCAATTAAATGTAAGCAGGGACGACGCTTGGCTTGCCGAGATGGTTTGGTCTAGCGGTTAGGGTGCTCGCCCCGACCAACGTCTGACTGAGGTCGTGGGCTCGAGCCCCGAGGCACATGTGAAGCGCCTGAGTAGAGATTGAGTTCTCTTGGGGCATTATATAAATGAATTATATTATATTATATATATTCGGATGAGGCGTACCTTAATTTTCCTGGAGTCCATGAACCACCCTCAGCGACGTTTGGCGTGTGAGGCCTACGAGCAAGTTTAAATCATGGTTAGAATATGATAAATCAAGTGCATTGTTAAAAAAGAGAGTGCGAAGAAATTTGCCTAAATTTTGCGAGGCCTTGAACCTTTTGAAAAATATCATCGACAGGCTGATTTGCACAGCCTGATTCATCTGTCGCAAGCGCTAGCAGGTTATTTAAATCAAAAACCAAAATCTGACGAAAACTTTCAACATCCATCACCAGCTTATAGAACTCCAGCGAGTGCTTGGCAGATTTGCGGGCTATTGGCAGATCAGTCATGTCAAAACGCTTTCAACTGACTACTGATATAACAATAACACTACACTCGATAACCCAGCGTGTGTGCTGGATGCCGCTTAAACGAGGTCAAGCCGGCTGCTAGCAAGTTCCGATAGCAAACTTTCAGGGTTCAAATAAATTCGCAGCTACCACATTCTGTAGGTTGGAGGAGCGTGCCGAAAAGTAGGGCTCTCCACAATTTCGACCGAGCTCAGCCGAACGGCTCCAGCGGGCCGAAAAGTGTCCGCACTGCAAGCCAAATCCGCAAAGACCGCCGATTATCCGAGAGCAAAGACTCCGTCTGCGCTCGCCTCGCCTCGCCTCGCATTGGGCTCGTTAAAAAAATGCAGCCAAGCCGAGCGCGTTAGATCGGCGCCGGCGATGTTTCTTTTTGATTGGCGGAGCGAGTACAGAGAAAGTGCCAACGCTCGCCGATTGGTCGCCGCTCGCAGTCGACTCAGCGGCAGTGCGCCGTTACAAGGTATCCTTTTCAGATTCGGAAGCAGGATTGTGGGCAAGAGAACGGGCATAGTCTTCAACAACGCAATGGCTGACTTTACGAAATCAATGTCAACCCACTTCAACAAGCGTGTCAACTGGGTAGCTCCGGGCGCTCAGCCGGCGTCGCCTTTGGTCCCCACGCTGGTGCTCGACCAGCAAGGCAGAGTTATGTTCGTTGGCGGAGCTGCCGGAGGCCTTCCGGGCATATCGGCACTGGCGTGGGTGCGTCGAGCTCGAATTCGGCGGACGGCGGAGCTTAGGCTGCCTGGCGACGCTGCGCACTAGGCGCTGCCCGCACTGATGAGCTTTAGCGACGAGCCACCGCTCACTTGTTTCAAAACCTCACCAAGAGAGCTTTTATTGGGGTCGGAAGTTAGCAGTAGAGGCCGCTTCGATTTCGCAGATCATACTTCAAAACGTTACGTTCGGAGAGAAACTATCGAGTGCGGTGGAGCGTCCCCGAATTCATAACCAATTGGTTCCTGACGTGCTGCGATTGGAAGCAAGTATTCTGCAGGTGAGACGCTGCCGGAGTTGGCTGGCTGCAGCGCTATGCATGGGCGTTCACGTACTTCAAGGTAAGCGATGCGATTTCGCATCAAGTGACGTCATTTCCGTGCTGCAGTCAAGATGGAGGCATAAAGATCCGCGGAACTAAGCAAATTTCATGCCAACTTTGGGTCCTTTCTAACTGCTATGCCAACAGTTCTCGGTGATATTTTCTATTTATTTCAGAGAACTCAGATATATCTAGCTAGAGCTCATGGACAAACAGGAACTACCGAGGACTCACACAATATGGGGTACGCTCACTGTCTCGTCAGGCGCTCAGCCTCGGAATGGATTGCTCATGCCGACTTTAGAAGTCGAGGCGCAACGGCCGGAGTTGAGACGAACTTGTAGCTCTACGCCACGTTGAGCCTCGGGGACTAAAAAAGAGCAATGCGACTGCCGGGCAAGGCGAAATTGACTGTGTCCTCGTGCTAAGCTGTTCAAGGAGGCTAACTTGCTGAACTGTGGTATTAGTTGGTTAAAAACTTAACTGGAGATAGAAATATTGCAGATGCTACAGAGGGGACTGGGCTTCGCGATCAAAGTCAGCGGTATAAAGAGTTGCATTTACTCACTTGTATTAAATATTAAGCCTGTAAATCGGTTTTTTGAAATGTGCTTGCAATGCTGATTTTGCAAACATTCTTGGTCTACTGCTTTGACCCAGTCAAGAATTATTGACATAGCCGATTTGCTAGCCACTTAAAATATTTAATCGTATCGAAATCAGCGGACACTTGGTCAAATCTATCGACTGCTGGACTGATTGAGCAAGCTAGAGATCAGTGCCTGTCCTACCGTCGTTGGCTACAGACCATGACTTGAAGCATTTGATCCGTGACCTAGCTGACCGTACTGTTCTCCTTGCTTTGGGCAGCAGACTGATAAAATAAGCGCTACATTTGGCACCCGCTAGCTGTACACATAGTACGTATAATTATAGTGAAAGTGAAATTTAAAGCTATTTTCAGAGGCTTGATAGTAATGATAATAAGAGTAATAATAATGCACTTGATAAAGCGCCCTCAGAGAACTCAATCTCTTTCTAGGCGCTTTACATTTGCTGCAAAGGGAAATGCAATTGAATGGTGAGTAATATCATGCTTGATAAACGAACAGCATGAACAACATAGTTAGGGGTGACATACATAGGGTCAGCATGCAAATGTGATTATTGGCTGCATGCACAGTGTCAGCACGCATAAGCACATGCAGGACGAATCAAAGGAAACTACTAAATGCTGTCCTAAATAGGTGTGTTTTTAAGTTCTTTTTAAATGTGGTCAAGTCAGGGGATGTTCTGACGCAAGTCGGGAGGGAGTTTCAGGCTTTGGGAGCATACGAACTAAATGCACGGTCTCCAAAACATTTGAGGTTTGTATGAGGTATTGGTAGACTGTTGGATTCCGAAAAGCGGGTGGTACGATGCTTGGCCTGGTGGCGGAGTAGATCTAAGAGGTAGGCTGGATTAAGCTGTGTACAAGTAAGAACGCACATGAACAAGCTCTACGAAAAAACTAGCTTTATTTGCAAAGGTTCAGCAAGCTGGACTGCAAGTTGCATATGATGCAGATATCGCTATTAATTTTCTAGGTATGATACTTTGGTGCTGTCCTTTGGTTTGGAAATGAACCGTATACTTACTTTCCTTAAACAATGTGGAAGTCTTCAGAACTACCGACCCCACTTCTAAAACGTTTTTTCGAAAAATACCCTAACCAAATATTCGATTGTCGGACCAATTTTAAAGTAATTTTTTTATATTCCTCCTTAATAAGAATAAACCTGCAGCAATTTACACGGCTAATAAACGTCTGATATAGTTGAGGAAGACGCTCACGTATTATACAGCCAAACTCGGCCGAATATAGGCGGTCCAGCATGAACTATTCAGCCGAAAATAACCAATGGCTTGCTCTAGCCCTGGTATAGATCCGTGACCGTCGCATTCGCGCGTATCCATCATCCCTTCAAGCAAAGTTACCAAAGGTAAGTAGCAAAGTAAGTAGCAAAGTTACCAAAGGTAAGTAGGACCAGGTTCGGCACAATACAGCAGACCAATTGCTCTACCGTCCCTGCACGGTCAGTTCCGAGTCATCTGGCCGCATCCCACTACCCAAGCTGTGCATCTAGTGCTTACATAATAGTTACACGCGTACCAGTATCGAACGCATCTAGCTCTCACTCGGACGTTGTTGCCAAGTTCATATCTTTTGCAGCCGCTCCACGCATGGCCTTGCACTTACACGATGCCAGCTGGTACTTATGCTGCTCCCACGGCCGAGTCAGCCGTAACCCCACAGACGGTCCAACTGTATCTATCTCCCACGGCATTCTCTACCGCGGTGCCCGCCCACGGTGGGTGGTCCGTACCGTCCTCCCACGGCGTTCTCTGCCACGGTGCCCGCGGTGGGTGGTCCATACCGTCCTCCCACCGCGTTCTCTGGCGCTTTGCCCGAGGCGTTCTCTACCGCGGCGCCCGCCCACGGTGGGTGGTCCGTACCGTCCTCCCACGGCGTTCTCTGCAGTGGCGCCGAAGGCAGTTTTAGCCGTCGCCGAAGCCAGCTCAACCAACATAATGTTGCCAGCGCGGGAAACCGATGCATGCTAATAAGACGTCATCGGTGTGGCTCACCGCTTCCACCAAGCACTCATCGCGAATACACAAAATATAAACCACGGCGAGCAGATCGAGGAAAAGATATTAACGAAGATATGCTGGGCCAGCCAATTTTCATGGTTAGCCTTTCCAGCATCTAAGTTATCATAGGTTTGCCCGTGACTATAAAGTCTGTTTTATTGTCGTTCAATTTGTGGTTTGTTACCATACAAGTACAAAATTTGTTGCCGCATAAGTTTAAATACTTGGTCGGGGCCTTTACAAGCCTAGCATCCAGTGCAGGCAGCTAAGAAGCAAGATGCTGGTTGTATAATGTTGTATATCACTGCATTCGTAGAACTGGCAACCATCGTGTAACATCATGGCAACCATATATTGCAATCTTACTTTACCGGTGACACGAGCATAGTATCAAGGTAATATGAGCCACCATGTTAAGGTTTTCAGGGAGGGCAGGCTTTGAATCGGTCACTCATTTGCAGTTAAGCGTTTGAGTTTAGTGAAATAATTTTTGGCGGATGCTCTTGATTAGAGTAATATGGCTCCAGATCTCACGACCCTCTTAGTTAGCTGGCTTCTACTAGTAGTTCATTGTTAGTGGTACACTATGAAAGCTATTACGGTATGCTGACTGCCTGCCAATTAGCCTGCTTAAACCTAAACAGTATGCAGTAGATCTGAGCTCTCTGCTGACTTTAAAGCATCTATTACAATCTTGCCAGTTGAAGTCATATGACTGAGCTTAAACCAGATAATAATATCCTCATTACTGGTTCTTGTGCAACCCTTGCATTTACTTTGATTACCCAGAGTCTCCTAGTTCTCTGATGGGCGCGACGGTGGTGCTTTGTGCTCCCCTGTCCTCTCTCACTCCCTCCCACTCCTCTCTCTCTCTCTCTTTCCCTCCCACTCCTCTCTCTCTCTCCCTCTCTCTCTCTCTCCCTCCCACTCCTCTCTCTATCTCTCTCCCTCTCTTTCCCTCCCACTCCTCCCTCTCTCCCTCTTTCTCTCTCTCTCTCCTCTCTCCCTCCCACCCTCTCTCTCTCTCTCTCTCTCTCTCTCTCTCTCTCTCTCTCTCTCTCTCTCCCTCCCACTCCTCTCTCTCTCTTTCAGAAGTTTGTAGGCTTTTCATAGCATCGTTTCTACTGTAAGGCTTTGTTGGTGTA
Organism: Cristatella mucedo; assembly: GCA_009760855.2. Lineage (NCBI taxonomy): Eukaryota > Metazoa > Bryozoa > Phylactolaemata > Cristatellidae > Cristatella > Cristatella mucedo. The sequence continues at coordinate 2,422,435 of WPIO01000001.1, read as the reverse complement.
GCGAGCTGAGCTTGGAAGTGGTACGAGGATGGGCAGCAAAGCAAAGCCTGCCATAGTGCGATTATTATCATCGAATTAGTTATTTTCGTACCCCTGTCGCTTGCCTGTCGCCGTTGCGGCCACTAGAAGCAGGCTTTGTCGCAAGTTCCGCTTGCCCTGCCATGCAAACTAGACCACTGTCATTTACTCTGTAGCTGATGCATTTCGGCAAGGGTTTCAAAAATATCTATGAACATGTGGTCATATTTCAAGTTGTTATCTATTAATGGCAGTGGAAAGTTTCATTCTATAGACCATCTGTCTGACAAGAGACAGCTCCTTCGGAGTATGAAGTTTGCTGGTAAATGCCTAGCACATCATCGTGCATGTACAAGTGGCATGTTTATGTCAAAGTTCAAGATTTTTTCGAGCAGCAGTCGGTAATTATGATAAGTGAACATTGTATTGTAACTCGACAAGCCATGTCCCGTGCATCGCCTGCAACACTTGTTTTGATGAGTATTGGTTGCTGATACGATTGACACTGTCACAGGATGCTTCCGAATCACTCGTTTCTTTCGCCTCACACTGATGTTACCCTTCGGTCCATGCTGCTAGCTCAGCCATTGCAACTCGTGTAGTAGTTCTCTGAGGCCGCTAGACAAATGTGTCTAGTTATCTTATTGTCTCCAATACAGTGCTAGGTTGAACGGGTCTCCAATTTGCATATGCTTTCGCTATTGCGTCGAGGTCATCGCCCAGAAGGAAGAACTGCTTGCCCTTCGTGACCCAGGTCATTGGGTCAACTCGTGCCTTTGTCACCCACTGCAAGAAGTGGTGATAGCCGCTTAAGGCTCGTTTGCCCGCTATATTAATTAGGCTGTTAAATCAGCTCAGCTTTTTGTATTGATGACAGACTGCTACTACACTCGATCGCAGCAATATCGGCGAAGCCGACTAGAGGGGCACCCCTAACCAGAATGTTTTTTTTTTTCTGATATGAAAACGTTATTGAAACCTGTTTCAATCATGCAGCTATATCGAATATGCTTACGTAATATATCAGCAAAGTTTTAGTGCTAGTATAGTTATTTCTTTTTAGTGCTAAAGTGAACCTACTTCATTGCGATAAGCGAAGAACCACTCTGGCGTAGAGCAAACTAAGCCAATGCTAACATCTGGCCTAATTGTTCTTTAGGTGCCCGGTAAACCTGATAAAATTGATTCTGAGAGTTGATAGAGCCCATCTGAGCTCCAAGCTTCCTGTGCAGTAAGGAATAGTCTGGTTTTAAACTTCTTTTCAAATGTTATAAAGCCATGGAATGTTCTCCACAGACAAGCCTGGCAGCAGAGTATTGCATCAGTTGTAGTCATTGTGCTTACTGTGTGTATTTATCACTGACCAAGTTATCCCTACCCAATTGACAAGTTTATTTTGCAGCATAGAAAGTGCCTAAACCGAGATTTGTTTCTTTTAAAGGGCTGTACACATGTATTACACTATTATCATTATTGCTGCTGTTTTTGCTTTCCATATAGGGTAAATTGTGTGCCCCCCCCCCCGTACTAGGTCTGCAATGTGTCTGTGGGCATTCCTCTGCCACTTGGCCTTTTCCTTCTGCCCAAAATGTCTGCATTTTCAGGTTCATACCCTAGTCCAAGTCCTTAATATTGCTGCTCGTAGTCCGCTTAGCTTGTGGACAAATTGCAAGGATGAGTTCAGCAGTTTTAGTGCAGCTGCTTGTGGGTATACTTGGCAGCCACCGGTGTTTACATTAAGTTCCATTGCGTTATGGTAAGTGATGAACTTTTTTTTTGGAAAATGCACCGCTATCACACGGCTGACCACACCCTCAATCCACCTTCTAGTGCTGCAGCAACTTGTTGGGCTGGTTAGTAATGGCAAATGGATGCCTTTGCTGACTTTGGCTCTTTAAAATACATTTGCCTGTGGACTTTTCGATGCGGATTTAGTCTTGAAGCGGTTTTGCTTACTCAGTGAAGCCTTCGACTTCATTAATGGCTGCAATAATGACCATGCATGTTCGCAGCTTTGAGCAGTGTCGAGCATTCTCCATGTTCGAGTAGGCCAAGAGTTGTGCTCACAAATTTGGAAGATCTGCATGATGACGGCAGCGGGTCTTGCACTCGTCGATCTCGAGTCTTACCACACATTCGGGTGCTCAGACGGCACAGCTAGCTACTGGCTTTTGCTTCATTTTGCCTTTATTTTGCCTTTCTTTGTCTGTTTACTTGTGTTGGCATAAACAGCAGCAGAGGAGGGGAATTTATAATGGGGCCCTCATCCGGCCCTGAATGACCTTGAACCGACTCTAAGGCACATACTTCAACTTTAGTGTGATTGGCAGCCTCCAGCAAGTATAGGGTGGAGTATTTTACTTGGCTAAGAATCTTGGCGTTGCCTGCCGGTTTTTGAGGCCGTTCTTATATCATTTGGCTCAAAGCAATATGAATATTGCGTCAACCCAGCAGCTAGCATATATTAATCTTTCATCTTTTGGATGTACCATAAGTTACTTTTGTCTGTCCGCAGAGCTAGAAAATAGGCATCCTGCGTGGGCTTTGTTCGTCGCCTGAGTTTCATTGTAAGCGTTGGCATCAAGGGTTCATTTCAAGTTGCTGCTTGCCTTCACCTAATTAAACGACAGTTGTATTAGGTTAAAGCAAAGGCTGAGCCAGCATTTTAATCTGGGAGCAAGACCCATTAGACCTTTTCGTAGGTCTGCCAGATTAGCTAGATTTTCACATGGTGCTGCAAGAACCTCAAGGTTTTCAGTTAGATGGGGCTAGACCTGCGATTAATGTATACTTGTGCACAATTATAGTTTTTCATTCGACACAAACATGCTGGTTGCTCGTCGAGTAGAAGTAGCAAGCATGTTGGCGGACCAGGTCATGGCCCTACTATCGGAGGTAGTGCCTCTACTGCCCTCTGACTCAGCCACTACTGGCAAGCCTGCTCTGAACAGTGTCCTAAGTTATTTATTTGTATTTTCTTAATTCCTTCCACCATCGCTAAATTAACATGCACGAGTTAACTTTTAAATGTGATAAGGTTTGCTGATTAAGGATACCATTTCATAGCAGGCTCCTGATTGGTGCAATTGCCGTGGTGCACCAGCACGATTGGGCATGTACATGTGGACGACCAGCGCACACCACCAGAAAGGCGATGGAAGAACTACACGGAGAAGGTAAACGGCACACGTTTTGCCTTTGGATCATTGTGCTCTTGAGGTTTCTTGAGGTCTGGATGTTTTGGTCACAAGGACGGACATTTGGCTGTGGACGCATGGCCGTGAGAAATGGCGTTTCGGCACCCCAGGTAAAAGTTTCGCCAGCGAAGGTACCCATTACTGCTAAGCATTTCATTACATGTCAGTCGGATATAAAAATCTGCGCCTCAATTTACCAAGTAGTAACTTCTGCAGGTTATCTGCGTAATCATTGAGCTGTGACATAAAGTATAGGTAAATATCAGCAGAGTTACATTTAACATTTAGGTTAATTAACAGTTAATTAATTGAGTGTCATTCATTTAGAAGCAGATGAGTCTTGACGGCTTTAAGCCCACCTTCTTGCAACAGGAAATACGGGATTGCCTGCTTCAATGCTCAAACAAACGACATTTGGTTGTGAAGTGGAAACACCTTACACATGGTCTATGACTATGAAATGCTTACTTGCATTTGCTGTTACAAAAACAAATTACGTGTACTTTGTAATCGGTTCTGCCTCTTGTATGGTCGAATCGCGAAAGTCTGCTATTTCTACTAAAACTGGCGATCAGCTGCTCTTGAGGCGTGACTAATGGGAAAATTCAGAGCCTCTATATAGGCCGGACCCAGAAATTCTTTGAATGCCCTGCTGCTCTTTCATAAAACATGCTTGACTGACATCCAAGTTCAGTCTATTCGCTATTGTGTCTGAGGGCCAGCGTGTGGGACTCGAACTCGCGACCTAGTTCGTGAGTTTTAGTCCTAAACAGTAGGCCGGATTGTATTGCCTAATGCAAGTGGAGGACTGGAAGAAGCTGTCAAGGCTCGTATGGTGCAATATAAATGGGGCTGTGAAATCAGCAGATATGTGGAGTTTTTTGTTTGCTTACATTAATGCGTTGAAGCTCCATTGACTAAAAGTAGGCTTCCGAACCGTTGGTTGCCCTTTACTTTCAACTGATATCGAGAGATGGATGCGCACATCAGCGTTGGTATGGCTTCTAGTGTCTTTTCCAGCACTTGTTGGCGCCAACTTGGTGTAGTCTAATGGCAGGATTTGGGGTGAATTGTTTGCCCTGTAGGCTCATTGCAAGTGTGGTTAGCCACTGTGTACTGCCCAGCTGTGGAGTATGTCAGTCAGTTTACGAAAGTCTGGCCGGAATTGCAAGTCAAAGCCAGGACCGCGTGAGTGTTCAGAAAGCATCGCAGTGATTCTAACGGCAGCACAATGTGGACCGATGCCACTGTGACATTGCGCTGATGCTGCGAGGTCCAAGTGCATAGCCGCTTACACTTGTTGTAACTTGTTTCAGCTGCATCATCTTCATCTGTCGGTGAATGTCCGACCGGCCGAGTCTCCCTAGCTTGTGGTGGCTACGCACTGGTCGAGGCCTGTTGGTGGAGGTGTGGCCGACCACGAGGTGCGTCCTGCGGTCGAGAGCAAGTCAGATCTGAGTGGGGGGGGGAAGGAAACCACTGCGTTGGAGTAGGGGCAAGTGGTGGGAAATAAATAGCCTGGTGCATTGGAAATGCATAGCCTGCGCACTTCTTACTAGTTCGTTGTTTTTCGTTGCAGCTGGCCTTTAGCAGCTTCAGAACATGTCTGCTTACTGTTTTAGCTGGGGTGTACCGCAGGTTCTCTGAAACGGAGAATCCTGCGTAGTAGAAGGTTTAAGGAAGAGGCCCCCCCTGGCAAGAGGTTACCAGAATCATTTGCAGCTTCATAAAAATAGTGATGATAATAAGTGTCTACAGAGCGGTCAGAGAACTATATATATTTCTACGCACCATAAATATGTTTTATTTGAAGTATTTCAATATGGTTAATGTCATGCACCGTGTCAGCACGCATAATCACAAAAAGAACGATTCACACGCACTCAGCGAATGCTGTGAGGACCTGTTGCGTTTACAGCTGAATTTTTAACGTATTAAATCAGGGGGTGTAATAAGACCAGTCGGGAATGATTTCCTATGAGAGCTGTGGGTGCTACAAACTGAAAGCGCCGTCACTATAAGATTTAAGGATGATTAAATGAGTAGGTAAACGAAAAAAGAGCAGGTTGCAGTAATTGCCTGATTGAAAGAAACTGTTATTAGGTAGGCTGAAGCAAGAGAATGAAGGAACCTACAAGTTGGTGGCACAAACTTTAAGTCTATTGACTCTAAGGTTATGTCACCAAATTTGCTTGACATCTTATTGCACTAACACTGCTTGCTTGGGAGCAAATGCAGGTCGGCGAGAAGTGGTGTTATGTGGCAAGTGCAATGTTCATGACAGATAAGCCTAGAGGCGGAATTTTTGCATTAACTGCTAGCACCTGATTGCACAGGCTGGTTTACCTGCAAGCAGTCATTTAAAAAGTCGAGAAGATTTATCTGAACCGAAAGGAGCCACGTGAATGCAGTGTCCTTGTCTTAGCAGGTCACAATTTTTGTAGTGTTACATAGCTTAGAGAAGGCCTACTTGACAGTGGAGCTGATGTGGTCATTTAGTCAAAGGTCACCTTAGCTTAGAATAGGACCCCTAACAGATTTTGAGCAAATGCGGCAGTATATATGCTGATAGAGCCCACTATTAGGGATAGTATTTCCAATTTCTCAGTCACGCTTGGCCTTCCCACAACTAGTTAGTTGATTTTTACCATTCACTCAAATGAGAAAGTTTGCTACGAGCAAAGTGCAGATTCAGCAATGCATGCAGCAAGGGAGGTAAGAGAGTTTTACATGCTGGAAGGCTAGGACTGACTTATGCAGTGTTAATGTGTCGTTGGCACATAAATCAAAGTCTAGATTGTGCCTGGTGATTAAATCAGTAAGAGGGGGTGAATAAATTGTGAAGCGACTTTGATGAAGCTCTGAGCACTTGGGTACCCCATACTTTAGTGGCTCCTCATATGCTTGTTGGATGTCGACATCAATGCTTTAAAGTCTCACATTGAGATGTAACCTAAACCATTGCAGGGTAGTACCAGTGATACCCAGTCGAAATGAAATGCGCTCGAGAAGGACTGGTCATCAATAGTAACAAATTCTGCCTAAAAACCAAGCAAAATGAGCACATAGCCTTAACTTAAGTCTGCATTCCTGGAGAGGTCGTCATGCACCCTAAGCATGCTGTCTCTATGGACTTATTAACTTATAAACCTGACTGGAACTTACTTGCTAGGTTTGAAGTTTCAAAGGAAGAGTTAAGCTGGTCAGCCATTACTTGTTCTAGGGTGCTGATAGGTATCGCTGCCTCAATCTGAAGCTGAAATAGCAAATGACGATAAACTACTGAATGATGTGTCATCACTTAATCAGGACAAGTTGCATTACGGAACAGTTATGCAAGCTGACGTGTTGATTTAGGCAGTGGTCAGTGCAGCGCTAGGTAAGTAATTGGCAGAGACCGTGTAGCTGTGTTGCTGTGCCATTCCAAACAAGGGCCAATCTAAGACCGATTGGCAACTACAATTTAAGCACAAAATAAAAAAATTGCCACTGCAGAGAGCATGGCACCGATGCTGACGGTCTTGGCTTGATTAGAAAAAGGTAGAAGAAATTTGGCTGACACTCATGATTCCTAATTTGAAATATAACGTATATGCATAGCTCCCCAAGAGAGGTTTATCTCAATCCTGGCGCTTTATAAATTCTGCAGGGCTTGAACCCACCACCAGCCTTTCTAAGGCATGCACCTTACCTCTAATCCGCATACCCTCCCTTTCTTTGGAATTTTTAAGGATAATATTAAGTGGCAGAGCTTGTTTCTGACTAAAGTAGTATCATCATTTCGATGCCTACTCACCGGTTTACATTATTGACAGCCCGGATGATATGCCTCCACCAGTTTACCAGTAAGTCTCAAAAGCGTGATCAGAAAAGAAGTAGAGATGGCAGTAGAGATCGAAAGGGAGAGGGAGAGAGAGAGAGAGAAGAGAGAGCAAATGGGAAGGGGAATAGAGAGACCTTGAGAGGAAGAAAGGAAGGGGATAAATAAGCAAAGTTGGCATAGAGTGAGAGAGGGGAGGAACAAGAGGGGAAGACGAGAGCTGTCTGTGAAACTAGCTGCGATCGCTTGTTGAATATAATAACCATGTCTGCCTCTGTTGGCCCACAAACTGTCGTGTCACATAGTTATAAGCATTCTCAAGTCAGGACGATAATATAGCTGAGACGGCCTTCCCAGGTTAGCAACTTGGTAGGAACTTGAACTTGCTCACTCCTGTCGTTTGCCATTTTAAGCCGTCGATGCCCGAACAATTCAGATGGTTTAGCCCGGACTAGTTAAGTGACCTTGGGCAAGGCCATCCGCCTGTGGGTAGCTTTTCAATGCTGGTGCAGCCTTACCTACCCCAACCGTCCGGTAGTCGGCCATTTTCTATTGCCCATTGCATGCAGGGTAACAGCTTCTTGGGCTTTGCTGCTTTCTGAGCTAACCTGGCGGTTTACTCAGCAGACTATGCTCCTAAGAGACAGTGTATGTATGTATCTCTGTCTGTAACTCCACCAAGTCATAAAGACCATGTAGATGTTACGCCGGAGAGTTTTGTATAGCTCACAGCCTCAGCGGCTTTCGGTAGACCATGCAGAAGCTTGTGTCAGTGGGTAATGCTTAGCCTCACTGGCAGAAGCAGGCTTGAAGAGGCCCAATTTCTCCACTCAGGCTGTGATCAGGCCTCTGTACGGCTGCTTCATCTGCATCTCTTGCTGAATCGGCTTTTACTGCCACGACAGCTGCCGGTGTTTCAGCTATTGCTAAAATTGCTGCTACCACTACTTCTGCCGATACTGTTAGCGTTGCTGCCTCTGCTGCTGCTTCTGCTGCTGCCAGCGCATCTATCATTGCTACTGCTGTCACTGGTGCTGTTGTCACTGGTGCTGTTCTCACTGATGCTGCTGGCTCTGGTGCAGTTTTCACTGGTGCTGCTGTCACTGGAACTATTGTCACTGGTGCTGCTGTCACTTGCGCTGCTGGCTCTGATGCTGTTATCACTGGTGCTGCTGTCACTAGAGCTGTTTTTGCTGGTGCTGTTGTCACTGGTGCTGTTGTCACTGGTGCTATTGTCACTGATGCTGCTGGCTCTCGTGCTGCTGTCACTTGTGCTGCTGTTACTGGCACTGTTGTCACTGATGCTGCTGGGTCTGATGCTGCTGTCACTGGTGCTGTTGTCACTGATGCTGCTGTCACTGGTGCTGCCGTCTCTGCTGCTGCTGTCTCTGCTGCTACCAATGCCGCCTCTGAGCCTGTTGGAGATACATCTAGTGCTGCTGCTTGAGCTGCTGCCCCTGCTTCTAGTAGCAAATCGACGCCCGACTTCAATATTAGCTTTCGTACATGCCATAATGACAATAATATTAATAGTCATAACAATACACTCGATAAAGCTCCATCAGAGAACTATTTCTAGGTGCTTTAAATTTGCTACGAAGGAAGCATGATAGAATAGTCAGAGGTCGCATGCTCAATAAACAACCAGAATAACGTGGTTAGAGGTGACATGCTCAGAGACAACATGCAATCATTGTTTATGGCAGCATGCATAGTGTCAGCATGCATAAGTACATACAGGTCTAATCACAGGGACCCAATAAATGCTGTGATGAATAGGTGTGTTTTTAATCTCATTTTATATGTGGTCAAGTCAGGGGATGTCCTGATGATGTCGGGAATGAGTTCCCGACTTTGGGAGCATAAGAACTAAAGGCACGGTCTCCAAAGGATTCTAGATTTATACGAGGTATAGGTAGACAGTTAGATTCTGCCGTTGAATGATTTTTCATGTGCACTCGCGTCGGTTCATGCGTACATGCTTATATCTGCTACATGTGCGTGTGTGCGTGCGTCGCTATGTGTGCATGTTTTTATCTGCTTTTGGTGCATTCGTTCTCACCAGTCAGGCTCCCTATGAGGCAGCTCAGAGTCTGTTTCTGCTTCACTATGATGAACTGGAGCATCAGAAAGCTGCGGTTCTTTGCCGAGCATGGGGGCTGTGTGCTCGCACAACATTGGTGGGCATCTGCCCACCATCAACTGGTGGAAATGCCTCCAAGTTCTGTCGAGGCACTGCATAAGATTACTTTGGAGCTCTTGTTAGGCTAAACGCAGTGTTCCAGGCTGGAGGAGCTGGCTCAGCTTCCCCCCTTCCGAGACTAGATCTCTTCACAATCGCAAATCTTCTCGCGGATGGTACTGCACCAGTAAACAGGTTGCAGGCACTCGTCTGGGTCTGGGTATGGCTTTTGAAGCCAGGCTTCTTGCGATTTCGTAGAACTAATACAGTGACTTGAAAGCACCGAGGGCATCATAGACATCCTTTTCATTCCTGTGGGAAGGGACCGATATACCAAGAACCCAGTTTCAAAGGGCTGTGAGCTATGCTACCTAAGAAGGCTGGGCAATGCCTTGAAGCTTACCCTCACACGGCTGGGCTGATCCCCCTTTTTCAGGGCCCCAAGTGCCCGGGCTGCTCACTTGTAACTTACTGTAAGCACCACTTCCACTTGTGTCACTCAAAAGAGCTTTGGTTATTGTGCTGAAGCACCGGTCGCAACTTTGTTTCTTTTTCGGGTATGGTTGCTCGCCCCCGGACGCCTACAACTCGGCGAACGTCATCGGCTTCCCACCCACAAAGGCTTTGCCACACAAACCCTCGGCAAAATGTTCGCACCTCTGTGTCTTACTCTCGCACTTCTCAGCTAAGTAATTTTGGCAGCCAAGCTTTTGTTTGTGGGCAGCCTCCTCTATCTACCCCCACCTCGGTGACATCAGTTCTACTGCAGGGCGGGCTCAGCATGACTAGTAAGGTGCCTGCCTATGGTCGACTTTACAGGCAGAGGTCGTCTGATTTACCGTACGTGTTCGCGTGGTGCGACAATGGAACCACATTACCTATTATCTCCACTTGCAGTCCGAAATAAAAAAAGGATCATCTGCTGCTGTTGCAATTGAACCTATGACCTTTCTTGTGAAGAGTGAGCACCCTGGCCGTGGGCTAAGACGTGTAGCAGTAGATATATTACATGATGCTTTTACCTGGATATGTTCCCAGATGTGAACGCTGTCCCGCTGTCGTGGCTGGGAATGGAAAGTGAGCCCTGCTCCATTAATCCCCCAAGCAGAGTTTCAAATCGTACAATTGGCTTGGAGAAAGCTGAAGGGGGCTCTGTACGATTAAATAAGTATTCACTACTTGCTCTCACCTGGGCACTACGCGGGCATGCATGCCTGATCAGCGAGTACCTGTCAGTGGGAGAAGGTTCTGTCACGGCTTCGAACCCCTTCCTTGCCTTGCCTCGAGACTGCTGCCATGGCTCAGGGGGGGGTGACATTCTGCAAGTGGGTGTGTCGCGACAAAAAGAGATGACTCGACCGAGACAGAAAAATCGCTCGGCCAGCAGCCGAAGCTATCTATGCTCACCCTTGTGGCGCCAGTCGTCACATTGAATGTGCTTGGCAAAAGTCGCTGACTTACGGTAGGCTAGCGATAACTATAGAGCTGTTCGCGTTTGTCTGCAGAAGTGCCACATGCTTAAGATGATATCGCTCAATGGTGAAATGCAACATTCAAAATCAGGGTCTGCTCGAAATGGAAGAAACCGAAGCTAGGTGAGAGATGTAGATAGAGCATGCCCGCTACTAGCAGAGCTGTCGTAGTCGAGAAAAACTGGATGCACAACTTCCATTGCCATCTGTAGACATTTACCTGACAATTGGCCTACAGCTCCACGGGGCTTGGTTCAGATTCAGCTTGAATTTACCACTGGCCTGTGTAATTGCTCTGAAGAAAAACGCTTGCTTACAGGGTGCCCATTTCTACTCTTTATTGTGCTCACTTATTTTTGCAGTGAAATTTACTGTACTCAACCATGCAGCCGACCGACGAAGTTGTTCAATTGCCGATACCGGTTACGGCTAGGGGCCTGTCCATTATTCAGATCAGTGGCCTGCCTACACGAACAAGAGGAGCTCTATTTACCGCACTATTTATAATGCCATATTCTCCACAATCCAGCCACCGGCAGCATAGTCACACCACGTCCACTGACATTTTTTGACGAGGTCATTCAATGGCGACAGCTGGTTTTCAAGGTTAGCCAGTTGTATGTGTGGCTCTATTTGTTTCTTACATGATTCATGGTCATGCCGTGTTTTCCTATGGTGTCCACCAAGTGTTGGCATACAACGATTGTCAGTCTGCTGCCTACTAGGTTTGTGGCCGCGGCAGAAGCAGCAGTGCATTCATTCTTATGTATGCTTCACTGCATGTTGTACATGACTCGCCCGAGATCGCCACCGCAGTATGCCACGATGACCAACCATGCAGACATGTGTTACGCCAAAGGCTCGGCGGGGTAGGCTTGACCTGCCGCTTACCTAGCGGCGTAACCTTGCGCCTACTGCCGTTCGGTGCGTGCCTACGTGCAATAAGCTGGCCGCCACGAAACGAGCGTTTCTGGCGCTGACCTGCTTACCGTTACTAAAGGGGGTCGTGAGTCCGCGGCGTGAATTGGACGCGAGACACACAGATTGGGGATTTTACTGAACTTTATTCGCAAGCGCACAAAGTCGCTGCGCGTCTAGTCCAGCTTTATCTACACACTCCTCGCACGTTCTCAGCTGCACTAACACTCTTGCGGAGGGAATACTCCTCCACACTAAGCGCGACCCGGACCCTAAACCCTAACCGGTGAACTAGGAATCCATTCCCACCTGTGCCGAGGGAATACCCCAAACACGCCAACGTAAACACTCCTGCGGAGGAAGTACTTCTCCACACTGAAGCGCGAACCGAAGTCTAAACCCTACCCGGAGAACTAGGGCTCCACAGACGCCAACTACGCCTAGCTCGCACCGGCAAATCCCTATGCCGAGACCACGTGCTAGCGCGCACATACGAAACACGAAAGAACACAAAATGCCAGCTCGGGCGCGATACGACCGTGTTTGGTGGAGTTACACTGAATCCTCGTAGCGCTGTCTCGTCCTGTTCCGTCCATCGTCGGCGGACAGCCCGCCCTCCTCCCTCGCTTTCAGAGAAACGAGTGCCCGACCGCGTCGAGGCGCAGAGCCGGACCAAAGACAAAAGACACGAGGCCCAGAGCGAGCGTCGCTCGACTCTTAAATACTTAGCTGAGACAATGGGGCGAGAGCTTAGTGGTATTGGGCCCGAAACCAGGGCCCATTACGGTAAGGAATTAATACCGGCACTAGGCCACTGGAATGTCCCCTCTGTCCAGCTTGAATGGCGAATGGGTTCCAGACGATTCTTTTTGGACAGAGTGATGGCGAAGGTTGACAGGCCAGCCAATATCAATCAGCCGCTCCCGCGGGTATCGGAACAATTCTAAAGGCCGACTCGCCACCGCTGGTCAAAGAGCTTCCTGGCTTGCTCTTAAGCGCTTCCTCTCTAACTGCACTGACGCTCCTCTCTGGCTCACTGCTCCAGGACAAAGGAGTTCTAGCCCGCCTCCGAACAGCTCTTGTTCGTGCTAAAATTCAGCCAAGGCCAGCAGGGCGCTACACATGCATTTTTCGGGGTAGTGAAATAGCACCCTTTAACTAACTTGAGATGGTACAAGAATATTGTATTGGCTTGTGCATGAATAGTTTTGATGGTGGACCATGTGCACCCCTTTCACCTCTTCAACCCTTCTTTCACCCTCTCCACGGGCTTCTTTGTGCCTCGTCTGTGCTTGTGAATTCCTGACTGTATGAAAATTTGTATTACAGTAGCCTGACTATAAGATCAGCTTTTTGCCACAACGTTTCAGCGAAGAATCACAAAACTGACAAAACCCGCCTGCCGAGGGACTGGGTGAGAGAACAGCTTCTGCTCTAGGTCACTATCTTGGTAAGAATTAGGTAAGTCAATTTTTGTTCAGCAATCACAAATCAAATTCGTATGTAACAAAAGTGGTCAGGAAGAATAAATACTTAGTTTATTGTTGTTAAGACCTATTGGTGCGAGTAGACCGATAAGGATGCAACAGTTCATCTAGGTATGAAGGAGCCAAGCCATGGTGGTGGTGGTGTTCGGAGTAAAGTTTTGCTCTTTACCTGTCAACCTGAAGACATCGCAGCTCTTTTTGCACAGAAGTCTTGACTATAAATTTGACGAATTTATCAACCAAAATTGCAGCCACTTTCGTCACTAAAGATAGAGTCTTGTTAGCATTTTTCTTTAGTTCTGCTACTACCGAATTACAAAAGGCCAAGTCTAGTTGCAAACCTAGAGTCAGTGTAAGATCGCTGGGTGTATCGGCTAGCTATGGACCGGGATCACGAGTGATGGTCGGCTGTATAGGTAGAAGTACCTATACCGAATGCGGTGTATGGAGTCTTCTGAAGAAAATGTTTGATCGTGAAGAGCTATTAAAGTGGACTCTCGAGTTTCGCTCACTCGCCGGTGTCGCATCGACGATCCGGTCACCGCCGATCTGGATAGAAAATCTGCAGTGTTAATTGATGTTTAGGGTTTTCCGTGGAGATTGCAGAATCGACAAAACTGTTTCGCTCATACGTCGCTGACTAGATTGTTGCTTATGCTACAGGTTCTGGTGGATGCTGTCAAAGAAATTGATTGTAGAAAGCACCAGGACCAAGCTATTCGGACTACCTCGGTGCAGCTACTCAGGTGCGTGAGGCTCTTGGGTGACTGCTGTTTCGTAACCGTCCTTCGTCCACTGTGACAGGTTGACAAAATTTTCGCAGTGCCCATGTCTGCTGCCAGTGCTATTATGCCTCGTTGGCATTAGGGAGAGACTTGATGATCGCTGCACTGATGTGTTCACCTAGAAAAAAGGTGTGTAGAGGCTAAAAGAGATATGGTAGCTGAGCCAGTTTTGAAGCTGCGGCTGTCCAGTTTCCAGTTTCACTTTGTTTTTCGTAGCTGTAAAGTTCATCTTGAAGTGAAAGCATTCTACCACCAGCCTGACCGTTGGTTGACATTTCTTTTGACGGAGTTCGTGATTGACTTTGTCAAACGTTGCTATTGGGCCAAGCAGGAATGAGGCAATACCCTCCATGCTTTTATCACTCTCAAGTGTGGGTTTTTTAGTATGAAAAACCGCAGCTTGAGCAAAATAGCAGCCTCTAAATTGAGGCAACAAAGCTGCTTTTCTTTATTGTCCAAGAGCGGCACAAGCCCTACAAAATCCTTCTTAGTTAGAGTAATGGTGATCAATTCGTGGTGCTTTACTGAAATGGCATGCTTGTTTCTTAATGATGGAGAGTCCAGCTCCCTAGTGCGTGCACGCGTGCGTGCGCGCGCGCACGTGTGTGTGTGTGTCAACAGACGTGTTAGCACACTCACATCGATTCTATGTCTCTCTCACACACAGAAACACAGGCACTCCATCACACACGAGTGCACGGGCACGCACACACATACACACACACACACATGTACAAACAACTAGTGCTGTGCTGTGCTGTGCCGCATAGGGGGTTATCCTTTGGCTGCTCTTAGCAAAATCTTTACGCTGAGTTGAGATAGGCAGTAATCTGCACTGCAAGAACAAGTCTTGTCTCCTATCTTGCTCACGGTCCACGGCATGAATATGGAGCCAAATGTGTGATGACAGCTACATTTTTCTGTTCCGCTACGTAGGCATTATACGCTTGTTGGCACGTCAAACAAGCGAAGAATTGTTTATGAAGCATTTAAATCCCTCTCCAGCAGATGAAAGAGAGGGTATTAAGCGAGAGCCATCAGCAGTGCAGCTAACAACTTTCGAAGGAATAGTCATGGAGTTATGACAGTTGACATCCAGTTCAAGTGCAAGCACTGGCCTGACGTTTCTTATTCACCCTTAGTTTGTTGTCGAATGATGTAAGGCACGCACCAGCCAACTTGCTGTTCGTGTTAAATCGTGTTCGTTTAACAAGCTTCCATGGCTGTATTAGCATTACTGAGTGCAGTGGCTTGCAACACGTAGCGCTCTGATCTAAACGGATCGGTGTAATAATTTTTTGTATAGGATGAAAGCGGCTATCGTGTATCCGGCGGGCAGTCACCAATGCTGTCGAGTAGCAGCATTTACTTGAGCTCCACTCGTGACGTGCTGCTGCAGTCGCCCGTCTAGCCTGAAGAGAGAGAGAGAGAGAGAGAGAGAGAGCTCGGAGCTGTGAGGCCACGGTCATGGTTTCCTTTCACGCTTAGCGACTGGGATGAGCGAACGAGCCATTTCCTTGCTTCGGCTGTGCAGCCAAACTACTCTGCCTAGGAGGAGCTGTCCACTAAACGTTGAATACTTTCGCAGCGTATAGAGCAAGTTTTCATGAACAAATTGCTCATACAATGCGGCATGCGCTGTGTTTGCTCTCACACAAAAGTGACCGATTTGCAGTGCACTTACCTTAAATTTTAATTGACGGGCGTTGGTTGCTCTTCATAGCACTGATTTGAAGGCTCTTCGTCGCGTCATCTGTGCCTACTATTGTTTCGGCATACTTAAATGCACCAGCTCAAATTCTGCCCTGGGCTGTTATATGGCAGAACGGTGACCTCATGTATGGGTTAAGATCCTCCTGTTTTAATCGTCTACTATATTTTCAGGTGCAGGGGTGCTAACTTGGATGTATAGTCTGAATGCGGCGAGGACACAAACGTTGAGGTACTCTTCGAGACCGTCACAACTATGGCTAGAAAAGACGAAATGAATTAGCTGTTGTCAATAGCCAGCCATGCTGAATCTTATTAGCTTTCAAAGAATCGGAAGAAGACGGAGATTTTTTATCAAAAGCAAAGCCAAGTACAAATGACCGAATTTAACAGCAAGAGCCAATATTGTGAACAAAATGTCTGGCTGTTGCAAAATCGTCGTTTTACCTGACTCTTGTCTTGACCTTGCTGTACCTTGCTTGCTTTACCTTGCTGATCTTGTCACGCCGACCTATTTTATAAAGGAATAATAGAGAATTACATGTAAACGAACTGCATTCGTATTTTACAAAGGTTTAAGAGTATGACAATGTCATCTGTTAACAACCAATATAGCAGTTCTCATCTTGTTTTTTGTGGATTACAGTATTGTAACACTGTCTTGATGTAACTATCTAGATGTGAATAAATTCAAGGATGGGGATAAAATCAAAGAGCTGTGTGCCTTGGATGTGACTGCAAAACTTGAAAGGCTGCATACACGTTTGACCTTAAGCAGTAGATGTGAGTAAATGATAATTTTAAAATACACAATGGCTCAAGACCGTCTGCTGTAGGTCAGTGCCAAAAAAGATTTGCTACGAATCGAAATCTTAATGTCACTTGGCCATTTACATATGCAGAATGAAACCTCACTGTGCGATCGTCTTAATGATGTAACTCAGTACTAACACAAGTAGCTACGAAAAAAGGTTTCTGTAAATATTTGCCTATTGCTTCAAAATCCTTCATCAGCTAGCGAAAACGGAGTAGCCGATGTCTTACTCACAGGCGTTTGCGGCAAGTAAAGTCTTAGCGTTCACAGGCAAGCTAGATTTTTATATCGTTTACCACCTTGACTTCATGGCAGTCACTTTGCACCATTTATTTGGACCCACGAGTTTGTATTCAGTTTATTGAAAGCAATGCTGAGAATCCCTAGCTGGACGAGCCAGTTTCAAGAAAGGCAAAAGATGGGTAAGTGATGCAAATAGGAAATCTGGTGCAAGAAAATGAAGGGGTGGATTATCGAATGACGCTCAATTTTAACGCTAGTTAGCGACCTCATCGAAAGGCAGTGCATATCTGAGTTAAGTCAAGGAATTTGACTATATAAAGTTCACCACAGACAAGCATGGGGTTGAATTTCGCAATGTATACGTGTTCCACCGGCTATTCATTGGATGTCCCTCAGACTGAGCCTTTGAACTAACGCTGCATATATCGCCATATCTTGCAGCTGTCTATGTTGCTGCATCAAACAGAAGTGCAGCTGCTGAAGCCGGCGCTGCATCAGTCGTTGCCTGTGTTACAATTCACTTCAGAATAAGGGAAACCATGACGTATTGGTTGAGGTCATTCACATTGTCGCTGCTAAATTTGTTACGGGCATGCCTGTATATAAGTGTGTGTGTGCACGTCGTATTCTCGATAAAGAATAAAATATTGGCTTTTGAAGCCTAGAAGCCGCATCTTTCATCTTCGTTTAAGAGATTATTTTTTCATGAAACTAGTGTGTAAGCAACCTCCAAACTGGCATTATGAATCTAATTTAATTTATTTTTAATTATTTATCAATTTGTAATTTAATTTTAATTTTTTAATTTTTGATTAAAATTTAATTTAATTAATTCTTAAAAATTCGGGCATGTTTAGATAAGGATACCACGTCCAAGTTGGTCCAGGCATTCGTGACATCCCTTCTCGACTTCTGCAACTCACTGCTGACTGGCCTACCAGCATGTGCGATCAGGCAATTGCAGCTGGTGCAAAACTCTGCAGCTAGGCTTGTCTGTCGTGGGAGTCGATGTTGCCACATTACACCACTTCTCGCCGACCTGCACTGGCTACCAGTCAAGCAACGGATTGACTTCAAGGTTTTGTCGCTAACTTTTAGGTCACTTCATTCTTTGGCTCCAGCTTATCTCTCAGATATACTCCCTCATCAGGCCAAGCATCGTACCACCTGCTTTTCGGAATCCAACAGCCTACACATACCTCGTACAAACCTCAAATCCTTTGGAAACCGTACATTTAGTTCGTATGCTCCCAAAGCCTGGAACTTTCTCCCGACTTCCGTCGCAGCCTCCCCTGACCTGACCACATTTAAAAAGAACTTAAAAACACACCTATTTAGGACAGCAATTAATGGGTCCCTGTGATTCGTCCTTCATGTGCTATGAGTGCTGACACTGTGCCTGCTGCCACTAACCACATTTGCATGCTGATTCTGTGCATGTCACCCTTATCCATGTTATTCATTTTATTTGTTTATCAAGCATGATATTACTCACCATTCAATTGCATTTCCCTTTGCAGCAAATTTAAAGCGCCTAGAGAGAGATTGAGTTTTCTGAGAGCGCTTTATCAAGTGTATTATTACTATTATTATTATTATTAATTACGCATTTTGTCCTGCCACAATCTCCGAAAACTGGATACAGCAGCTGACGAATTTTTTATAATTCCCGACGCCCCTAAAGGGCAAAGTAGTGTTACACAAAGATGTATTCCACTGGTCCTTGGAAGTTAAAGAGTGTGCATTAGGTTCACATGTGAGTATGATACCAACTCAACCATTGAAGAAGAAGTGGCCTCAAAAAAGTCCAAAGACGATCGCAGAAAGCATCCTTGAATGCGTGCCAGTCCTAATTAAATTGGTCGCTCTGATGAAACCAATGTGCTGATACACCCTGCGGCTGAAGCTGCTATGGCGGCGTCTACCGCTGGTCTCACCTTGGGTTCTGGATGCTGCAGCAGTCACGGTTTTTTAAGATTTAATGAGAAGTCACGTACATTTCAGATTGATCGACACTGCCAAACACCCAGCAAGACAGGCATGCTGCTGCTGCACACAAAAGACCGACGAATGAGAATCGGCAGCCCAAGTAGTCGTTAAATGTGGACTCAACAAACTTCAACCGGGCAATCATGTGGCTGGGTTTAGCATGGACTGTGGACTTGTTGCTGCACAATTGAACAAGGCGCTAGCCATTTAATTGGCAGCTGTTCTCTTCAAACCGTGCAATATTTCGTATTATAGTCTCAATCTGGTGCATTTGAAGAAGAGCCACTGCATGTTTTCGGTTATCTGTCCTTTTGCCGAGTATAGTGGCAGCAGCCAATAGGTCGAGGCCCTGGAATGGCAATCGCTTGTTAATTTCAAAGAAATGAATGTCGGCGTCGACAATGTTTTCAGCGATTGTCTCGTAAGGGTTCGTGCCAGAGCAGCAATGAAGCTTAAATGGAAACTTATATGTCCTTGAAAGGTTGCGGAAAACTTCCACATGACTTCAGGGTCAAGTGGTAAGACCAAGTAGCTGAGCGAGGAATTAACACGCGTCAGTGCTGGAGGGAAAGTACACGACCTCAAGTGCGCTCTCAACACACTGAGCTTTGCTGACTCCTACGATAATCCCGTGAGGCCTGCTAACGTACAGAAAAGGAACTGGCCCTCAGCTGCCCTCTGGTAGCATGCTTGTCGCCCGCCGTCTTGGTGGCGGGATCCTAGGACAGGGTACTATTGTAAGACTTTTCGACCATCCTTAAAGATCCAGCCTCTAGTAATATACTGGCATGCAATCGAATTCCTTGAACGGCACGAACTTCCCTCTCAATCTGCGGAATCCAAGCACTGTCAATAAGCATCGCAAATAGAAAAAGATCAACACGCTATCCTGTGTGTTGAATCATCAAAGGTGAGGGCGGGCCACTGGAGACAGTACGTGTGCAGCTGCAGCCGCTGCCAAATACGTGACGACCAAAGAGCACCTGCTCACTTTCACCGCACGCTGTGTCCTACGTAGGGCAGCCGTCGATGGGCTCGTCGCTTACATGCTCATCGAAAAGGCAGCAGTCTTCGAAGGTCTTGATCGGTGCTATCTTTAAAGTACTAGCTGCTCCCAAAGCTTGGAACTCCCTCCCGACCTGCGTCAGAACATCCCCTGACCTGACCACATTTAAAAGGAACTTAAAAACACACCTATTTAGGACAGCATTTAGTGAGTCCCTGTGATTCGTCTTTCACGTGCTTATGCATGCTGCCACTAACCACATTTGAATGCTGACCCTGTGCATGTCACCTCTAACCATGTTATTCATTTGTTTGTTTTTCAAGCATGATTTTACTTACCATTTAATTGCATTTCCCTTTGCAGCAAATGTAAGGCGCCTAGAAAGAGATTAAGTTCTCTGAGGGCGCTTTATCAAGTACATTATAATTATTATTATTATTATTCGAGTTAGCTTTCCAGCACGGAGCATTTTATGATTGTTTGACTGACGAGTAATCCGCATGCTGTCGTGTCCTTGTCATATGCATATAGAATTATCAAAAGGTTTCTAATAAGGAAGAGCTCCATCTAGTCTTGCTTTAAGATTCATACATATAAAGGACAGATGGAAAGAGCTGGCCAGAGCTGAAGGGTCCACTGTGTGCTGCTCAATGTACTGATGCTGCTGTCGTAGTAACCAAACTAGAGGCTGATAGTTTGCTTTGGCAGAGGGGTTAAGGTTATCACCTCGAACAAAGGTCAACGCGAAAGGATTTGACGATCGAGCGCGTGGTTTTGAGCCCAATGGCTTATGTAAAGCGCCTAAATAGAGATTAAGTTCTCTTAGGTCTCTATATAAATGATGTATTGTACAAACTCAAAGTACTCAGCTTAGCCTGTCGCATTCAAGCTCTGACAAAAAGCGGCACCGTAAATCAAAACGAGATAAGCCGTCTGCCTAAGTCGAACTCGCCAAGTGGCATTAAGGAGCAATAGCTTTTTTGGGGATTACTTTACTGCTTACGGCCAGTTTTGCATCGATGTCCGTCTTTCTCGTAGCTATGATTGCCTGTCGCTATGTTCTAAATGATGCAGTACTAAAGCGGGTACTGGGGATGATTGCACGATGACTTAGCAGTGCCGCACAGGGTTTGATATGGTATTGAAGGAAACTCAGCAAATCAGGTTGCACTTCTTTGGGGATAGGGGTCGCCCCCAAGTCCTTCACATTAGCAATCATTAGACCCATACTTAAAAAGTCTGAATTAGATACAGAGGTCCTTGCAAACTACCGTCTAGTTTCCTTTCTTCCTCTCCTGTCAAAGATTTTTGAAAAAATGGTTGCTAAGAAGCTGGTTGAACCCATTGAAAAGAATGAATTGTCAGAATCATTGCAATCAGGGTTCAAAAGCCAGCACTCCACTGAAACTGCTCTCCTCCCTGTTGACGATGACATTCTACGCGGCAACGATGACGGGAATGTCACTGCCCTAGCTTTGCTAGATCTGTCAGCTGCCTTTGATACCATTGATCACGATATTCTACTTGAACGATTAAGAATAGCGATCGGTCAGGCAGACAAAGAACTGGCATGTGTTAAATCGTACTTGTCTGATTGTGTTCAATCCGTGACGTGTGAGGGTCAGGTCTCACACACGAGACGGTCACCTGTGGAGTCCCTCAAGGGTCTGTACTCGGTCCCTTGCTTTTCTCCATTTGTGCTCAACCTCTAGGAAAAGTTATTAAGAGCCATGGAATAGGATATCACTTTCATGCTAATGATACTCAGCTGTATTTGTCGTTCAAACCGTCGGAATCTGCTGCAGCAACTGAGAAAATGAATGCTTGCCTTACAGACCTTACAGATCCTGGTTGGCGGAAAACTTCTTGAAACCTAATGACGATACAATCGAGCTGCTGCTCATAGGACATCCTAAGCGTGTGGCTGGATTACAAGGCTTCGATCTTTTAATAGGTGATGCTGTTGTGCGACCATCACCATCCGCTCGAAATTTAAGTGTCGTTTTCGACAGCTGCCTAAATTTTAAAAGCTTCATTCAGAAGACTGCTTCTACAGCTAGCCATCGCGTGCGATCTCTATCCAAGATTAGGAGTTGTCTTCCACAGTGGCTCTAAAAACATTTACCTAGCTCCTTAATTTTGTCTCTGTTTGATCATTGTAATTCCCTTGGGGCTGGGCTACCAAAGAAAGCAACTAGGCCACTGCTGCTGACTATGAATACGGCTTCAAGGCTAGTCTTCAAGTTCCAGAGGTGTGAGCACGTGTCTCCTTAGCTAAAAGAGCAAGGATGCATGCCGGTTGACCAAAGGATACAGAGGAAAGTTCTTACGCTAACCCACAAGGCCCGCCACGGCTTGGCTCCTTCATACCTAGCTTAACTGCTGCACCAGTTTCAGCCTCTTCGCGCCCTAGGTCCTGTTCGGACAATAAATTAGCTGTTCCATTCCTCCACTTAAAGACCATCGACGATAGAGGCTTTAGCTCTGCAATTCCTAGATTGTGAAACTCGCTTCCACAATTCTTACGCAACGACAACTATTCTCCTGCTGCCAACTATGGCTCATCCTGCTCAGCGGTCCTGAGCTGCTACTTAAGTGCTAATCACTACCTCAAGTGCTCTCCTGACTCTGTTATGCTTCACACTTTCTCTTTGTTGCATGCGACGAAGTATGTTGGCTACCGAATGCGTACCAAAAGCAGCTTAGGCTGTGAGCGTGCTATACAAAACTCTCCTGCGTAACACTCACATAGCCTTTATGACGTTGAGGAGTTACAGACGGAGCATACATGCATACATACATATTGGTGATGCTCTGATCTCGTGGTAGATTTCGCTTCTTTTGAAACGCAGTTGAAGCAAACGTGTGAGTTTTTGAGAAAAGTAGTTTTTGGACGTAGTGTGACTTAGCGAGAATAATTTTATCAAGCAGGCGCGTTGCGTATATGCTGCTACTCGAATCAGTCTGCGATTAATTTTCAACTTATGACTTTCACTTATCTGACTACTGGCATGTTATGTCCGGGCTGAAGACGAGCGAGGTGTTCAACAGAAACAGTGTCGGCCAGCCGAGATAAGGTGCAGTCCATTTCGCAAAGCAAGAAATAGACAGCTTCCATCCATGAGCAGTCATGGAGCATTGTCCTTGGCCTTGAACCTCGCTAGCAAACTATATTAGTCTGTTGCTTAGAGTCGTGGCGGCTGATTAGTTAAAATTGTTCACCTCTGTTGCCAACTAGTTCAACCTTTATTAGGAATGGCTGCTTCCGAAAGTTCCAGAAGTATTGCACACTAGAGTAAGCATCTCTGCTTTCTGCTTTTGAACAGAAGGTCTTTCATTGAGGGCCCATTGAATTTTTCTTTAGCTCTAGCACATGTACTTTGTGTGTGTCAGTTGCAATCAAAAGCAACTCATTGATAGTTTAAGCGATTTTATCAACAGCTTCAGCCGGGCATGGTACGAAATTAGTCTCGTACCTATGTTGTAAGCATGGAGCCATCCGTGGAGTTCTTGGGATAACAAGGTAGCTTCAATTTTGAGTTTATTGTGTAACATCCCAAGTGCGGCGTTCGAAGGTTTTCAACAGTGGCACGACTGTCTGCCTGCGGTGCCTGGCGGCAGCGGCAGTACATGATTTCACTGCACCGACTGCTGCTGAGCTGCTGTGTGGATTGCACGCGGTCATAGCGTAGGATTTGACAGAGTCGAGCAGCTCAGCTAGGCTTGAAATCATTGGGTTTTTCAAATTGGAGCAGCTAAGTGACTTCATCAGCATATTGCAGCTGCAAGCCAAGGACTGGAATTAGATGAGTGGTACTCTAGCTTAAGAAGGCAGGCTCATGGATCAAAGGTAAGCACTTAGCATATCGACAAGTCAGCAGAGTGCAAGCTACTAAACATTGAGCCAATCTATGATGTCCACAGTAGCCACAACAAAGTGTACACAGCATTAAGTCTTTAGGAGTCATTAGCGGTAAGGACAATTCTTGTTTATTGCTGATCATTCCCGGCTGCCAAAATAAACAGCCGGGTGTTACCGCATTTTGTCCTGCCACAATGGCCGGCGTTCCAACTGCCTTCACTCCGTTTCAACCAGAGTCCATCCCCGTGAGATAAAAAAAAAAGACTAGCTGATTTAACAGCCTCTTTTTTTTATAGCGACAGAAGAGCCTTGACGGCTATCACCACCGCTTGCAGTGGCGATAAAGGATCGCCCACCACAAGATTCGAACCCACGACCTCGGGGCCGAGGTCGTGAAAAGCAACCGCCTTACCCAGTGAGCCATTACGGAGTGGCGGGCGGACAAAGCCGGCCTGTACCCAACCACAACTCATCCCCGTGAGATGGCGGGCGGACAAAGCCGGCCAGTGCCCAAACCACAGCAATCAGACCACAGCTACTGGACCACACCCACAAGCTGTTCGACCCAGGCTCAGTGGAGAGCACTCACCGGTCTACTTGCAGCGGCCGAGTGCCAGCGTGCCCAGCAACTAGAGTCATGCGCGTACGTACACAGAAGCGCAAACCGTCTGTACGAAAAGCTAGCGTACTGCGTGACGCATTTTCTGCAAGCCTCGGACGACGTAAATTCTTCCGCTGCTTCTTGCTCGCACCTCGCACCGATAAAGAAAATCTACCGGATTCTGGTCTCAGAGTGTGCTTGCATCACTCAGCCACGCAGCCGGACGCATACACAACGCCCACGATATCGGTCGCTAAAGGTGAGCGCCTTCGCTCCGTAGTGTCAACGTCTGCCTGCAGATATGGTTCAGTCACCTCATAAAGGACAGCGTATACCTTATTTTGACACAACGCGAACAGATAAGCTGACTTGTCAGCCTCGTTCATGTATCGCTGAAAAAAAATACTAGCTGATTGAACAATATCTTTTGCATAGCGACAGAAGAGCCTCTATGGCTATCACCACTGCTTGCAGCGGCAATAAAGGATCGTACGATACCACTCACTATTCGATCGCGTTTCCTTTGCAGAAAATGTAAAGCGCCCAGAAAGACACTGAGTTCTCTGCGGGGGGGGGGGCTTTATCGAGTGTATTATTATTATTATTAACATGGCCCGCGGGATGATTCGATTCCACGACCTCGGGCCAGAGGTCGTGTAAACTGACCGCCTTACATAATGTGCCACCATCACGGCTCACCTGAAGAGCTTTAGCGGCTGCAATGCAAGATTTTGCCAGCCTCAAGAGTTGAACCCGCGGCCTGGCCGCTAAGTTCGATGCTCGAGTGACCCAGGAGGCGACGCAGGCGCATAGCTCCAGCTATTGATTAGGAGCCCGCTGGATGTGTTGGCAAAAACTGAACGCGTGACAAGCGTGTGTGGAATACGTTTTTCTACACGTAAACATGGCGGACGAATCCGAAGCGAAAGCGCGCGAAGAGTACTTGCGTATTTGCACGCTGTTGTGCAGCTTCTGCACTAGAGCCCAGAGAACTGGGATATCGGCACGAGCGCGTGAGGTCGCACGCAGAGTGACGTAGTAGCTTTGCATTGGACACAGACGACAGCTGCGTCTGCGCGCTGGGGATGCTGGGGCCGGAGCGAAAGCGTGCAAGTGCAAGCTCGCTGCAGCGAGGCATCTGGTGCAGCGTCTGCCTCGACATAACACAATACGAGTCGGCAGCGGCACCCCGCAACGTCGCGCCGACTGATGCCAATGAAACGCCGCACTCTCCGATGGTGCGGCTGAGAAATGAGCACTCGCGGGACGATGCGCTCTCAGCACGATGAGCACTCATGGAAATTGGAGCTGCGCTGTTGGCTCGACCGCTGAACAGCCTCAGAAACTCTTCGCTCCTTATCTAAATGTCTCTCAGTCCCCCCGATCTTTGTTCCGTGCAAATTCAGTGGCTGCATAACTCCGTCTGCATCTGCTCCCGCGTCACGGGCCGCGTCGTTAACTTGCGGGATCTGCCGACTGCTTCGCGCGTACTAAGATACGCCGAGGCAACGGACCAAAGTCCAGAAAGATCCAGACCGAAATTCACTAACAGTCTTCGCAGCTTCCCGGCACCGGGGCAACGGCGGCGAGCGGCAACTGTTTGCGGAGCAGCTGCAGTTCTTCCTGCCGCCATCCGTACTCTCTCGTCACCCTCGCGCGCCACGATCGCTCGACGCGGGTCCCACTATCTGCAGACGGCGGCGGCAGCCAAGACCGCGCAGCACCTCGACCACGCGGATAGCTCCGCGGCATGTCGCAACGCCATCGTTCCGTACGCGGAAGGCGAGTTTAACGCCCGAGCAGCGGGGCCGCGAGCGGATCGCGCGCGCGGAATTCGTCGGGAAATACCTGCCCTCCAATTCTGACGCCGGCGAGCCCTGGCTGGACGCAGTCCGCTTTCTGCCTAATTTCGAGCGTCCGACCTGATTGATTGTCCTGTCAGTCCTTCGTCCGCCCAATGTAGTTCTTTGCTTCTCAAGCGCCGCGGCGCCGATCCGGCGCCGCGAGCGGAAATGCCACGTTTTCCCGTGCGTCGAGTCAAATGAAAACTTTTCCATCTGCTCATTTATGGCCAGCCCCGTTCGGGCCGCCGGCCATTTGTCGCGTCGACTTACGCTCTGACCAGCCTTTTCTATGCGTGTGAGGCGCTTAGGCTTGCGGTATACTGGTAAACCCGCATAACTTGGGTTCTTAGTCGTGCTTCACCGAGCTCGACACTACTACTCGACGCACTCGCACCGCGTAGGCTACGCTAACTAGGGCGTCCTTCTTTCTGACCAGACCTGGCCCGGACCCGGATGTATCGCTTTTTTTCCGCCGTATCCCACGACGTGCTGCCGATGCATGCCTTGAGCGTTCCGCTTACGCATACACCTACGCCCGATCTACTTATCGGGGTCGAACGGATGCAGCATGGCGGGCCAAAACAACCAAGCGTGCAGGGAGCGGCGGCGTGCCGAGCGCCGTCTGCAGCTTGGTAGCCGGAGTGCTGCTCGGCGACGTCGCCGAGTCGCCGAGCTAATTGGCTTCGTTTACCGCCATTTTCCGTTGGCAGACGTCCGGCTCTTTGTTCGCGGTAGGCCCCGGGATCCCTGCACTTGAATGCACGATGCCGCTCGCAGACGTGCGGCATCGTGCATCTTTTGCGGCGGCGGCGGCGGCACTGGCGCTGTGCGAGAGCTCCGAGTGCACTAGACTAGAGAGTAGACCGAAACGCGTCCATAGACCACGACTTTGCTGCCGTGTATGCGTTTTGTAAGATGTACTTATAGATTAAGATGTACTTATAGATTAAGATGGAGTTATAGATTTAGATAGACTTTTCTTGGCCCCGTGTGCACGAAAACAGCTTACGCTTTTAGTGCGCCGCAGACGAATAGCAATGGGGGGTGGCACGCACCGGCGACGCATCGGCAAGTGTTAGGGGGGGGGGGGTCACGCGGGAGTCACGTGGCCCTCGAAGCGATAAGCCGGCCACGGCGCTGGCTGCCGGTCGGTGTTCTGGCTAGAGGAGCGGTATCTAGAGCAACTAAGTCGAGATACAAAACTCTCGGGCGCCAGCAGAAGGGCAACATTTCATCGGAGATGTTTCCGACCTAGGTCGCTTCCAGCGGCCTTCTCCTTTAACGAGCGATCTACAAATCATTCTGCGATGGCAAACTAGGTAAGGCGGTTGCTTTTCCCGCCATTGGTCTTGACGTCATGGACTCGAATATTGCCGTGGGTGATCCTGTATCGCTGCTGCCAGCCGTGGCGATAGCCGCAAAGGCTCTTCCGCCACTGTACGAAAAAGAGGCCGTCAAATCAGCCAGTATTATGCCACCGAATTATTAACAGCGGAACCCTTCCCCTGCTTAATGTCAGACCGATGAGTCTGATGGCAGTCGCTGCCCGGAGATCAGCTGTCAGAGCAGCTATTAGAGAGCATCGTCATGATGGTAATTTGTTTGAGATCATGGAGATCAGAGCAGTTGCTGCAGATATCTGTCACCCCTCCGCCGGTGACCCCGACGAGGTGCTCAAGCGTATTGAGGTGCTCAATAGGCTGAGCTGCTGCACGATGCACGAGAAGAAGCACAGCTTGAGCTTCGCTGAGATTTGAATGCCGCTCGTACTCAGCGAGCGTGCGTCGGCTGTCAAAAAGGTGACCGGCAGCCACTTGGTAGAGGCCTCCTGGTGACATCTCGTATAGACGCGAACTCACTAATCTCGCGTCTTTTCATCAATTATATGTTTTCACACTCTGCAGCCAGTCTTGGCAGTTTTGTGGTCTGAGTGTATGCAGGCCGGTACAGCTCCTTTCGTATACAGCTGCCAGGAGCATCACCGGCAGTGCAAAGCTGTGGTCCGCCTGTGGTGTGGTTTGGACAGGCCGGTAACCACAGTCAGATGGTGGATTCACCATCGGGGTCGGCCAAGTGACAGCCCGAGGGGAAGAGAGAGGGGACTCGAGTGTGAGAAGGGGGCGAAGGCAGTCGTGCGTCTTGCTGCTCCGTGCCTTGTGCAATAAACCGTTGGCATTGTTCTAGGCCAGCGTTCTGTATGCCGAACCACAAGTTTGGTATGTATTTATCTTCGTCTGTAACACCACAACGTCACAAAGGCTACGTGGGTGTTATGCAGGAGAGTTGTGTACAGTGCTCTCGTAGCCTAAGCGGTTTTCGATAGGCATTCGTTAGCCAACAGACTTCATCTCAAAAAAGACAAATCCTGCAACAAAGACAAATTGGGAAGCATGGCAGAATCAAGAGATCTGAGTCGAGAACCTCTGCACTCTCACCGATCGGCACCGGTTACCCATCAAGTAGCATAACAACTTCAAGGTTCAGCCCATCACTTTAGGATGGCTCCATTCTCTAGTTCAGGACGAACTCTTTGCAATTCATGCTAATCATGCTAAGCTACGCATCCCAATACAATTGTTTTTTGAGTACGATACCGTGGCTGTGCCTTTAAACGACTTTAAATCGCTTGGAAACTACCCTTCCGTTCGCATGCTACTAAAGTCCGATCGTCGTTCCCGACTGACATCAAGACGTCCGTTGAGTTGACGAATCTAAATAGAAGCTAAAACTGCAACTTTCCCCCAAAGTATTGGCTTGGTTCCAAGTTAATCTTACTTTTTTGTGCTGATGAAATCTGGCAACACGGATGCTATCACAGATATATAAGCCGCTTAGTGCTAAATCTGCCAGATTACGCCTCATACCCATTATACGGGGTTCCGGAAATATTAGGGCTGTGGGGCGGTTATATGATGACCTATGACCTATGCCCAAGGCTGATAGTCAAAGCCGTATAACAGCAAAGACAAACGCCCCCTTAGATCTTTATCTTGGAGGGCAAGAACCACACAATACGTTTCTTTTACGGGCTGCAAGGAGCGAACGATTTTCACGTAGGCAAGGATAGACCATCAAATATAAGAAATTATAAAGTCAAATCATAGTGTTATTTTGAAGTCATTGGAAGTCCTCAATGATCGCTCATCGAATGGAATTGAAATGATTATGTCGTTGTTCAAGTGCAGTTGGCATAGAAATAAGGAGGGAGCGGCCCAGGTCATTGCCTCGCGCTTGGGAGGGGTTAACGGGCCCAGGCTCCGCTATAGCGTGGAAGCCAGTCAATCGTGCTTCTGAAATTGTGCCTGCAATGTGTCGCTGAATCGTGCTGATGGTTTGGAGCGCGAATAAACAGAGATGTGCCTTCGCTGACGTTAGAAGCCTGCGACTCGACGATGTGCATGACACGATTAAGGCTATCGATTTGAGCCTCTCGGAGGCCAAAACTTTTCGTTGCACGTCAGAGGTGTGACTGCCCGGGCTTGCCATCTGGTCATTGCATTTCAAAAATTAAAATCGTGAGATTGAGCTCGCGACATCGACCGGCGACGGCGTGGTGACTGCGTCACCTTGTAACTAGCCTGTCAGTGCTCTAGTTTCCGGTGCTTGCTTGATGCACTGAGCGCTAGTAGAACGGTGACAGGCCCTCGGCCTGGTAGCAAACATTGGTTCCCGCTCTACCTCCGGAGCCCTCGTTTCGCTGCCAATAAGCCACGTGGCTGCAGAGCGAAAGCGGCCGTGCATGTACGACTCTTTTTCAAAGTGCATTGCCGGCGTCTCGGCCAGGTCCAACGTCCACCCGATCGCACCCTCGAAGCGACAGCATGCGCCAGATATCGTCCGAGTCTTCGGATTTAGAGCCTCAGAAACATTCGGCCGGAAACATCATTCCCGTCGCGAAAGAAGAAGAGCAGACAGCGCGGCCTCGCCGCCGGTAGACAGTCGCCGCCGCTGGCGATGCTATCTGTCTGTCTATCTGTCTGTCTATCTGTCTGTCTATCTGTCTGTCTATCTGTCTGTCTATCTGTCTGTTCTATCTGCCTGTCTGTCTCTCTCTCGCTCTCTCTCAGCCGGTAGACAGTCGCCGCCGCTGGCGATGCTATCTGTCTGTCTATCTGTCAGTCTATCTATCTGTCTGTCTATCTGCCTGTCTGTCTTTCTCTCGCTCTGTCTCTCTCTCGCTCTCTCTCTCGCTCTCTCTCTCTCCCTCTCTCTCTCTCTCTCTAGCTTGCGAGTAGCATCTAGTATTATGGTTCGTCGTCTGCCACGCCAATTCCACCGGTCGACGTGGTTCGGACTAAAAGCGAAAGTTGGGGCGAAAGCGGAAGAGAAAACTTTGCCAAGACGGCCATCGGTAGCAATCCGTAATTCGCAAGACCCGATATCATGTGATATATTAAACTTAAGTAGAATTCAAATGTAACGAGCTTTCAATGACTGGCACAGGGCTGACGAGACGGCTGCCGCAGCTGCAACAGAATACCGTATTTTACTATTTACAACCCCTCCCCAATGTATAAGCCTCCAAGTTTTTAATAACATTTTTTTGAAAAAAATATTTTCATTCAATAACTGAATGAACTAAACAATATCAAGACTTATAAGAGTTATTTATGTCACTATCACTGTCTTTTGCATCTGGAATGGTGCTCAAACACTCTTCGCTTTTCTCGTTCATATCCCAGGCTTGAAATTTGGTGGAAATTCCGTTTTCATCACTGTCGTTGTCACTCTCTTTGTAGACTGCATCATTTTACGTCCCATTCATTGAATTTAAAATGCCACACTTCTTGAAAAACAAGAATATCTCACACACTTTGATTGTCAATTAATATTAGTTGGGTGGCATTGAAAGTGGGTACGTTGTGTAGCGCAATACTAAAGCACATAAGAAAATTTACATGTTTAAGCTATCTCCCCATTATCTGACCCCAAATGTTGGGAAAGGAGGATTGCATGGTAAAATACGGTACTGAGATGGCAGCTCGATAGTGACCAAATGCTATCTCGTCCGTTTCAACCTTGTTACGGCATCATTATGTGGGTATTTCTGTAGCTGTACAACTAACGACTGACTGATATAAGACAAAGCGATTCGGTATATATTGCATCCCTTTTATGTTGGGCAACATAAAAGGACCAGTTATCGCTGTAATTGTTGATCAGATCGTAGCTGATCAAGGACTTAAAGGTGATACGAATGCTAGTGAGGCATTGCATATCCTTGCTGCAGGTAAGCGTGCGAGAAGTGATATTTGATCTTGACTGAATCGTTGATTGCGGCTGGGAAGAAAGCTGTCGTTGAATTTCAGTTACTGGCACAGCTTTCAGTTACAGTTAATGATACTCACCGGTGCAAAGCAGCAGAGATTTCACTTTTTTCTCTGTAAAAACGTGCCGTCATTGCCAGTGTGTGACATGTCTAGTTCGAACGGCCGGTTTGGGTCTTCACTTATGTCATCTTTAGATGAACTGCCGATATAACGATGGCACGCTAAAAGCAATTACTGTTCGACTTGGCATCAGATAGAACATTGCTCAATGCATCGGTGGCAGTGTCTCGGGTTCTTGGCTCTCAGTAGAAATGGCTGCATCGCGGATTCGCGGCTCTTAGTGATAGCGGCCGCATCTGTAGGGTCATGCTCTCTCAGTGACATTGGCTACTTTTCCTGAACTCGCTGTAAGTAACACAGTCTATATATACCGCGCCCTGTTATCAACGAAATTGAATTACATTTTTAAACGATAATCTTGAATATTTATCACAGTGACTACCTGTCCGGTTTAATCCTCACAGTTCCCAGGCTTGCACCTCTAGAACGACGGAATCAACAGAAGTGTAAGCATCTGTTGCACAGTGATCGCAGCGGCCGTTGTTTCAAATCTGGTGAATTATTCTCCGTGACTATCGAACTGATTTTTGCATCGTTCTCTCGTAGATAGTGGCTACCTCTCTTGAACAATATGCTCTGTGCAATTGTGCGTGCAAAAATGGCTCCATGTCTGTCTGCTATAGCGTGTATTATTATCAATATTATTATTATTACAATGTTGGTAGTAACAGTAGACGCATCTCTAGTCTGATACTTCAATCGGCAGTGCCTTGGTATCTGCTACCAAGCTCTGTGCGGCGATCGTTCTTGATCTCTCGTACCACGCCCTAAGTGACAGCGGACCCATTTGTGTTTCTATGAACTGTGCCAGTGGATGCGCCTCTGGTACCGCGGCTCATGTTTTTTCCTGTCATGCTGATTCTATGCGCTCAGTGACGCTTTTGCATCTTGCGTACCTTGCCCTTTGTTAACGTAGCTACCTATATATCGTACAATGACCTCAATGAAAATTGCGGCATCCCCGGTCACGTGGTTTCATTTGCTTAGCGAGCTAAGAGAACCAAATCTCTATTCAGGCGCCTGGCAGCTCGCTGCAAGAGAAACAACTACCAGATGTTAAGGATGCGATGGGAATCCTGCTTGGAAAAGCAAGCCGAATCGCACAGAAAGATACTTAGGGACATTGGTTAGTCCGACTCCTGGTAAGTAAGATGGACTGAATCATGCACTGATACGAAAAAATGCACACGGAGAACAAAGGATAGGTGTGCAGAGATACTGAGTGGAATGGAAATGCACCGTGCTGTTAGCGTCTCGCGCAGCGCTGGTAACATGCTCGATCCAATACTTACAAAATCTGTCGTGCCGTGCTCACACAGACAACACCAGCAGCTGTTGCTGTGTTCTCTGTGTGGCCAATTGCCTGATACCATAATCTCAAGAGACAGTGGCGGCATCTCTGCTGCCATGTTGAGAGAATTAGCACTGTATTTGTGAAATTATATGTTTAGTGACAGTGAAGCGACTCTAATACCATACTCTCAGTGAAACAGGCCGGAGATTTAGTCTGCAATCTTCTGCTATGGTGGTGGCTGCGTATCTGCTATCTTGATGTCTTGATGCCTGCGAGCCCGAGAGTCTGATGGCGCACACTAATGAATACTGCGTACATACTGGCACACTAGATAAGGCGGATCCTTTTCACGACCTCAGTCCCGTGGTCGTGGGTTTAAGTCCTGCTGTGGGCGATTTTTTATTGCAGCTGCAGCGATGGTGCTAGCCGTAAATGGTCTTATATCGCTACAAAAAATAGGATGCTAAATCAGCTAATATTTTTTGAAGGGCTTAGCAGCAGCCGTCCACAAACCAAGCAGTTTTACCATTTATAATACGCTATACGCCTAGACGTCACAGAGGAAAATAGCATACTAGTCAGCAGTCGCCGAGAATCAATTTTAACATGCTGGCGTGACACCTGAATGTCTGTAGCTCAGAGCAAGCAATAGCTATTGCTTGGAAAGCTAAGAAGGACTGCCAAATGGCTGGCTCATACCGCAGAGTGGTTAGCCGAGTCATCTGCATACAAGACCCGCATTGTATTGATCGTCCGAGCCGAGCCATCTGGATACAAGGACGGTATTGTGTAGCTCATCCGAGCGGCATCTGAAGGGGTAGGCAGGTCATCAGTCAGCAGCTGATAGACTGACAGGTCAGCTCATCAGTCCGCAGCTGATAGGCTGATAGGTCAGGTCATCCGAGCTGCAGCTGATAGGCTGATAGGTCAGCTCATCAGTCCACGGCTGATTGGCGTGGTCAGCTCACGTCTTTCCTTGCCGAGCAGCTAGGATCGCTTCACAACGACAAATAAAGACAGGTAGAGGTAGCAGAGGCAGTGTTTTGGCATTTCTGAGCGATTTTCTCATACAAATCGGCTCTATTTTAAGCTCTTCGTGATAGTTTTATTTTAATAACAAAACCACTAAGCGTTTTACATTCAAAATGGTAGTGCAAGTCAGTTCGTTTCGTTCGCGAACTGTGGATTACATTTTCAGCAATGGCCAAGCAGCTTCGATTTTCATTCTTCATCGCGATTGGCGTCATTATCATGGTTGGAGTAATCGGCTCGAAACGAAATCGTTTAAAAGCTGCCGTAGCGAACTATTGAATTTTCTAATCGCTTAGTTGACTGCCCACCATTCGCCACAGTAACGTTAGTAGGGCTGCAAGTAGCTACTTTTTAGATCGAACGCGATAGAACATTGTCTTTTCCCGACCTTGCAGACATAACCGTAGGCAGCGGGCCAAAAATCCCGATCGATCATTCGCTCAGACCTCTGCATCACTCTTTGCGGCATCTCAGCAGTACGTCCGCGTCAGTAGCCATGTTGGGACTCCTACTTGCAGCTATTCTTCAAGACGAGGTGAGGAATAGCGTGCTGATACACATGTCCATCGGATGGATCTCCGGTCTCTCCGCTGCTCCTCCTTTAACCGGGACAGTAATAAAGGAGTCTAAGCTGGTTTCGAAAATTCGCTGCAAAGTCACTACCATCTGTCTGAACTTGGCTTTTAGCAACGAAACGAGCTTATGATAATTGGCAGTCCCGTCTGCATTGTGCCTCGGTTTGAAAAAAAATTCAAACCCAATGGCTTCCTCACTCTCGTGAGCCCTGATTACCTCAAAGTATATTAATTATAACTTAGTTGGTTCAATATCCTTATTTGTGTTGCCTTCACGGCTGTCGCCACCTCGCTCGCAATGGTCAATAAATAATCGACCACAGCAGAACTCGAACGTACGAACCAAACGAGAAAAGCTAGCACCATGCCCCCGGGCTAAGACTTCACATGCATTGTCTCAGTAGGTAGCGAGTTCGACATCAATCGTAGTCAACCGTAGTAGTGACTAAAGACTGCCGAGAGCATTGCAGGGCGTCGCCTGAGTTGCCTCCCCTGAGTCGATTAGCCAGCCGAGAGCAAGCAAACGCAATTGCGATGAAGCGGTTTTAAATGCAAAAACCTCGTTCTCTGCTCTGTTAGTTTCCGATTCACCAGCTTCGCCTTTCTTGCTGAAAAGGTGGGCAAATGCATACGCCTCCTTATGACAGAATCTGCAGGCTCCAGTGAAATTCGTCCTTCAGAAATGTTGCAGCGTTTGAGCGTGGTTTCGCTTAGTTTTTATTTCGTAGCATAAAGAGTGCCATCGCTTGAATCGTTCATCGAGGCGAGGCTCTGTCGAGCTACGCCGCTCGTGCAGAGCCGCGGCGAGACTCTCGGAGAACAGCCGCCAATTTTCGGCTTCGCGTACCCTGTAATTAAAAAATAGGCTCTTTTGCATTGATATAAGATTGAGGAAAGATTTCATGCACCGCGCTACAATAATTATTGCAATAAATACATATTAAATTATTATGCGTTAGCTCTGCAGGTTCTAGACTGCGGAACTCGCTTCCACAGTTCTTGCGCAACGACAACTAATCTCCTGCTGCCGACTATGGGTAATCTTTTTCAGCGGTCCTGAGCTGCTACTTCCATGCTATTCACTACCTCAACTGCTCTCCTGACTTTGCTATGCTTCCCACTTTCTGGTTCTTACTGGCTTACAAGTTTAAAAATAATATTTTTTTGTAGCTTTAACAATTTAAAAGAACATTTTAAAAGAACGTTTAAGGAAAATTGGAGCATGTACATGTGCATGCTCAGCATAGCACGCTATTAACCAGGCGGAGACAAGAGCAACGTGTAGAGCTTGAAAGTAGAGCTTTGAGCTATGAGCTTTGAACTTTGAGCTTTGAGATTGTACACAGCCTCAAAGAGAGGTTCCTCTCGATCTTTTCATCCACAGTGTAGGTGCGGCTTACGTCGGCGCGTTTCAGCTGATAAGTACAGTTTGCGGCACACATTTGTCGCCGCGTCGACTGCTGACGAGAACAAGTTGTCGCTTTTGCGATAGCAGCGTAGCAAGCGCTGCATGGCTGTGATGAGCTGGCGGTTAACGACCGGGGTAGAGGTCAGTGCATTCGATGACCGAGGCCGTGGGCTTAATCCCCGCGGCATATTTAAAGTTCCTGGATATATGCTAAGTTCACTTAGGGAAGTACACAAATGAATTGCATATGCAGTCGTCTTTCGCTACTTCGCGCTTTGACTTTCGTTGCTTCACTCAATCGCGTTTTCTTTTTCAAATACACGTATATTTATTAAAAAGTTGATCAAGATAGTCAAGACGATACAGCGTACGCTTGGTTGTCCGAGTCAATTGTATCGTAATCGAATTAAATAATTAATCGAAATAAATAAGTATAATAAATAATCGAATTAATAGCCCCGTAATCGAATTAAAACTAAAATACCTGTACGTATGGACTATAGGCCTCTGCTTTCGAGCTGCCCCGAAAATTCTTCAACGCCATGTGCCACCTTTGATTGACCATTCCTTGTGTGCGGGCAAGAGCTTTGTTCCAAATAACTGAGGGCGGTAAGCCAAGCCGATGAGAGCGTACTGTTAAATGATTAGCTACGAAACCGACGGCTACTAAACTGCGAAGTATTTGACTTGTTAAAAAAGACCCTACTTCGGGGAAAAAACTTTTTGTGGCAGAGCCTGGAGAAAATTAACCGCGGTAAATGAGGAAGGACTGTGTGCACGAGCTCCTGGGCCAAGTCGATTTGTACGTTACCTTCCTGGAGTACCTTGGTGACAACTGGTTGATATCAAGTACCACAGTAGCTAGTAGTTCAACGAAGTCATTTCTCCTTCTAGCATGTTTCTCCTGCTATATGCGCATTTCTATATCCTGCTATATATTGCTATATGTATTGCAATGCATATATATATATATTGCAATACATATATATATATATATATTGCAATATATATATATATATTGCAATATATATATATATTGCAATATATATATATATATATATTGCAATATATATATATATATATATATATATATATATATATATATATATATATATATATATATATATATATTGCAATATATATATATATATATTGCAATATATATACATATTGCAATATATATATATATATTGCAATATATAATGTCCTGCTATATCCTGCTATATGCGCATTTCTCCTGCGAGCTGCTTCGGATTCTTTGCCTGACGAAGTATCGCCGATGCCCACGCAGTGCGCTGCGTGGACCTTCTTATTTTTGGAAACTGGAGCGCTTTTAAGCTTGCAGTTTTGCTTTCCTAGCGAGTATCCGACGTATATTTCATAGTAATAGACCAGAACTCTTTTAAAAGTAATCTGTCTGGAAGTTCATGCAGCGGAAATTGAATGCACTCGCTGCAAGTACCAAAAAGAAAATTGATGACCGCTACCGAAAAGACCAAAAAACAAAGGTGAGATTGCAATCAATCGAAGGTTGATAGAACGATCGCGGGCTCATCTTTACAAGTCGTGCGCTTTAACGCCGGAGTATTTGTCCTTCATGTTGCCGCCCTTATCGCAAGCTTGATCTCTGCTTGACCTACCGCTTCAGCCCAACGACCAAGCGATCTTTACTAGGGGAGAAGCTGAAAAGTCTTGTTCCACTTGTGCTAACCACTCTCGAAAATGGAACAACCACTCTTCAAATCCCTCTTTGGTTGTTCCGAAATTCTAGGGAAATGAAGACTCGTAGTCATTTGCTTGTGCTGGCTCTAATATCAGACGTGCAATTAAATATAATCACGTAGTATTTAGCATCCTTCAAGTGCTATTTTTAATATCTCCACTCAAAGATGCGATCAGAATTAGACTGATCAATTAATTATCACTTTCAGGCCTCAGTTAATGATCCACGGCCTCTCAATTCACCCTAAGTGCTAGGCCGTTAGGAGCAAGCTTTGCTAGTAGCCTAGCTCCTTCAAGAGAACTTCTGTTTACATGAACGTAGAGCCTATCTAGATTGATATTCCATTTTCTTTTAAATTTATTTTGCCATGATGCTCTGCAAATTTTTGCTATAATGAGCCCTGTCATTTTCCATGTAAAGCTAGCAACTGTTTCTCAAGAGTTGACCCCGTTAAGCTGTAATTCAAGGTCCTTTCAGTCCATTATGCGCCACCGCCTTAATTGGTTCCTTGACTTCTCGTGCTCATTCAGGGTGCTTGCTGACGCCTTTAACAGTTTATTCTTATTTTTGCTCCAACAAACGTGCAGACAAAAGAGTAGACGGTATCCTGATGTTCCTAAATCACAAGCCGTGTTCGGAAAATCGTTTCTCCGTTTGGCAGTGTCTTGGAATATAATCCTTGATTTGATCCATGGTTTTATTTTGATTTAAGAAATGTCTGATGCTTAATGTGAAACAACTTCAAATTTTAAAATTTCAGTACATAAACCGCGGGATACATTTTTTTGGCCAGCATGCAGGGTCATTACCGGGAAGTAATTGCTTCTAGAGGCATGACTTGGGCCCATCGAACCAGTCTGTCAGAAACAGCTAGAACTCACTGATGATATTCAACATCTTGGCCCTGCCCATTCCATTCTTTTGAGGAAAACGTAGTTCATTTTGAATGTTTCTCTTCACATTCAATCACTTCATGTTGAGTGTTGCTTCCATCATAGTATCCTTCAGTCTTTCCTGTGGCTCGTGGGATGCCGGAGTCCAATTCCTATGGACTTAATTAAGATGGTTCCATAAATTAATTCACTCTTGCAGCCGTGCATTTGCTCTCCTATGCGAGTTTGTCTTGATATCTTGCAATTTCGTGCACCTGACTCATGATTCTGGAACGAGACTTCAGATTCGCAATGCGATAACAAAGAAAATGGATTGATTTCGCTAGTATAAATTTATTATTTTTTTTCATTTTTAGAGAGTCTCACAATAGTTAAAGATTCAACTTTCAGTAAAAATTACAATAATATGTGCTAAATATTTGTTCACGTGACAAGTCCGGGTCACTCCAAATATCCGAAGCCCCCCCGTCCCGCAGCCGCAGAGGTCACCTTGATCGCAAGACTCTTAGGCAAAAGCCCTGCTTTGCGCAAATATAATTGTTGGATTTTGCATTTCCCTCGCGCCACAGCCAACGGAAGCGAAAGCACCGACCGCTCGAAGGCAAATGTCGATCAAGTCACCGCCCGCTGCCGCCGGTTATCCGACGCGTTGCACATGTAGTCGGTGTTGCGAAAGACCGTAGAGTGCCTTAAAAATTAGCAGCGGATGAATAGAAATTATATTAATTTCTCATTGGAGTTTTATAAGAGATACATTGCTGCAAAAATGCGGCAATACGTATGAGGAATGTGTTACTTCCAGTCGTGTTGATACGATTTAGAGGTTAGGTTTATCGTGTGCCGGTGCGCAAGGTCCAATTATAAATTAATGCGTCATTTCTCTAAGAAAACAGTTTTTTTGCCTTTGCTTAGGAGAGTCCCGTGAAGAGCTTGAAGTACCGGTACAGGATTTCCGGCGGACGCGACCCAACCGGCACTATCAATGGTAATTTCTCAAATCTGCTAGGCATTGCGTCATCGCTTGAAAGTAGATTACTTAAATGCACTTGTAAACTTGAACTAAAAGTTAAAAAGTTCACTTGCCAAGCATTTCCTACTTTTGGAAGACAGAGGGGCAGAGAGAGAGAGAGAGAGAGAGAGAGAGAGAGAGAGAGAGAGAGAGAGAGAGAGAGAGAGAGAGAGAGAGAGAGAGAGAGAGAGAGTGAGATTGACAAACAGAGACAAGAGAGACAGAGACAGAGACGGAGGCAGAGGCAGAGGCAGAGGCAGAGACAGAGACAGAGGCAGAGACAGAGGCAGAGGCAGAGGCAGAGGCAGAGGCAGAGGCTGAGGGGGCAAGAGAGCGTTGACTAGCACACGTGCTCTCACCAAAGGCTACAACTTGCCTTGTTCTTCAATGCATTAGCATTAAGAAATACAAGGTTAAGGTTACAACAAACACAAAACTCGGCGGCTAGACTTGTCTGCCGTGGGCGTCGCAGTTGCCACATCACACCATTTCTCGCTGACCTGCACTGGCTACCAGTCAAGCAACGGAGCGACTTCAAGGTTTTGTCGCTCACTTTTAGGTCACTTAAGCATATCAACCGTAGTATATGAAAAGCATTACTGGTGGCGTCATACCTATTCTTACCTATCATACCTACCTATCATACCTATCCTTACCTACCTACCTACCTGTCATACCTATCCTTACCGAGCATGCATATCTATCTCATGAAAAGGCACTTCGATTGAGTACACACAAATCTCCTCGATTTTAGGTTAAGCGGAGGCGGATGTGCGCAAGAAGATCGGGTCAATAAATGCGATCAAAAGATGAGGCCTACCAAACAGCGGGTCTCACTACACGTTTCCGTTTGGGCTTGCGTTGAACCCTGGCAGAGGTTTTAGCAGCTTAATTCTTTTCTAGAGAGCATAGCTAAGGCTTACGAAGTAAGCAGACATCAAGTATAAAGGATGCGAGAAAAGATGTCTTGCAATGTATGACGTGGCGCCATGCCGCACGATGGCCATCGCAGTGGCTAGCTGCAGAAGACGATTGGCGACAGAAAAAAGTATGAGCAGATTTAACAGCCTTTTTTGTGTAGCGACAGAAGAGCCTTAACGGCTATCACCACCGCTTGAAACGGCAATGCAGGACAACCCACCGCAGGATTCGAACTCAGCACCTCAGGACCGAGTTCGTGAAAAGCAACCGCCTCATCTAGTGTGTCATCACGGCTCACCAGCTTTGGCTCTGCAGTTACCACACTGTGGAGCTCACTTGTACAATTCTTACGCAACGAATCTCCTGCTGTCGTTTATGAGAAGTCTTTTCCAGTCGTTCTGAGCTGCTACCTCCATTTTACTTACTACATAAATTACCTTCTGACAGTAGCTTCCGCTTCTCACTTTATCTCTGCTCTGATGCGAGATGAAGCCTGTTGTTGGCTAGTGCATGCGCACCGCGAGCCGTATAGGGTTTGAGCTCACTTTACAAAAATTCTCCTTCGAAACATCCGCCAAGCCTGTTTGACTTCTGTCATTTATATCATGGTGCCAAAAGCCTAAACTCAGAAGCCCGAGTCTGAGAAACGGCCTTCGCGAAACTTTGTAGTGCCGCTTCAAGAGCAAGTAGTGCCGCTTCAACAGCAAGTACTGCCGCTTCAAGTGCAAGTACTGCCGCTTCAAGTGCAAGTGGTGCCGCTTCAAGTGCAAGTGTTGCCGTTTCAAGTGCAAGTACTGCCGCTTCAAGTGCAAGTAGTGCCGCTTCAAGTGCCGCTTCCTTCGAAGCATAGCAGGCGCTGCTGGCGCTAGCAGCCGACGTTCTCCGACCGCGCCGCCGCCCCCGGGGGCGGCGGCGTGTCGTGCCAAACGTGGATCCGACAGCTGTCGATCTGAGCATTCGACTAGTAGCTTCAAGTAGTCGAGATGAGATTAAAGCTACCGAATAAAGGCGTCACGTGTCTCAATCGGTAGGGCTACCCGGATCTGGCATTCTCAGATGAGGCACAATGAAGGCTCACAGCGAATGCTCGCTAGAGCAATCCACAGAAATCCAATCTAATTTGGCTAACAACGACCGGACGTAGGCGTGCCGAACTCAAATTTTGCAACGATATTGTAACACATGTTCGAATATATCTGTCCGCTAAATTTCATGTCGCTACGCGAACTTGTGCAAATGAGCTTTGAAGCCCGGCCAGTACCGATATACATTGCAATCGACCGCGATCCATTCTAATTCCCGATAAATCCACCATAGATCAGCTGTGAACAGCTCCATAAAGTTTGTAATATCAATGTACGCTACACGCATAATGTACCCAAAATATTTCGCGTGATTCCGCTCACTCGTTCCCCTCAAGTCAATTGAAATAACACTGCAGTGGCCACGCCAATACCACAACCCACCGCTATCCACCGCCATCCACTGCATTCCACGTTGCAACGATAGAAATCCTGTTCGAAAAGCACCTTTTTTGATTGCATATGACAGCACACTCTGCGACAATTGCACTTAAAAGTTTCACATGCATTGGTAAGGCCGTTCTCGTGCAATGTGCTGCAATCGACCGAAGTAGCCCGGGACAAAGTCGCAATCCACCTCAATCAACCGTATCGGCCGCGTACAAAATCGAAATAGATTACGCCAAGCTCCAGTTTTTATTAAATATGAAATTGCCCCGTGTTGTGTGCACATAAACGTAAATTGAGCATCCTCGCATTGTGGCAATGGGCGGCAATCGCCTGAAATGACCTGAAAAAACTACAACAGTCCACTCTATTCCACGGCAAATCGCACTCAAATCGCCATCCCGAAGCTCTAATTGACATTGCATAAAGGATTAGAATATGTTAAAAGTGCACCCACATAATTTCGCTCCGTTGTGTAGACGCACTCTCATTCAATGAATTGCAATCTACTGCAACGGCTCAGTCCCATACCACAATCCGCCACACAGCGACCAGAACACGTTCACTAAAAGCTCTAATTGTGATTGCAGGCTGATCTATTTTTTAGTTATTGTGTACTCACATAACTCAACTTTAATTGTCTCGGCCATTCTGCAGCAATGCACTGCAATCGGCTGCAAAAATTGCCCTGGCCAGTAGGTCGATCTAGAGCAACCCTCCGCAAAACGACCAGAATGCGTTAACTTTAAGCTCTAATAGTGATTGGAGGTTGCTCTAACTTTAGGTTATTGTGTAATCGCACAATTTTGCTACAACCGCCTTGACCGCGAGGCAGAAATGCCCTGCAGTTGACTGCAATGGCCCGGGCTAATGCCTCTATCTACAGCAATCTGATGCAAAATGCCCTGAACTCGGTTTCGCAATACTTCAGTTTTTAATGCATGTTACAATGCACACTGATTGAAGTCAGCCACATCAGTTTAAGCTATGTCGCTCGCACAATCTCGGTCAATGCACGACAATCTACGGCAGCGGCTCGGCTCGAAGTAGCTATCCCCTACAATCCGTAGAAAGTCGACCCAAACTGGCTGCACGAAGTGCCGAATGTCATCACAATTCACATTCATTTCTTTGTGCTAAAAGTGAAATCGTAGGACTGTCAAGCTATTTTGCACGTTAATCGTCAACAATGCACGGCAATCGACAGCAATGTACGGAACTAATACCGAAATTCGTGGCAAATCGACGAGAAATTGGCTGCACCAAGCTCCAATTCTCATTCCAAGTAACATCTTACCCCGTGCGAACATACCTTTAACCCTTTTAACCATGTCTGACCGTTAAATCTTGTGCAATGTATGGCAATCAACGGCAATGGCCCGGGAAAATCCGGCAATGCGTTATAATCCATCGCAAATTACTGGAAACTGACTGGGCCACGATAAAAAATATCTTACCTGTCACAACCCGCTGTGTTGAAAGTGCAATTAAATCCTTTTAACCAATCGCGAACGTACAATAGCGACCAATGAATGGCAATTGAAAGCAATGTCCAGGGTCAATACCGTTTCCGGAAAATTGACTGAAATTGGCAGCACGGAACTCTCAATTGTCATTACATATAACATTCCGTCCAAAGTAAAACTGTGGCATTTTCAAGATGCTACGCTCGTTAACTGTCAGCAATGCACGGCAATCCACAGCATTGGTTGGAGCCGATAGCAAAATCCGCGGAAATTGACAAGATTGGCTGCAATAACCTGCAATTCTAATTCCACGTAATGTGTACCTGTGCGCGCCTGCCTATCTTTCACCCATTGTGCGCATTCAATCGTGGGCAATGCACGACCATCGATGGCATGGCCCGGTAAATACGCCAATCCATAACGGTCAGTTACAAATGGACAGACAGTTGCTGAGAGAACCTCTAACTTTACTTGCGTAATGCATTACAGTCCATTAAAAGGGCAGCCACATCTTTTTAAAAAATCGAAAAAGGCACAATCAAAGGCAATTGGCGGCAATCGACGGCAATGGCCCGGCCTCTACTGCAGGCTGTTTCAAATTTGCTGGAATCCGGCTGTTTGAATTTGTAATTATCCTACCACACAATGCTCACTGTGGGCGCACATACTGTCAGTTTTTGCGTTCAACCTTGAACAATGCATGGCAATCGACGGCAATTGCCTGAGACAATAGAGCAATGTAAGATTGTCTGCTACACTTACAAAAAAGCTGGTAGGAGAAGATCCCTATTTTTTCTTGCGTAGCAATATAATATTTGGTGAGCCGTGATGGCACACTAGGTAAGGTGGTTGCTTTCACGACCTTGGTCCCGAGGTCGTGGGTTCGATTCCTGCAGTGGGCGATCCTTTATCGCCACTGCAAGCGGTGGTGATAGCCGTAAAGGCTCTTCTGTCGCTATACAAAAAGAGGCTGTTTAATCAGCTAGGATAAAAAAATAATAATATGCTGTGGTAAAAGTGCAACCGCATCTTATCAACCAATCTTGAACATACATACGAGGGCAATTCGCGGCAGTCGAAGTCAACGGCCTGGGAAAATACGGAGATGTGTAATATATAAATATATAATATGTAATTTGTAATATATAGCTATACAGTATATACATATAAGATTTATATATATACTATATAGCTAATTTAACAGTAACTTTTGTATAGCAGCAGAGGATCCATAAACGCTACCGCTACCTCTTCCAGCGGTAATAAAGGAACGCTTCCGCCGCAAGATGCGAACCCACGACTTCGGGACTGAGGACGCGAGGAGCAACAACGTTACCTAGTGTGCTATCGCGGCTCACAAATCGATTTTAAATGACTTGCTGCACACTGAGTAGGATGTAGTAGGGCTGTCTTCTCGTGTTTAGACCCAGCTTGAGCGACTCTTACAATACAAATAGCAAGCTCGCGTGCGTCGTTCAATGATGGGATAGTAAAGGCAAAATCTGGACCGGGTCCCGCATGGGTCTTTAGTTTGTGTTTCTTTGCGTGTTTCTGCTTTTACCTCTAGCCGTGTGAGAGCGACTGTGTAACTCACTGCCGTGCCTCGTCAAATATGGTGTCCATTCTTGAACGCATGCATGCACACCGCTTGTAGGAGTAGAGGTGAGAAA
Organism: Cristatella mucedo; assembly: GCA_009760855.2. NCBI lineage: Eukaryota > Metazoa > Bryozoa > Phylactolaemata > Cristatellidae > Cristatella > Cristatella mucedo. The sequence continues at coordinate 2,377,637 of WPIO01000001.1, read as the reverse complement.
ATGCATTCGCGGATGTAACTTGGTAATTCATAATACTTGTGGGCTTGTTGAATCGTTGAAATGGAGGTAAAAATTGCAAAGGTACGTGTTACTTGTGCCAGAATGAGTTCGCTCGCAAGGTGCCAACTCCATAGTCATTAAGTATTGCAGTGGGACACCTCTTCGTGGCGATGCAATCGACCCGTCATAGAATACCAACTCTAGACCGGTCGCAACCAGAGCTGAATTACTGAGTCGCTATAGCTTCCTTTTTCAAAAGCATGGATGTCTGCAGCGAACGTCATGACTCGTTAAATGGCATGGCAACTCGCTGATAATGTTTGGAATAATGATGGCCACTATGAACGCAGTTTCGGTGCCCTGAGACAGAATTTAACCCGGTCGTTTAGTCGCTCACCACGACCAAGGTCAAGTCAAGGAGAGTCAATCATGTGATGACCGAGGTCGCGTGATGACACAGCCAGCTCTTGATCAAAAAAGTCTATTTACTTAGTTTCAATATGCACGTGAGAAGGTTGGAAATATATGTAAATACAATCAATCATATACTCCTAATGGTTAAGGTAAACAAATTCTTTTTTGAAGAGATATGAATAAGCGACAACATATGTTTACTTTCATTTGCAGGTAGAGGGAGAACCCCAAGCTAAAACCAAGCGACAGCACTGAGAAATGCTATGCGTAGCATAAAAATGCAATACTTGATAAATAAAGATCTTAGGAATAGTTCAACTTAATCATACTCTTACACAGCACAAGCAGAACATTTCCACGATAAGTCTCACACCACCGGACGTCAAACCAAGCTAAAGCAGGCCAACTCACCCGAGTTCGACCATAGAAAAACCAAACCATAAACGACATAAATGTGAATTTGAAATTACCTCAATTTCCTTGAATATAATTAGATCAACATATTTAGACTGACTCACTATAAACGACGCGCTAGTTCCAAGTCACCACGCTGACCGGCCGCCGGACAAAGCGCGACTCGCAGCCGTTGCCTCGTGTGTTATGGCCGCTATAGCAACCGGATCAGCTGTCCCAGGATTCAGTAGGTGCAGCGGTAAGGGGTTCAGTTCTCTAAGGTTGCTATGCAAACGCATTACCGTTATTAGTAAGGAAGGTATCCATGAAAGTAGGGAGGTGAGGGAGCGGAGGAGATAAGGATGGAGTTAGAGAGCCCATTTAGCCAGCGGGCGCCTAGGTAATATAATAATAGGACACTATTATAGCGCCCTCAGGGAACACTACAGATGCTGTATAGAAAGATTAACGAATTAGCGGTAACGCCCGCAAGCGGTAGGCATAGTGTAAGCAGGTACATGCACAAGATGGATGTGCAATTGGGTTATATTATGTTATGCAGGCCGGTACTGCTCCTCTGCTAAACCGTGGGTGAACAGCAGTTGGGAGCATCACCAAGAAGGGCCAGTGCACAGCTGCGGTCCGCCTGTGACGTGGCATGGACACGTGCCGATAACCCGCTGGTGAAAAAATAGTGGATTCACCATCAGGGTCGGCCGGCTCACAGCTGTGGTCCTCCTAGATGAGTCATCGGGGTCGACCAGGAGACAGAGAGTCCAGGAGAGGAGAGGAGAGTGGTAGAAGGGGTCGAAGGGAGCCGTGCGATCTTCGACTCCGCGCGTCGTGCAAGAAACACTCGGTGTCATTTATCGGCTGGCTATCTGCTGTGCGAACCGAACGACAAGCTGTTTCTGGTGAAGGAGCCGATGACGCCCTCGGAGATGTCCTGTGCAGCATCCCAAAGCTTCGCTGGCTTCGGAGATTTCGTTGGCTGGCTGCTGAACTTCGAGAGGGAGATCTAGAAAAGTGGCTAAAAACCGAGTGAGTGTCACTTGTCTTTGTTCCTTGCGACGCAAGGCGGGGCCTTCACGTTTGCCTCGAGGCTCCTGCAGGCAGTTCAAGACGATTTTGCCAAGCTTCATGAGGCCCTAGTGAGGGCATTCACCTCGCCGGCCGGTAGAGCGAGATTGCTGCACGCTGATCGGGTAAAAGCTGGTCAGACTGAGAGGGCCGACAGGAGCGACCGGAAGCAGCAGCAGTGATTACTGACAGTGTGCAAGGTGAATGACGTTGGCCAGTTTGCCACGCGGTGACGGCAGGCAACGGCTCTCAAAGCGGTGACGATTAGTTAGGCTGCAATGATGTTCCACGAAGCATCGGCGTTTTGTGAGGCAACGGTCAGCGTTGTGGCTGAGGCGCGCGGAGAAGCGGTGACGTCCGCTAGAAAGGCGCCGGCGCCCGCGAGCGAGTCGCCAGCGTCCGTGAGAAAGTCGGCGGCATCCGAGCGAGAGTCAGCGGCATCCGAGCGAGAGTCGGCGGCATCCGAGCGAGAGTCGGCGGCATCCGAGCGAGAGTCGGCGGCATCCGAGCGAGAGTCGGCGGCATCCGAGCGAGAGTCGGCGGCATCCGAGCGAGAGTCGGCGGCGTCCGAGCTAGAGTCGGCGGCGTCCGAGCTAGAGTCGGCGGCGTCCGAGCTAGAGTCGGCGGTGTCTGCCAAAGAAGCAATGGTCTGCGATGCAGCGAAAGCCATGAATGTGACGTTGGCTTGCGACCAGCCGGTGGGCTGCGACGCGCTGCAGGCCGGAGAGTATGTGCAGACTGAAGAGTCTGCACAGGCCGGCGAGTCTGTGCAGCGCGGAGAGTCTGCTCGGGGCAGAGAGACTGTGAAGGCCGGAGAGACTGCGCAAGGTTGGAGAGGCTGAGAAGGACGGAGAAGCTGTGCAGGCCGTAGAAGCAGTGGTGGCAAAATCGGCTGAAGCGACGGAGGCCGAGGTCCGCAAAACGGTGGCTGTGGACATTAGCTCGGCGACGATGGCTGGTGGCTCACGTTGCCGGCTGGTCGCAAAAGGCCGTGTACCAGCGCGGCTTCTTTGAGCAGCCGTAAGGTAGCCAGCTTGCCTGTGGGGTCAGCTATTAATTTTAGCTGCTATGCCGCAGATGTGGTGTCTAAATTGTATCATTTGTAGACGATAGGTTCGCTCGTTGCTGCCCTGTACATCGCAGCTACTTGTGTGGCTACTCGGAGCGTGTGAGGGGGCATAGTTGGGTTGTATGCAGGCCGGTACTGCTCCTCTGCTAAACCGCTGGTGAACAGCTTTTGGGAGCAGCACCAATAGGGGCCAGTGCACAGCTGTGGTCCACCTTTGATGTGGCGTGGAGACCGGCAGTCACCTGCTGGGGAAAAAATGGTGGATTCACCATCAGGTTCGGCCGGCTCACAGTTGTGGTCCTCCTAAATGAATCATCGGGGTTGACCAGGGGACAGCAGGAGTCGGGGAGAGGAGAGAGTCGGGTGGAAGAATGGGGCAAATGGAGCCATGCTTCGTGCAATAAACTGTTGGCGTTGTTCATTGGCTGGCTCTCTGCTGTGCGAACCGAACGACAGGATGAATCACAAAACCCAAAAAATGCTGTAATGAACAGGTGAGTTGTCAGCTTCTTTTTATATTTCGTAAGGGAACGTTGCGACGTGCGTCGGTAGTGAATTCTATGCTTTAGGAGCACAAGAACTGAAGGCATGTCCGCCAAAGATGTTGGGGTTCGTACGAGGTAATCCAAGCGATTCGAGTTAGATTCTTTGGCCAAGCGATTCGGGTTCGATTCTTTGCCTGGTGGGGAAATAGTAATGATTGATAGGCTGGAGCCAAAAGTGACAACACCTTGAATTCGATACGCCGCTCGATTGCGAGCCAGTGCTGGTCGGCGAGAAGCACTGTGATGTGGGATACTGCGATGTTTATGACTGACGAGCCTAGCTGAAGAGTTGTACACCAACTGTAAGCCTCCGATTGCACATATCATGAGACCAACAAACAGTGAGTTGCAGAATTCGAGATGGAATGTCGCGAAAGCGTGGACCAATTGGAATGTAGTATCCCTATCTAAGCTAGCCTGCCTTTCGGCTTTTGTGTAGCTGAAAGAAGGCAGACCTGACTGCTGAGCTTATATGGTCGTCTAATGAAAGATCACTTTGGAGCAGGGCATCTAGATTTCGTACAGATAAAACAGGATATATGGCGACAGAGCCAATTTTGAGCTTTAGGTTTTTCAATTTCCGAAATCGGTTGTCAATTTGCTCAAAACTAGTAATTTGTGTTGTTCGTCATTCAATATAAGAAAGTAGTCTGCCATCCATGTGCGGATGTAATAAATAGATGCAGCAAGTGTATGTAAGGAATTTGACATGCTGAAGAGCTGGGAGAGATAAAAGCAAAAGTACAAAAGAGTTTCACCTGCATAGAAGTGAAAGCTCAGTTTGTGCCTGGCAATCACATTTGCTAGAGGGACAGTATAAACCGTGAAAAAACGGGACTAAGCCGAGAGCCTGGTGCCCCCCCGGTATATTTCAGGGGCTCCTCTGATTCTCTAATTTCGTTCACATGAATACTCTATAGTCTCCCACTGAGATAAGAATAATAATAATAATACACTTAATAAAACGCCCTCAGAGAGCTCAAACTCTTTCTAAGGACTTTAAATTTCCTACAGAGGAAACACGATTAAATGGTGAGTGGTATCATGCGTGATAAACAACATGAATAACATGATTAGGGGGTGACATGCACTGGGTCAGCATGCAAATGAGGTTAGTGGCAGGATGCACAGTTTCAGCACGCATAAGCACATGAGTGACGAATCACAGGGACCCACTAAATTCTGTCCTAAATAGATGTGTTTTTAAGTTTTTTTTAAATGTGGTCAAGTCAAGGGATGTCGTGACGCAAGTCGGGAGTAAGTTCCAGGCTTTGGGAGCATACGAACTAAATGCACGGTCTCCAAGGGATTTGAGGTTTTTACGAGGTATAGTTAAACAGTTAGTATCCAAAAAGTGGGTGGTACTTTGCTAAGCCTGGTGGGGGAGTACATCTGATAGGTAGAATGAAGGGACCTAAAAGTCAGCGACAAAACCTTGAAGTCGATCCGTTGCTTGACCGGTAGCCAGGGCAGTTCGGTGAGAAGTGGCGTGATGTGGCAATTGCGACGCTCAAGACAGACCAGCCTAGCGGTAGAGATAAGACCTGAGCCATTGCAAAGCAATGGCAGTTTATGCCCAGGTAAGATGCGAAACGCCATGGAAAGCCGTTGTGAAAAATGGTATCTAATACCACTGATAGATTAAGTAGAACAAGCAGACTGACTTTACCTAAGTCTGCATTCCCGAGAAAATCGTTATACATCCTAAGCAATGCTGACTCTGTGGAGTCATTCGCTCTAAACCCAGACTGGAACTTGCTTGCTAGGTCTGAGATCTCAAATGTAAAGCGCTTATAAAGAGCTCAAGTTTTCTGAGGGCGCTTCATCAAGTTTATTATTATTATTATTGTTATTTCACAGCGAGCTTAATATTGAACAGCCCTCAGCCATAGCCTAAGCATAAAGAGACGGCACACAGGTTAAGGAGAAGGTCATGTACCCAATGACCTTGACAAGCAGCATATTGATCCCAGACCTTAGCGGTTTTCAGTTGGCCCTACAATCCGTCAACGTTAGCAGCGAAACGAATACAGTAGCAAGCATCGCACAGTAGTATGGCCGCAGACATGCCGAGTCTGGTGACACATTCGCGAAGCATTCACACCATCAGCTCGGATTGTAAAGCTCGCTGCTCCCAATTCAGCTGTGGCGGCCTCGCTCGGCTGCTTTCTCCAGCTCCACGCGACTCGCCGTGGTTGGCGCCAACCTGGGATCTCGATGAAGCCTGACCTACTTGAATAAATTCTGTAAAGAGATGAGAATGTCCAGCTCTTTGAGTTCAAGCTTACGAAATGCCGTAGCAATCACACATGTACACACACACACACACACACACACACACACACACACACACTCAAACACACACACACATACAAGCACTCGCGCACATGTATGCACGCAGGCAAACAGCTAGAAGAATCATGCTACTTGCTATTAACCTTGCAGGGCAGCAGAATGCAAAAGCAGAGACTGTATCAAGTGTGCAGAAAAGATACATCGTCATCTGGATTGCTCTGCCAAGCCGCGATGTAACGAAAAAGCGTGGGTCAGCCTGCAATGGATTCTTCGTAATTAACTGTGCAAGTTTCTCAGAGAGAGCCTTGACGGAGACAGAGAGTATGTACAAAAATAGAGCACAGACTGCGATTATTCAGTTTTGGGTTTGCATACCTATATACGTCACGTTCCGGTGCTTCGGCGATTGGGTTGGCGTAGCCTTTGTCACGTGGCGCACCAGCTGGCCGTCGATGTTCAAGATCATGCACTGCTCGCCACTAGTGCCATATCGTGCCGCGTGCTGCTCACCGTCATCAATGACCTCAACTAGTTGATCCTCGTACTCGTTGGGTACCATGTCCGTCTCACAGCCCTTACTAGTTGCCATCTCCGACTAACTAACTCAGTCAAGCAGCAGCTGCACGGAGGCTCCTTGGGTAGACGCTGTAAAGTAAGCAATCAGTAGATCGATCGCCGCCGCCGCCACTGCCTCTATTTGCCAAATGTAAAGGCTGTAGGAATCAGTAGATCTATCGCTGCCGCTGCTGCCGCTATCGCCCTTATTTGCCAAATATAAAGGCTTTGGGCCATTCGCCGGTGGGTCGGTCTTGGTAAAGCTCGTCGAAATTTCGTACGCAAAGCAACTTCGAAGATATTTAGAATTAGGGGACTTCAGTTGACCTAATTAGATAGCTACCATTCTCGATGAGCCGGATGATCGGCGGCAGGTTGGCGTTAAAGATTGCTTGCGACGAATGAGCGAACTACTATTAGCTGATTTAACGGCCTCTTTTTTAGAAGTGGTAAAAGAGCATTAACGGATATCACGACGGCTTTTAGTCGGTTTGCAATAAAATATTGCCCGCTGCAGGATTCAAACACCGCGACCTCGGTCGTGAAGGATAAGCACCTTACCTTCTGAGCTATCGCCGCCTAATGTTTACCAACAACCCACAAAACGTGTTCTGTTACTACGCCTGCTGAGTATTTCAGGGTAAGGTTAAGGTTAAGGTTAGTTATTGCAAGGTAAGGTTAAGTACACGCACGCATTGTGCAACGTTCTCTGACTGTGGCTCAGCAAAGCCGGAAAACAAAGTTGTCACTGCTGTAAGAGGTTTCCCGGGAGGCCTACCCAAACCCTAAGCGGCAATAGGAAAGTATTTGGTAGAGCCACACAACTCTATCTCACTCTACAGCCAGAAAGTCCCATGAAAATATGAGTCCAAAGAGCAATTCAAGCATGCGATTGAGTCGGAAGTGAGTAGCAGTAGAGGACGACTGGACAGGCTTCGCCGGAGTTGGAAGCCTGTTAGAATGTGTCGCTGCCAACGCTTGGGTAGCATGCAGTCAAATCAGCTGCTATCACAACCAAGTGTCTCAGGGAAGCGCGATTCAACAGCAGCAGCAGCTCGACGATGCTCAATTTCGGCAGAGACTGACCCGATTGATGTTTCCAATAGGCCTGCAGCTACAAGTGCCGCCACAGCAGCCGGGTCGTCGGCAGGAACAGGGAGTAGTTTCGCTAGAATTGCACCTCAACATAGGGGACAGGTCAACTCAGTGTGTCTCGGCCGCGCTGCAAGCCTCGCTCTACCGCAGGGAGAGTTGCTTCTGGCTCGTGGGCTCAAGGTAACTCAGCCCAGCCTCGCCGCCAGAGTCGACATGCAAGAATGCATGGAGCCCGCATATGCGGACGTGACATGCAGGATCCGTTGTGGCGTTCACTTTCAAATCTATCCCGAGAAGCTTCGAGAGAGTGGCCATCGCAACAACGAGCAGTTTCCCTCTTGCTTCAGCGTTTGTCGGCTCGCAGCCGACCAAGGCTGAACACGCATAGCAAACATGTCGCATCCCGCTCAGTAAAAGTTGCCTGACCTTGTGGAGGGGCATAGCCCTGATACGAGTGTCTGACTAACAGGAATGCAGTGAGCTAGGTTGCATCGGGGGGGGGGGTCGTAGGCTGCAGGGGCACAGTACAATTGACACTGGGGCGCCTGTTCAAGCAGAGACGCGGCTAGGGACAGTCCTCTTTGTGGCCCAGTGCAAGTGACGGTGATAGCCATCAGGACTATTCTGCCACTACACGAGAGATGCTATTAAAGCCGGCCATCTTTGCTTTTGAGCGAGAAAGAAATTAACTTTGAACCGTGCACCTCCACAGTCACAATAATGGCGAGGCAGCCGGTAAAGGCAGTTGGAAAGAGCCGTTTAATTACTCGCCGGGGGTGTGTGCCTGGAGCACCGGCTTTAGAAATATACCTGTACGAACCTCAGCCAAGCTTCACCTCAGCCTAAAGGGTGGTTGATTTCCGAGAGCGAGCAGAAGCGAGCGCGCTTCGATGCTTTCTGGTGTCCGTAGTGAAGCACCAACTTGGGTTCACGTGTAGCTGGCGGCGTTTGGCGAAGCCGACGCCCGCTGGCGAGCTGACTGCGTCCAGCGGCTTGCACGAACTTGCCTGCCTACTGCAGCTGAGAACGGATGTCAGATCGTTCAGCTGCAAGCGATATTTAGAACGGCGTGCTGACGTTTGAGCAGCAGCAGCAGCATTACAAGTGTGAACACCGGCAGAAGCTTTAGCTCTGCAGGTCCTAGACTGTGGAGCTCGCTTCCACAATTCTTACGCAACGACATCTACTCTCCAACTGCCGACTATGGCACATCTTTTTCAGCGGTCCTGAACTGCTACTTCTATGCTACTCACTACCTCAACTGCTCTCCTAACTCTGCTATGCTTCCCACTTTCTCTTTGTTGCGTGAGACGAAGTCTGTTGGCTACCGAATGCGTACCGAAAGCCGCTTAGGCTGTGAGTGCGCTATACAAAACTCTCCTGCGTAACGCCCACATGGTCTTTATGACTTTGTGGAGTTACTGACGGAGATACATTACATTACATTACATTGCGAGCTGTCGTTTAGGGGAAGCAAATAAATCCGGGCAGCACATCAAACCCGGCCACTGCTAAGCCTCGTGGCTACTGGTGGCCGGCTCGGCGGCCACCTCAGACCGAAAGAGATGGGGGCTCATGCGGTGGATGACGCCGATCGACGCTGCAGAAGGCGAACCGGCGAGCGGCCGGAGCCGTAGCAGCCGCATCAGCCATCTGTGTCCTAGTGTCGCTCTCGCAGCAGCAGCGCGCCTGGTAGCTTGTTGCTGCTGCTTGTTGCTGCTGCTGCTCGTTGCTGCCTATTGCTGCTGCTCGTTGCTGTTGCTGCTGCTGCGCTCGCGATTCGACGAGCGGTCGAAGCGCAAGCGAGAACGAGCTGACGTCGAGGGCGCGCCGGGTGGCCCGGCGCGCCCTCGACGCAGGCCGCAGCGCCTCTGGCATGCCGAGCCTGACGCTTGGCAAAGCTTCGGCGGCTCGTCGGCAGAGCAGCCTCGTTATCGAGTCGGCGTCGTGTCGGAAGAATGATCGACCTCAGTGGCCTCAGGTTGAAGCAGCACATTGGCCAACTTGCCTTCGGACGAACCGCCAGTACCTACTGGCAATGTCACTTAGAACACTGGACGGAGAAAGGTTCTTCGTGGGCAGTATCGAATCGTGCTGGCACTGACAAAGTACCTTGTACGTATATTATTACACGTAGATCCACGCTCCAGATAGACTTAGTAGCCACTAAGAGGTTAGGTGAGGGGTCAACTAGGGCTATTCCGATACTATACCGTAGAGGATGTTCTAGGGAGGGGAGCTCTCGTCCGCAGACTGCAGCTCCACCCGGAAGGGAGGGGATCGTGGGTTCCCTACCCCTCTCAGTTCCGTAGATCTCTTCCTCTAGGCTTATAAAAGCTTAATCAAGAGTGGCTGATCTTTGGAGAGGTAGAGCTGGAACCTGTTGAGGCTATTCCTTAATAACCTTAGCTGACATACGCTAAGGGTATGTGTTCATTACGAGTTTTTACCCTTCTACCCACAGGGAGACGGCAGGGACTTTTAGCCCTCCCCTAGGAACTAAAGCACTCCCAAGGCTCATGTCTATTTCCATTTATCTGAATATACCTTTAATTAGCTTATAGAACTAAAGAGCAGCGATCAGGCACTGCCCGAGAGCCGTAGATGGCTGACCGATTCGCATTAGGTGGCTGATTTCCAGAAAAGGTAATGGTCGGCCATGTCTAAACATGCATGTCTCTGAGCTACCCTGACCAGTCACTTCGAACAAGTTCTTCACCGTCTGCAGTGAAGACCGTCCCCCTCAATGGTCGTGCATCAGTAGATGGTGCTAAACGGGTACCCATATTACTGGGAGTCACTATGTGCTGGTGCATAAATAGGTGGTCTTAATTGAGGAGTTGGCCTTTTATCCTCAGCCTCAGCCTTAGAAGCACTTCAGAAATTGAATGCCACAGCTCGGTATACCAAAAGGCCGCCTATTATTCTCGTCTCCAGATGAATGGTAGACGTATCATATAGTCTGTTGCACTTATGGATCTACTGACCAAACAAATCTACATTGTAGGCCTGAATCTGGCCGAGGGCCGAGAGCAGCGTGGCACGTAAAAAAGTAAAAAGGGCCCTGAATCTTAGTGTGGTGACACACTTAGCTAAAGTTCCGTATTAGCCGAAAGCAGAGCAACATAATGGATCAAATTAGTAATTATAATAAAAGTAATACATTTGTATATCAAGATAAGAGATCCTAATCTCTTTCTAGGCACTTTAGAAATGCTGTAAAAAAACACGATCAAATGATTATTAGTAGCATGCGAAATTTTAATAGGCATTACATGGTTAAAGAGACACGCTTTAGTCTAAGTATTACATATTAGCAGCCGGTTCAGTTATTTTTAGAAAGGTAGATATTAAGTAACTCAGTTAGAGGGTAGGAATCAATCACGTGCTAATTGCTCCAGTAGTGTCCATAATTATTCCAAGGCAGGCAAATATTAGCGTTCCACAGGTGATGTATGGAGATAAGTTGAAGGCGAACTACAAAAAGCAAGAGCTGTTACACTTACCTTCTTGTGGGCTCAAGTTGGCAAGGGTCCGGTGACCACCTTCCTTCTGATAACCTAAACTTATGCACAATCAAGATCATTAGCTAGAAGATCTGACCCATGTAGCACAGCATAGCAGATCTTTCAGCTGCTTTGAAAAATAATAATGAGTGTCTTCAACCTATAAACCAGCCTGTTAAGAATGTACAGTTGACAATAAAAATCGATACTGTTTGTTAAATGCCACTATGGCACTATGGCTATTCATATATAACTATAATATATATATATTAATATATATCTACTATATTAGCTGCGAATCAGCTAATGCAGCTTGTCAAAACTCTTGAAGCTGATGTAAAATGAGTTCAAAGCTGGTGGATTTACAGGCAGTCATTAACTGAATTTCTAATCGCATTTCTTTATGAAGGTCACCGCGCCAAAGCAAGGATTAGTTGCTGTTGTAGCAAAGAACGAAGATGCAGCACAAACTTCGACAGCAGACGAGAGATACACAACCAATCGCTAACGAAAATGCAACTCCCCACGTGCCCTTTATGGGGCGGGCGGTCAGCCAGTCTTAGTTTTGCGAATGCATGTAAACTGACCAAACAAGGCATAGTCGATCGATTGTATTTGCAGCCGGCACTAAAAATTCCCTCCTTCTAGCGGACGAGGTCTGTGCTGTGGTATTCACAAATCCATCGGAAGAGCGGAGCTCGAAAAAGTGGAAAAAGTGTCCCACAACTCGCGAATAATGGGTCGTACATTTGGTGTAAGACATGCATTTCTGCAGATACCTTCGGCGAAAGTCATGCACGGTGAGTGTCATACGTAAAGATGTGGCAGCGGCCTTCACGTGGCTGCAGGATAATGTGAAGGCAAGCGAGCTGCAGACCCTCCTCATGCACTCTGGGTCAGAAAGCACGGCATCAAGGTAGATGAAGCACACAATAGCCGTCGAGAATCAGCTGAGAGAAACAAATACTCATTTAGACTTAGGGATCCAAAATGACTTTGACTACATGAATTCTTAAAGCAGTGTATGCAAGTAGGTGGACGCAGGATCCGTCCGCCCTGTAAGGGAAGCCAACGCCTCGAATACCGAAAAGCGGATGATTATCTCTGCAAGGTCATTCGTAACGAATACTAAAATCACTTGGATATAGCTTTTCTAAGCTATCAAAAAATGGCGGCACTGCAATAAATAAGACGCCAGTGGATACAGACAATAATCAGGAATAAGAAAGCCCTTTCACCTTTTCAGAAGACTCAAATCCCATAGGCCTACGGACAGTGATGAAGCATAAATTTGAAACTCGGTTAACGGCCAGGATATACAATAAATCTCGCTAGGAAAATAAAGACAGACGATCTGCCGAAGTAGAAAATAAAGAGCATCTTCAAACCAATAAATAAACACATTCAATATCGGATGCGAAAATGTAAATGCAGTATGCCACCATACTCGCCTAACGGCAGAAACTCAAAACTATCTGAAGAAACTTTGTGGAAAGGTTAAATTGCTGAAATAAAATGAGATTGTGCTAATTCTGCAATCGAAATGCTAGGAGATCAGCACAACTCTACAGAATAGACGGAGCAATCAAAGCAATTGCAAAAATCCACATCGTAAAAGACAGGGCCTGCAGCGGGCAAAGTGACGGTGAGTTCTGACTCTGACTGGTCACTATCAGGGGGCATTTACCAGATCATTTGAGTTCTACCTGCCGTGCGAGGCAGTCAACTCCAGCAACAGCTGCTGGGAAAGGCTGTGAAGAATCGTTGCCCTATGACCCTTCTACTTGCCCATGGGTGGTTGCCACCTCCGACAAGAGCAAGATCCGGCCCCTCCTTGGCCCATCCTAGCTACGCGTATAGTCGTTTCATGTTCCAAAGAGTCTCGCCCCAAAATGGCGCCATTTGTGGCACTTCCAACTTAGTCGATCGCTTTACGTTGCACATTGCGCCCGATGCTCCAAGAGGGCGGCGAACAAGTGCAGTTTGCCCTCCGAGATTGGAACCGACGCGCCAGGCTTCTAGAAAGCCCTCATCTCAACGTTGCGGGAACCAGCGTAAACTAGACTGGGCGATTGGTGGCAGACCGCGCTGGCATCAGTCGACGAGCCAACGTCTGCCTCGGTGCTGCAGCGGGCATTCTGAAGGAGGCAGCAAGCCGCCGCGCCAGCTCGAGCCGCACCGCGCGCCCAGCGTGAGACAACCGCACCTGCACCTTCAGCTAGAGCGATAGGCTGTGTGCACCAAGCGTCATCGGTAAAGTTACTGAGCTTTCCAATCGGTCTACCGCACATGCATTTCGTGACTACAGATGATGGACGCACACTGCTTTGCAATCCACTACAGCGGCGTTCGCGTCGCTACTGCGCATGCATGAACTTCAAGCAGGCGAGCAGTTGCGGCCATAGCGATGGCTGAGCTTTAAGGGATGCGTGCTGCCGTTAACAGGGATCAGTCATTTGAAATTCTTTCACGGCAAGGCAAGCATTCTCTACAAGGTAAAAGTAGGCAAATGGTGCTGGAGTTCTTTCATCTAGAGTTTACATATGACAAAATACATCAGTGTTATCCACGCCTCCAACAAAGTGACTATTTCCCGGCTTCAACGCGTGCGTGCACGTGCACGGTAGCTGCATTATCACATGCATCTAACTTAGCCCCTAGAAATCCTAGTGCAAGACAGTACGACGCGTCGTAAGTCAGGTGCGTCGCTGCAGGGCTACCTCTGACCTCGGTACAAGAGAGGCTGGCCGCGAAGCGGTTAACTAGCGCGATGAGAAGACGTGTGACGGAGACGTGTGACGTGGCCGCTGACCGTGCGGCAGACTGTATGGACGATGCACACAAAGGCCTCAGCGGCGGCTACTGGCTGTTAATGAGTAACTCCGGCAGTAGCCGAGACTGCTGCAATCATTTGAAAAAAGTTTCGAGAGCCTCAAAAACGCAAACGCACATCGAACCAGACATTCTATCGAGAGGGCAGAAATGGCAGAGGGCGTCCGAGACGCCTTCGCGCCTCGCCGAGAGCTTTCCAGCTCTGGTTTTTGCCGCTTCTGGGGCCACGCGGAATTCTAGCCGCCGCTGCCGCTGCCGCCACGGCTGCTTGGGGGGGGGGAACGTGCTGCCGCATTGGACGTGGGGGCCGCGATCCAGCCTTCACCGCCAGGGTACCCTCTGCGGGCCGCTCGACTGGGTTAATTGGGTTTGCCGCCCGATTGGCAGAGTGAGGACGTGACGCCAAGCGGGTGCGAGCGGCGGCGGGAAAACGGGATTGTCGCCGAGCTGCAGATCACGGCCCGTACACGACGCCGCCCGACGCTTGGATAAATAAAATTTCCGAGGGTCGTAAATACAATTTCGAGCATTTCCGTAGCGTCTTAGCAATGGCAATATCTCACCTTGAGAGATTTTTGTTGCGGATCGAGCGCACAGAGCGACAGCGTCACGTCGGCGAGTGGAGCCGTGGCAGTCGTGAAGCCACGAGAAGCGGCCACTCGACAAGACCACGCCGGGAGGATTGCCAGAGCTGCGACGGTGCGCATGCGTCGCCGCATTTCCGGAATATGTCGGGCGAAAATTACTGTTCAACGATGCCGCCGCTCGCACGCGATGACGGGCCTAAATTTCTGAGCAAAAATGTCAGCAGCGTCTCCTGTGCTGCGGAAGTGACACTTTTCGGAGCCGTGACATTTTTCGGAGCCGCAGAGCATCGACGGAAGTGACGTCATTATATTACCCACCATTCAATTGCATTTCTCTTTGCAGCAAATGTATAGCGCCTAGAGAGAGATTGAGTTCTCTGAGGGCGCTTTATCAAGTGCATTATTAATAATATTATTATTATTATGACCCCACGCACTCAGCTCCCTCGTGCGAGCCGTGTCCTTATCTCCGGTCAAGAGGTCAAGCTGGGACGACGATGGCGCCTTTGACGACGAGGGAACGACAGCACGCCCAAGAGACTAGAAATGCGCCCCAGCAGGCCCGACTGGATCCGGCGGGCGCATTCCGCTCGCGCCTACTCCGGGGCTTCGCTGCGCCGCGGAAAAGCGTTGAATTCTGGGACCCGGCGAGTCGGTGCGTTCATCCGCCGCTCTCTCTCCCTCACTCTCTCTCTCTCTCTCTCTCTCTTCTCTCTCTCTCTCTCTTTGACTTTCAGCTCGCTCAAAAGCTAGAAAGAGCTTCGGAGCGGAGAGCGTGAGAAGACGCAGACAAAAGGTTCTGAAAAGTTTCGCCTCAGTCCCGAAAGCAAGCGGCTCGGCTCGCCCGAATTCATCGGCGGCATATGTCACGCGCGACAGCAGAGAACAGCGACCCACGTGATCCGGCAATTGCCCGCGGTCGACTAAGGCCACAGCACTGCGTCCAATCCCAACCGCCGCCGCCGCAAGCACCAGGCTAGCGGAGGCGCAGAGCAGTCCTCGTGGCCAGCCGCTGCGCTCCTAGGCCCGGCTCGGCGCCGCAGCCAAGACCCGGCGGTGGCGTTCCGGCGTGCGCGCGCTGCTCCGACCGAGAGCCACATGCCGAGGCAGAGTCGTTCGCCCGCGCTCGTCGCGAGCGGCCCGTGCGGCGGCAGACCCGGCTATAGCCGACGGCGCGCCTGCGGCCTCCATCCCGCTCGGCGCCCGGCGAGGCAGCGGTGGAAAGTAAGTAGTAGCAGTCGGCCGCGGGGCTCGTGTCTGCGTCAAAAGCTCAAGCAGTTACCGGTAGGTGGTAAACTAGGGCGAAAAGCAGCGATCTCTCGCCGGTCACTCGCTGGTCGTCATCCCGCCGCCGCACTTCTGCTTCGTGTTCACGGAAAAGCACGGCGTACGAACTGGTAAACGAGCAAACTGGGGCGACTCGCGTGACCTTGTGACAATATCTCCTGTTCAATTTTCGCGCAACGTGGCGTTATCTCGGTTGGCAAATCCGCGTAGCCACAACGACTAGATGGGCGTCGCGAATAAAATATTTGCGTCGCACAGTACCCTAGCGGTTTTCGGTCCGCATGCAGCAGTTGGAACATTTCATCTCACGCTGAAATTAGATTAGAAATAAAATAAAAAGAAGCCACAGTTAGAGCTGAGTCAGGAAGGCATTTTGGATGTGAGCAAAGTGGAAGCGGTAGAGTAATAAAGGCTAAAAGGGACATGCTGATGGCAGTAAAAGAATAGATGTCGCCGTGTAAAGATTGTAAAGTGAGTTCTGTAAATGTACTGGACATGCACTAAAAAGGCTTTCTTTCACCAACAACATTCAAATGAAGGAATTAAAGGGGAGATGTGTTTCCTGTAGAGGCCCCTAACGCAAGCAGAGAGTAAATCAGGTCCCGTTATTCCGCTAAGTAACATTTTGCAGGGTAAAGTTGGCACGCATTTAGCAACGATTTAGGCTTTAACTCACTTGTCAAACCGACCATTCTTTGCCGGGATTTAGGCATAACGTTCTCTGAGGCGTGTAAGGAATACTTGCTTGACGTTTTACTTGCTAATGGAGGTTGGATTTTTTCATCAATGGCTAAGCAAAATTGTGTGTGTACAACTATGCTTGGCATGCAATGCTAATAGGTTTTTATCAAATTTACGTGTTGTAAGTTGTTTTCCTTTATTGCTTGGTAGTTTCTGAGAACTTCGTTTACGGAGTCCGGCTACGAGTATAGCGTGACAGGACGCAGTTGCCCGGCAACCAAGCCCAAGTCAAGTCCTCGGGTCGCATGCTAGCGCCGGCCTGCACTCGTGGGTGTTCAGCTGCTCTCCGCCAAGAATTTTCCATCGTTTATCCTCAGCTTTTGAACTGGTCGCTGAACTATTTCTCTTATGACAATTTAATTCTGTAGATCGCCTCGATGTCGGCTTGAACAGAGCAAAGCAAAGTAGCAGCATGTTGGTGCTACCCTGCAGGACCCAGCTTTAAACCCGTGCTGTTCAGTGCAAAGATCAAAAGTCACAAACTATAAAGTCGTGCGTATACATACGAAGGAAATAGGATAAACAAGATGTTGATAGCTGCAGTTAAGAATAGGCTATTTGAAGCCGACAGTCACTTCAGGCCAACTGATTTGGTCCAGCGGTTAAGGTGCTCGCCCCGACCAAGGTTGAGGTCGTGGGTTCGAGCCCCGAGGCATACGTGAAGCGCCTGAATAGAGATTAAGTTCTCTTAGGGCGCCATACAAATGAATTGAATTTACAATTATATATAGCTGCAGGGCATCCGGCTGCAGCGTCCCCTGCCCACCAACCCTAACCAAAAAATACTGAACCGCTAAATATCTCTATCGCGATCGCACTAGAATCCTAAGCCAAAATCAGGCAGTAGTAGCAAGCCACGCATCGAAGATTGAACGATAACCCCGAAATTTCCTATCCTTGGAAGATATTTTCCTATTTTTTAAGTATATAGTGAAATACAGATCCGATTTAAAGACAACCGCTTACTGTTTCGTAACTCTGCGCAAAATTCGATGTTCAATTTTCGCTAGCAAGTGCAAAAATTAACTAGCGAATGCAACTAGACACATTATTGTCTCTAATGTTGTTGACATGAAACTCTTTATTGCTGCATCATCTGAATAATACCGTACAAAGCTCACAGGTCACAATATAAACGAATTGAAAGTGACGAGGGTACCAAATATCGGACCGACTCACTCTAGAAGCTACATTGGTTGATGAGTAGATACAATTTAGTTAGCCGCAAATTCACTTGCACCTAGCTGGATTGGCAAAGCGGTATAAGGGGCTCGCGCCTATGATTACCGAGCTCAATCGCTGCGGCGTGTTACAAGCGCCCGAGCAGTGAGTTGGCCATCTTAGAGCGCTGTACAAACAAATTATACACATATGATATACATAATAAAATGGTGCGGTTGAATTATTGATGCAATGTATTCAGCCGCAGAAGCCTTTGTTGGCCAGAGTAGAGGTCGCAGCGCTTGTCTTACTACAACGGACGCGAGACCACGCAACTTCAGCTCAGATGCTGGCGTCGGAGATTTAAGGCCACTGAAAAGCCGTGTTCAACCGCTCCGTCACTCCTGGTATCGACGACGACGTCCGCCGTAGCAACGTTAGTTGCCCGCTATACCACCAAGAAGAAACTCATCCTGTGTGATGCAGAATGATTTTGGGTGAAGAAACTCAAACTTGGATTTCACCGGCTCAAATTATTTCCAAGATCAGCCAACAGTAGCTGCTGATGAAGCAGAAAAAGTCTCCCGCTCAGAGGCAATACATACATCTTGCCTCCAGTTACTCTGGGGCGGAGAGGCCTCTCGTAGCAGGGACCGGAAGCACATTTAGGAGTGCTCCGTGGACACACCGATTGGCCCGGAATGACAAGCCTCAACACGGCACGATGTTGGCTCTAGCTGGCCCGCCAGTCGGTGGGCTCTCCCGCCAGTCTGTGGGCCAGCCTCGACTTCGGTCACCGGGCAGCGACACTGCACTACTACAAGCGGCACAGGATTGATCTGGGCCGGACCGGATCCGGGTTGCACCACTTTGACAGCGCCATCAAAAAGCCGCCGAAGCCAGGATGAGGTTCAACTGGTTCTTTCTGTGCTGGTGACCATGCTGATGACCACTGCGACTCTATTGCCAGTACGAGGCTAGCTCAAGGAGGGCGGCGGCGTGGCCCGTGCTTTTCGTCGCTGTCGCAGCGCTACGGAACTACGTTTGGCGCACATTTGGGCTCAGCGAGCACCGCACTCATGCAAGCCTGAACAGCTCGCTCGACATTTCTCCGATGGTCAGTTATCCCTCATTCGCTAGCTATCCCTCAGGCGCTTCGTCAATTGACGACGACGACGGCCGAGGATAAAGTGAGTGAGTGGGCTTAAGTTGAGCATGGTTCTGCCTGTCAGTCAAGCCTTCTGGGGATTCTGGGCAGCTCGGGCCCGGAGTCAACGTAGGCGCCCGTGCTCGCAGAAACCCCCGGGTCTTTGGATTGGTCGAAGGCTTCTAAAGGTTACAGATTCACCGATTTAACTTTAACCACCTTTGTCTAGCGGCTAGAGAGCCTCAATGGGTCAATCGTTACTCCTAGCAGTGGTTAAAGAAAAGATCACTCATCGCCGGACTCGAACCAATGACCTAGGCCGTAGAGAACGAGCACCTTAGCCCTAGGCTGAGATCTTACGCCTATACCAGCCGTTAACAGTCGCAGCCTCGTTTACCGGCGCATGCAGGAAAGTAGGTACCGAAGCGACGGAGCCATGTCAATTCCTGGTCGAGGCTCTGTGTTTGAGGTATCAGTGCCGGCGGCAAGCCAGGAGTGAGCCCCGCAAAATCCCGTTCAAGCACACAGGTGCAGCAATCGCATGAGCCAGTGTGGCCAGTCGCATTTTGGCAAGGAGTGAAAAGATTGGGCTCCTGACGATCGGGGGGGGGGTGCGTATGACAGATCGTATCTACGCTTGATTTTGAAGCAGCTAACTGAATAGTTCACCTCCGTGAGCCAATCCTGCAACAACGTCTTGCTCTGGCAACCACGTGGCTGGACTTCAGGCACCCTGCAGAATGGCGCCTGCTCAGAGTGGATGGCCGAGCAGGTAAAAATATCGACGGCCGTGGCCAACGGGAAGGGAATTGTTGATTGCAATTAGATTTTTATTCAATCTATGCGAATTCCTTCCTACTCTACTCTGTTAAATTGTTTCTCATTCAATGGTACCACTCCATACAAACGCGATCTGGTGAATAGGAGCATGCACCTGAAGCAGGGTGGCCTCTCGGACAGCCTAACAAACGGACAACAGCACAATTCAGTATGCGTACCGTGGCCATCGGCGGGCGTCGACTGTCCACGTACCCAGGTGCCCGAGCGGTCTACCTCTGCCACCACAAAGCCCTGGCCCAACCGCCTCGGAGGGAGTGTGCTTGCGAACTGGTCATCAGGAGCCGTCGGAGCCGAGTGATAATGGCTGGCTCGAAATTGAGCAGATCGAGCAATAACAATAATGATGCACTTGATACAAGCGCCCTCAGAGAACTCAGTCTCTCTCTTGGCGCTTTACATTTGCTGCAAAGGAAATGCAATTGAATGGTGAGTAATATAAGGCCTTGAGGATCCGTCGCCGGCAAAGGGGGCAGCGTGTGAGACACGGTGATCAGGTAAGAAGCCGCGCCGACTCATGGATGGATGGATGAGGGCCGGCAGGCTTTCTCGCCCGAGGTCGCCATTACTCGCCAACGGCACTTTCATAGGGCGGCCACGTTCTTCGGTGCCGCTCACGCCTTAAAACATCTGCCCTGGTGCGCCTTTAAAAAATCGGACAGCAACTCTCCGACTCTGACTTCTCCATAGCTAATTGATCCGTCTCCTTCTCCTTCTTCTAAGCGATTTGAACTGTGTTGGAAGCTGCTGCTACATATAGCCGCTCTTGTAGTCTGAATTATGGTCGCAAGCGGCACAGGACACCGGCCGACGAGCAACACCACCAGTTTATTCCATCTCCACACGTAGCAGGGCGAAGCACGACTCTCCTCGCCCGTCTCGCCCACCGGAGTCCCCCGACTCCCTTGTCAAAACAAACACTAATAGCACGTCCGGGCTGCTTACCACATCGAGTGTCACGGCCCACTCGTACAGCGATCAGGGGCAGTGTCATCAATTAAATAAAATCACTGCTCTATAACTATGAACTGAACATTTTTTATACGGATGGGGGCAATCGCTTGAAAGCCTCACCAGCTAAGCTGTGACCACCAAAATGTCGACTAAGGCCCCCTGAAATATATCGATTGGGAACGGGTTGTGCGATAATGTTTAATTTAACGTTATAAAAAGCACTACTCATTTAATAGTCAATTGCACGCTGGCATTCACACAACGGCACTGAATGCTGTAAGTTTGACAGCTGATTGCTGTCAAACAGACTGGTCTACACTAAGGGCACGGGCCTATTAGAATTGTAACCGAGCAGCGAGCTCGTGTCGTGCCCCGGCTCTCTGCAGCGCTGCACTGTGTAGTGCAGCGCTGCAGTGTGGTTAAAACACAAGCGGCCACAGCTGGGCGCCGAAAGCGACAGCTTATCGTGGGCTTGTTAGTAGTGGTTGCGCGCCGGCTCAAGCGCTTTACGCGGCGCGCACCGGACCGACGGAATTAACTGCGTGAGAACTCCCGAAGCCCGAGTATAATACACTAACCTGTGAGTTTACGCGGCGCGCACCGGACCGACGGAGTTAACTGCACGAACGCCCGAAGCCCGCGTGTAATAAACTATCCTACGCGCGCGTCGCTAGCGATTGTCCCAACCCCGAAGGCGGGCCGCTACAACATCCCAAGATACGAGCAGCTAACTGAGTAGCCGGCAGAACACAACTGAGCGGTGTAAGTTGCACTTAGCTGTTCGTCGCCGGAGGTTCGTCTCTCGTGCTCTCGCAGCGTAGTCTCGCATCGACTACCACGCTGCAGCTCTTAGCTCTGTCAGTCATCCCATCATTATATTCTCTCTCCTCTCAACTCCTGACCTCGCGTGTAGCTGCTATTTCTACTTCAGCCCATTAGTCGGTGCACATCCTGACCGCATCGTCTGCACCAGGCTTCATTCTGTACCCAGGCTGGGTTCGTTTGGCATCGGACGGCTATGGTGAGGGTTAGGGTCACCGGCTAGGCCGGGGTCGGACCCTATGGTATGGCCGGATGTATGCGGTGACGTGAGGTCGCCGGGGCTCTTGGGTACGGGAAGTTGGCCAAGTAAGTCGTGGTGTTGGAGGCTCCCGGTCTCGCCGAGTTATGCACCTGGATTCGTGCAGGCGTGCTCCGGCGATGCTGCCACGCACGCAAGGGAACTAGTACCCAAGGCCCGAGCGGAGCTGGATAGCTCGCTCGTTGTTGACTTGTTTTTATTCCGCTTTCCCCGCGTAGCATGTTCGTGACCCCCGTGTGTTGGCGTCTTTCGGTGGAAGTTTACGACTGTGGTAGTTGCCGACTCAGACTAGCCAGCAGTTACTCAGCCAGCCGGGTTTTGGACGGCGTACGCTCGTACTGCTGGATTCGGAGTCGGTACAACGACAGGACTGCAGAAGCCGACTGAGCCCAACTAACACGTTTGTTCGCGCTTGCTGCGTCGTCTTGCGCCCACGTAGTGTATTGTGTATAGGACCCTCCCTGTAGACTTGTTTAGTTCACCTGTTGTTGTTGGCGCCTGCGTTATAAAGATGTTAAACCTGACGGCCGCTCGTCTTACCCTAGCTCGGCGGCATGGCGAGCGGCAGCGTGGCCGGAGGATGGCGGGGTTTGGCGGGAATTAGCCTTTGACCGCTGGAACCCGGTTACAATTCTAACTTTAGCGGGTGGACCAGGTGCCGGACGTGTACTAGTTGTCCTAGTCGAACCCGCTAAGGCAAGCACATTAGTCCATCTCCTAACCGCATCGCCTGCATACAGCTCCATTCTAACCTGAGCTGAAGGTGGATCAGGAGCTGGGAGGTCTGTACTAGGCGCCCTAGTTGACCCCACTAAGGCAAGGGCTCCCATCGCGGCTAAGCCGAGAGCTGCCCCAGTGCAGCGATAAGGTACGGACCCCTTATTGCTTCAAGGCTTTGATGCCGTGTTCGACGACTTCTGCCGGCATCCCGTTGTCCGCCGCTGATCGCTATGCGGGTCTTCCGGCCGGCGGGCCGCCTGGCGAGTCTGTTCGTCAGCCGCGGATTTTCCCGCCACTATCCATCCGTACGCTGGCTTTTGCGCCGCTTGCCACCTGGTGGGTCTTCCCGACGCCGCTAGCGACGCGTGGCGGGTACGTTCCTTGTCAACCCGCTTGGCAAAAAATAGTTTTTTCCCAAGAGAATCGCAAGTGATTTGCATCTGACTCCAGTGAGGTTTCTTGCAGCGACGACGCCCCGCACTGGGAGCTTAGCGACGCGTTCTCGGGCGTAAGCAGATGGTGGTTTGCCGCATTGCGCCGTGGCATCTTCCGACTCAAGTATTTCCTGTGGCTTTTTGCATTAATCGCGGTACTCATGAGAGCTTTGTTGATAGGACGAGAAGCAGCTGGAGTATTGAAACGCCCAGTCATGAAAGCAACTATGCCACTGCGAATGGCTATGAATATGGCTGCAAGGCTGGTTTGCAAAAGTTCTTACAGTGACCCGCAAGGCACGCAAAGGCTTGGCTCCTCCATACCTAGCAGAACTGTTCCCCCAGTTTTAGCCTCCCGGGCCCTCATGTACTATATGAACAATAAATTAGCTGTTCATTCCCGGCTTAAAGATCTTTGGTGACAGAAGCTTTAGCTCTACAGGTAGACTGTGGAACTCGCTTCCATGATTCTTACACAAAGACAGCTACTCTCCTGCTGCCGACTATGGCACATCCTTTTCAGTGGTCTTGAGCTGCTACTGCCATGCCACTCAATACCTCAACTATTCTCCTGACTCTGCTATGCTTCCCACTTTCTCTTTGTTGCGTGAGATTAACTCTGTTGGCTACAGAACTCCCGAAGTAACATCCACTTAGTATTTGTGAAGTTACTGACGGAGATTCATTACATTACATGAAGGTAGCTACGTCAGTTGTGTGGACTAAAGCTCTACAGCGAGTGAGATGAGGACTAGATATTGTAAAAAAGCTCGAATCTTTCTTGAGTGAAACAGCAGTGTGCAGCCGTGCTCGCATTTCCACTGCACTTATCTGATTTCGTTAGATTTTTGTTTTGCTTTTAATCCAGTAGGTGCTAGTTGTAATCACCATTGTTGCCACAACGAAGCTGCTACGACAGGAGGGTAAATTTCTAGATTTCGTGCATGGGTCACAACGAAACACGAAGCAATTCGTGGGCTTAAGGCAATCGATTGTTAACTAAAGCCTTTCACCCCCACCAAGACGACATGGATCGATGCTGATAAAATGAACTTGCACTATAGTTTATTTGGTGTGCCTGCCAATGGTTTGATCAAATTCGGTAGCTGCTGACAAAAGGAGAAGCACAGTATAATCATTACAACCTGCAGACTGCTAGCTGCTGTAGTAATCACTGTCAACAGATAGCTGGTGATAGTGGAAAGTCATTCAGTGGCTGATTTATTGCTATGCTATGGTAAAAAAGTCGTGTCAGACATCAGTCGTGCTTCCACTAAGCAAAAGGGGGTCTACTAAAAGACTAAACCGTATATAGTAGGTCGTGATGAAGTGACAGTACCTTGTCTTCAAGGTTAAGCCAAACGTGGATAGGGAACAAATGTTTGTTGCGTGCACGTCTTCCTGCAAGGGCGTGCACACTTGCAGAGTCACAGCCTCACACACCACACACAAACATACATACACACACACACATTAAGAACACATACGCATACACACTCGTGGATACACTTGCACATGCACGCACACACATGCATACACACACAGACACTCGCAAACAAACACACACATACACTGACATGTTTACATGTAGTCACACATACCGGCACACACTTGCAAACACACATACACACACGTACAAAAGTACATACACATAGACAAACACACATGTACACCCACAAACAGATACACACACACTTGCACAGGCATGCACACACACTTGCACACAGACATATACACACACACACACACACACACACTTGCACACAAACACGCACATACACGCATACGGACGTCTGGACCACACACACACACACACGTACGCACGCATACACACACACACACATACACATACCACACACATACCACACGCGTACATATGCACACTCACACACACGTGCACACACACACACACGGGTATTTAAGCACGCAAACACACACAACACATGCACAAGCACAAACTCACACACTCGGATGCATGCTTGCATGCACACACAGACTAACACACCGAAACACACATACAAGCACGGACGTCTGAACCACACATACACATCCCACACGTGCACACTGACACACACACACACATATACACATTCACACATGGACCACACACACACCACACACGTGCTCATACACAAACACGTATGCACATATATGCATACACACACATTTGCACACATACGTGCGCATGTAAGCAGACACACACACATATACACACAGACACACACTTGCAACACACTCAGAGACACACACACACACACACTCTTGCACACACACACATCACGCACACACAGATACAAACACATGCACACACAAGTTGCAGTCGTCTTTGAGAATTTTTCCACTGAAAATTGCTCGAAATCCTTGTCGAAAGGCAGCGTATTTCAGGAAACGCGTCCTGGGATTGAGCTCTGCAGCAGGAGTTTGTTTATTCTTAGCGTCAAGGTGGACTGATGGCTGCAGCAGTCCTGCCAACTATATGAATGAGGCTGTGGCATCAGCTAGTGGAGACTTTACGAATCTGCTTCGCAGCCAATATATTACTATATTAATAGTATAATTAATAATATATTTAATATATTACAATATATATTTATATTACTGTCTCAACCTAAGAGCCAGCACAGCTAGCTCTGTCACTAGTGCTAAGCACTCACTGAGCTCGATACTTTCACATCCTGATGCAGTAGTTTTGTCAAGAGAATCCGGGACGAAATCCGTTACATGAACATTGTCGCGATGATTCGAGCAGCAACTGACAACCCAGCTATGGCCATAGGCGGTATGTGTGAGCATCTGGTCAAGCTATGCGGCTGGACTCGTGTCAGTCACCCTTTACACTTTGGGTGGCCTATCGCTCTCCTACGTGAGCGCCAACTTAAAGGAAGGTCGAGGCTCTAATTCGGCAGCTATGGACGCAAGCGAAGGCAATGACTCGTCTGTGAGTCAGACGAGGCACACTGCCGAAGGCTTGACTGGCAGTCAAGCTATGGGCAATGATTATGTCAAGCAACGATCTTAACTGAGCTGCAGGGTCAAGAGAGCGTTGACTAGTACACGTGCTCTCACCAAAGGCTACAACTTGCCTTGTTCTTCAATGCATTAGCATTAAGAAAGACAAGAAAAGCAACAATACGACTGATCTCAGCGTCCACATACCAAAAGCAGCTGAGCTCAGTTGGAACCGAACGCATGTATCGGTAAGTCACAGAGGGGGGGTCAGCCAAAACCAACCTGCGGTATATATCTTTCAAGAGCCTTGAAACACCTTGACAGTGGAGAAAATTGATAATAAGGTTTTAAAAAAGATCGGAATAGCAGGAGACTGGTAATGTCATTCTTGCAAAGTATAAAAATGAAAAAAAGATCAGCTCTCATAGACTTTCCTAGCCTAACTGCTTTTTTACCACTAATCATTTGATTGTATTTCCTTCGCAGCCATTGTAAAGTGCCTTGAAAGAGACTGCGTTCTCTTTGGGCGATATAGCGAGTGCATTATTTTTTAGCGATGTCAAACGCATATCCTCTCTGCCAACTCCTCCGCCCACACCGTCCGTCCAAAACCTCGCACTGCTTGGGTAAACTCGTTATGACGATGCGATAACCAATTTACAAGGACCGTGCTATTCTGATCGGTTTTTAAAACCTACAGCCACAAGGCATATCAATTTAGTCACGCCTATGAGAACCTGGATGTCATAGTACTGCTGCGTATTGCAGGTTGCCTTCATCAGCACTACTACATATTACAGGTTTCCTTTTCTCACAACTCTGTTTTCAAGTATTGACGAACTACGTATAAGGTCGGGAGCAAATTCAAATTTATTTGTTTTCATTATCTCCACAGTTCGCTACCCTCCGTCGTTGTCTGCCGTCAAAGCAATGGTAGCTAGGTTCGCCTGCAAAGCATGCTCAGGGCATAGCAATGATGGCGAAAAAATAGAGTTAACTTATGACTGGCTGCTATAGCGGACGAGCCCGCCTCATTTAGGGAGCAGTTTGTCAACCGTACGCAATTGCTTCCGCTGATATCGTCGGTGTCTCCATTTACAGCGAGCGAGCCTTAAACGAGTGGCTTGAACGGAGGCGCTCGCTAACTCAAGTTGCAAGTCATCACAACGTCGATGCGCAATCAGTCGAGGAAAATTCGTTGGTGGCTATGACGGCATAGCTTTTTTCAGCTGCTATTTCTTGAAACTTTCCGGATGCCGAAATGAAGAAACGACTAGGTCCTTCCGACTCATACACCTCAGCGGCTCTCGGCGAGATTGAGGGTTTTGTATCCGCTCCATTATCCTGCAAATACAATATCTTCATTCAAAATTTAAAAAAGTTGCTTGTTCAGTGCCTAGGGGGAAAGTAATCTCCACCCAGTCGCCTCAAGCATTCCGCGGGGCTCGAGCGCCCGTCTTCTGGTCGTGGAAGCACGCAGCTTACACACACCCCTCCCGGAGGCCAAATAGGACACGTGTATCTAATAGTAGAAGGCAACAAAGGGTACCCACCGACGGTATGAATAGCTAATCACACAGCTTTTCCTAGCCAACCAAAGCGATACCAAAACCAAAGCAGAGCAGCGTCCGAATAGTTCGGAAAAGTATATGCACGGCTAGCGCCGCTGAGCGCCCCGGCGGTCCGCTAGCCGCTTTGGGCAGAGCCTGCCAGTGGCTAGCTGCCAAGAAGGTCGTGGTGCAGCAGGCCTCCCACGGGTCACTCTTCCGGGCGCGGGTGCGCCTGGGTGGGTGGTCTTCCGGGTCGGGCACACCTAGCTGGTAGGCTTCCGGCCGGCAGCACCTGGATGGGTGGTCTTCCGGCCGGATGTGCCTAGGTGGCAGGTCTTCCGGCCGGGAGCGCCTGGTTAGGCTGTCTTCCGGCCACGTGCGCCTGGTCTTCCCGCCTCAAGCAGCCCGGCGAGTTTTGCTGCTGATGGGTGCCGTGTGGATTAATCCACCGCTAGCCACCGGGTAGCTCAGAATTTCAGTGAAAAGTTTTCTTACAATTATTCTAGCGGATCTCCTGTAGCCCATCCCAACGAAGTAGGGAAAGCCCACACGGTGCGACAAAGTGGCATCAAACCATAAAACGTCTGCGGGCACTGACTGGAAGGGTCAATATGAAGGTACACTCTCAGTCTTGTTTGTAGGTCGTGCTAGAAATGGCAGCGTCAAGCGATGTCCTTGGGAAGAGCCGGCGATCGGGTGCAGGCGAACCGGAAGCTTTTGGAGTGAGCTGACCGCAGCGGCGCACCTGGGGAGTACCGCGGTGGCGAATCGCCAACCGCCCGGTACAGATATAAAAGCTGAGTAAGAGGCTTAGCCGAATAGATATACGTTCGCGGAACGTCAAGCAGCCAGGGCCGGGGAGGATGCAGGAAGGAAGGGGCTCGGAGCGACGTCCGGGCGGCTTGAGCGCTAACACCGGTACGCGCCGCCGTCCATTACGGTGGAAGCGGCTCTGGGGAGTCGGAAAACTGGCTCGCTAGGTGCGGTGATGCATAGGCTACTCATATTGCAGATTTAAAGTAACTCAGCATAAATAGTAATCTCACTAAATGCCTATACCGTTAACAACAGTTAGCAGTACCTCTTACCTGGAGTAGTTAGACAAAATGGTGGCTTGGATTGTAGAAAGTCTTATTATAGCAGTTTAGGATCCGATTATACGTGACGCTAGAAACCGTTTGTGGCAAAATTATAGCTGTCAGGCCATTTGGCAAAACCGCAGTGGGGTCACGTGATGACGGCGCGTTTTTTAAGTAAAAAGACTGATCGTAAGCAGGAGGCTGTGAATTGGAGTAGTTCGTAACCAGTAGCGAGCTGTATATATGTAACGCCGAAGGCTCGGCGGAGTAGGCTTGACCTACCGCTTACCAAGCGGCGTAACCTACCGCCTAATGCCGTTCGGTGCGCGCATACGCATACGCCCAATAAGTTGGTAGTCACGAAACAAGCGTTTCTGGCGCCGTCCTACTTACTGTTACAAAAGGGGGTCGTGAGTCCGCGGCGTGAATTGGAAAGCGAGACACAAACATTGGGGATTTAACTGAGCTTTATTCGCAAGCGCGAAAAGTCGCTGCGCATCGAGCCCAGTTTTATTTCCACACTCCTCGCACGCTTTGGACGCCGCAAGCGCTCTTGCGGAGGAAACACGTCACCAAACTTAGGCTACTTACGTCTATAGTGGGGAACGAACCAAATAGACGAGCCCGAACCGGAGCCTAAACCCTGACCGGAGAACTAGGACTCCGCTTCCACCTTGCGGCAGGAATACTCCACACACGCAAACTCAAGCATTCGTGAGGAGGAAACACGTCGCCGCACTTAGACGCCCCTGCGTCTCTAGGCGGAACGGCTCAAATATACGTAGGAGTCCGAACCAACGGAATATCCCACACCATACCAACTACGTTTAGCTCGCACCGTCAAATCTATATGTCATGACCACGTGCGAGCGCGCACACACACAAGAAACACAAAATGCTCGGGTGCGATACGACCGTAGTTGGTGGAGTCCACCGAATCCTCCTAGGGCTGTCTCGCCCTGTCCCATAAATCGCCGGCGAACAGCCCACCCTCCTCCCTCGCTTTCAGAGAAACGAGTCCGACGGCGTCGAAGCGAAGCCGAAGAGCAGGAGCCGAACGAAAGATCAAGAGCGAGCGTCGCTCGATTCTCAAATACCTAGCTGAGACAACGGGGCAAGAGCTTGGTGGTATTGGGCCCAAAACCGTGGCCCATTGCGGTATGGAATTGATACACTTACTAGGCTACTGGAAGGGCACCTCTGTCCAGTTTGAATGCCGAATGGGTTCCAGGCGATTTTCTCTTGAATGAGTGATGGCGGAGGTTGACAGGCCAGCCAATATCAATCAGCAGCTCCCGCTGGTATCAGACCAATTCTAAAGGCCAAATCGCCACCGCTGGTCTCAGAGCTTCCTTGCTTGCACTTAAGCTCTTGCTCTCTAACCGCACTGGTGCTCCTCTCTGGCTCACTGCACCAGGACACAGGAGTTCTTGCCCGCCGCCGAACAGCTCTCTTTCGCGCTTACATTAGGCCAAGGCCAGCAAGGCGCTACATATAGAAGTGTAATGCCTAAGGCTCGGCGGAGTAGGCGTAACCGGCCGCTTACCGAGCGGCGTAACCTACTACCAAATGCGGTCCGGTGCGCGCCTACGCGCAATAAGCAGGCTGCCATGAAATGAGTGTTTCGGGCGCTGACCTTCTTATTTGCTGGTTTGGTCCAGCGGTGAAGGTGCTCTCGCCCCGACCAAGGTCTGACTGAGGTCGTGGGCTCGAGCCCCGAGGCATATGTGAAGCGCCTGATTAGAGATTAAGTTCTCTTTGAGCGTTATATAAATGAATTATATATATATATATATATATATATATATATATATATATATATGTGTGTATATATAAGCAGGCCGCCATGAAATGCGTGTTTCGGGCGCTGACCTACTTACCGTTACCTAAGGGAGTCATCAGTCCGTGACGTGAATAAGAAAGAGATACACACAAGAGTAGGGGATTTTACTGAGATTTGATCGCAAGAGCACAATGTAGCTGCGCGTCTAGCTCAGATATATCTCCACACTCCTCGCAGCCTCTCAACAGTACATGCACTCTTGCGGGTAAATACGTCCCCACACTTAGGCTACTTACGCCTATTGTGGAGAGCGACCCAAATTAACGGAGGAGCCCGAAGAACCGGAATCTATTTCCCTGACTGTAGAGCTAGGGCTTCGCTTCCGCCGTAAAGGTAGGAATATCTCACACACTACACTGAACTACTTCTAGATCCCATCGACAAATCCCTATGCCGGAACCCTTTGAGCAGGCACACGCACAAATCAGAAAATAGAAACACAAAATGCGAGCTCGGGCGCTGAACGATCGTATTCGATGGCGTCAACCGAATAGTCTAGGCATTGTCTCGTCCTGTTCCGTCAGTCGCCGGCCAACAGCCCACACTCAGTCCGGCCGCAATTGGCGACGGGGTTGAAAGGAAGCCAAAGAACGAGCAGGCGCCCAAAGCGAGCGTCGCTCCACTCTTAAATACCTAGCCGATGCGATGGGGCAAGAGTTTAGTGGTATTGGGCCCAGCACCGTGAGCCACTGCGGCAAGGAATTCATACCGTCGCTCGACCTCTGGAGGAGCAACCCAGTCCAGCTTGTACGCCGAAAAGGTTCCAGATGATTCTTTTGGGACAGAGTAACGGCCGAGGTTGACAAGCCAGCCAACATCAATCAGCCACTCCTGCGAAGAGCAGACCGATTATAAAGGCCGAATAATTACAGCTGGTCCCAGAGCTTCCTGGCTCGCTCTTAAGCTCTTGTTCTGCAACCACTCTGGTTCTCCTGTCTGGCTCACTGCTTCTGGACAAAGGAGTTTATCCCCGCCAAGCAGTTCGTGGCAAGGCTAGCGCTGTGCTGCAGAATGAAACGGTACCGAGATATTTAAGCTCATGTGTCGAGCTCACAAAATAAGTGTGTTAACGCAGATTCTGGTTGAAGTGATGGCATGTTTGCCTGGTTTGTTCCAGCATGTTGTGCCTACATCAATGTAACTGCTATCAGAATTTGTGAATGTGTGTGTGAGCACGTGTGCTCATCTGCTCTGCTTGTGTGTTTTGCGTGTTTCTTTGATTGATTTAGCTCACATTATCCAGAAAGTAGGTCGGCCTGTAGGCAGTTGCATGTTTGTGCAAGTGTTCAATGCGTTGTGAAGGTACTTGACATTCATGTATTTGTAGTTCCTGCAGTATATGCCGACTCTTCTTTAAGCATGTGTGCATTTGAGATCGTTTGTGTTCAAATTTGTCTTAAAAAGCGCTCGCAGATGCCCTGTTTCTATCTGCAGGTTAGCAAAAGGCTCTATCGCATTAGCTCCAGTAGTCGCTGGTTTGGTTGCTTATGTGCAAAATCGAATGCGTATGACCTTCATTTCCGGATACGTTTGAATCTTCTGATGAAGCATCTTTTTGAGATTGTTCTAGAGCAGTGACGGTTGGTGTTAAGTGGCTGTAACTGAACAGATCACCAGTGAGCACACGTCGAAAAACCAAACTCTTAGCACTTGGACAGAGCTTCTCCAGCTGCCGTGCATGTGCTGCCGAGCAAACACAGACATCAGACATTCCAGGACAGACCACCGCAAATACCCTGCTGCAAGGGCGTACATAACATAGGCTGGATTGAGTCCGTATTTATTTCCGTGCCTCTTTTGTTGTGTGGGCGGCTTTTGCAACGTTTAATCCATATATGGTGGTCCAGCACTGTTTAGCGCACGAATAGCTAGAAGGTCGTACAACATTGGTTATGGAGGTGGTGGGCGGATCCGATTCCAGCCACAAGTGCAAGAACCGGAAACTTAGGAAGTCGAAGGTCGGTTGACTTGGGGAAACCGGAAGTTCGTCAGTAACAGCGCTACCAAAAAGTGAGATGAGGTCGAATAGATAATCTGCGAATTCAGATAAAAATATACCAAGAAACGAAAAGAAAATGTAATCTACCCGCTCACCTCACTAAGAGAACGGAATCTATGCGGGTGCTTCTCATATGCCACACGGCTCGAGCCCACATCCTCGACCGTATAGATGCGCACCTGGACCTCGAGCGTTGAAAGCGATCGCTTTAACCCCTAGGCCAAACCGAGACTTTACAACTTGAAGTACTCGTTGCCAGAAATAACAGCTTCGGAATGCGTCCCTACTCGGAGCAAAATTTGGCTCGATTTAAATGTTCGGCCGTGGATATATCACACCCACGATGGTAAGTTCAAGACGCGACGTACTAGCATTATCGTATGCAAATCCGCTGGTGCATCCACAAATGCACGTGCACGCCAAGGTAAAATTGACTGATACGCATGTGGAAGGAAGGCTAAATTGTTAAGCTGTACGCTTCTGCATTCCTAGGCAGTTTGTGCTCACACTCCCTCGGTCAGGAATAAAGAAACTCTGTACTATGAGATTGGGATGATGTCGACAATATTTTGCCAGATATAGCCTTGAGCCTACTAAGGAGTCTGGGACGAGTTGCCACAGAAAAACAATTAAAATTACGCCGATTACTATGGTCCTAGACTGAGGAACTCGTTTCCGCGATCCTTACACAATGACCAATACTCTCCTGCTGCCGACTAGGGCGTATTCTTTCCAGAGTTGGAACGTCTGCGCTGATCCTTCCACGCTTCTCTCTACCTCAACTGCCCTGCTGACTCAGCTATACTACCTCTTCTATTGCGTGACATTGTGTTTTCTATTGCGTACCCATTGCGTACCGAAAGCCGATTCGGCTATCAGTGAGCTATGCAAACTTACCTGCGTAACACCCCACATAGTTGTTGTTGCGTTGTAGAGTTACAGACGGAGATTAATTTTTGAGTTCGGCTTCTTGCTATCTTAATTGTCGTGCACATAACATGGCTGACCAAGTTTACTTAAATACTGACCGTTCTAAAAAGAAAATCTACAGAGCAGAAGCAAGTGACTTTATACCAATCCTGTCTTCGTATTTGGGCTTATTGGACCATGATTGCATGGAAGGTAAATTTCTCGCTCCTCACGACTGAGGTCGTGGGCTCAAATCTTGCCGTGGACAATCCTTTGTTTCCAAATTCAAGTGATGTTGATAGCCTTAGTTAAGGCTCCTCTGCCGCCACACGATTGAGGCTTCTAAATCTGCTAATAAATATTTATTTTTGTTCGGCAGGCTCTGATCTACGGTCTTACCAGAAATTCCCACGTAGTACTAGGTCAGCTGGCCTGCTCTTTAGCTCAATTGACTCGTAGCGCGGGCACGGGCATTTTTAGCAGACTGCTGTATACTTGTGACCTGCTGACCTACATTCACCTCACATTTGCTGTAACTACTGGGATAGGGTCCGCAGGAAGATTCAATCCCTGGATGCGTCCCTGGTTTGATCCATGGGTTCAGGTGCTCGCGCTCAACGACCAAGGTGAAGGTGCTCACCTTGACGACCTTTGCGAAGGGCTCAATTCCAAAGGCATATGTAAAGCCCGTTGATAGAGATTCAGTATTTTAGGGCACTATTTTAATGAATTATATTTTTTCTAGCCATGGGGGTGACTATTCCGATTTTTGACCTAAGCAACCAAACTAGAGATTGTTCGGAAGCATTGCAGTAGAGTCAGTGCTTAGCTACAGCTCTAAACAGCATGTAGCGAGCTCCTGCTTGCACTGATAAATGGACAACGTAAAGCACTCAAACCGCTACAAGTGCACGCATGCATAAAGCATGGTCGACGTTAACCGTGTGCACAAATGTCAAGTACTTTCATATTTAATTGCACACTTGCACTTAAATGCAAGAAAGTTCAAACGAGCTAAATCAAAGAATATGAACACTGAGACACACAATTGTGAGCTCACACGCACTGGCACACAAACGCAGATACAACAATGTATGCACAAACATACATGCAAAAAAATTGGCATCAAGATCTATGAGCCGGGGAAACCTAGTTGCAACTTCTGGTCGGGGATAGTCTATGCTGCCCGTAATTATTCTTGAAACATCCTTCTCTGCCGTGAGACCAGAGTCTTGAGAGAGCTCTCCAGGCACGTGTGTCCTTCGATGGATTCTTCGTTCAACCGCAATTCTTCCCGACCACTCACTCTTCTTTTGGTATGTAGTAATGATTCCTGGCGCACAGGTCTTCTGTATGTCTTGAAAAATCAATCTCGAAAGTGTGTAGGTCGCAAGAGGCGTCTTTGAAGTTCATCTTTGGATCTCTAAATCGAGATTGTGATTTTTTCACGCGAAAAAGTTAAAAAAAAAATGCACAATCCATTATGCTTTTGGCGCCACCTTGGCCTGGGCAGCTCGGCGACACGTGTCCCCGAGCTGCCCCTTGCTGCACCTCTGTTCGCTGTCTGTCGTGTCTCGCTCGGAGCGCTCACTCTCTTCCCGTAAGGGAAGTAGCTCTGTCAGTGGAACTATTCGGACAGGTGATGAGCTCCTTGGACTCGTAAAAAGAAATCGTCGGCCAGCGGTGGCGGTAAGAGGAATTATCAGGCAACGGACTAGGAGATGCTCGGCTTCGGCGCTACCAGTCGACCACGTCACGGCAGAGAATCCGAGCGTCCGCCGTCAGTCGCTCCTGCGACAGCCCAGCCGTCCGACTTCGGAGCCGGTGGCGGTCGCGAGGTCCGGCGCTCTCTCGACGGCGGCCGCTAAAACGGCAGACGTCTGTAGCCGCGCCAGCTGGCGCTGTTGGCGCTAAGGCAACTTCTGGCTTCCGGCCGGACTAACGGCTTCAAAGGACATACTATTATACTTTATTATTTATTGTTATATATTTAGTTTAATTGTTATTACTATATTATAATATACCCATATATTAGTTTTGATTAATCGTTCATTATTATATTGAATGCCGCGCCTGCCGCGCTGGTGGTGCAAAAGCATCTTCGGGTTCCGGCAAATCGGCCGAACAGAGGGCTTCGCAGACAGCAGCTCACCTGTCGTCGGCTGCACTAGATAAGGTGGTTGCTTTTCACGACCTAGGCCCCGAGGTCGCAGGTTCGAATCCTGTGGTGGGCGATCCTTTATCGTCACTGCAAGCGGAGGGGATAGCCGTAAAGGCTCTTCTGTCGCTATACAAAAAGAGGCCGTTAAATCAGTTTGTATTTATTTATTTATTATTCGCCGGCACCGGCGAACCATCGACATTCCTCTTCCGCGACGATGGCAGGCAGAGAGGTAACGTGGGGACTTGAGGTGGCGCACCGGGGCGCGACGGCCTGCGTTGATCGCTGGACAGCGGCTAATGCTAGCCTCGTTGCCGCTGACGCGTCAAGTACAGCGATCGCGACGGGTTGAGTGCTCGTACGCCGGCTGGCTTTGCTTCGGGATATTCGGCAAAGTCCCGGGCACTTCCATCGCATTTACGCCTGCCGCTGCCGCCGCCGCCACTCTAATTCGTG
Organism: Cristatella mucedo; assembly: GCA_009760855.2. Taxonomy (NCBI): domain Eukaryota; kingdom Metazoa; phylum Bryozoa; class Phylactolaemata; family Cristatellidae; genus Cristatella; species Cristatella mucedo. Next base: position 2,341,958 of record WPIO01000001.1, on the reverse strand, counting down.
CAGCGTCCGGCCACTAATGTATGCCACACCTGCGGCCGGTGGTTGGGCAGTTAACTCGGCGCCGCGTATGGCCTTTGATGTAGAGGATGGCGCACGCAGCAGCTGCATTATCGCCCCACTGCGGTGATTCAGCGATCTCTAATATGCGTTTGCGTGAGAGCTATAAGCGGAGAGTCGCTTCTGACCGCTCGCGTCCGCCCCTGTGCCTCCGTGAGACCTGCCAAATTCGGCCGCAGATGGAGCCACAGTAAAACAAACTTTCGTAAACAGGTGCCCTCTCGGCTTGCCCCTGAACCTGCCACCTGATCGCGTGATGCGCTCACTGGGGGTAGCACCGTAGACGAGGCCGGAAAAAGTGTGAGCTCCTGGTATACACTGTATTCGCGTACCTGCGGAAATTATTCCGCAGCGCCATACTCCACGTAGCATATTTTCGAGTGCCGCGACACACCCGGCGCTGACGATGCGTTATGTGGGCACATTGAGCGCCTCTACTGCTGAGCTCTGACCTCGAAACGCATGCGTGCCGAGACGGCGGCGGTGCCCTTCAGAAGGCAGCTAGCGTCTGACTTGAAGCCTCCGTCGTCCATCGTCTCCCATCTAAAAGCGGCGCCCATCAACCCGCGAGTAGCCGGCTCTCGGTAGGCCAGCTACGTCGTGCTTGACGTCAACCTTCATTCCCTCTGCACTGTGTGGGCGACGACTTTGCCGTTGTCTTGGGCATAGAGGACACGAGGGCGTACACGCTCCCATGTCACTGACCAGTCTTGACGCTCGCAGGATTGACATTCAGTTCTGGCCTGCGTAGTGAATCGAAGATTCCAGACCCGCCGCTGAGTGAGTCCTTGGCCCTGACCCGCACCCCCTCCCAGGAGTCCCTATAGCCTTGACCTGGTGCAGGCCAAGACACAGCAGTCTTTCACTTTCACAGGGAGGGACACAGGGCTGCCGAGACTCTATGTCTCTATCTTACGCCTTGCAGCGTTCTTTCCACCACCTGATCGATTTCCACATCTTGAAATTGGATGCTGCAGACAAGGCCTCGAGCAAATTTCACCGCCGGACCACTTTGAGCCCTATTTCACACGCACGTGTGCCTCCCCTCTAGCACAGGCATATTTAGGCAGGCTTTCTGAGACTGCACCAATCCTGAGGCCCAATACATCCTGTAACGCGTTATGCTCGCCCGGCTCCTGCATAGTAATAATGATAAAAAATCTTGTACAGATTGTCGAAATAGAACGCAATTAAAGTACTTTTACGACTCGCTGCTAGTGAACCAATAACCGACAGATAGGCAAGGAATTCGCTGAATAGCATGAAAAAAATATAACTATCGGGCTAAGACGAGCGTGCAAAACCATGCAAAGTACCCACCAATAATTCTTAGTTTAACTCTGGTTAGTAGCACTTAATCAGGCAAAGGTAAGAAAAGCTCGCAAAAAATATGACAGCTGTACTGAAGCACCATTCAAAAGCAGGTTGTAGCTACCCGTAGTCAGGACTTGCAAAGTTTCATAATGCCTGACCTCTAAAGACGACCATTTACGCAGACTATACTACGCAATTTCTAACGAACAATTTATGGTTACAGCTCCTTTTTGAATGTAAACAACATAGTCTATAGCGAGTTCAATCTTTGGGAGCAAAAAATTAAATGCTTGGCATTGTTGCCGATATTTTTGCATTATTTTTTTTGCATAAAATTTTTGCATTAATGCTCATTTTTGCACGGCATAGCTTCGAACGTGCCGTTTCCTGAGCAGCAGCGAAGTGGCTTTCTAGCAAGAGTATTTTGCAAGCGATTCCGTGCTCACTCTGAGTCGCTGAGCTGAGCTAGCACCTTTGCGATCGCAGGCATCCGCGTGCGAGCACATCCTTCGCCTCTGCCCTCTGCCTCTACTTTCGTACCTGCCCCGTAGCCATGAAGGCACATAGGTAAGGCGGTTGCTTTTCACGACCTGGGTTCCGAGGTCGTGGGTTCGAATCTTGCAGTGGGTGACCCTTTCTCGCCGCGGCCAGGGGCGGCGATAGCCGTAAGGGCTTTTCTGTCGCTATTTGAAGAGATGCTGTTAAATTAGCAAGTATAATTTTTATCCCGCCTCTGCCTCCGCTTGTGTACCTGCCCCGTATTCTACCTCTGCCTTTACCAATGGTATCTAAGTATCTAGGCAATGGTACTTAAATACATGCCTGAGCCCCTACATCTGCCTCTGTACTACAGCCACGAGTCGCTTGAAAGTGCACACACAGACGGATACAGCGATTAACACGACAGACAGAGACTGACAGAGGCAGAGACACAGTGACACAGAAATTGAAATTTAAACAAAATTAAGGCAGAGAAGCAGAGCAAGCCGGGCCAAAGTAGAGACAGTGAAAGATAGGGACAGGTACGGCCAGATACTTGGCCAGACACTACACCAGAAACAGAGACACTGATTCAGAGACACAAGAAGGCAATGAAGCAGAGAGGCAGGGGAAGAGGCAGAGACAGAGAAAGTATGAATACGAAAAGACGAAGGGGGATAGATACAGTTACGAAGAGGCACTCAGAGACACGGTGATATAGAGAAACAGGGACAGCCACGTGATGAGACAAAGAGTCAGAGGCAGATTTGCAGTGGCTGAAGCCACTGCTTCTAAGGCAGAGAGAGAAGCCGTCGCAGTCCCACCGGGTGAGTGAGAGAGGAATAGACAAAGAGAGAGAGGGGGAAGGGGTTGACAGATAGAGAGAGTCAGACAGACTGGCAGACAGAGACAGACAAAGATAGTCAGAGACAGAGATAGTCAGACAGACAGAGACAGAGATTGTCAGACAGACTGGCAGACAGAGACAGAGACAGACAGAAACAGACGGAAACAGACGGGCACAGACGGGCACAGACGGGCACAGACGGGCACAGACGGGCACAGACGGGCACAGACGGGCACAGACGGGCACAGACGGGCACAGACGGGCACAGACGGGCACAGACGGGCACAGACGGACACAGACGGACACAGCCAGACACAGCCAGACACAGACGGACACAGACGGACACAGACGGACACAGACGGACACAGATGGACACAGACGGACACAGATGGACACAGACGGACACAGACAGACACAGACGGACACAGACAGACACAGACGAGCACAGAGGGACACAGACCGGAGCCTTTTTCTCCTAGTGAATGTTCGTGCACCCTTGTGGCATCAGAATACTTTGCGGAAGAACTTCTGCCTCGAACTGAAGTGTCGCGGGCCAAATCTCTGTGAATACACACGCTGCCGCTCGGCGAGTTCATTGACCGAACAGCGCTCGACGTAGGCTTTGCTGACCTGTAAACGCTGGTGCACATACTACTGACTGCACATACTACTGACTGCAGCTCCCGGTGTAGCGTGTGCACATTTAGCGCCAAGAGAACGACTGCTCCTAACTGAGACTGCTCCTACATATAGCAGCTCTAACTTATGGCAGCTCCGACCTACAACTGCTCCTACGTTTGGCGTGCTTTGGTTGCTCGACGACAGCTTCCATCGAACGCAATCGCGCGCCAAAGAAGTATCTGCATTGTTCTTCCTATCGGCCAGCGCGATTGGGCAGAATATGTGTCAGTGCTCATGCGCTTGACGGTGACTGCGAGGTCACGAATGGGCCTTTTCTTAGCCTAGTCCGGGGTATGGCTTCTGCATAGACACTGCTAGCACTCTTAAAAGCAGCGGTACCCAGCAACGCATACCGGTATTAATCTGGCCGCCCAACTGTCTTCTCTGAGCACCCACTAGGCAACAGGTGCGACCTGAGCTGTGCTGCTGTGAATTGGCATAGATAGAGAGTTAGCTCTTATTACGTCGCTGTGCATTTGCAGACATGTTGAAATCTGAGATATGTAGCCCGCCTAGAGGCTGCGCACGGCAGTAAGTCAGGACGGTACGTACGCAGGAGCTGTGCAGTGAAGGCTGGTTGCAGCAACGGCCGGCCAGTGTCAGAGCAGTGGACTATCGGGCCGCCGAGCGAATGTTATTCCAAGTGCTTCATCCCTACTGACACAGTATCTTTGGCACCTCACTCAAAATGTCTGTAAACGCAATTTGAAGTGTGCGAGGCCGTTTCCTAATCGCGCTAGCAAGTTTATCACGGAGTCTCAAGATTCTGACAGATGGTGATGGGAGATAGCAAAAACGATTTCAAATTAAAACTAGCCAACAAGCACAAAGCCAGCTAGCAAAGCTGGTACAAAGTATTGCGCTTTAAAACATCTTGGCAATTCATTTCTCAAAGACACAAACGTGTAGTTTGACTAATCGGCTTGCAGAGTGCCGATGTTGCACCGGCTCGACTCCAGCAGTACCAGGGTACGCTGTCACAAGTTCGGCCAGCTGAGTAACTGCCACGACTGACGGTATACAGGGCCACACTCCTCGCAAACTTCCGCTTGACCTTCCGCTTAGACCGAGGCACAGGTACCGCCTCTCCTTTCCTATCGGGGGGGGGGGAGGCAAGGCCCTTTGACCTTTGCTTCTATGGTGACTGGCCTGCGGGCTAGGTGGCACCCAGCTCGATATGTCAAACGACAGTAGCCCCGGCTACACTAGAGCACACACAAACACACACACACACACACACACGAGCACACATATATGCACCAAGATCTACGCCTTAGGATAAACGTTAGGCAAGTTTATACTGATTATGTGTTTAAATAGATCATCTTTATCTCAAGCTAGAGAAAATTAGAGATTGTATAGAGGAATTTGGCAAGCTTTTATAGAGGAATTTGGGAAGCTCAAGTTAGGTAAAAGAAATGCCTATTGAGAAGAGTCGTGCTTTTAGGCCAACTTTATGTTCAGATAAGATGCCTAGAAAGTGTATTCCCTTTATGTTTAAGGATAATGAGTTCCACCTAGTGGTGTAAAGTGTGAAAAGTTGAGCCGTGATTCTTATTTAGATTGTTTAGATACTGCCGAAACAATTTTTCAGGTTGGAGCAATTACAGATTACAATGCGATGAAAACATTTAATGAGTAAGTGGTTAGAGAATTTTACAAGATTGAACAGAAGGGTCACATCCTTCTGCTAAGGGGCATACGAGGTATTGGCTCAGATGTGAGTGCTGCTTACACCCCGATAACCATTTGGAAAATTAAGGAGAGTGGTGGCTATTGTCACAAGTGCAAGGTTTGAACAGCTTATATTTCTAAAAAAAATCTGAATAATTATGGTGCCATATAAAATTAATCTATGGTATAGAAATTTCTACTGAAATGGGACAGGAAATTGGAGGAAGAAATTGTTAATTTGATTCAGGTATTAGTCTCAGGTCAACTGAAACTCTTTCTGGAGATGAAGCGGAATATCATTTTTCTAGCGATCATGATTACCTAGCTGAAGGATCTGAAGTTGAAGACGAAACTATAAGCGTCGCAAGGGAGTCCGAAAACAGAAATCCAAAGAAAAAAATGCGAGCTCTTGTCTTTTTGTACATTTTTGAGAGAAATTAATATTTATAATACATGTAAATACATTTTTCAAGAGTTCTACGTTTTGAGCAGCCTTGTAAAAAGGCAGCACAAATTTGTCTTGATAAACTGACAACAGTAAATTATTCTTTAGATAAGGTTATTCCTGAAGTCAGTAGTTCGTTTAAAAAACTTTGAAAGACATTTCCAATACTACTGTTATACTATTTGAATGCAGAAGAAAAATAATTAGTCCGTTAAGTGAGAAAAAAAGAAAGAAATCTCAAGCAACTAAAGATGGTGTATAGATTGTTATTAGTGATAGGTTGTTGCCATCTGGTCCTGTTGTTGTGTTTTTTTTCATGCCTGATAATGATTTCATTATTTTTTTATAGAGCACAGAGGGAAATGGCAACAGTAACTACCGCAGCTAGAACTACTACAGCTAGAATGACAGCATATGATGCCAAAATGCTTGATTCAGATGCCTCAGTCTTTACTAATCAGTATTTTAAACTAGTACATCTTTGTGGCTGAGTGTGAAGCAGAGGCACAAACACTTACAAATTGTGGATCTTCTAAAGTAACTACCGACATTGATCCAATTGCTTTAGCAAAGTTAGATAATCTTTTAGATACTCATCGAGAAATCAAATCTTATTCCACTTGGATTGGTAGTCAACTTCCAACTGCATCGACACTCATCTGTGGCGTCTCTGGAGTGAAACCTCATATCTCAGGTCTTGTTAAAGATGAGTATTCGCAATTTTACCAGAAATAACTAGTACAAACCAAAGGCAATACCTACTGCTGTTGCTGCTTCAGCTGCGTCTTCAACTTCCGGAAGCACATCTCGAACTTCTACGAGTTTAGGAAATGCATCTGAAGCTTCAGAAATTACAAGAACTGTACCTGGAACTTCAGCAACCACATCGGGAACTTCATCTTAGCCGTTGATATTTTCCACAATAATACAGAGATGATTTATATTAATGTAGAGATAAAGTGTACAGATAAACTTACACAGAAAATTTGTTGGAAAGACGAATTCAGATTTTAAAATATATACAATTCCATTTGACTGCATTGAGGATAGTAGCAATTAATTGCTAAAGTAGCAAGACTATTAGCCAAGTATACAAGTTTTAGAATGAGTCCAAATAATCCATATATGGCAAGCCTCAATAGTGAAATAAAAGATAAAATATATTTACCGAGTTTATTGATGATTTAAAATATGTTGTTATAAATGAACTTGGTTCAGTTCAGATGTTTGTGGACAAGATACATACGATTAGTGGGCTTTCGAATCAGTAAGTAGTGTGTTCTATTCAAGTAGTACTCTTAAGGAATTCAGGTGAACCTTGATCCTAAAGCATCATTTTTAAAGATTCATAGTTGTATTTCGGTTTTTAATTTTCTAAAAAACTTCTTCTGTTTTATTTATATAATTCATAATTAAATTGCTTGTTCCCTTTGAATTTTGTTCAGACTTTCCATATATAGATATATTTCTGTACATTAAAAGGATATATATTTTTGTGAGAATATAATTCTTCATACTAATCAAATCTCAATGCAATCACCTGGACGTGTAGCTATAATTTAAATCGGGTCTATAATTCAACTTTAGATATCTAGTTATAAAAAGTATGCCGGTAAATGGAATAGATTCTCTAAATGTAGAATCCCTAATTTTTTGAGTATTATGAGCCAAATTAGAAAAATTCAAGTTTGTTATTCAATATCAGCAGTTGCATGTTGTTATCTCTTCTAAAGCATTTAAATGACAGTAGATTAGATGAATAAATCCACAGGAAAAAATTGATATTAGCAGTTTCCGAATACTGTGGATCTTTAGCTAGTATTGAGACTTCAATGATTTATGTCGCTATTTGATAGTATACATCATAGCAATGGCGTGCACTTACTTGAAACTAATCCATTGAAGTTTTGTATCCCAAACTGTATACAAGGTTTAATTGTCAATATCACTTCTTAGATTCAGCTGAGCTTCATCAATATGTACTTGACATAAAAATAGCACTTAATATAGAATATGTTTTATTGTTAGCTTAGAGTAAATTGGCTTTTCCACTTTCACTTTAGACAGTCTAGACAAACGATATTCTGGGCCATCTTGTTCTAGGTAGGAGTATTTGCTGTTAGTGGGCCATTCTTTTCTTTCCAAATATAGACTTGTAATATTTCCGAGAATAAAATGTCTTACTATTTAAAGTATTAAGTCTATCTATTAATCAATTTCCTAGTATATTAATAGTTCCTAAAGGTCTTTTCTTAAGCATCGACGTCTGATTTAGTTTGGGAGTCATCAATTCAAATTCGCGGTGCTATATTAACGTATTTATATAGTTTGTAGATGTTTTCCTCTTATTACATTATCAGAATATCTCCAAGGTAATGATCGGAAGAATCTTTATATAAAAACTTCAAATAGTCCATGGAATTTGTGGGATAATTAACCTATTTCCATCCACATCTATCTTGTTTTTATCAAGATAGTTTCTTGTGATGATTTTATCTTGGATCTATATCAACGTGCACTATTATTTTTTTATTATACATAAACACCTGTCGTGACCTAAAAAACGAGGTTGTAATCAGTTTTCCATTGGGATCTAGCATAATATAACTGTCTGATAATATCTCAACTACTCCGGAGCATGTATATGAAGGAGGCTTAAATACTTGCAGTCCAATATCTGGAGCTGAGGAGCTAACTACTAACAAACACTAGCACTAACCACCAATTCTAATCTCAGTATCATAGCACATCCCATGGCACTAACCTATTGCCCTAATAAGGAACCCCATTTTATTTTTAGTTAGCGAATCATCCATATATCCTTAAATTGTTACAGCCATTATTATTTCATTATATTTCCATCCATTAGACTATTCAAATGAGTCAATATAGCTCCATGATTTGGATATGCTGGATTACAAAAACTTATAATTGCATACGAGTTTGCTTCTAAATTTTCTTATTGAACATCTACAGCCTTATCAATATTATTATCTACTTAATCTTTATTATGGATATCTGTCAAACCTGCTGAAGGTCTGTTAACCATAATTAGCTCATGAATACTTAGAGCGTTTGATGGATTCACGTGATTTTCCAGATTCGTTATTCGTTGATTGTTCATATATAGATTTCCATCTAAAGTAGTTACTATACACACTCTTTTTACAAAGTTGTATCAATTTAATTTCTGTTAACTGCATTTCCTTGGTCAACGAAATTCCCTAAGTTTTTTATAAAGTTCATAATTCATACTATGATTTCCCGAACTCATAACTTCTGCTTTTCTCACGCCGTTCTTAGGAGATCCTTCTTAGTTTCTTAGGAGATCCTTCTTCCTTTTGGGATTTTACAGATACAGATTCTATGCTATAATAAAGATAGAATCAAGATACGGAATTAACCCATTACATAGAAGTTGTTTTGATATCTAGATTTCCAACTTCAATCTATTACTAACATTAAAGTTACTCTTACATTTCCTGCTGCGCTCAGATCAGACCAGACACCATTAAGCACAAGTACACGTATCGTCATTCCGAAGTTACTAAGTACCCCTGGCCTGAGTGTTGGAAGTAATGTATTAAAACCAACAGGATTACCTTTGATGACAAAACTTTGAATGACTTTTTACTAGAGCTCTGTCGACCGGTGCCATTTGTATCTATTATAGGAAGAATTATAAAAATTCATATTTCCAAAACACTCGGATAACTATTCATTCTGAAGTACCTTATTAAATAGCTTTTTATCTACTGTAGATTTACCTAAACTATTACAAATTCCAAAATTTGTTGTCGTATGATTTCTTAGATCAAAGGTCAACCTCGATACTCCTCCAATGAACTGAGACATCTTCTTTAGTAGTCCATAGTTCATTAGTTTGAGAGGTCGGTTACTTTGAAAACTTGTTTCGTCTGCTGAATTCCCACCGATTCCGCGTATTATATCAATACTTAGTTTAGCTCACTTTTACACTTGATCTAGTCACCAAATTATTGGATACGGTTCTTCTAAAATTAGTTACGGAGTTTCCAGACAGATGGAAATCCTTGCATAATCCAATGTCATAGCATTGGAATCATTAATTAGTTGCCCTAGGTCAGTTAGTCTGTTATTTCCTAAATTCAAGTTTATAATAGGTTTTTATCTAATTTTGTAATTAGCAAGTAAATTGTTCATCTAATTTTGTTAATAATAATTACATACTGTATAGAAAGGATATAAAACCGAAGCTGGAAAGCAGAGTTCATATTAGTGTAACTTGGCATAAGGGACTGTGGTCTGGAAAGCTTATAAGATTAGAAAACTTTAATTATATATTTAACATTTTTTAAATCGTAGCAGATCTTTGATACGTAAAATTAATAATGCAATAAAGATCTGACACGGGTTATACAATCACTTTGTCTAAGGAACTAAGAGGATTAGGAATATCAGAAGGCAAAAATACACGCAACAAAAGACGCAGTATCCAGAATTACAACTGGGATTGATATCGCTTCAAAGGGAATTTTAAAAGTAGCTCTAAAGATAGCAATAAAATGTAGCTTATCTGCACCTAATAAAGTCGCATCTATTGTTCCAAAAGTTTGACAATCTTTCAATATTTTTGGAGCTGCTATTAAAACATTCTAAGGTTTCTTATGTGGCAAAAGTGGAATTGTTGATCTTGAATTGTTTATAAAAGAAATAGTCGCCTATATTTCATCAGAGAAATGTGGTTATTTCAGTTGGAAAACTGTTGCTGAAAACAACGATGGACTTAAGAAAATAATACTAAGGCTCGGATTTGGTTATTGTATAAATAAGATACTAGCTTATACTACCCTAAGCAGAAAAGAGCAATTCTGATTTTTGCTTGGATCTAAGTAAATTTCTGATTAATCCTTTTGGATAGAAAGTTGATTGGAACCCATCTGTATTAGATAGGAGGTCGTTTTCTAAGAGTTTTCATGATGTACTTGGCGAAGAAACACGCAGTGAAGAACGTGGTGATGGAATATTACACCTACAATGCCTGCTATTATTGCTTTTTCTGCTGCTGGAATTATAGGAACTATCGGTACTACAATTAGTATCCATGTAACGGTAATTGAATTTATGCAGATGATTATTAACGTCACAGTGAATACTGCTAAAATCATTCTAATGATAACTCATGAAGAAAAGATGAATGCTCCGTGTCTCCAAAGTTCCAAACTTAAAAATTGGTACAGCAAGGGGAGCAGGAAATATTTATTGCCGAACCAAATTGATGTTGGATGGAAAGTATGGAGAAAATATATATTAGCAAGAGAATCTGGCTAGAATAAAATCACTGATATAATCTAAATATGAAAGATATGTCAGCCAAAAATAATTACATATTCTTGATTATATAATTAAGCTTCCTATAAGTGGTACTAACATCACTGATTACTGAAATTAGAAATAAAGCACACGCTGTTTCATCGGTTGTAAAAAAGAATCTTTGATAAAGATGAATTGGATTCGAAAAACTTCTGCTGGAAACATTGGAGTGTAAGTTCAATTAGTTCTGCTGTTGATTATTTCGGGAAATATAGATGAAACTAAAAAAAACAAAAGCTCAGGAAATCTTAAGAAATGTAGAAGCAATAAAGAAGCGTACTCAAGCAAGTAAATAGGGAAGACATTTTTATTATCAGTGCTACAACTAATTCTTCTAAAGTAAGAATAAATAAACCAATGATTTTAAAATGTAAGGGATTACAAACTGGGTTTAAGAAATTAGTGGAGTTTTACTCTATAATATCATTACTGGCAAACATAAAATTTTCATTATAAGACTAGCATGATAATTAGAAGAGGTAGTTACAATAAAATAAGGAAAATATTATCTGGAGTATCTGATGACATCAGCATTGGATACGCTGATACAACAAATAGTTCTATTGTACTATCAGGATCAAATGTTGATAAATTTGAGATTGGAATAGAGACTGTAACCTCGGATTCTATGGATTAAAATGCCGGTTGGACGGATAGATCTAAAGTTTCAGAAACTTTAGGTTTCACTAGGTATGGTTATAAAACTAAGTCCCACTTTCCAAATATATATAAAGTTGTTTCTGTACAGTATCTACAGTATTCTTTATCAGCCTTTAGTAAAAGTTATATCAGAAATAAATTGCTTGTATCAGGATACAAATTTAGTGGTAGTTCACCGTAACTTAGTAGCTAGTGGATCTAGTTACATAAATGAAACTCAGTCTTAAGTTAGTAGGAGCTTTACTAGCAATATGTATCCATGGGAATTAATGGTTTCTGAAGAGACTATGACTGAGCCCCATAATATATCTGGGTGAAAGACTTCGGATATAATCATTAATGCCACTAATCAAGACTTAAAGCAGTTTGACTTTGGTCAATAAATGTTTACAGCAGTAGTAGAAAGTGCATGAAAATATCATATAATTTCTATTATAATAACGGGACACACTAGTACCCTATAAAAACGTCAAGTCCTCAAATATTTCTTAATAAAAAAGGTTATAATAATATTGGACTAAGAAGAACTGAATTCATTAATACATTAAAGTTGTTTTTCGCATAGTATCTGGAGCAAAGGTTATACTTTAGCATAAAAGATCAATGACAGACTGTGATGACTTGGCTTTAAGAATAAAAGCAGACTATTTTGATTATAATCAGTTATTAAATGTATTGAATTCAATACTCAGAAACACCTAGTTCGACGGATTAAAACTATCAGGAGGATTTCTAATTTAAGATCACTACTGTGACCAAACAAAGAGAGATTATCGTTTTGGAATTAGAACCTCTGTAGATACTGACTACGCAATAATAATGCAAGTAATTGGTGACTGTGCTATTTTTTAGGATCTAATGTTTCAGATTTTAGTGAGAGTATTAAAAATACACTTTGATTTGACTCCAATAATCAGGGATCATTAGATCCTAACGTGGCAGGTGGAACTCCCTATGAAAACATAGAAAAAGCCATGTCCCTTTCTGGATCGTATAAAGCTTGGAATAAAATGGCATCACCAGAGAATGAAATGATTAGGAGAACTAGTGACTTAGTTAATCCTGAAATAAATTACGCTGAAAACTAAAGCAGATTTCTTACCCAATTTAATAATTTTCTAAATATTGATATTTCAGGTATAAATTCAAGAGAAAAGGACAGATCTTTATATTTTAACAGTAATTACTTTCCAACTAGATGAGACGTGGAAGCAATTGGCCAAGGTATGCTTTAGTTTAACTGATCAGAATAGAATCTTGTAAACGTCATTTCAGATGATGCAATCACTCTAAAATTGTGTCGATTTTATATTAATGGGAAGCTAATTTCCTTTATTGACTCCTCAAGGAAATTTCCCGTACGGTCCTCGTCACAGAAATTCTCCAGTGCACCCTCAAAGCCTGGGTGTCTTGTGGTGCCGCTAACGTTATGGCCAAAAGCATACTCCCACAAGATGGCAACAAAGACATGGCAGACCTGCAGAATGTCATAGGTATCGAGAGCTCAACCTCTGCCCCAGCCCTAGCAATAGGAGCGTCAACGGATCGACGTACGACGGCCGGCCGAGGCTATTCGGTAACGGGTCACGTCGGTTCGAGCTCAAAACTGACATCCCCAGACCCACACAGTCAGACAACATTATGATAATACAACAGGAAGAAAGTGTGATACTATTGTTAGATCTGTTGGTACTGGAATTCTTGATTAAGTACTCGATTTCGTTAGAAATCTTGCACCTTAAATTTTTGGAATAACTCACAAGGATTCAAATATAGCAAATAGCGGAATTTAAATGCACCCAAGAAAAAACTCATTGAATTGAAAACTAAAAACAAGTAATTGACTAGAAATGCTCACATAGGAGAAGAGAGAAATAGACGATAAAGCTAGAACAAACTATAAGCGATAAAAATAGAAGAACAATACGGAGAACAAAAACGACGAGAAAAAGAGTAAGATGAGGAGTAGGATGAAAAGATTTAAAAATGACTTCATGAAAAGGGAATGTATGATCAATAAACTGGGTAAGAAGAAAAGTTAAGTTAAAGTTATAGATTCTTACCATAAAGTAAAGGATTAAACTCAAACATTAAAATAGAATGATGCAGAGACATTTAAATAAATTTAACAAATAATAAAAGAGAAATCTGTTATTCAAAGAACAAGGGCCGATGGATACAGCGATACAATGAAGAAAATTGGTACAGGATTATACATTCAGAAAAATCAAGGATAATATTTTTGTCTCTCTCTCTCTTTATCTCTATTCCCTTTCATTCATTTCTGTTTGTATCTGCTTTTATTTTTAATATAGAAATGAAATTGGTAGTGCTTCAATTGACACTATTTTTAACAAAGTGACGCAAGAACTCCAAGATATCTAATGAGAAACTATCAATATTGAGAGCTCTTCCAAAGAAATTGAAATGAGCTAGACACTATTCAAAACAAACCAGTAACATTTGCTGTAGCAGGAGAACAAAATCTACGTTAGGTACAGTGTGACTTTATTCGAATTCTGGAAAGGCAAATTCAATAGAAAACTGCAGCAGAAGGGGCAGAGAGAACTCCAAATAGGAATCGGGAATGAAGGATTAGTCAATTTAAAAGATTTCCTTCAATTTTACACCCGCAAGCTTAAAAAAGCTGGGGCTTCTTTTTTCACTCGAAAACTGAAGTCCTACCAGTCAGACCAAAAACAGATTTTTAAGACGGTAAACAATTTACTGGCCAATGCTGCGAGGTCTGACTCCGCAGATGTTAACGGCTTAGACCAAACGTTTTCAGCCTTCTTTATTGAAACAAGTGTGCACATCAGTGCATCCATAAAGCCCACTCCGACTTGAGCGATTGCTGAATCTCAACCTGTGACCTTTAAAAACCCTTCCGCGGTTTCCGCATGCGATGCGACTACTACTTTAAGGTCTGGTAAAAAGAGCTCGTTTCCTGGGACCCTATACCATCATCTCTGTGGTCTTCACTGGCAGACAAACCTAGCCCTGTCACAACTGAGATTTTCAATGCTTCCTTGGAAAAAGGGGGGTCGTACCCAAATCCTTCAAATCTGCAATCATTAGACCCATCCTTACAAAGCCTGGATTAGATGAAGATCTTGCAAACTATCACCTATTTTTCTTTCTTCCTTATTGTCAAAGATTATTGGAAAAAATTGTCGCTAAGCAGCCCACATTGAAAAGAATGAAATTTCAAAGAAATTTCAATCGGGTTCAAGAGGCAGCACTCCAGTGAAACTGCTCTCCTCCGGTTAACAATGAAATCCTATGCAGCATAACTGGAATGTCACTGCCCTAGCTCTGCTAGACCTATCAGCTGCCTTTGACACCATTGATCACGATGTCCTATTTAAACGATTGAGAGCAACAATCGGTCAGACAGACAAGGCACTGGCGTGGTTTACAAATCGTACTTGTCCGATCGTGTTCAATCCGTCTTGTGGGGAGGTCAGGTCTCATCCACCAGACCAGTCACCCATGGAGTCCCTCGAGGGTCCGTCCTCGGTCTTTTGCTGTTTCCCATATATACTCAATCACTGGGAAAAGTGATTAAGGCCCGCGGAATAGGATATCACTTCAATTCTGACGACATTCAGCTGTATTTCTTTATTCAAACCGTCGGAATCTGCTGCAACAACTGATAAACTGAATGCTTGCCTTTCCGACATTCGATAATGGATATCGGAAATTTCATGAAACTAGACGACGATAAAACCGAGCTGCTGCTCAAAGGAAGTGTGTGGTTGGATTAGGAGGCTTTGCTCTTCTAATAGATTATGCGTCTTGCGACCTTCACCACATGCTCAAAATTTAGGGGTCGTTTTTAACAACTACCTGAATTTTAAAAGCTTCATTCAGAAGTCTGCCTTTACAGCCAGCCATCACGTCCGATCCCTATCCAAGATTATTAGCTGCCTTCCACAATGGCTCAAAAAATATTCAACTAGCTCTGTAGTTGTATCTCGGCTAGATTATTTTAATTTGCTTTTGGCTGTGCTACCGAAAAAAGCAACTAGGCCACTGCAGGTAACTATGAATATGCTTGCAAGGCCAGTTTGCAAATCCAAGAGGTTTGACCACTTGTCTTCTTTGCTGAGAGA
This sequence comes from Cristatella mucedo, assembly GCA_009760855.2. Taxonomy (NCBI): domain Eukaryota; kingdom Metazoa; phylum Bryozoa; class Phylactolaemata; family Cristatellidae; genus Cristatella; species Cristatella mucedo. Next base: position 2,326,333 of record WPIO01000001.1, on the reverse strand, counting down.
GCTACGGTGGCTGCTGGTTGATCAACGGATGCAGAGCAAAGTTCTTACAGTGACCCACAAGGGCCACATCGTCTTGGCTCCTCCATACCTAGCAGAACTGCTGCACCAGTTTCAGCCTTCTCGTGCCCTCAGGTCCTTTACACAATACACTAGCTGTTCCATTCCTCCGCTTAAAGACCGTTGGTATGCAAACGAAAACTTCTCTCCTGCTGCCGACTATGGCACATTCTATCCAGCGGTCCTGAGCTGCTACTTCCAGGGTACTCACTACCTCAACTGCTCTCCTGACTCTGCTATGCTTCCCACTTTCTCTTTATAATGCGAGATGAAGTCTGTTAGCTACCAAATGCGTACCGAATGCCGCTTAGGCTGTGAGTGTTTAAACTATAAAAAACTCTCCTGCGTAACACCCACATAGTCTTTGTGGCTTGGTGGAGTTACAGACGGAAATGCATACATACATTGATACATGCATACATACCTAATAGTTGGTATTGGAATTAATGTGGGTGCATGGATGTTCAGTCCACTGAAGTAGGACTAGTTTCCGAAGAAATAGAAAGTGTGTCGTTAGCTAAAGAGTAGAAATAGTACCAACACTTATGTGACTTCTTACGTATCCTTGTGACTACTCAATGTCCTGCTACTAGATGTGACTACTCAATGTCCTGCTGCTAGATGTGACTACTCAATGTCCTGCTACTAGATGTGACTACTCAATGTCCTGCTACTAGATGTGACTACTCAATGTCCTGCTACTAGATGTGACTACTCAATGTCCTGCTACTAGATGTGACTACTCAATGTCCTGCTACTAGATGTGACTACTCAATGTCCTGCTACTAGATGGGAGAAAGATAGAAAGCAAGTTCTGTAGATGATATATCTACTGGCATCGCAAAAACTCTACTCCAGCAGCATCTAAAGCAACAACAAATGACATGCTGTGTACTAACAACGACCTAGTTGACACTGATGGAACATTTAGTATTTCGCTGCCGCTGTCAAGGGCTTTAAGGACTCTGTGCAGATACAAATATAGCTCTGTTTACTCTAGATCTAACAAGAGTTGGACGATTAGATTACGATACTATAGTGACAGGCGCATCTGAAGCTGCTGTAGATACTAATAACATGCTTTCAACTAGAAAATCTTTAATAGCTAGTAACGATGGAAGTGTATGGAAATTCTGTTCAAATAAACATGTCAAAATAAGACTAGTGGTACTATCTATTACACCCGCATTAAGTATTGCAAGTATTCTAGCAGAAATCTCTAGCGATCAAAGAAAGAATCTGAAGCTTCATTACAGAGTCGAAAGATATTATAATATACCGCTAAACAAATCTAATCAAGGATTGAAATAGACTACGGGCTTATCAGGACAATACTTAGTAGATAAAGTTAGGTAGCTTATTGTAGCTGCACAGGGATATGAAAAAGATGGCAGTTATGCAGGAAATCATTGCACATATTATCATTGTAAAATCAAGTGTACAGTCATGTCGCTAATTGTTCTACTTTTTATCCAGCCATTGCTAGAAGTAGTTATCGAAAAAACCGAAAGGGTTCAACAGAATATCAAGAATTCAAACAGTTTAGAAAGCCATTCCTTAGTCTTAATGAAGTTACTGAACCAGTAGGTCTTACATATCCAGAACGGTTAACTCTATATCCAATCCATGTTGTCTATCTCCAACCTAACGTCCAACCACTGAGAAACACTACAATAATCTACATTAGTATTGGATTTAATGAACCAATTCCACAAGCTCTGCCTCAGACTGTCATCATTATCTAACAATTTTGGATGATACTGCACAGCTAAATTAAAATGTAAATTGTTCTCAATTTCTTTTACTTGCATGCAAAGTTCATGGGTATATATCAATATTAATTCCGAACAATTTTACATCTTTTGGAACAGAATATTATGAAAAAATGTATTCAAGGGTCAAATGAATGGATGAAGGTCGACGATCTTGAGTATCGGCGGATCAGATGCAGCAGATTCTGCGTTAGGTAGCACATTGACATTGAAAAGATAGCTGAAAGAAAATTTAAAAAATACTTGTCAAATAGATGCACTATAAGATATGCACCGATGGTATTGGAAAAGTATTTGAGCCAGTAGTTGGACAGCATTTTGAAATTAAGCTTTGAAAAAATTAGAATGCTCTAATAATGGCTTTACTAGATCCGATTGTTACAGATATTATCCGTATGGAGCAATTGACCAAAAACAAGTAGAAATAAAAGTCATGCGGAAAATAATTATTAAAAAGGTTTTACTTCCCCCATCAGTATCATGTGCAGTGCTTACTGGGATTACATGTGCTAGGTCTCGAAGAGTTTCATAACTCTGAATTTGAAATATTTGAACCAGGACTTAACACGGAAAGGATACGAGATGATTATATAGCCTCTGGAAAAGATGAGTATCTACTGCTGAATAAATAGATATATCAATTTGAAAAACACTATTTTTATATCTCTTAGAAAAAGAGATATACTTGGACACTGACTTTGATATTATTGGAAAATCTTAAGATTTTAAGATAAAACAAAATCAGGATATTGAATAAATATTACGTAAGAAGATCACTACCACAAATAGTAGCGGAACTAGATTCTGATACATTTTATATGAGCAATACCAGTAGTAAAATAAGTACTAGAGAGATCAAGAATTTTGATACCAGAATATGTACAAGAAGAAGGAAATAAATATAAACCGATTTGTGAGTAAATGTAATGGATATTTACTGACGGACCTAGATGCGAATGGAAATATAATAACGAGTCTCGCAGATCCAATTAAATTTCTGAAACTGTAACAAAAGTGCATGCAGACTCAACTTTTATATTTAAACTGGTGAACAAATTGATTTCGAAGGAATTACAGTAAAAAGCTTTGGAAATGTAGTAAATCAAGGAGATGTAGTTAATATAAGCTAAATACGTGCACATGTAAATAAATCAGGAGATACCATGACTGGTTATTTAAACATGAATGGATTTTCGAGAACATCTGAATATTTGGATGCAAGTAAAACCACTCCGATACTGCTTCCAGATGACTTTTGAGTAGCCTACAGAGGATTAAAGAGGAATGTAGTACTAAGTGGAAGTCCAGTTACAACTAACATAAATAAGAATAGACATTCAATATTAAAAGTTTGAATTACCGTTAATCTAGTGGTTCTCAGCCTTCCTAATGCCGAGACCCTTTCATACATCTCCTGATGTTCTGGTGACCCAAACCATACAATTAGTGTGTGCAAAATGCGGAAATGCGTGTTTTCCGATAGTCTTAGGTGACCGCTGTGAAAGGGTCGTTCGACCCCCAAAGGGGTCGTGACCCACAGATTGAGAACCGCTGAGTTGAACCATTTAATCCTGCCACAAAATGACTGCTTAGGTAAACAATTAAAGAAAATGACATAAGTCGCACAATTATCTATTTCATCCAACGTCAATTGATTCGACCTTAAGAACATCTGTTTCTTATAGACAGAAGAATAAAAAATCTCTTCCAATGATAATATTAGGGATAACGGCAGTGAGCATATCAAATTGTGTTTATCTGTGACCAAATAGCGATACTTCAATACCATCTGGAGACAGTCAAATAATAAATACAGCAGCCACAGAAACAGACTGAAAATACCCTGAATTGTTTAGTCGGTAATTAATGGGTTACTATTTCATTGATAATCTAGGCAAATCACCCGATACCACGGCCTAAATAATTGCGTGAATAATACAAGTAGAAAATCACATGACATGTTATATAATGCTCATTCTTCAATAAGTTTAAAAAATTTCACGATAAAAATAATGGCTTCATTCTCAAGACAATGATGGTAACAGAACATCTTTTTTGTTAAATGTTTCTTTGCTAAAGAATATTGCCTGCTAAGTCTTGAGCAATACAATTTCATGCGAGAATAAAGGGAATGAGAATATATAACTAAATAATCTTCAATACTTTGATCTCTCTTCCACTTAAAAAAATACTTCCATTACTATAAATTGCTATTTTTAACTTTAAATGAGAGAACAAAGAAGATATGCATGATCCAGAGTAAGATGTAAGCTAACTATTCAATCAAATATAGGCCAAAATAAATTATTAGGGGTTTCTTTGTTGTAGTAGTACCTAAGGAGAGTCATCAGGTTGACGTAACAAACATATGCCAACTGGCAATGGATATAAATATGCATTAAGTGTGATTAATATAGCTAGTAGACATAAAGACTCAAAAGCAAAGCAAATCAGCAAAATGTACGTACTAACCATACACGTGTCTCGACTGTTTCGAGAGGCGTGACGTCACTGCCACAAACATTAACAGGACACAAACACAAGCAATAAATACCTATACAATAATTACATAAACCACTAAACCACAGTTTTAATATTATATTATGCAGACAGGCGCTTCGATCACACGAAATCGATTCATTTTGTTATGAATTGCTTATAAGTGAGGGAAATGGGGCTGGGAACAGAAAATGGTTTGCTTACAAGCAAGGTTTGCCTATAACCGAGTTACTTATAACTAAGGCTCTCCGTGTGTTAAAGATGGGACAAGAAATTGAGACATGACCATAGGTTGCTTTTATCCGGAATTTGCTTATAAGCGAGTTGCTTATAACCGAGGTTGACTGTAGCAATAGAAACAGAGTGCATACAAAACTCACCAAAAGTATTATGTAACTTGAATAATGAGAGTACTAGAGCAATAGGTGAAGAACCAGCTAAAGCTATAAAAAAAGAAAGAATTTAACTTTGAGATACCGAAATACAATAGAAAAGTAGGACAATACGAGAAACAATTGGAACTTCGAGCTACTCTTAAATAGTTTGTAGAACTAGGGGAGAAAGAAGATTAAAAATAAGAAAGGCTTCTAATGCGATATAGAGTTTGACTAAGCTTATGATAGTTAGGACACTGGTAATGAAAATCAGACAGTTAGATATTGGTTTAACGGTGTTGAGAGAAGTTTTTTTTTGAGAAGAGTTACAAGTTATCAAACAGGAGTATTGCCTTAGGTGACTCTCTGACTTGATAAGAATCTTATAATATATCTTAAAATTCATCACTTACAATAAAATTATCAGCCATTGTATCAGTTATTTTTAAGATAAACTTAGAATTTGACTCAAGCGTAGATTTTTCCGCTTATCAATCTTCAAGAACTTCTTCAAAAGATATCAACATAGCAGAAACACACACCTTACTATAAAATGAGTGATTATGAACTTATGGAGATTATTAAAACAATAACCCTATTCTCTACTTTATAGGAACAAAAAGAATCTACGATACATTCTCCGATCACTTAGAAATAAAAGCCATTCCCACTGATAGTCTAAACTAAATGCTAGTAATTACATCTCTTGATAAATCTTATATAGATTGTCAGACAACACTCGCTTTTAAATATTATACAAATGGACTTAGTGAAGATGAGAATTAAATGGATAAAAAAGATCGTAATAACTAATATCAACCCGTATCTTGGTTTTTCGTTTTTTATATAGAATATGTCTGACCTTGGAAATAAATATGCTAATCAAAGATATGATGGTATAATGACATATAATTCTAAAGTAAGAACATATCTAAATCATTTGATTAGGGCTAGATGTTGTATAAATACCCTAAATAATTTTTTTAATAAGCTTTTTGTATAGTGATTGGAAAAGAACAGAAACGAGAAATTCGTGGCAGTATTTAGACTTCATTGTCTTTAATTGTATCTTCATTGCTTTCTATGTCTTTTTCTGTATCAGTGAATGCACATAACGTCAAAATCATTATATGACTCATTAACATCTTTTTCCTTTAGATATCTCTTAAAATCATCACCGCATAATCGTATTTATTTTCCTTTAATGTACTTTTTTTCTTCTTGATATTGTTTGATATTACATTTAAATACAAAAAGTAAAAATGTCACCTGATCAAGTTTAGTTCTAGATTTTCTATATTTCCTATAAAATCAGATGTTTGTAAAAGGGGAGTCAAGCATATCAGTAGGGACATCTTTTGCAAGAGTTTTGACATCTCATAGTGTTACCCTGCATCTTTCAAACAGTCAGACTGGTTCTCATGAAGTCGTCACCGGACGGGAAGAGCCTAAGCAGCTTCCGCCGAATCTCCATATTTTCTTTCTAATCAACGAGACCAAAGCAATCAGAAGCAGACCTGTTATACGCCGAAATTTCAGTCAAGTGATAAAATAGATAACTGCAAAGAGTCTGCACTGCTGCGTGCTTATCATGACCGTCTAAGGGATGCTGACTTAGAAAGCGTATCTCAGCTAGTTCTGCTTAACGTCTCAATAGCTTTTGATACCACTGACCTCAAAATTCTTCTATAAGGCATGTAGCCTAGTAGGGCATCGCTTGCGCTTTATTAGACTGGTTTAGGTTTTATCTCAATGGAAAAAATTGGGAAGTATACGTAACTATAAAAACGATTTCCTAGTAGCCTTTGACATATCGGATGCCAGTTGAATTCACTTTAGATCCACTTATTTTCACAATTTGCACTCCTCCTAGCAGATGTAAGAGGTAATCTCAATCAAGGCTTTGGTTTTCATGCCAAAGAAATGAAATTGCAATGGCTCTTGGCATCCCATATTCTTACAGATCACTGGCTGCATTAATTGCTTACATTCGTTTTTAAATTGCAGCAAACTTTTTTAAATTGAATGACGAGAAAACTCATTTATTAAGTATTAGCCAACCAAGGGTCACTCGAAAGTTACGACTTCGATGACCAAGATTATGGACTCGAGCCCTGTGGCTAAAGTAAAGCACCTGGCTAGAGATTAAGATCTTTTAGGTAATCTTATACAGATGATTTATATTGTAAGTGCAAAGTTTTTAATTTCCAAATTGGCTGTAACAGCATATTTGACGTAGTTTCTGCGTGGAATATTGGTGGCTTCCTCCAAAATGACTACCCACTGTATGAGCCAATTTGAGCCACAGTGAAGTCTACCCATTTTTACCTAGGTAGCATGCGCATTTTCGGAGTTGTTTAGATAAGGCTGTTATTACTGTTAAGCTGCTGCGTGCGTTCACGACTAGACTTCGGCACTACTTGTTGATCTTCATGCTAAGCATGATACTTTGGCGCTTTTGAATGTTTGCTGAAGCATGCAAGCTTGCTTGTCAGCAATTATACGAGCACCTTTAGAGGCGATTTTTGTAGAAATAGATATTCAGTTATTTTACAGAAATAAAGATTAAGTTAGCTTGAAGCACTTTTGTGAAAGACGTTATTTTTATTCTTATTACTGGTGAGATTATTCTTGAGAGCCACCTTGCTAATGGAGGCTTTTTACTGTCCTATAGCTCCGAGTAACGATAATAGCTATAATAACACATTTGTTAAATAACAATAATAGTGATAATGGAAATTTTACACTTGATAAAGCGCCCTTAGAGAAATCAACCCCTTTCTAGGCGCTTTACATCTGCTTTAAAGGAAACACTATCGAATCGATCGTTAAAGAGCCATCAAAGAACCCAATCTCTCTCTCTCTCTCTCTCTCTCTCTCTCTCTCTCTCTCTCTCTCTCTCTCTCTCTCTCTCTCTCTCTCTCTCTCTGGGCACTTTACATTAGCCGCAAAGGAGGCTTTATCGAATGGCTAGTGCTCAATGAATGCTCAATGAAAAATTAAAAATGCCCATGCTCAATTAAAATAAGAATAACATGGTTATTAGAGATGACATGCACAGGATCAGCATGCATAAGCACACAAAGAATGATTCACTTGGACCCACTAAATGCTATAATTAATAGAAGCATTTTTAGCTTCTTTTTAATGTGATCAAGTCAGAGGATGTCGTGAAAACTGTCGAAGTGCGAGTTCCAGCTTCTGGGACATACGAACTAAAGGCTGTGTCTTTAAAGGATTTGAGATTCCTGCGAGGTATGGGTAAAAGATTAGATTTCGCAAAGGTAGGTTCGAAGCTTTGCCTGGTGGGGAGCTGATGGGTAGGCTAGAGCAACAATAGTTTTGATAGGTAGGCTGGAGCCAAAGAATAAAGTTACCTAAAAGTGAGGGACCGAATCTAGAAGTTGATGCGTTGCTTGATTGGGAGCCAGTGCAGGTCAGCGAGAAGTGGTGTGATGAGGCAGCTGCGACGCTCATGACAGACAAGCCTACCTGCAGAGTTTTTTCACTAGCTGTAAGCGCCTGATTGCACAGGGCGGTAGACCAGCAAACAGTGGTTACAGAAGTCGAGACGGCATGTCTCAAATGCATGGAACAATTTAGATGTGGTATCCCTATCTAAGTCCAAATTTCAGCTGTGTTTTGAAGCTGAAAGTCCGCAGACTTGACTGTAGAACTGATGTAGTCTTCTAATGAAAGGTCATATTGGAAAAGGACACCAAGATTGCGTGCAGATCTAACAAGGAATTTACTGGCAGAGCCGATTTTAAGTATTGGGTTTTTCAATTTCTACATCAAACTTGGTTTTCCCATAACTAGTAAGATGGTTTTAGAGGCACTTAATGTAAAAAAAATTGCTGTCATTCATGTGCTGGTGTCATCAATGCATGCAGCAAGGGAGTTGAGAGACTTCGATGCACTGAAGGGCTGGGAGGGATACAAGTAACGATCCAACTGAGTGGCATCTGCATAGAAGTGAAATCCAAGATTATGCCTGGCAGTCACATGGGCAAGAGGGAGAATATAAACCGTGAAAAGAACGGGACCAGACATAGTTCCTTGATGTACCCCTTATTTCAGAGGTTCCTCGGGTGATCTTCATCCATTCACATCGATACTCTGGAGTCTCCCACTAAGAGAAGACCTAAGTTCTATCAGTGCAGTAGTAGTTATGTTTTGAACGTTATAGAGCCTAGGGCTCAGCCTCGACCCTAAATCTCGCTGTCGCTCGATCGAGTGTCTTCGTCTGAGACCACTAGTCCCCATAACTTTCAAAACCAAACTACTCACTCAACACTAGACTCGCTATCACTCGGCATATTGTTTTCGCCTACTTCGTTGTTTATCCCATCGCACTCTAACATAATAAAATTTGATTTAAAGAAAAAATTTATATAGTATACGATATGTCTAACAATAATTATGTTATGCGACGTGAGGGTGAAAATTTTAGCGATCACGCTAGACGTGTTAGAGAAGAAGTACGAAAAAGAACAGGGCTTTTGCCTAAGTATCCATTTTCAAAGGCTAGTTTAGATAAAATGATATCTAGCTTGCAAGTTATTCCAAATACAAAAGTAGAAATTCCTATCAAAAGTAAAGAAGTAAAGAATATGCAATGGTCATTTGGAAGAGAATCAAGAAGATTAATGAGAATTGAGGAGAATGGTTGGTTTTTAGGCAAAACTTCATCTGATGGTAAGTTTATGGATTATGAGTATGTTGGTTTAGATAGAGGTGAAATAGACTTTGATCAAGTTTATGATAGAACTGCCAATGGACTTATTAGAGTGATAAGGAACATACTCAAGAACAAGAAAGATTTAAAAATTACAATGATTGTATCTCCAATTCTAGAATCAGAAAACGGAGCTTTCTGCTATCAGCCATTTTCTGGCATACCTAATGTAAAGATAAATAGGTCTAGTAATATTGAGTCTATTATTAAAATGCAGTTCGCTTCTTTTAAGGAGAGGATTGAAGAATGGCTAGAGAAAGTATCTAGTTGGAGCCTGTCTGCAATTAATGCTTTATATGCAAAGTTTACTCATTTTAGACATCGTTTTGGAGGGAGTTATTTACCTATGCCTAAAGGATTAGAGAAAAAGAGATCAACCTTGAATATAAAGAATGAATCAGATAACTGTTGCGCATTGTGGTGTGTACTAAGATATCTTCATCCTAGAGACAATAATCCAGAGTCAATTGCAGACCTTAATAAGATACTTTTTGAAAAATATAATTATCTTATTCCTACTTTGACAAACTTGTTTAATTTAAGACCTGGACATTCTCAAGCGTTAAGTATTTCAGACATACCTACTTTAGCAAAACTGTTTGACATTACAATAAATGTTTATACGTATTGCAGCAAAGATTTAAGTCCGCTTCTTATAGTTGATGAGGAAAATGAGAAGCACTTAGATCTTCTTTTATATAGCAATGAAGATAAGACAGTCTCTCATTATGTAATCATTAAGAATTTTAATGGACATTGCAGAAGTTCAAAGGGATTTGGCACTCAACTAACTTGTAAGAGATGTATCTGCAGATTTTATTCTCAAGATAAACTTGCACAACATATTGATGCATGTAAGAAGGGAAATGATGGCAGGTCTAGAATAAAAATGCCCGAGGAAGGAGAAAAGTGTTACTTTAAGGAATACTCAAAAACATTATGGTGTCCATTTGTTGCTTATGCAGACTTTGAATGTTTGCTCAGTGATGTAAGAAAGACTGATAAGGAAGATAGTAGCATTCCAAAAGGTTCTTTTCAAAAACACATTCCATATTCAAGCGCATATACAATTATAAACTACAAAGGAGAAAGAAAAAGTTTTAAGTTTCTAAAGGGACCAAATAATGTAAGAGAGTTAGTCAAGAATCTATTAGAAGAAGTAGATTCAATCAAAAAAGAATTGAGAGAGATTCTTCCTAAGTATATGAAATACGATTATAAGACTATGACTAGTGAAGAGAGTAAGGCATACAACTCGGCAAATGCCTGTTATATTTGCAATTTAGATTTAAAAGATGATAAGGTTTTAGATCACTGTCATCTTACTGGCAAATACCGAGGTGCTGCACACAACGAGTGTAATCTCAATGTTAGTATTAACCCAGAAAAGTTTAAGCTTCCTGTATTTACACATAATCTAAAAGGATATGATTCGCACTGGTTAGTTCAAGAGTTTCATGGTCAAAAACTTAAAAAAGCGTAATTGCAAATAATATGGAAAAATATATAAACATTGAAATTGGAGCTCTTAGTTTTAGAGATTCACTTCAGCTGATGAATAAAGGATTACCAGACTTAGTTAAAAATGTTGTTAAGTCAGAGAAACCACTAACATATACTAGGGAGAAGTTCTCAATGCTTAGCGATAAAGACTTTGAGTTGTTATCAGCAAAGGGAAGTTTTCCCTGTGAATATGCTGATTCTTTCTCAAAGCTACAAGATACAAGTTTGCCTCCAATAAAATGTTTTTTTTAGCACTTTGAATGACAGCAACATTGAAGAAAAGGATTATGATTGAGCGCAAGAAGTGTGGAAATTAATGAAGAAGATTGACCCACTAACTGAAGATACATTAGAAAAATATAGTGATATTTATCTCGCAATGGATGTTTTTCAACTAGCTGATGTTTTTCAACATTTTAGACATCTCTCAAAAAGAATTGATGGCCTGGATCCTGCCAACTTCTTTACTGCTCCTGGTTTAACTTGGTGTGCAGATTTAAGATTTTCAAAAGTTAGATTAGATTTATTATCAAACTTTGAAGACTTCAATTTCTTTGAGAGTGCAATCAGAGGAGGTATAACACAAACATCTTGCAGGCATGTTAAGGCTAACAACCAAATGGCATCTAATTATGTTAGCACAAAGAATAAGAGTTGGCTACTCTATGTTGACGCAAATTCTCTTTATGCAACAGCGATGACTCAGTTCCTACCAACAAGTAATTTTAAGTTTTTAGATGAGAAGCAGATGAAAGCATTTACAAACAAAAAACACTAGGAATAAAAGAAAACTCAAAGACTGGCTATGCTTTTGAGGTTGACATGCACTGTCCAAAGGATTTACATAATGTTTATTCTGATTATCCTCTTTTACCAATTAAGAGAGAAGTTGCAAAAGATGAGTATTCATATAATCAAAATAAAAATTTAGCTAAAGATGATCATGAAAGTAAAGTTGAGAAGTTGATTAGTGATCTGAAACCAAGAGAAAAGTACATAATTCACTATAGAAATTTACAGTTTGCCTTAGAAAGAGGCTATATATTAACAAAGATACAGAGAATAGTGAGTTTTTCACAAAGCAATTGGTTGAGTGGTTATATTAAAAATAACATTGAGAAAAGAAAAGATGCAAAAGATGAGTTTGAAAAAGAATATTATAAGTTAAAAAATAATGCATTCTTTGGAAAGACAATCGAAAATGTAAGAGAGAGAGAGAGTACACATTGAGTTATTCGATTTAAAGTTTGACAAGGATGTTGAAACATCAAATAAAAGAGTTATGAGTGCAAGATTTAAAGATAGAAGACATCAATTTGGATCTTGTTGGAATAGAAACGACAAAGCCTGAAGTATATCTTAACAAACCTATTTACTTAGGCTTTGCTATTCTTGAGATATCAAAATTAGTAATGCAAGACTTTTATTATAACACAATGAAAGATAATTACGGAGATGCGTTGACACTTGCATATACTGATACTGATTCTTTAGTCATGAAGATAAATACAGAGGATGTTTATAAGGACTTCGAGAATTATATAGATTATCTAGATCTTTCTGGTTATCCAAAAAATCAAGGTGTTCAAATTAAAAAGGATTTGAGCAAATGATAGTAATAAATAAAGGAAGCTTAGGAAAATTTAAATATGAGATAGCAGATAAATATACAATTGACACAGAAACAAAAGATTTCATTAGAGATAAAAATGGAATTATGATAGAGAATTCTGTTGTACTAGATAAGGGAGTTTTCTTAAGACCAAAATTATATTCTATGCAAATAGCAGTTTCAGCAAATAATGGTATAGAAGTGAAGTCTTCAGCAAAGAAAGCTAAAGGTACAAAAAAGGATGTTGTAAAGAAATATTTATCACATTCAGATTATTTAGGATGTATTGAGACTGGAGAAGATATTTATCGCAATCAATCGAGATTTCAAACAAGAAATCATCATATTTATACTATAACACAAACAAAAAAAGCACTATCTGCCTTTGATTCAAAACGACACTGGTTAGACTGTGGTATTTGCAGTTATGCTTATGGTCACTATAGAATTGCTGATGCATTGAGTAACAATCTAAATCCAGGACAATGTAATACTTGCAATATTGGTGCTATTATTATAGATGCCAAAACGAAAGAGTGAAGAAATCATTGAATCTGAAGCAAAAGTAAAATTTGAACAAGATATTCGAGAAACAACAAAAGAGTTACATGAATTACAAATAGAAATGGAGTATGACAGAGCAGAAGAAGAGTTAATTTTTGAGATGGCAGGAATAAATTTATATTAAAAAAATAAAATTCATTTTTATAGAAATGGAAAAAGATGAAATCGAAAACGAAAAAGTTGAACAAACTGAACATGTTGAAGAAACTGAAAGTGAATAAGACAGTGATTACGAGCCAGAAGATGAGTCAGAATATTCAGACAGTAGTGATGAAGGTGAATACGATCCTAATGAAGGCTATGAACAAGCATTCTGTTTTGAAAAAGGTGTAGATTACGTAAATGAAAAAGATGAACTATAAAAAAAATTATATTTATATAGAATGGATGTTTCAAGAATTCTTAGTTGTGAACAGTCAAGAGATATGGCTCTTAAAATTTGTCTACAAAAATTAAAGAAAGTTGATCAAAAAATTGTCAAGCATTCACTTGATAAGCTTATTCCAGATTTAGATAGTTCGTATATTAGTGTTCTAGTTAAGATTTTTGATACACGTGATAAACTAATGGAATGTAGAAGTAAAATAAATGAGATGTTGATGGAAGCAGAAAAAAAATCAAAAACTCCAAAAACTAAACAGTGTTCAGATTTTTTAATTTTGTATATTTTTATAATAATATAGGAAATGTCGACAGAAGTAAACGATCCAAATCTTGCCACATCTTCAACTCTCCTTAAAGCATATGTTGATTACCTTGTAAAGTCTAGAATGACTGCTTATGATCAACAAACACTCGACTCAGATATCTCAATTAGGACAGATACATCTTTTAAAAAGTTTTATATTGATGAGTGCGATATTGAAGCACAAAAGGTAATCGATTCTGGAATAGCAAGTATAACATCTGACCTTGAAGCAACAGTTAGATCAAAAGTTGATACTCTTCTTGATACACCTGGAGAAATCTCTAGTTATACTACATGGATTGCTAGTCAGCTACCAACACTTTCAACAGTTATATCAGGTGTTGCAGGAATTAAACCAGATATCTCTGAAATTGTTAAGGATGAATGTTATGCAATTCTACCTGATATCTCTGATGGAACTAGTGCTAGACAAAAGGCAACACTTGCGGCTTTAGCTGATCCAGGTTTTAATACAGTTCCTACAACAACTTTATAATTAATTTATTTATATAGAAATGAATGTAGAAACTAGAAATAAAGATTGTCTAACAGTAGCACAAGGTCAACAGTTTACTAATATAAAAATTTGCTCATATCCAATGCGAAGAATTGAAGATATCAGAAGTACACTATTAGAAGCATTAAAACTTGTTTTAGAATATAAAGCTTTCAAGAGTAGGTCATTCAGAAAAAGAAATGACATATATATTTACAAAAGTTAGAGATGGATCAATCTTTTCAGAGTTTCTCAAAGATTTAAAAATAGATAAGATAAATAGTCTGAAATCAGAAGCATATACTCTAAAAAAATAGAGTTAACAAAACAATTGACAGGAAAAGAATGTAGTGTACCAACAGAGTTTATTAAAGAAAGTTTAGAGTTTAATCATCTGTAGGAGTTAGGCTTTCCAGGTACTGTATAAAAACATTAGCTAAATTAATTTCAATAACATCTGAAAATCTTGGAGTAATTAGATTATTATAACTTAGAACAGGAAAATTGATATTTATGACAATATTATTAGAATAGAAGTCAAACTGTGTTATATAATCACTTAATAATAACATATAATTATTTTCAACTCCATAATAGGAAATAGTAAGAAAATTAGAAACAAAGAAATTTGGCGAGTATAACTTATGAAAGTAATTTATAACTAAAATTACCATACGAGAAAACATTAGAGTAAATTGTAGTTTAACATCAAGATAATTTACTCTAGTCAGGTTTACATCCTTTAATACAATTGATTTTTTAGTTATTTGTTTTTCTAAGGTATATAAATATATATTTTCACCTTTAAAAGAGCTTACCGCCATAGGATTAGTTCTAGGACCTGACATCATAGGAGCTCTCTCATAAATATCTTTTATTCTCAATGTTAATTTCATGAAATCTATTGGTAATTTTTGTATATCAGATAATCTAGCTAAATATGCATTACTACCATCTGGTAGATATTGATTATAACTTAATGAAGCATCATAAGTTCCTAAATTTTCTATTTTTGTAAAAGATAAAGAACCAGGAGAATTACGAACCGTATCACGACGTAGATATATTCCATTAACATCATCTTTTTTATACCAAAATTTGTTTCACCATAAATATGTAATGCTGAGTTTATTATTAAATTGCCAGTTATTGTTAAATCTTTTCCAGAATCTGCCTTTGTATCAGTGTACTCTTTTGTTGCAATATCTTTTCTATTAATTGGATTTGCTACATTAACATATTTTTTTGAGTTTGCTGATATGTTTCCTCTTATAAACTGATCTGAATCTTTTCTTAAATAATTGTTATCAGCATATGATTTTCCAACAGCTTCTAATGAGTCTATATTGCTTCCAAGATTTACTATTCTATTTTCATTCATATCTAATGTCACAATCATTTGTAAATCTTTTCTGCTTAACATTATAATATTGCTACATAAATATTAACATTTATTTCTTTATCTAACAAACCTGATCCTGATATAAAAGTAGAAGTAGCAACTATTTTTTTACTAGGATCTAATATATAACTATCATATAACTCATCACTCTGCGTTGTTAGTGTTGATGGCGGTGGCATAAGTACTTTTGTTATTCCAGCAACTTCATACGTCACTCCAATAACAAATAGACCTCTTCGAATTGTTATGTCTGAAATATTAGTAATCCATCTACCATTAACTGTTTTGTCATATATTTGAGTAGTCAGTGAACCGTCCATAGTTCCTTTAAAATTTACAATTGTAGCATTTCCAAATGATCTTCGTAGATATCCAAGATTTACGCCATCATTTGGATTTTACAGGATCGGACATTACAATTATTGGATTATAATTCATATTCAAAGGCATATTCAGTGGTGTATTAACTTTTACAAAATTAGCATCCATATATGCAACAGTTGCAAGGTTACTTAAATCGGGCGTAGCAACATTTAATGATCCCATTACAACTAGATCTCCGGCAATAATCCCACCAGATTTTGATAGTTTCGTATCAGCATAATCTTTTGTAGCAGCATCACTTTGTCTAACAGGATTTGCAAGATCTATCAGTCTATGATTATTCATATCAAGATCTCCATCTGCAGTTGTTCCTCTAGATACTTTTGTAACAAAGTTTGTATCTATATATTTTCTGCTTACAGCATCTGTAGAATCAGCAGGATCTCCAAGATTTTTTATTAGATTCGGATTCATATTATAAGATCTATTCATAATATATCCAGTCTTAAGAATATAATTTTTTTTACTGGATCCTTTTCTACGATATCCAAGCGACATTCTATACAATAGTAATAATAAAATCAATATATGTAATATAATTAGCAACTGTAAGATTATTAATCATATAAGTACATGATCCATCGATATTTATTACTAAAAGGAGAGTACCAGAAACGCCATAAGTGTTATCACTAGTTAGCTCTAAAAAGACTCCAGTTGTATTAGAACACCAGAGTATGCTAGAAACTGTTTGAAAGTTTGTTACTGATCCAGCAGCAAAAGTTTTTAAAGGTGTTGCATAACCAATTATATTTCCTTGCTGATTAAAAACTGCAATGTCTGCAGGAGTTGTTTTCAATTAGAACTTTCTGTTCCAGTTCCATTTACATTAATATTAAATATGTTTAAAGGAACAATAGTTGAAGCATTTGTAAAACCAGTAAGCCTTAAATACAAAGTAGAAAATTTATAAGAATCAATAGATTGTCTTGTTACAACATCTGAATTTTTCAAAGAGGTAATTCTGTTTGATCCTAGATCAAGAGTACTATTAGAGTTGCCATTAAAAACTTGAGACATACTTTTTAATAATCCATAGTTTATTATTTTTTAAGGCCTATAATCTTGATAGACAGTTCCATCAGCAGATCTTCCAGATATACCAGTGATGTTTATACAGTTTAACTGAGATAACATTTTTGCACTATTCTTTGAAAGTAAGTCAGATAAATTAGAAACAGAAGCTATTTCTCCAGAAACATTAGTTGCAACAGTATTAAAAAAGTTTGAATTAAGAGCATAATCTAATCTTATTGCATCTCCATCATTTACTGGAAAACCAAGATTTGTAATGCTATTTCCATAAGCATCAAGATCGCTAAAAATATGTCCATTAATCTTACTTATATTATCCATTTTTATATATATGAAGAAAATAAAAGGCGGTGATCTGAAATCTGGCTTAGATACAACTAAAGAAGTATTATCAGGAACAACCACAGCAACAGAACTAGGATCAAAAGCAATTATAAAAGTTGCCCCTAAGATTGCAAGGAAACTTAGTTTGCACGCATCAAACAAGATTGCAACTATTGTTCCAAAAGTTTTGTAGGTATTCAAAGTAATTGGAACTACTACAAAAGCACTTGGAGGATTTCTATCAGGAATAACAGGAATTGTAGATCTTGATTTATTTATAAAAGAGATCGTAGATGATATTTCTTCTGGAAAGTATGGCAATGTCTTCTGGAAATCAATTGCAGAAAAAAAAGGACTGTCAAAAATTGTTGCTTCTTTAGAGGTTGGCTTTTACATAAACGAGATTTTGCTAGAAGCTGAAAGAGCTAAATCTGGTTGGTACTTAGATCCTAGTAAATTTCTTTCAGAGACATTCGGAGAGGAAGTAAGTTGGAGCGCTGCTTAACTAGATCCTCTTGCGTGGAAAAAGAACTTTCTCGAAGTAAGATCAGGTGGATTTCTGCCTGCAATTCCAGTACTCATAGCAAGTATAGCTTCTGTTATTGGAGGTATTGGTTTAGGTGTTTCAATAGCAGTATCAGTAGCAGGATTGATTAAGAAAATTATTGATACAACAATGTATACAGCTAAAGCGCCGAAAATGGATACGCATGAGGAACGAATGAGTGCTTTGAGTTTACAAAGTGAATGACTAAAGAATGCAATTACATGCATAAAAAATATGATAGAATTACTTGATAGAAACATTGATATTGATTTGAGTGACAAAGTGCAAAACTCAGAGGTAAAAAACAGGTTAGATTATCTTAAAACTGGAAAACAACTTGTAGAAGTATCAGGAGTAAGCTATTCAGATGAGTTAAAGGAAGACATTAAAAAAGGAGAAAGTAGTACGATTGGAGGAAAAAAGACCTGTAATTATAAAGCAGAGAGCGCAATGCTGTTAGCTAATCTTAATGCACAAGGTGAATCGCAAGAAGAAATACATAGAGAAGTATTAAAACTAAGAGATGATTTGAAAAAATGCTGTAGAAATTAAAAGTCCGTATGTCTAACTATTTTGTAATGTTCTGTTAAACTATAAGTAAAATTGAGTCTAGCGAAACTTAGGTGCAAACGTATTGCAGCAATGTCACGTGCTTCAGCAGCTTTCTCTGCAGAGTCAAAGTATCCCAAATGATATCTAACTCCATCTATTGCAATGCGTGATCTCCACTTTTTATTATGCGGATTCCAGTTTACACCAATAAATTTTGAAGTGTTATTTCTTCTTATTCCTTTATTTCTAATATTTTCTGATCTAGTTGCTTCACGCAAATTAGCAAAAGAGTTATTTAGTTTATTATTATCGATATGGTCGATTTCATGTAATGGCATTTTTCCTGTTACCAACAACCAGGCTAATCGATGTGATCTATATATTTTTCCATCAATACAAATATGTCTATATCCAGTAGTAGAATTTATTGTTCCGGCTTCGCTTCCAGATCTTGCTGTTCCACTCTCCAGGTAAATTTTCCAGTAAAAGCGTTATATGCTAATAATTCAATAATACGTTCTCTCAATGCAGCAATTTTATCTTGATTCATTTCTTAATATTTAAAAGTTTTATTTGTCTTTAAATAAAATTTAATTTATTATAGAAATTGAATACCATGAGGCAAAGCTAAATCTATTAGATCATCAAGTAAACTTGATAGACAAATCTGATAAGCCTATTTCAATCAGGTTAAAAAAAGAAGATCTATCAAGTTCTATTTCTATCTTTGTAACAAAAACACAACTAAATAAAATTGAGAAGTGTAAGTAAAGAAATATTGGCATACAATTAAATCTTTCTCTAAAACAACTGAAACGTAATAGAAGACTTGGTTCAGGCATAGTGGATTTCATATACAAACTTACTGGCAATCGTGAAAATCACCTGAAACTTCCTTCAGGAGTAAAATCTGAATTTGTTCCAGGTGGAAGTTTTAACAATACTGGTCGTTACTCATATGCCGGGCCGGGAACAAAATTCACTCAAAGGATGAATGAATCTTATGAAGGCATAAATGATCTAGATAGATCTGCTTTAGTGCACGATAGTTAATACACTGAAACTGGATCAATGGCCGAACCTAAAAGAACAGAGATAAGAAACTTGTCAGACTTGGTATTAGCTGAGTCTGCTGCTAGAATTGCACTTGATCCTCGTCAACCAAATTACGTACGTGAAGATGCTAAGGCTGTAGCAGCTGTTATGGCAGCAAAAGCAAAATTAGGTTTAGGCCTTGGCGGAGCTCTAAACGATTCATTTGCTACTGATTTTCTGAAAGATAAAATAAGTAATCCTGCTAGTCTTAATAAGATAAAAAATTATGCCCGTGGAATAGTTGATAAAATGCTTGATATTACTTGGAAAAAGATCTAAAGAAATTTAACTTACAAACTAATTTTATTTTATATTTATATTTTTTTAAACTCTGCTGGATTGAACATTTATCTCTTTGGTGAACTATAAACTTTTACTTGGTCAATCTTTAATCTAATATTTATTTTTTCTTCATTATTATAATACTCTTTTGAAACATAACTACCATCAAGAATTCCAGTGATACAAAAATCATTTCCTAATTTTTTAATTACGTCTGCTGGACTAGATACTTTAATTTGTTTATTATTCTCATCAAACATAATACTAGGTTTCTTTCCAAAATCAAATCTAATTCCAATTGTTGACCTTGCACTAGCATAAAATGCTTTGAATTCTAATTGTTCACTCGATCTATCTACAATGTTCTGAATATAAGGAAGTGATTCTTCTGTTATATACATCCATGCACTAAGATAAGGTTTTGAATCCTTTGAAATTTTCTCTTCAACATGAATGTGTGCAGGCTTTCCTTTTGAGATAACAACTGCAGAATTTTAGAGGACAACAAATTTCTTTTCTTGATTTTCCATTCTATATAGTGGAAATATTTTGTTTAATTTAAATTAATAATTGCATGACTGTACCAAAATCGACAAATTCCATTAGTTTAAGAAAGATTAAATACCTCATTCCACAATCCGTTTGATTAAACTTTTGCAGTTGAAACGTTTGAAAACTTGGTGTAACACCAAAATAATTAATCACTTCTGGCATTGGAGGAGCACCAAACGAGTCAAAATAAAAACATCGATCACCTATTTTTTTAAGAGCTACCCAGTGATATATTGCTAGATCTGATTTTCCAGTATTGCAAATAAGGCACTCATTCTGTTCTGGAGAACTTAATTCATCTCTTGCAAATAAACCTCTGAAATTTTTTATATCTAATTCTTTAACATATTTGTTTATTTCAAAGTCAGTAAGTGGTGTACTTTTTAATTTTTTTTAAATTGTTGATAGCTATTCTTAGTTCTGAAAGTATTTGTTCTTTACTCATCTCACCACCAAATTTCTTTCAATGACTCAAAACTCCAGTACCTAACTTTTTACCTTGAGATAGAACTCCAGTTCCTAACTTTTTACCATGAGATAGAAATCCAGTTCCTAACTTTTTACCATGAGATAGAACTCCAGTACCTAACTTTTTACCATGAGATAGAACTCCACTGCCACTCTCTGATCTTAACTTAACAAACTTTGACTTTTTACTTTCACAAATCACACAAATTGCTTTAATCATTCCTCTAAGGCCTTTTGTACTATCAATCTCGACATACTCTTCATGAATGCTATCTGTTGGCTTCTTACATTTCAAGCAGCAAATTTCCATTTCTATAATATAAAAACTTTTTTAGTATAGGAAATGTCTCTTCGAGTAAGGGCGTTTAATTTTGGACAAGATGTAGATACTGGGCATAAAGAACCTTAACCAAATGTTCCGATACGAGCTTTAGTTTTAGGACCAAGTGGTTCGGATAAATCTCAACTTATCATGAATTGGATATTTTATGGAATGGTTAATTATGATTGTTGTACAATTATTGCTTCAAGTTTAGATCAAAAAATTATATCGCGGACCTATGTCAATGAAAAAAGAAAACAAAGCTTATTCTTGGATTAACGGAATTGATGCTATGCCAGAAGTAGATTCGTATAAGAACTGCAAGAATGTTGTTGTACTTGATGATTTAATGACTGAGGATCAAACTAAAATATTCGACTATTTCACACGAAAAAGACATAAAGGGCTGAATATTTTCTATCTTGCTCAAGGATTTACTAATATACCTAGGAGAGAAATTAGAAATAATGTAAATTTAATAGTAATCTTTAAGCAAAACACAACTGACATTGAGTATATTCGTGATGCATATGTTGGAGATATTGATAAGAAACAATTTAGAGAATGGGTTAACTCTTGTACTAGAAACCGTTTTGGTTATTGCGTAATAGATCTAACTAAGACTGAATTGGAAGGCAGATTTTGGTCTGTTGATTCAGAAGGTAAGCAATTAATGACATTTTTTAATTATTAATAGATATAGTAAAAATGTTAATGGGAAAATTTACTCGAGTGGTAAAACACCTTACAAAGGAATTGTTTAAGAGGCATTAGATTATGAAACCAAACTGCAAAACCTGCAAGATCTAAGAGATGCAAATATTTTAGAAAACTCTGGTGAGATACAAAGAATAGAATCAGAAATAGCTGTAAGAGATGCTGCTGAGCATAGGCTAAACGAGCAAGCATTAGAGAGATCTATTGATAACTCAGGTAAAGTTGTTGTTGAGAAACTTACAAGAATTAGACCTAAACCTGCTTTACAGATAGAAAAAAAAGAACAACAGCAGAAAGTTTTAGAATACAAACAAAAACCAGACATATGTAGTACTATTCAAAAAGCAAGAATAGCTATTAGTGAAGGAAAGCATAAAAAGGCAATTACTGTAGCAAATCAAGCAAAGACATATGCAGCAAATCCAGAAATACGAGAAGCTATTGATGCTGCTCAAAAAAGTTTAGGTGAAGAGTTAAATATAAATCCAACTACTGGCACACCGAAGAAAACTGCAGTAGATTTTGATAAAGCTGAATTAATTAAATTACTTAATGAAAAAATGGATATGTTCCAAGTTATGTAGCAAGAATAATAAATGAGATTGATAGTACAAATAAAGACTTATAACTATATGAGCTAGGAGTAAAACTCAATAATGAAAAAATGTATACTGCTGAAAAAGAACTAGAACAAACTGCTCATGATATCTTTGAATACACAACTAATTATTATACTAAGTTTAATGATAAACAAATGGAAGAAGTAGGTAAAGTATATGAATCAACAGTTGATATAAAGAAAGATTTACTTGATATTATTGGAGCAAAGAAAACTGGTAGACTATCTAATCAAGTAAAAATGATTGTTAAAAATCGTAGTAAAGAAAATCTTTCTAATGTTGTTACAGAGCTAGACAAAAAGAAAAAAAGAAGTGTAAAAGAGTAAAGAGTTTTAGATTATTTAAGACCTAGAATAGGTAAGGGAATAGAAGTAATTCCATTAGTTGTAAAGAATGATTCAGAAGTATTTAACAAGATAGAATTGTGGATTTGTGAACTTGCTGCTGGAAATACTGGAGTAGTAAATTCTATTAGTGCTGCTGTTGATTACCTTGCAAAATCTAGAAAAGTACAAAAGTCAAACATTGCTAAAATTAATAAACTTGTATATGATATATAGAAAATGTCTGATCTTCTTGGTGTAGCTAAGGATATTCTAAAAAATATTGAGTCAATCAAAAAGGGTGCTGCTGCAGGTAAAGAGGGGTATATTTTTAATGTAACAGGAACTACTAATCCAATTAGAATTAGAATTAGTGATCCTATAAAACTTAAGAATAAAAATTCTTGGATTAATATGCCTGCTCGGTTTACATTTGTTGCTGTTAAATCTACTATAGCTACATTACTTGAATTTACTGGAACTTTGTATACAACAGATAAGACACTTCCATTAGATACATATAGTGCAGCTCCTGGAAAACAGTTTACACAAGTAGTTGTAGATCCAGCAGAAAAAATTACTTCAGAGAATGAAGTTTTTTTGTTTCTGACCTAAACTTAATTCTTGTAAACTGTAATTTAGTTGCTAGTGGAACAAGTTATATAAATAATATCGAAACGCAAGCTCTAAGAATTTTTGCTTATAATTTCTATCCTTGGGAACAAATGGTATATGAGCCAAATACTCTTGAATATCACAATCTTGTTGGTGATTATATTTCTGACATATTGATTACTATTACAGATCAAAATTTGAAAGTCTTAGATTTTGGTTCTCAGCAAATTACTGTTGTAATAGAAATTATTGAAATATAATATAAGAATGTCAATAAGAATAACTGGAACTACCAGTTCAGATTCAAAAACTCTTGTTCCTCCGTTAATGCTTGGATCAGATTCTGGTTATAACAAAGTAGGATTGCGTAGAGTTGAGTTTACGTATACAAACAGAGTAATATCAAATGTTATTACTGGAGTAAACGATATGCTTTGGTACAGATCAAATATAACTAACCCTAGCAACTTTTCTGTTGCAGTCCCAGAAGGATACTATGATAGTTCAAAACTTGTCACTTACCTAAATAATGCTTTAATAGCAGCAAAAGCATTTTTAAATCCAGCAGGTAGACCTCCGTCAAATGGCATAAAATTTAGTGTAGATACTGATGATAAAATAATTATGCAAGTTGGTCAAGACTATCTTGTGCTACTAGGAACAAATTCTGGAATAATCAACTCTATTGGAGACACTTTAGGTTTTAGTTCAAATTTGCAAGGCTCATTTGATGCTGCGATGGTTGATGGAACTCCATATGAAGCTGTAGAAAAAGCAATGTATTTCTCTGGAACTTATAAGGCTTGGAATAAAATGCAACTTCCTGATAATTCTGGAGTAAAATGGGTAAGTATTGATTGTGATCTTGTAGATCCTAATAGAAACTATGTTGAATATAAAAAAGGATTTTTAGAGCAATCATCATCTTTATATCTAATTGATATTAATGATATTAATCCAGGAGAAAAGGTTGACGTGCACATTCCAAATATCTTATTCTTGCCAACTCGATGAGACATTGATGGTGTTAGCAGTCTTAAAATTAACTTGACAGATCAAACTAAAAATGCAATAAATACTATCACAGATGTTATAGCTACAATAAAAATTTCAAAATGATATAGGATGGGTAGCTATGCTAGAATTGGTCATGGTAGGGTAACTGGTGGAAAATATCATGGTTCTGGTGTACTTGATAAGATTATTGATGGTGTTGGAAAAGCAGCTCCTGTGCTTACTGGACTAACTGGGCTTAGTATGAATATTGCCAAACAAGGGAATTGAAATGCATCAGGCAAGAAAATTAACTGAGTTGCAGACAAAGAAAGAAAAGATTGACCAGGAATATGCTAATAAACGAAGAGAACTCGATGACAAACTTGATGAAGAAAGAAGAAAGAAAGAACTTGAGTATGAGTTGGAGAAACGTAAAAAAGAAGAAGATTATGATAGAAAGATGAAAGAGATGGATCTTGAGATAAAACGAGCAATGCTTGATAAACTTAAACCAAAAAGTAAAAAGAAATACAAAGCAAAGATGGAGGACTCTGAAACTGAAGATTATTCAGAAACGTTAAAAGAAAATGATCCTACGGCATACAAAGAAATAGAAAGAGTTATAAAAGAAAAATCTGTTGTTCCTGCTATTATGCCTTAGGCTGATAGATATGGAGGATATATGAAAAAAATTGGCGCTGGCTTATACATTCAGAATAAGAAGTACATTTTTACTTTTTTATATAGAGAAGAAATGGCAAGTGCACCGATTGACACTATACTCGAATTGGGAGATCCTAGTTTTCCCTAATTATAAAATTAAAGATTATCAATACAGAGAGTTTTACCAAAGCAATGGAAATGAGACTGATAGTATTGCAAACAAGTTAGTTACATTTACTGTTCCTGGTGAATAACAACTTTGCTATTTATTGTCGGATGCTTATCTACTGCTTGAAGGACAGTTACAAGTCCAAACAGCTGCTGGTGGAAACTTTGCAGCACCTGCTAGAACTCTTGCTGCTGGATTTGTTAGCAATGCTGGGGCATGGATGTTTAGTTCAATGAGAATAAGACTTGGTGCTGAGGAAATAGAAAGCTATTCATTGAAAGAAGGCACTGGAAGTGCATCAACTCTTATGGGTCATCTTACATATCCAAATGATTACAACCGAACAGAAGGACCTGCAACTGGATGGAAGAAAGATGAAGCAAATTCTTTTGATGATTTGTATACAGGAAGCAGTGCTTATGTTAGTCCAAACGCTTCTGCGGCATCTTCTAGTAATATTGGTTTTGCTTACAGAAGAGGTCTTTCTAGTGTCTTAGCGGATAATGTAGGAACTTTTAGTATCTCACTCCCACTTTCAAGATTGTCTGGATTTTGTGCAGATATGAATAAGATTCTTTATAATATTCCATTTACACTTGAGATGACGCGAGTTGGAGGAAATGACTTTGATGCTATTATGACTGGCACATCAGGAGCTGCTGCTAATACTAATTCAATGACATCTAGAAGTGCTGTCGGAGCTGCTAATGATGGACTTTGGACTGAATTTAAGATTAATATGTCAAAAATGAGGCTGATGGTTCCTTGTGTTATTCCAAAAGAAAGTATTCAAAGAGCACTTGCTGATGTATCAAGTGAAAGAGCAAAGAAAATTAGACTTAATTACAGAGTCAGACGTTATGAAAATATGACACTGACTAATTTCAACCAAGGTCTAAAATATACTAGAACTCTATCTGTGCAAAACACTATTGATAAAGTCAGAAGGTTGATTGTTGCTGCACAGAATACAAACAAATATAATGATTATACTGGAAATCCTTGCACATACAATCATTGTGATATTAAAAATGTGACTGTTCTTGCGAATGGTTCAAAGCAATATTCTACTGTTGCTAGAAGTAGTTATCCAAAAGACGGAAAATGTTCAACTGAATATTTAGATTTTACTCAATTCAGAAAGCAATATCTTGGATTAAATGAAGTTACAGAACCAGTTGGTGTAACTTTTCCAGAATGGCTAATGCTATATCCAATTCATGTTGTTGATCTCCAGTACAATGATGAACTTTAAGAGTCACTTCAAAACTCGATGTAAGCATTGAGTTTAACTCTCAAATACCTTCAGCTATTGTTGTCGGCAATGCTGCCACAAGTATTATGATTCATTATTTAACTATATCTGAGAATACTGCAGAACTTACTTCTAATGGTAATGGTTCACCATTTACTTGCAGTAAAGGAACATTTATTTATGATGGAAGTGATATTTAAAAAATGTAAACTAGAAATATAATGAATAAAATTGATTTTGTACAAGGTTCAGATGAATGGAAAAAATCAATGTCTTTGAATATTGGAGGTTCAGATGTTTACTCAGTGCTTGGAAATGATCTAGTATTTAGAGATCAGAGTGAAACTGATATAGAATTAATTGCAAATAGAAAACTAAAAACTACATTGCTAATAAGTCTAGTATGAGATTTCCTCCAATGATATTCGGTAAAGTATTTGAACCTATTGCTGCAAGGTTTTTAGAAATGAAACTAAAAGTAAAACTTGATAATTCAAACGATTGTTTTAGTAGTGATGGTGTGTACAGATATTCTCCTGATGGAATAATAAACAGCAATACATTAGTAGAAATAAAATGTTTATGGAGCAGAAATGTTATTGATGATTTTATACCTAAACAATATCCCGCACAATGCTTACTAGGTTTACATGTTTTAAAACTTAGTGCATGTTTTTACTCTGAGTTTGAGATTTTTGTTCCTGGGTTGAATTGTGAAGAACCTCCGCTAGATTACGTAGCAGCTGGTAATGTAAGAATACCTAATACTGATTTGGATATGCCACTTAGAGAACCAATTTTTATGCTATTACTTAAAGATGAAAAGTATTTTGATTTTGAATTTGATATTATAAGCAAGTATGGCAGATTTAATAATAAGAAAGCAAATGGTTATGATATAAAGTATTATATAAAAAGATGTTTGATCCAAGTTGTAGAAGAAGATGATCCATGTAGATTTGTTAGAATAGTTCCTATTGTTACAGAAGTGCTAGATAGATCAAAAATTTTAATTAATAACTATATAGATGAGTCGAAGACATCATTATGATATGTGAGTTAGTAGAATAAATGGTTATATTCTATCAGACCTTGATGCAAATGGTAATAGAATTATTAATATGAGAGATCCTGTGAATGATATTGATGCTGTAACTAAATCGTATGCAGATGCAAACTTTATTGTAAATAGTGGTACTTCTTTAAATCTTCAGAATAGACCAATTACAAATCTTGCTCCAGGAGTTAATCCAACAGATGCTGTTAATGTAAGTCAAGTATCGAACTATGTAAAGAAATCTGGAGATACAATGACTGGAGATTTAAATATGAATAGTTTTGCTATTACTTCTACATATTGGAATTCTAGTCTTACTACACCAACAGTTTTACCTGATGATTTTTGTGTAACTTATGGAGGATTAAAACGAGATGTGTTATTGAAGAATTCCCCTGCTACAACAAATTTAAATATGAATAATAATTCTATAATCAATGTTGCTGAGCCTGTTAATTCTTCTGATGCTGCAACGAAATCCTATGTTGATAGAACAGTTAAAAAATAACAGAAGTTGTACTTACATTTAATCTTTGACCAATTAATTCTATTGTTAATATTTCTACTGCATATTCTTGGACAAATAAGAATAGTCCTCCACCAATAATACTAAGCGCAATGGTTGTTGGATCATCTAACCGTATACAACTAAAGCCTGACAGCGATGCGACAATAGTATCAGGAGATATACGTGCTATAAATACATCACGACTGGAACTTATTTTAAGTATTATGCATACTTTACTAGAGTTCCGTTAGAATATTATTATGTTGATAACCTAGGAAATATGAAAGTTAATCTATTAATTTCTTACATAAGTACCTGAAAAATATAGATGGACTAATAAAACAATTAATTCTTTTAATTTTGTTGCTTTATGCTTACCTTTTACTAGCGGAAATAGTTTTGCTATATGCATTATTGATTCGTGTTTTAAACAAAGATGATTACAGAATAACTCGGAACACCTTTTTTTAAAGTGTTTCTTTGCTAAGCAATATATTTTTGTAGGTCTTTGTTTAGAATATTTATTCCTTGCATAATAACAATCTGCACAAATGATTATTTTGTTATTTCTTAAAATGCCGCAATCGAATTCTGTTTCTGTGTTATCTAGATCGCAAATATCGCAACGCATTTCATACTTTAACTTTGGTCTTCGTTTAACCTTTTGGCAAACTGGATGACCTGACTCTAAGTATTCAATTTCGCTAAATGATATCGAACAAGTATCACAAAATATTTCCATTTCTATAGAATGTCATTTTTAACTCTAAATGAAAGAAAAAAGGAAGGGAAATTTAATCCAGACTCAGATATAAGCCAGATATTCAAGTTAAGGCCGAAAGTAATTCCGAAAGGTTTCTTTAATATAGCTAAACCTAATAAAAATCATCAAGCAGATATTTTGTATATGCCGAATGATTCTGGATACAAATATGCTTTGAGTGTTATTGATGTTGCTAGCAGATACAAAGACTCGAGACCACTTAAAACAAAGTCTTCTAAAGAATTAACACAAGCTATAACAGATATTTATACAAAAAGTTTATTGAAATGGCCAAAGAAGATAACAGTAGATCCTGGAACTGAGTTTAAAGGAGAGTTCATGAAAGAAATTAAAAGACATGAAACACAAGTTATAGAAGCTACTAGTAAAAAGAGTGTTGCACTTGTTGAAAGAATGAATAGAACTGTAGCAGAAAGAGCATTTATTGCGCAATATGAAAAAGAATTAGAAAACATTAATAATGGAGATTACACTAGAAATAAAGAATGGATTTATGATTTACCAAAGATTATTGATTATCTAAATAATAGTGTTACAAGATCAATTGGTGAGAAAGGCGATAAAAAAAGAATCAGTAAAACTTAGTATACCAAAATATCATAGAAAAGTTGGAGAACAAGAAAAATTATTAGAACTTGGAACAACTGTTAGATACTTACTAGAACCAGGTGAAGGAGAAGATGAAAAAAGAAGAAGAGCTACAGATGCAATATGGAGCTTGACTAAACATACTATTGCTAGAATAATGGTATTGAAAAAACAACCGGTTAGATATTTTTTTTGTAAATAATGTTAAGAGAAGCTTTGTTAGAGAGGAATTGCAAGTGATTAAGCAAGAGGAGTAGTTTCTCTTTGTGAACGTTCTGCTATAATATAGTCAAACTCTTCTTTTGTAACTACTTCATCAGATAAAGCATCAGTTATTTTTGAAAAATATTGTGTGTTAGAATTGAGAGTAAATCTTTTTCATTTATCTATTTCAACTAAAACCCCATCAACTGCCATTAGCATTGCTGTTAATGTCGAGAGAACAGAGAGTACATTAGTTATATCTGGATGTGTGTGAATATGAGATGTAGAAACTGTAACTCCTAAAGCTACTATTATATTTACTATTTTAATTATATATCTTACTCTTGTTAACTGTGTTAAACATGATCTAACTTTAATGTTATATGCAACTGTTTCATCATATCTTTGAAGAACACATTTTTTTCTTAGATCTGCCGTTTTCCTATAATTATTTATAAAATACTATCAGCAATATTTCTTGGAAAACCTGTTTCATAATATGGATCCCTGAATGTTTTAACTAGACAATCATCAACAATACTAGGAGATTGATCCTCATTAAAGAATTCTGGGTGTCTAATCAAATTATAATTTGTTAACTTTTGTCCCTCACCTTCACGAATTAAATCAATTATAAAATCTGTGTGTAGTTTAATTTCATCATATCCATTAACAAAAGGAATGCAATGATCATAAAACTTGTAAAATACTTCCCTAAATCTGATTATATAAGAAATCATACTCTCATGCCAATGTCTAGGAAAGAATTTACACCTTGTACTCATAGTATATTTAATACATTTTTTCTTTAAATCAAATTTTATTATGTTAGAGTGCGATAGGATAAACAACGAAGTTGGCGAAAACACTATGCCGAGCGACAGTGAGTCTAGTGTTGAGCGAGTAGTTTGGTTTTGAAAGTTATGGAGACTAGTGGTCTCAGACGAAGACACTCGATCGAGCGACAGCGAGATTGAGGGTCTAGGCTGAGCCCTAGGCTCTATAACGTTCAAAACATAACTACTGCAGTACCTCTAAAGCCCAGGCGAGGTGAGACACTTGAGACGGGCTTGGTGATCGATAGTTGCTGTGCTGGTTTGGCCGAGGTCGTGGCTCTGTTTGGTTAGTTGCTCACCCCGACCAAGGTCTGGCCAAGGTCGTGGGTTCAAGCCCAGTCGCATTTGTGAAGCCCCTGAATAGAGATTAAGTTACGTTAGGGCGCTATTAAATTACACACACACACACACACACACACACACACACACACACACACACACACACACACACACACACACACACACACATACACACACACATATATATATATATATATATTATATATATATATATATATATATATATATATATATATATATATATATTATATATATATATATATATATATATATATCAAAAGCTTCTGACCGATTGAGCAAACAAGAGAAATACTTTCCCTAAGTCTGCATTCCTAAGTAGGTCATTACACATCCGATGCAATGCTGAATTTGTGGAGTGATTAGCTCTAAAAGCAGACTGGAACTTACCAGCAAGGTTTGAAGTTTCCATAGATAGTCACCACTAACCATCCGATCATGTTTCCTCGGCAGCAGATGTAAAGCGCCTAGAAAGAAATTGGGTTCTCTAAGGGCACTTTATAACGTGTATTATTATTATTTATCATTATCATTATTATGTAAGTTCAGGCGGTCTGCCACGACTCGTTCCAGTGTCTTTCATGGGAACGGTTAAATGGAGAATGGGCGGAAATTGCTCGTGTTCTCTAGGTCTAGTGCTGCTTTCTCGAGTAGTGGCCTGAATAAAGCCTTTGTTAAAGGTGCAGGAGCATAACCTGAGGCTGTCGACATATTTACGACGTTAGTTATGCCTGGTAGCAGCAGCAGCTCTGTGCATTGTAGAAGCAAGACGTTGGGAATAGGGTGTAGAGGAATAGTTGTGTTCTTTGATAAGGATATGAGCTTCAGGCTGAGGTCACTCGAGGCCGCCTTGAATTTAGACTTGAAGTGCTGCATAGAATAGAGAGACAGGTTTCCAGGAGGAGTGATGCTGCCATCCTATTGATGGACTCCCTGAAGCTGTCTATTTGGCTCAGAAAGAGGCCACAGAAGCGATCAGCTAGGTCATCATCGCAAGCATCACTAAGTAAGGACCTGGAACCTGGGAGCGGTGAAAGAGACTGTTGAGATCGTAGAAAGCAGCAATTTCGGATTGTGCATCTGCGATTCAACTATGTTTTCATAAAAGCTAGGCTTGGCCTTCGTCACCCGTTTGCCGACTTTACTAAACACGATCGTACCGCGGCGGGCTGGCTCGCAGTAAACATCTCAAAAGTGGCTCGATTGCAGGCACCGTCTTGGTTGCGTAGGCTTCAAGTGCTGCGCTTGGATGGCGAGGATCTATGTCGGATTTGCACAGAAACGCATTTCTTTCAGAAATGTACTAAGCCACGTAAAAGTCCATAAAATAATGAAGGAAATTAAAGGCGAAACTATATCATGTGCAATATGCAATAAATATACACGCTTGAAACCCGTCAGTCTCCTACTAAACATAATGCACATTGACGGTGTAGCAAATATGACCACTTAGACGACAGTGACCACTAAGACACTACTGACTGACACTACGCAAAACTGCTACTCGTAAATCGCTACTATCACTGTAGTTTCTTCTAAGGTGAGTGAAACCAGTGAACATAGGTGAATGAGCAAATTGTAGTACTTTTGATTTGTCTGGCAGTTTAAGGGATAGTACACGCTAGATACACAAACAATGATAGATGATAGATGTTCAAACGATGCCGTGCACGTCGTTGCTTGCTAGTTAGCTAATTTTTGATGGCTGCGGAATTAAATAAATCACAGCTGGAAACCAGTGCACGTCTATTGCACCGGCCACCTGTGATGCATTGAAGTCAAAGAGCTAAAAAAGGAACGGTTCTAAGTGCGACCTAATTCCAACCAGTGTACATTAAACTCCCTTATCCAATTTATTATTCAATAGAGGGTAAAGCAGCTTACTTTACACTTTATACTAAATAGATTCAGAGGCTGAATCTATTTTAATATGCTGTCTAAGTAAGTAAGTCTGTGGCAACCAGAACACTAACCGATGGATTTTCAATGCCACGTACTCCTTCGTTAGTTCAATCAACTATGCTACTTGAATGTATGCAGCTTATTCTTGCGGCACATTACTGGTATGGATGCCACACCTACGTGCCGCACTTAGCAGCCAGTATGATCAGCTCATATTAATTTTAGGTCCAGCTCGAATGCTGATTCGCGACGAAGGCTATTCGTCTTGCTCCAGCTATGATAATCGCTCCTGTATTGCAAAACTTATTTGCGTATTCTGCTTCATAATAGCACTTGCGACAGGCTACACGGGTAACTTAAAACGGTAGCTCCAACTTTTGCAGTTTCAGCTGCAGCTGCAGTTTATGACTGACTCGTCACAGTGATGTCCTTTCTATTGTCCTAAGGAAGTTCATCAATATCATTTCAACCGTATTTTTTGCTTACCAGTCAAAGTCACGGAGATTCCAAAACTGTTGTTTGCAGCTGATGCAAAATGGATGGCAATTCCTATCACAGAATTTTTGGAATTGCAGTTCAAATTTTGGCTAGGTTGGAGCAGCCTCTGAATAACGACAAATACATCCCATTGCCCACTCTGATTATTAGTGTAGTAAAGTTTATTTTAATTTTGTTCTTGCATATTAAAATCCGAAAAATGTTGTCTCAAGCAGATTCACGCAGTGAGACGTTACTTCAATTTGAATACCTATCTGCATGCCGCGTAAATAAAACGCAATTTAGAAATCAAATGAAGGCTGATTCATAATTGTGCTAACACATAATCTACACCTTCTGTCACTCAAAATGTTAATCTTTGGCACGTGCAGTAATAAGCAGCCAGCCTGAGCTGTTGCCAGCTCATGCTGTTTGAGATTCGCCAAGGTCAATCAAGGGCATCAATTCGCCAAGGTCAATAAATTCGCCAAGGTCAATCATTTCGCCAAGGTCAATCAAGGGCCGAGTTTAGGAACAGCCAAGGCTTTGTGTTTTTTTTAAGATGCTCTCGCCTTGTGTATACATTTTTATGACATTGTGTGCACTTACAGCTGCATTATTAATTATAGTGCGGACCGCCAAACAAATCGCTAACATCAATGCCAAAACCTGCGAAATTTATTCGTGTCAAGCAAGCTTTCAGGTGGTTACGCAAACTTTAAACTGAAATTTAAGGACTTCTGGAAACTTCAAGCATTTCATTAGTAGAGAGTGCTCTAATAATACGCTCGAACAGCAGTGCTGATGCAGGCGCTGATGTTTGTACATGAGCTGATATTCGTGCTGCCCGGCTCTGGGAGAGGTTGGCCCGGCCTTCACATAAAGCATTAGGCTGCTCCAACCATGGCATGGCATTCGTTGGCAGGGGGATCTCAAAACATTGCGTGTCAAGTTGGCTAATCTCATCGATATTTCTGTACTTCCGTAACGTTGAAATCTACAAAGGTAAATACAAGCCATTATCAAACTAATAACTAAAGACGTAATTCACACATAAAGAGTTAAGAATTTTTTAGCACAACTAATGGGTCCGTATAAACAGTTAAACTAACGTGCAAGAATAAACACTTGACTGCTTGTGCTCCACCAGCACATACAATATGCATAATGGCAACACATTATACTTTGCTGGATGGTTGAGAGAGGTCAACGCAAAGGCATCGTGTCATTTGAATTGAAATAATAGCTCAAACTTTGACTGGAGATTGCATCTGCAAGGTGTGGATTGCACATTAATAAAATATATGGATCATTTACTAGGTCCGTTTGAAATTTCCTTTGCATGATTAGGTGTGCTGAATTTGTGCTCGTTATCTTAAGCCATTGCCATAATAATAATAATAATATTGCACTTGATAAAGCGCCCTCAGAGAACTTAATCTCTTTCTAGGTGCTTTACATTTGCTGCAAAGTGATCCGCAATAGAATAGTAAGTAAAATCATGCTTGAAAAACAAACAAAATGAATAACATGGTTAGGGGTTACATGCACTGGGTCAGCATGCAAATGTGGTTAGTGGCAGCATGAACAGTGTCAGCACGCATAAGCACATCGAGGACGAATCACAAGGACCCACTAAATGCTGTCCTAAATAGGTATGTTTTTAAGTTTCTTTTAAATGTGGTCAGGTCAGGGGATGTTCTGATGCAGGTCGGGAGGGAGTTCCAGGCTGTGGGAGCATACGAGCTAAATGCACGGTCTCCAAAGGATTTAAGGTTTGTACGAGGTATTTCTAGACTGTTGGATTCCGAAAAGCGAGTGGTACGATGCTTTGCCTGATTGGGTAGTATATCTGAAAGATAGGCTGGAGCCATAGAATGAAGAGACCTAAAAGTGAGCAACAAAAAACCTTGAAGTCAATCCGTTGCTTGACTGGTAACCAATGCAGGTCGGCGAGAAGTGGAGTAATGTGGCAACTGCGACGCTCACGACAGACAAGCCTAGCTGCAGAGTTTTGCACCAGCTGCAATCGCCTGATCGCACATGCTGGTAGGCCAGTAAGCAGTGAGTTGCAGAAGTCGAGACGAGATGTCACGAATGCGTGGACCAACTTGGACGTGGTATCCTTATCTAAACAAGCCCTAATTTTAGCAATGTTATGAAGCTGAAAATAGGCTGATTTGACTGTGGAGCTGATGTGGTCGTCTCACGAGAGGTCGCTTTGGAATATGACACCTAGATTTCGAGCTGATGCAACTGGAGATATGCTGGCAGAGCCAATTTTGAAAGTCAGCCTTTCCAATTTCTGAATAACACTAGGTTTGCCCATAACTAGTAAGTTAGTTTTATCATCGTTTAGTTTTAGAAAATTTGCTGCCATCCATGATCGGATGTCATCAATGCATGCAGCAAGTGAGTTGAGAGAATTTGAGGTGCTCGAAGGCTGGGAGGGATCAAAGCAAAGGTACAACTGAGTGTCATCCGCATAGAAGTGAAAGCCTAGATTGTGCTTGGCAATCACTTTAGCGAGAGGGAGAGTATAAACGGTGAAAAGGACCGGACCTAGCACAGAGCCCTGGGGTACTCCATATTTTAGAGGTACTTCAGATGATCTTTGTCTATTCACGTCAACACTCTGGAGTCTCCCACTGAGATAGGACCTGAACCACTGCAGAGCAGTGCCAGTGATGCCCAGGCGAGATGAGAGGCGCTCTAGAAGTACTGCTTTCTTTCGAGAACATGTAAAGTTCCAAGAAAGATAGTTCCGTCAAGGCGCTAAGAAATACTATATCATATTCATTATTTTATATATACTATTCATTTATATATTTATATTATATCAATAGCTTTATTATTATTACTATCAGCCCTATCTGCAAATAACCAGGGTATGTCGATCAACTGAGCTGGGTTAGTCGAACCAGCTAAGAGCCAACGAGAGCGGCTTGGAACTTAAGTTACTCTATCCTTTAAAGTTCATCGATCTTGATCTGTATCTCCGTCTGTAACTCTATAAAGCTACAAAGACTATGTGGATGCTACGCTGGAGAGTTTTGCATAGCACACTCACAGCCTAAGCCACTATCGGTGCGCATTCGGTAGCCAAAAGACTTCACCTCATGCAAAAAGAAGAAGTCGGGAAGCACAGAAGAGTCAGCAGAGCAGTTGACGTTGTGAGTAATACGGAAGTAGCAGTTCTGGACGGCTGGATAGGACGTGCCAAAATCTGCAGCAGGAGAGTGAGTGTCGTTGCTTAAGCTCTGCCTTCAAATTGTAGTTCTTGCCCTTCCCTGATACTCTTTTTCGTTGTCCTTGTTCTCGTCATCCGCTTTCTTAGCGACGTCCTTGCCATAGTTGACCTACTCTTCACCCTCTTCAAACCATATTCGTCCCACGTAAGTCAGCTTTCCTTCAAATTGCATACATCTCTTTTTTAGCTAGGACTAAGCAGCGTTTGAATTATGAAAAATCATACTGACAGGTCCTCTTAAACCAGGAGTCACTGCTGCCTTTATAGGCTACTAATCTGTACTATTGCTCATCTACTTGAACTCAGCTTAAGCCACGTCGAAACAACGAGAGATATCGAGAGCGTGTACAAGTAGGATTGCTGTCGGCCGCGCGGGACGGCTCGCTAACGTGATCGCGGGAGTCCATCGGACCTGCCCATGCACGTCATTCCCAGCACACCAACTGGGGGGGAGGAGGCTGCACCTATTAGTAAATAGACGTGTGACTGGCTTTGACTTAGGTCCCAGCACACTCAAAGCAATTCTCTAAAAGATAGTCTTAGCAATCGGTCCAAAAGCATGACTGTCAAAAGTCTTCATTTTGCTAGTCACAAGCCCGCAGCATGCCGCTACACACCTCAATCAGCTGCTGTATCGATGCAGTAGAAAACGGAGACGGCTCTAGAAGCACCTTTGAAACTATGGCCTCACAGCAAAGCATCTCCTCGTGTAGCTCACCACGCTCAAGGTGGTCGTAAGCTTTTACCAGTTTGCAGCCCTGAAATAGGGGGAAAATACAAGCTGATATAACAGCCTCTTTTTGTATAGCGACAGAAGAGCCTTTGTGGCTATGACCACCGCTTGCAGCGGCGATAAAGGATCGCCCACCACAGGATTCGAACCCACGACCTCGGGGCCAAGTTCATGAAAAGCAACCACCTTGCAACCATTCTGCTAGCGTATATGTACTGCCACGGCTCGAGGCCAGCCGAGACGTACAAGAAATCGCAGCGGGTCAGTCACAGCGTCCTCAACTTAAGCAGGCCTCCGAGGTCGTCACGGCCGACGCGAGCGATTTCATTGCCTTGCAGATCTCTGCACGGAAAAGATCACTGGACACACTTTTGGCCTCTCCTCCCCTCAAGCGGCCGAAGCCTTTGGCGAGCCGACTGCGAAAAGCACTGTCTTATAGTGTACGCCAATCTATCTCAGCTGGAATTTAAAGTTATCATGCAAGCCCGATTTTCCAGATTAAATACGTCCTCTATTGCAGTAAGATAGTTCCGATAGAGACCAGAATAAATTGCTTCACTCTCGTCCTAGCCCAGAGGTAGGGTTCCTAAAATTTACTACAGAGGGCATAGGCTAGCAGTAACCACTGAATCATGGTTCCTGTACTGCATAGGTAAAGTGCCTATAAAGAGCTCAAGTTCTCTGAGGGCGCTATGAAACGTATTATTATTATTATTTTTACTTTTAAGGTTTGAGTCCTGCAGCAGGTGATTCTTTATTTAGAGCCAGCCGTGGTTCACTTTAGCAAAGGCTTTCAGTCTATAATAATAACACTAACAATAATAATAACAATAGGTTGACTGTATATCACCCTAAGAGAACTAAATCTGTATTTACGCACATTTTACAATTCGCTTCAAGAGATTCAATAACCTAACGTTAACGACGTTCACGGTTTCAAGCGTGCAAAAGAAAGAAAATTTCCCATCGCACCTAGGCCGGCATGCTAATGCAAACATAGAGGCTCTCACGGCCGCCCGTTGGTCTGACCTCTGACCATTAGCAGCACTGATTTATTCAAGCGTTACCAAATAAAGCATACAGGAAGAAAATGAGACATGTTTGCTCATGCGCAGTAAAATCTGACCAGGGGAGATGCGCCTTTAGTTGAGGCTTAAACGATACAAGGATATTGCAGGTAATGACCGTGACTATAAGCAAATCTTAGACTTTCGGCGCATAAGCTGAGGGCTCGATCATCGCATGATTACATTTTATGCTGGGGACGGCAAGATGACTAGATGCTAAACAGGGGTTGCTGCGACAACACACTATAGGAACAATGCGATCTTATAGGTAGGCTAGCGATAGAGAATTTTGTCTAAGGCTCGACGCTTTACTGGAAGGCAGCGAAGCACATACGGAAGTGGTTTCGATTGTGTTGTGAATTGATTTGTGATTTTA
Source organism: Cristatella mucedo (assembly GCA_009760855.2). NCBI lineage: Eukaryota > Metazoa > Bryozoa > Phylactolaemata > Cristatellidae > Cristatella > Cristatella mucedo. The sequence continues at coordinate 2,287,609 of WPIO01000001.1, read as the reverse complement.
GATTGTGATAGGTAAACCACTAATCACTTACATTTAGAGTGGTTAGATTTAGGAGCCACGGCTTCGACGACAGAGCAAATGAGCCTCGTGTTTTCAACCACTTTCTGACGGTGAAGGACGCAGACCGGGATTCCAGAAGAAAGGGAATTGTGACAATCAACTTGAGATGTCACGTTGAAGGACGCACGAGTTTAGTTGTCGTCGTCCCATCCCATCAGGCTTTGTTTTTTGGCGATATCCTTTAGCTGAAAGCAGCGGACTTGACCGCGGAGGAAGCTTTTTCATTTAAAAATGTCAATTACAAACAGTATGCCTAGATTACGGGCCGACGTCGCGAGAGTGATGCAAGTTGCAACAATCTTGAGGGTCGGGACTTCCGGTTGTCGGGCAGAGGGGACTCTTGGTTTGTCCGTGTCTATTGTTGTAGTCTTATCATCATTGAGCTTCAGGAAGGAAGTTAGTAGCCATCCAAGCACGAATGCCGTCGTTGCAGACTGGGAGGTAAATAAGTGAGTCAGATGTGAAGCAAGGCTTAGAACGGTCGCACGATAGGGTAGACCAGAGTTTCTTCGGCTTAAAAATCAAGGCCAATGTGTGTTCAAGTATGCAAGCGTGAGATTACACACCAGTAAATAGTGAGACTAGGGGGCTGCCTGAGGGACCCGGTATTTCAAGGGCACCCGCCGACGGTCACTTACAGCTGGTGTGCGCCGCTTACCTGGAAAGCCGGCCGCTTTAAGGTTTGAATTCACGTTTATCTTCATATCTCTTACTAGGCTAGCCGGTAAACTAAACTGCAACCCTTTGACGTCAAGTGACTAGAATTATCACAGATGGAGAGCTGCCCGACGAGAGGAGGTGCCGCGCCCACACCGACTAAGCTTAAGTAGGGCTAAGAATTCTCATGAATTTTTTCGCATGCAGAAGAGCTACTAAATAAGGTTTGAGACGAATTACTTAGTCGTGTCAGCTTCAAGAGCGCCTGCCTGCACATCTTCCTCCGCTCGGAATCTCATCTCCTTCCTTTGCCGTGCAGCGTCATCAAAATGGCGACTCAATACGCGCGCCAGCATTAACTACGAAAGTGTTTTGTGAGCGTCAGAAACACGTAGGCGAAAATTCTGAAATTTGGAGACTATATCCGACCGAGGACAGGACACATTTCAGGCATATCTGGCAAGATCGTATGGCCAGCATAGTACTACTGCACCTCTCTCTCTCTCTCTCTCTCTCTCTCTCTCTCTCTCTCTCTCTCTCTCTCTCTCTCTCTCTCTCTCTCTCTCTCTCTCTCTCTCTCTCTCTCTCTCTCTCTCTCTCTCCCTCTCTCTCTCTCTCTCTCTCTCTCTCTCTCCATCTCTCTCTCCATCTCTCTCTCTTTCTCTCTCTGACTTTCTCGCTCTCTCATTTTTACAATGGCGCAACGGGACGCAATAAAAATGCGACGCTGTTTGGGAACCAGTACTGAAATTTTGTGCGACCAATGTCGCAGGTCTGCAGCTCTTTCAAGACGCCTTTTCGGAATGAGACTCGGAGCGATGACTGTTTTGAGGCAGTGGATCGGTTGTTAGATCAGCGGTCTTCGATCTTGGCAGCACGTCTGGCCTTAGATGTATTTAGGTGTATTAAGGTGTATTATACTATTCATATCTGCATTTTATGTCATCTTGAATTATTTTTGGCTCTTATGGTGCTTCAAATTATGCACAGTCTGCATTGTTTGTGGCTGCTAGCGTTAAGTTTGCAGACGTAGAAGAATTCACGTCAAAATGATAGCCAACTCAGAAAAAAAGCTATCTTAAATACCGCAAGATTAGCATGGCAAATGCTAGCGCTGGTTCCATGCTTCCATGATTTCATGGATCCGTGATGATACACCTATAACCACGTTACACCTCTAACCATGTTGCGCTTGTTTTCACTGAGCTACCACTAGCCATTCATTCGATCGTGCTTCTTTTCCAGCAAATGCGAAGTGCCCAGACAAAGGCTGAGTTCTCTGGGGGTGCTAAAAAAAATGTATTATTATCATTGTCATTATTATTGTTCACAATTGCTAAAGCGAGGGCGGATGAATAGGAGACCGTTATTCACACGCAACGGCCGTGACGTCACGGAGCTGTTCGCTGAGCTCTGTTCGCTGTCAGCTCCACTGTTCGCTGAGCTCTTGCGAACAGTGGAGCTGCCCCGCACCCACGAGACGTCGATGACAATGGATGGAGGTGCAGTCGTCATCGACGAGCGTCGACGACGTTGCCGCTGCTGGTAGCAAATTCCGACGTCTTAGCGGCCGCAGCTTAGGTGCCGCTAGATGTCGCTCCGAAGCCGCAGCCGCGCGCGATTCGCTGCAGTCTCTTTGCGCTCAGCCATTCTTCTCTCGTCGAGCACGCTCCGCGCCAGGCGGCACGGTGCGGCGACCAAGGGTCGAACCTCTGGCAAGGCCAGGCAGCTGGCGCGCCGGCGTCGCGTCGTCGGAATATCGCAACTACTTGTTTGGAGCCGAAACGAGCCGAGATTTAGAGGGTAGGCATGCGCATGTGCACATGCCTACCCACCGCCGCTGGCTGCGCAACGCAGTTGGAACCTCCAAAAGGTGCAAATGTCGCCACGCGGCAGGAAATCTGCTGGACGAACGAACTGCTGCACGCCGCCACCACAGTGCACCTCCTGTGCTTAATGCTCTTACGACGAGCTGGAAAAAAAGTGCAAAAACATATGGCACGTTTAGTATGTATGAAACATTGGCACGCTTAACTAGAAAGTGCAGTCTCATCTAGGCAAATTTCTCCGCCCGACCTTGGGCATCGATCGAGCCGGACTTTCTCCGAGCGAAGCTGCGTCATTCAATCGACACAACGCGATGTTTGTCGCTTTCGTCGTCTTTATATGACGTCGGATCGCACGCAGTCATCCAGTGACTGGCGTACAAGGGGCTCGTGCACATCGTAGCAAATCGTTCCAAGTTAAGGTCAAGTCTGGCTTCTCTAAAGATTTGGCAAAATCACAGGTGTGCACAGAACCGAAAAACTCTGATGTCGACCCTCAATTATTTTCTAATCCCTCCCAGGTCAGCACCTTTCCCGGGCGATCCTTGCGTGGCAATTTAGCAGATGCCTTCTCTAGCTTTTTTCCATGCAACAATGGTGGATAAGGTCAACCAGTCCTCCACAAAGGTCACATCCCGACTGGAATCCTCGCGAGCCGTTCCTTGCTTTATGTCTATGTGAGAGTAAACAAGTAAAAGTTTGGCTGATCCAACAGTCTCATCTATGTATGTATGTATATGTAGATGAATACGAGCCTTGCTGGATATCGCCGTCGCTTGCTTGCATTGGGCACTAAAGCCTCGCCCGCTGCAGTACTCGAATCTACTGGGGTACGGGCACTTCTCTCTCCCCCCCCCCGACATTCCCCCCCTGGGGTAAGACATTGCCCCCCTGGGTTGGGCATATCCTCCCCTCCCGTACGGAAAGGCCATGATATAACTGTCTTTTTCACATATCTTGTACAAAAATATTATATATTATATAATATATAACATACTCCTACATTGTAGTCATTAGAAATGCGGTTGCTGCGGCCCTGCTTTTCGGCTGGCCACCAAGTGCAAGGTCAAAGCTTTGCCCCGGGCGGCCAGCAGCAGACGCTCTCGGCTGCAGCCTCGAGCGCGTAGCGGTATCCTCGGCCGTCGCCGCCGCCGCTCGCAACGTTGGCACCGCCGGCTGCCACCCGTCCAAACCTCACCGCCGCCGCCTCCGTGGCATTCGTGTATGACAGCATTTAGTGAGTCCTTGCGATTCGTCCTTAATGTGCTTACACGTGCTGACACTGTGCGTGCTGCCACTAACCACATTGGCATGCTGACCCGGTGCATATCACCTCTAACCATTTTATTCTTGTCATTTATCGAGCTCGCTACCACTAACCATGTGATTGCGTTTCCTTTGCAGCAATTGTAAAGCGCCTAGAGAGAGATTGAGTTCTCTGGGGGCGCTTTATCAAGTGTATTATTGTTATTATTCTTATTCTATACGACACTTACATCCCGTATGGCCGTATGCAGCTTTACCCCACGTCCACGTCTTCAGATTTGCTCCAGTATTTTCTGTATGGCGTACGATTTCCGAGTTACACACACATATATATATATATATATATTATATAGCGCCCTAAGAGTACTTAATCTCTATTCCGGCACTTCACATATGTTACGGGGCTCCTGCCTACGACCTCAGTTCGTTAACTGGATTCACTTTTCTATCGAGTCACCATTTATACTGATTGATTTTATTTTAATATAGCGTTAGCTTCATTTGATTATATATATATATGTATATATATATATATATATATATATATATATATATATATATATATATCTGTTTTCTTAGTCATAAATTTATCAACATAGGGGGAAATGTCCTAAAGGGAAGGAAATGTTCGGGGGGATGTACAGGGGTCAACTAGGGGAGGAAATGTCGGAAGGGGGGGGAGGAAATGCCCTATGACCGAATCTGCCCGCCACGGCTTGGCTCCTTCGTACCTAGCTAAACTGCTGCATCAGTTTCAGCCTGTACGTGCCCTGAGGTCCTGTGTGGACAATAAATTAGCTGTCCCATTCCTCCGCTTAAAGACAGTTGGCGACATAAGCTTTAGCTCTGCAGGTCCTAGACTGTGGAGCTCGCTTCCACAATTCTTACGCAACGACATCTACTCTCCAACTGCCGACTATGGCACATCTTTTTCAGCGGTCCTGAACTGCTACTTCTATGCTACTCACTAACTAAACTGCTCTCCTAACTCTGCTATGCTTCCCACTTTCTCTTTGTTGCGTAAGACGAAGTCTGTTGGCTACCGAATGCGTACCGAAAGCCTTAGGCTGTGAGTTCGCTATACAAAACTCTCCTGCGTAACACCCACATGGTCTTTATGACTTTGTGGAGTTACTGACGGAGATACATTACATTACATTACTACCTGGGTCTTAAAGAGCGTGCACCTTACCCCTGTGACAAGACCAACCTAGCAGGCTGCCACTAATGACCTCATCTCGTAATTCTTCTCAAAGTTTAAGAAGACTTCTGACCTTCTAGGCACTATACCCACGGTTCCGCTTCTGGGATGCATACAGTGTGTGTTACCATGCCAACGAGGTGCATAGCTCGTGTCTCCTTCCTTCATCCTTTGAAGAGGCAGCTGGTGGGCCATTCATTAGAAAGGCTACAATTAACAACTGGGCCACTTCTGCCCAGTCACACTCCTTCCATTCATGTCGAAAACACTAGAAATATTAGTAGCAGATCATACTAACTCCTACGTCAAAAGTTAAGCTATTAAGTTTCAAACAAATGTAAGAGCTGATCATGCTTAGGAAGAGTCAGCACTGCTGCGTTGGTATAACTGTTTTTCACGAACGTAGACTGAAGTAGAGTCTCAATCCTCGATTTTCTGGATCTGTCAGCAGTGTTTGAAGCTATTCGTCACGAAGTCCTTCTTGAGTGCCACTCACCTCTCCTTGGCATCACTGGCACTTCACTGGCGACGACTTAGGACTGATCAGATGGAAGTTGTCACTGCAACAGTTTAGAACATATTTAGGACTCAGAAGATTTTTCAGAGCATTTAAACCAACCAGCAACCATTATCAGATGAGCTTTTAAATTACATGATGAGACGCGACGTCACACTAGGTAGGGTGGTTGCTTTTCACGACCTCGGTCCCAAAGTCGTGGGTTCGAATCCTGAAGTGGGCGATCTTTTATTGCCACTGCAAGCGGTGATGATAGGTGTAAAGGTTCTTCTGTCGCTATACAAACGAGGATGTTGAATCAGCTCGATTTTCTTTTACAGGGTAACCTTCCTGCAGATAGTATAATTGACTACAGTTGAACTCTGCAGCTTGGCTGGTCTGTTTTGAATGTCGCAATTGCCACATTACACTACTTTCCACAAACTGCACTGGCTCCCAATTGTAAGCAATGTACCAACTGCAACTGTTTCTGTCACTCACTTTTAGGTCTCTTCACTCTCTCGCTCCTACTCCTACATATCCAAACTGACTCACAATCGGGCCACGCATCGTACCAATCGCTTCTCCGACTCCGGTTGTTTAGCTGTGCCGTGATATAATCTTAGCATCCCGGGGAGACCGTGTCTTTAGCTCGTATGGTTCCTAAGCGTAGAGCTATCTTTTGATTGATGTCATTTTAAGCCTTAACTTTAAAATAAAAATGAGCTACAAGATCTGCTGATGGCTATTAATATGGCTGCCAGGCTAGTTTGCAAACTCTCGCCCTATCAATAGCTCGGCTATTAAACCCAGGGCCCGTAAGTTTAAAGCGCTGATTAGCACTCATTGCGGCAGCAGCTCAAATGCTGTGCCTCAGCATGCTGTTAAAATTTGACCGGCGGCGTTACTAAGGTCCAATTCAAATTTGAAGGGCCTGCGTTTGCCGGGCCAGCTACACGTCGACTTAAATACAAGCCACTTCACTGGCGTCGCGCAGCTGTAGGACAGCCTCTTAAAAACCGCATACTAAATGTCCGCCTGCGAATAACCAAGGGGTTACTTTTCGCGATCAGGTGGTCTAGGAGAAGATAGATGTATTTCTGCTTACCAAAACTTGGATTACCCCCTGTTCTCGTAGCTCTATATCTGAGATCACCTGACCCAGGTTCTCCTTCTATCAGTACATGCGTTCTGACAAGGTTGGTGGCTGGCTTGCAATTGATGTTCGTGAATTTTTTGGTTATAAGATGTCCAGTTTTTGCATGGGCCATTGTTTGAATCAGTTGCAATCAGGTCATCATCAAAGACAATAATATGGATAATGCACTTGATAAAGCACCCTCAGAGAACTCAATCTCTTTCTAGGCGCTTTACATTTGCTGCAAAGGGAAATGCAATTGAATGGTGAGTAGTATCATGCTTGATAAACAAACAAAATGAATAAAATGGTTAGGGGTGACATGCGCAGGGTCAGCATGCAAATGTGGTTAGTGGCAGCATGCACGGTGTCAGCACGCATAAGCACATCAAGGACGAATCACAGGGACCCTCTAAATGCGGTCCTAAATAGGTGTTTTTAGATGCCTTTTAATGTGGTCAGGTCAGGGGATGTTCTGACGCAGGTCGGGAGGGAGTTCCAGGCTTTGGGAGCATACGAACTAAATGCACGGTCTCCAAAGGATTTGTTAGTTGTACGAGGTATTTCTAGACTGTTGGATTCCGAAAAGCGGGTGGTACGATGCTTGGCCTGATGGGGTAGTATATCTGAGAGATAGGCTGGAGCCATAGAATGAAGGGCTCTAAAAGTGAGCGACAAAACCTTGAAGTCAATCCCTTGCTTGACTGGTAGCCAGTGCAGGTCGGCGAGAAGTGGTGTAATGTGGCAACTGCGACGCTCACGACAGACAAGCCTAGCTGAGCAGTTTTGCACCAGCTGTAATTGCCTGATCGCTCATGCTGGTAGGCTAGTAAGCAGGGAGTTGCAGAAGTCGAAACGGGATGTCACGAATGCCTAGACTAACTTTGACGTGGTGTCTTTATCTAAACAAGCCAGAATTTTAGCAATGTTATGAAGCTGAAAATAGGGAGATTTGACTGTGGAGCTGATATGGTCGTCTAACGAGAGGTCGCTTTGGAATACGACACCTAGATTTCGAGCTGATTCAACAGGAGATATGCTGGCAGAGCCAATTTTGAGCGTCAGCCTTTCCAATTTGTGAATCACACTGGGTTTGCACAAAACGAATAAGTTAGTTTTATCATCATTTAGTTATAGAATATTTGCTGCCATCCAAGTGCGGATGTCATCAATACATGGAGCAAGTGAGCTGAGAGAATTTGTGGTGCTCAAAGGCTGGGAGGGATCAAAGCAAAGGTACAACTGAGTGTCATCCGCATAGAAGTAAAAGTGTGCTTGGCAATCAAATCAGCAAGAGGGAGAGTATAAACCGTGAAAAGAACCGGACTTAGCACGGAGCCTTGAGTTATTCCATATTTCAGAGGTACTTCATATGATCTTTGTCCATTCACGTCAATACTCTGGAGTCTCCCACTGAGATAGGACCTGAACCACTGCAGAGCAGTGCCAGTGATGCCCAGGCGAGATGAGAGGCGCTCTAGAAGAACTTTGTGATCGATGGTATCAAAAGCTGCCGAAAGATAGAGCAAACCGAGTAAAGACAATCTACACATGTCTGCATTCCTAAGAGTTCGTTGTATAGCCTAAGCAATGCTGACTCTGTGGAGTGATTAGCTCTAAAGCCAGACTGGAACTTACTAGCAAGGTGTGAGGTTTCAATATATGAATTCAGCTGGTCCGCCAAGATCTTTCCAGTGTCTTTGATAGGAATGGTAAAAGGGAGACTGGGCGCTAGTTGCTTAAGTTCTCTTATTCTAGTGTCGCTTTCTTGAGAAGTGGTCTAACTATAGCTTTTTTGAAAGGTGCTGGGACATGACCTGAGGCTAATGACATATTAATGATGTTAGTTATGCAGGGCAGCAGCAGATCAATGCAACGTAGGAGCAGGACAGTGGGAATAGATTTCAGAGGACTTTTTCTCTTCTTTGATTGAGATACGAACTTCAGGACTATATCACTAGTGACCTGCTTAAATGCAGACATTGAGGTGCATCCAGGAATCGGTAAGAGCATTCTAGTGGGGATGTTGTCATCGCAGACAATGCCTCTCACTGTTACTATTGTGATATACTTCTGGCTTTCAAAACTTGTTTATAGAGGAGTTTTCGGAGTTCCTCGCTAAAATATTTGTGTGTAACAGGCCGTTAGAGATTGCTGGAGACTTCAATTTCCGCGTTGACAGCCCTATCGACAGCCAGATCCGCTCATTCCCTGACTGTCTGGAGAATTTTGGTTTGGTCCAGCACATTAATCATACCACCCACGTCAACGGTCATTTTCTAGATCTCGTGATCACTAAGGTTGTCTTCCCCACTGACCTTGTGGTGTGCCCACTGACTCTCTCAGATTTGGTCTTGTTTACTATTCCTGCTCCCTTGTACGTACTGGGTAATGTCGAACTTATCCAGCGACGTAACTCGAAAAGCATTGACATCGACACATGTTTGAAATCTTTTTGTGATGCATGTGTTCTTGATCTGCACACAAACTCGACCAACAGCTTCGATACCTTCACTAATGCATTGAACATGACACTTAGGAGTGCTCTTGACAAGCATGCTCCCGTTCATTCTATCCGTGTACAGAGTCTTGGAGATTCTTTTCAGTTTCCAAAAAAACTTCAAAAGATGCGCCGTATTAAGCACAGGCCAGGACGTCATATCAAGAAATCGGGGTCTGATGCAGATCTAGTCAATTTCAAAGATTTTCTTTGAGTTTTAACCCGGAAGCTTAAAAAAGACAGTGCTTATTTTTCACTCGAAAGCTGAATTCCTGCCAGTCAGACCCAAAACTAATTTATAAGACAATAAATAGATTTATTATACAGTAAAAAAGTGTGCGCACTCAACAAAGTGTGCCTCCATAAAGCCCGCTCCGAGTAAAGCAATTGTGGAATCACAACCTGCGACCTTCCTTAAAAGGTTTTCCATGGTTTCTGCATGCACTATGGCTACCTCAATAAGGTAGAATAAAAAGAGCTCGTCTCCTGAAGAACCTATACCATTATCTCCGTGGTCTTCACTGACAGACCCACCTAGCCCTGTCACAACTGAGATTTTCAATGCTTCTTTGGAAAAAGGGGTCGTACCCAGTCCTTCAAATCGGCAATCGTTAGACCCATCCTTAAAAAGCCTGAATTAGATACAAAGGTCCTTGCAAACTATCGTCCAGTTTCTTTTCTTCGTTTATTATCAGATTCTTGAAAAAATTTTCGGTAAGCAGCCGATTTGACATATTGAAAAAATGAAATGTCAGAAACATTTCAATCAGGGTTCAAAAGGCAGCACTCCATTGAAAAAGCTCTCCTCCGTGTCAACAATGACATTCTATGTGGGAATGATGGTGAGAATGTCACTTTCGTAGCTCTGCTAGATCTATCAGCTGCATTTGAAACCAATGATCACGATGTCCTACTTGAACGATTGCGAACAACAATCGGTCTGGCGAACGAGGCATTGGTGTGGTTTAAATCGTACTTGTCTGATCGTGTTTAATCCGTGTCGTGTGGGTGTCATGTCTCATTCACCTGACCAGTCACCAATAGAGCCCCTCAAGGGTCCGTCCTCGATTCCTTGCTGTTCTCCATTTATACTCAACCACTGGGAAAGTGATTAAGGCCCGTGGAATAGGATATCACTTCAATGCTAACGATGCTCAGCTGTATTTGCCATTCAAACCGTCGGAATCTGCTGCAGCAACTGATAAACGGAATGTTTTCCTTGTCAAAATTTGATCACGGATGTCAGAAAATTTCTTAAAACTAAGCGACGATAAAACCGGATTGCTGCTCGTTAGACAGCCTAAGTGTGTGGCTGAACTAGAAGGCTTCGCTTTTCTAATAGGTGATGCTGTTGTTCGATCATCACCGCATACTCAAAATTTAAGTGTCGTTTTCGACTGCTGCCTTAATTTTAAGAGCTTCATTCAGACGGCTGCTTCAAAGGCTAGCCATCACGTCCGATCTCTATCTAAGATACAAAGCTGTCTTCCGCGGTGGCTTGCAAAAGATTTAACTAGCTCCTTATTTCTGTCTCAGCCTGATTATTGCAATTCCCTTTCGACTGGGCTACTAAGAAAAGCAACTAGGCCAGTGCAGCTGGCTATGAATATTGCTCCAAGGCTATTTTTCAAGTCGCGTAGGTTTTACCACGTGCTTCCTTTGCTAAAAGAGCTAGGATGGCTGCCGATTAATTATCGGACAAAGAGCAAAGTTCTTACGCTGACCCATAAGGCCCGCCATGGCTTGACGCCTCCATACCTAGCTGAACTGCTGAGCAAGTTTCAGCCTCGTCGCGCACTCAGGTCCTGTACGGACACTAAGTTAGCTGTTCCATTCCTCCGCTTAAAGACCGTTGGCGACAGTTGCTTTAGCTCTGCAGGTCCTAGACTGCGGAACTCGCTTTCACAATTCTTTCGCAACGGCGACTACACTCCTGCCGCCGACTATGGGTCATCCTTTTTAGCGGTACTGAGCTGCTACCTCCATGCTACTCACTACCTCAACTGCCCTCCTGACTCTGCTGTGCTTTCCGCATTCTCTTCGTTTCGTTGAGTTGGTGAAATTCTGCAGGCTACCGAATGCATACCGAAAGCCGCTTAGGCTGTGAGTGGGCTATACAAAACTGTCCTGCTTGTAACACCCACATAGTCTATATGGCTTTGTGGAGTTACAGACGGAGATACGTTGCACTACATTATATTAGAGCATCCGTTCCTAGTGAGACTCGGTCTCACAAGGAATCGTCGAGATGTCGCGATGCCATTCATCAATCAATTGTCGAAAAAAATACGAAGTTTTAATAGCGCCGCAGAAACAGAACGTCGACGATAGCAGCAACGGACAAAATATTAGCTACAAACAGGTTCAATACATAGTAGCATTAAGTGATTACTATTTGCTGAATAACCCACTATGCCTAGCAATCTTATGTCATTGGATTCTCTTCTGGAACGAGCTCCGACCAACGGTAGCAGACGTGGGCTTGGTCGAGTTTCAATTGGCCCAGGTACACGTGACATCCAGCCAATCAGTAGTGGTCTGCGGCTCCACAAAGAGAACTCGGTGTCCTGAGTCAGCCGGCCAGCCAGTGCACTTCAGGTAAGAATGAAACTGCCCAGCAAAGCATAGCAAAGCAAAGCATAGGCACACTGGCTGTAAAGTGAATTCAGCCAACAGTCCTCACAGCATCTTTTGTGTTCGTGTGAATTATTCTTTGCTTGCTTATTCGCGCTTGCACAATGCATGATAAAACTAACCAATGGACACGATTCCTCTAAGCATATCCAAAGTACCTAATGAGAGATTGAGTTCTCTTCGGCCACCATACAAATGTCTTGCTATCAAATTTTTATTAGCATATTTGCTTTCCTACTCTGCTGCTACTGCTGATAATGATAATGATCAAATTGGCCTTAGCAATTACTGTGGGAAGGGCAGCCATTACAGATAGTAAAGCGTGCTGCAGAGGTAATCAGAATTTCATCTGGGATGAGCAGTAAAACTAGATGAAGGTAGACAAAATAATGAAGCTCTAGTTAAGCATCAATCAGATTTCACGGAGCTCAATTCATCAATTGTACATGCATCGTCATTAGTTGACTCCGCGACCAACGCAGCCGGAACGGTGCTCCACCATGCATGGTGCATCGGCTCGCAGCTTCCAACACACAAGTTCGGCTTAAAATTCGTGGCTCGAGCAAAGCTTCTGCTGCAGCGGCGATGACACGTGAGCAAAGCTTATGGAAGCGGAAAAAAGATGAGGCCGCACAGAGCGCACGCCGCAGCAGCCAGCACGCTATGAGGGCAACACCGGCGGCAGCTACATTGTTCACCATTCGTCGCACGCTCCTCAGCAATGGCTGGTGACGTTCCACCGCAGTCAAAAAATCTCGAAAGTAAACCACCGAACTCCATGTTTACATTTTTTGTTACGGTCTCGCTTGAATAAAAGAAGAAGCTGATAAGCTGATTCTATAAAGCGATCGCAGACTAATCACGGACGAATGCAAGCTGGATGTCGCTAGACTACACGATCCGCCTTTGGACCGGAAGCTGAGCGAGAGCTTTCTCTCTCTCTCTCCCTCTCTCTCTCTCTCTCTCTCTCTCTCTCTCTCTCTCTCTCTCTCTCTCTCCTTTCTTTCTCTCTCTCTCTCTCTCTCATTCTCCCTTGCTCTTTCTACCTCGCCATCAGCTTGTGACTAGTTTACACGCCACTGGCAAGAAGTTTGCTGGTGACCGCCATTCCGACGGGAAAGGCGACGCTCTCGCGGTCGTCGAACGAGTAGGAGAGGCACATGAAGGCGGCCTCTGCGCGGCCGAGGTGCTCGATCCTGCTCGTGCCGTCCGGCACCGACGCGACGGCCGCGTACAGGTCGCCGGGTCCGGGCACCTTTCGCCACGGCTCCACGGCGTCGGCGCCGCTGACGGCATGGCCGTTCACCGTCACGCCGGCGTAGTCGCCCTGGCGAGCCGCCAGCAGGACGTAGGTGTTCGTACGGCCGCTCGACGCCTGAGCTGCCGCCAGTGTAGTGCGGCGTGGCGAGCACGTAGAAGTTGGTCCACTGGTCAACGCCGGGCACGAAGCAGAGCGACGGGTCGTGCAGGCGCTCGACGCCCACCACCTCGCTCTTGACGATCTGGAACACGGCCACCGGCTCGCAGGCATCGACGTAGTAGCTCTCGCCCGACGCCAGGTCGGCGCGCACGACCAGCGGCTCCGCGCCGCGAGCCTCCGCGACGCGCACGCCCTTGTCGTCCACGCCCGCCGTGCCTCGGAGAGCGAGGCACGGCGGGCGTGGAGGCAGAACCTGGAGAAAGAGAGCGAGTTCGAGCAGAGCAGAGCAGAGCGAGTGAGCGGTAGCGAGCTGCCGCAAGTGGCGGCGCAAACCCGCTCGCGGCGACGTGACGGCGGGTGCGTGCGAGCCAGCTCGGTCCAGCGGTTAAGGTGCTCGCCCTGACCGCGGTTTGGCTGAGGTCGTGGGCTCGAGCCCTGAGGCAAATGTGAAGCGCCTGAACGGAGATTAGGCTCTCTTTGGGCACTATGAAAATAGATGAATTCAGTTATACGGCGCGAGCTGCCGCACGAGTCTCGAAACGTAATTCTTCTGTGCCGATCGCGGACCGTCGCTGCTTTCGATGGCGGCTGCCTCGACGGCAGCGGAGGCGTCATAGATTAAAAGAGTAAGCGTCAGCAGCCTTATTTGTGTGGCGACAGCAGAGTGATCCTTTATCGATAGCGTGCGTGTAGTGCCAGAAAAACGGATGGTGAGCCGTGATGGCACACTAGGTAAGTCGGTTGGCTTTCACGACTTCGATCCCGAGGTCGTGGGTTCGGATCCTGCAGTGGGCGATCCTTAATTGCCACTGCAAGCGATGGTGATAGCCGTAAATGCTCTTCTGTCGCTATACAAAGGAGGCTGTTACATTAACTAAGTAATAAAAAATCGCGCTCGAACCCTAGACCTGTGCGGAGGACTTTAAGTCTTTTACCCTGACCCAGGGGCAAAAGTGAGGTAAGCTAATTCAAAATCCTAATTCATAAAGATTGTTCAAGAGCCTTGGCCACTAGCATTCTCGCTGTCAGTCGACCACACGGGCTGAATCGCCTGAGGACTTGACTCCACGACCTTGACTCCACGACCGTCGACCTGGATTGGGTTAAGTGGCATGAGGCGAAATGCATGTTTGCGAAATTCGTGAAATATTAGGCTTGAAAGCAGTGAAATATTTTTACCCAAAAAAAAGACTGCCGTCTCGTCGTCGGTGCGGTCTAGAACAATGGCGAACGCGAAAAACGATTGGTCGTCTTTTGGCTCCCGCTATCGCCAAGAAGTGGGAATTACAAAGAGCGTACATCGGACTTCATCCTCACTTCACGACCCTTATAAGTGCACGCAGGTTAACTTGCAAATTGTGCAACAGGGAACGAAGAAGAGCTTTCAATATGCACAATAGATTAATAGTTTGGTCGTATCCTCCAACGAAATGTGGAGCCGATTCCACCCACCATTCATATTCATCAAAGACAGCCAAACAGCTCGCTTAAGACGACTCCGCCATCTTTCATCGTAGAACTTACCCTCGCCACACCCCCAACCGCTTAGCTGAAGAAACGGCGCAATAGACCGACGCGATTAGAAGAAGAACTGAGACTGAGCAAAAAATGTAAAGGCTTTTGCCGTCCTACTCACGAAGAGGCTAAGGTTCTAAAGCAAAGAGAATATAAATGCAGCGTCACGGTAGCTGCCTGCGAGACCGCCGTTGACCCGGCTGCCTCAAGCCTGTGCAGACTCTTGCCGCCCATCTACCCCAACAACGATGGGATGGGGTGGAGCCTGACCTGCCCATGGTTCCGGCGGAAATGAGAGACGCATTGCTGTAGTAGCACTGGTCATTTGGCGACAGAAGTGGCGTGTCGACGATCGCGAATCTGTCGCCGTCGTCCGTCGACGACACGTAGAGCTCCAGGCAGGGATGCAGAGGCTCCTCCGTCCAGTTCTGCTCGAAGGCGAGCGTGAACCTGCTGCCGGTCGAGGGATTGTTTTTGGAGCACGTCGGCCGCCCGGCGCCGCCGTCGGCGGCGGCGTCGTGCGCGTCCTCGCACAGGTAGCCGACGCCGCACGGGTTGCAGGCGCACAGCCAGAGCTTGACTGAGGCGGAAAGCGGAAGAAACGAGCGGCAGTGCTGCGCCCGCTGCCGATAGCAGTCGAAGCAAAGTAGCGAGCGATAAAAGTGTGGCGCGAGAAGCTTGGCTGCAGCTGCGAAAACACGACGCTATAGTGCGACAACGCCGAGTGATAAAAATTAGTATAATTCATTTGCAGTGCCCTAAAAAAAAACTTAAAACTCTACCCAAGCGCTTCACAGACGCCGCAGGGTCGAGCCCACGACCTCGGTCGTCGAAGGCGAGGCCCTCAACCCCTTGGCCTTAATGTAGGTGCCATCTCTGACCACTCCATTACGTTTAAAAGTTGCATGCCGGCGACAGGCACCAGAGAAAATAGTCCGTGACCATGGCGACGGGCCAAACCTATCGTGGTTGTTTGCTAAGTTTCATACAAGCACCCTGATTCTGTCTTGACTGGAGTGCTGTACTTTGGTTTTAGCCGGCTATGGAAAGCGGGCCGACGAGCCTCCACAGCTGGTGATGAATATAGCTGCGAGACTGGTTTTAAAAAACCCACAAAATTGAGTTTCTCCTTTTCAGTAGGAGCAGCGATGGCTTTCGGCTGATCGGCGGATTCGGAGCAAAATTCTAACTCTGCCCGGTAATGCCCGATGTCCATTGGGTCCTTTACACCTCAGCTGTTGCTCGGCTGCTGCACCGTGTTCAGCCTCCGTAAGTGCACTCGGGAAGTCCTACGGGGCATTAAAATAGCTCTTCTATTCTATTCACTTCGTAGGACCATTTGTTACGGAAGCTTAAATACTGTGGTTTTCAGACTGGAATTCGCTTCAACAATTCGCGCCACGCCTCTCCTGCTGCCAAACTTTGGCGCATCATTTCCAGCGAATTCCTGATCTGCTACTTCCTGTTACTCACTTCTTCGATTGGCCTCCTCCTGAGTCAGCTACTCTCGTAACCTTCTCTTCGTCACTCGTCAACTCGTCGTTCTCTTTGTCACTTCGTCACTCGTAACCTTCTCTTCGTCACTTCGTCACTCGTAACCTTCTCTTCGTCACTTCGTCACTCGTATTCTTCTCTTCGTCTTTGCTTGAGGCGAAGCCTGCGCTGGCTAACGATTTCGCACTTGAAACATCGCAAGCTTGGAATTCGGTAAAGAAAACTCAAGCGTAATACCCTTTTGCGCTTTCATGTGGCTTCTGTGGATCTATAAGCGGACACAATGACACAAAAATCCACTTCAATCTTAAGGCAATTTTCAGCACGTCGCATCTGTTTAACGGGTTCATTAGCCTGCCGAGCTCATTTGAAAAATTTCAATGCGTCTAGAAAGTGCTTGATTCAAAGTTAACGGGTCCTACAGCTCATCCGGTTATCATGCGGTATTCCCTTAATAATAAGAAATGTGCACCTCACCTGTCGTCCACTGTCGTAAAGCGCATAAGCACAATAGAAAGCGCTCACCCGCCGTGTAGTCAAAGAGCTTCAAAAATGTAATCACAATAATAATGATGATAACACTTTGGCATAGTACCTCTCAACAAAAGATTTAGTTTCTAGGTGCCCCGCATGTGCTGCTAAGGAATACTGACCATTGGTCGGGTGACAACCGTGCACAGTCTCAGTACGAAGCACGTACGAGGATATTCACAGACAGGGCGAATTATGTATGAAACAGGTAGATTGTAGCTTCCTCTTAAATGATGCCGAGTCTGCAGATGTCGGATCGCCACTCGATTGGGAACGAGTTTCAGCTTTGGGAGCGTGGGAGCTGATGACTAGGGCTTTCCGCATGTATTGACGTTAATTAGAGGAACAGAAAAATTACTTGAGTCGGAAGAGCGTTTGGAACGATGCCGCGCTTTATTGAGACGTTTATTTGTGAATAGACAGGCCCGAGCGAGAGAATGAATGGAAGTGACGAAAAGCGAGTGATGGAACCGTCAAGTCGGTACGCTACTCGCTGGGGAGCCAGTCAGTGCAGTTCAAAGGTGAGCCAGAGCTGCAACTGCGCCGCCGTTCACGACATGCAAGCGCAGCCGAAGAGTGCTCTTGCACGAATTGCAAGCATCTTATTGCATAATCAGGAAGAAACTAACTCGATTAGTGAGTTAGACAAGTCTGGGTAGGATGTCAAAAGTGTGCGGACCATCTTGGCTGCACTACCCTGAAAATACCATCTGACCGAGCCCATACTTTCGTCTAGGCACTTAAAGTACTTGAAAGTAAAAGACCTGACTGACTGCGGTGCCGCTGTGGTCATCCAGCGCTAGGTCATGAAAGAGACGGAAACTCGAGCAGCTGCTCAGCTCAGCCGCGTTCTCCGGTAGAACGCGTGCGTTCTAAGCAAGTAGATGTGGGCGAACGTTTGGAGTCAGCCTCTCTGGCAGCAGGCATAGCACTACATAGAGCTTTAGCGTGCCCGAAATCTATCTATCATATCTGTATCTGCCCACTTTGAATGTGGAGGAGGACTGAGCTTCCGCTAGCGAAGTCGCGCCGACTGCTAAAATCGGCGCCATCCCGCCTCAGCGGCCCAGCCCCTGTGGCCGCCACCTCGCGGCCGCCTTGCGAATGATCGCTGTTGAAAACCGAAAGGTCATCGATGAGTACGCTGCCGAGAGATCGTCAAAGAGAAGACTTTGGGTCGCGTCCGCCTCCTTCTGACGAGGGCAGCGAGCCACAAGCGAGTGAGCGCACCCGACCCCGCGTCTTGTATGCCGGCCTGCGAGGTCAGCTGCTGCTGACCCGAGCCTCTCGCCGCCGAGCGTACCGTTCGCGCACTCGACGCCGTACGAGCACGCGTCCGAGCACGGAGACGCCGGTGTCGTCTCGGTCGGCTGCGGAGCAGAAAACGTGAGCGGACTTTCGGGGGCAGGCGGCGTCGTCGCGGCGGCGGCAGCAGCAGTCGTCGATGGCTGTGCAGTTGAAGAAGCGATTAGACTTTCCGAGGTCGGCGTTGACGAGGAGGTAACGTTCGAGCATGTCTGAGCTGCCGCGGAAGCCACCGAAGCTGCAGCGAAACTTGGGCTGCGGCGGCCGAACGTGCGGGCACCGTTGCAGCAGCTGTGCTTTCCGGCGACCATAGGCTGGCTAGACTGGGCAAGTACTGAGTGCAGAGCGCGACTTAAAGAGCTTAAAGCGTACAGTGTGTGAGAGAGCGAGAGAGAGAGAGAGAGGCAGAGACAGAGTGAGACAGAGTGAGTAAGAGAGATTGAGAGACAGAGACAGAGACAGAGTGAGAGAGAGTGAGTAAGAGAGAAAGAGAGAGAGAGAGAGAGAGAGAGAGAGAGAGAGAGAGAGCGTATGCACGGCAGACCGCTCACAACGCATCGTATTTTCTCACCTTCGCAACAGGGACCCCCGTAGCACTGAGCACAGTTGCAGCGGTATCCCAGCCCGTCGACCACACACGTGCCGCCATTGTTGCACGGATTCGGGTCGCACACTATGACGCACCGATAAAGCGGTTTTCGCACGGCTTGGTGAGGCAGCTGCAGAGTCATGGCAAACGATAATTCATGAAATAAACCAAAAGCAATATCGAAATTTAGTTTCACTTTCCTTTTGTAAATCTTATGTGAATTAAAAAAACGTAATATTTCTGTAATCAAGTAGGGCCCACTGGCTCGATCAGCGAAAACTCAGGCCCGCCTTCTAAAGTGAGTTTTCCGTCATTTCTCATGGCTAACGGTAAGGATATATTGCTATCATATACATAATATGTACATTCTCTGGATCCAGCACACCTGTCAGAACTACTTCCACACCAGTCCAAGAATCGCACAACCTACTGCGCTAACTTGAATCTTATAGTCATACCTCGTACGAATCTCGAAGCCTCTAGTGCCTTTAGTTCTTACGCTTCCAAAGTCTGGAACTCACTATAGACTCGTGTCCTAACGTCCCTGACATGACGGCATTCAAAAGAAGCTTAAAACACACTTGCTTATTACAGCATTTTGTGGGTCTATGTGACTCGTCCTTCGTGTACGTATGCTTGCTCACACTGTACTTACTGCATGCGGATGTTCCGCCAATCATTTGAGAGTGCTTTCCATACAGCATTTTTCAAATGGCTAGAAAGAGATTAAGTTCTCTGACGGCGCTATATAAATAATTTACTATGAATATTACCCCAATAAATATGCAAGTATTAATCTATCGATATCTGGCTTTCTCCTGGCTTATCTGTGTAGCTACGTGTCATTCCGTTTACCTGCTCTTTCTCTCTGTCGCTTTTTCTCACTCATAGCAGTGACGTGACTCACCGTTCTCGTGACAGCGGCGACCGGATCACGGCAGCGTACATTCACACCAGTAGCCGTCGTACTGAGAGTGGCACGTTCCGCCATTTTGACAGGCACCGCCAAAGCAATGATCCTCTAGAAAGCCAAGGTGGGAGGCGAGCCAGGAATTGTGCTTCGCTCAATCTCTTGCTGACTTTGCTGCCTCAGTCAGCGCGATGCGGGGTGCAGCCGAAAACGATACCAAGCAATCATAGGCACACAAACGGACTTCGGATGTCTTGGTAAGCTCACGCGCTGTGTTCCTATTTACTTTCCATTGAGTTAATTATTGTCCTTTGTTTTAGCCCTGCGGGCGAACGCTAGACCGAATGGCTCGGCTTGTAGAGGTGCTGACGGGTGCAAGCGAGGTGCCTTTTCATAAGTATCCACCAAGTTTTTACAAGCTTGAGTGTTTACTAATTGCAGCACTCGACGGCTGAGCATTCGCTGCTCTGACCTTTGACGTCTGAGCAATTTAGGGCAATCCAAAAGCTCTTGCTGTCGTTTTACGCCGCGAGTTACGTGGGCGGAAGCGGTCGGTTTACTCTAATGTTGCCTCGGATGGCAAATGCGTGAAGCGATGATGCGAGTCAAGCGCTGTTGCATTAAAATGCGCATCAACGTAAGCGGCTCTGCAGGGTAAACCGTAAGTGCCACTCTGACCGTCGCAGTTCAGCATGCCGCCCTCGCTCACCACGAGGAGCCTCGGACGGGGCCGAGGCGGTAGGACTGCTGTCGTTGACGCATGCACACCAGCGGTCGCTCGGCGTGTCGTGGCATGTGCAGCCGGCAGGGCAGGGAGTGATGAGACTCTTGCTGATTTCTGTAAAAGAAATGAGAGCGGGCGCTCGTCAGACGCCGTCAATGGACGAGCAGCCGCCTCCCACGCCACAGCGAGGCGATATCTTTCCCTTTCTTTGTAGATATCTACCGTCACTCGCTCTCTAGGTATATGCAGTACATACAGATACGAATATACACGGAGCTTATATGCATATACAGTAACTATAGAAGGCTCTCTCTCTCTCTCTCTCTCTCTCTCTCTCTCTCTCTCTCTCTCTCTCTCTCTCTCTCTCTTCATTCTCTCTCTCCCCTCTCTTTCTTTTCTTCTCTCTCTCTTTTCTTCTCTCTCTCTCATCTTATCTCTCCCTCTCTCTCTCTCTCTCTCTCTCTCTCTCTCTCTCTCTCTCTCTCTCTCTCTCCTTCTCTCTCTCTCTCGCTCTCTCTTTCGCTCTCTCTACCTCGCTTTCTCTCTCTCTCTCTCTCTCTCTCTCTCTCTCTCTCTCTCTCTCTCTCTCTCTCTCTCTCTCTCTCTCTCTCTGCCTTTCTCTCTTTCTCCCTGCATCTCACTCTGCCAATGCCTCTCGCTCTCACTCTACCTCTCCTGGAGTCACTTCTGTCGTCTCTAGAACCGACTCGTTAGTCCTGCGGACCGCTCCTCGCGTTCGCAGGATGGACAGGATGGACTGCGGCATCGCGCTGGCTGAGCCCGAACTGCAGTGCCGGCCGCTTCGCGGACCGCTCACCGGGAGTCGGCGAGGGCACGGGATCGGGCTGCTTGAAGTCGCAGCGCAGGCACGAGGCCATCTGCTGCGACTGAACAATGCACGGCGTCGATTTGCTGAAGGTGAAGTACGTCGGCACCCTCAGACCGTTGCCGCAGCGCTGCTCGATCGCTTCGGCGCCGCTGCACTGATAGAACAAGCATAAATTGTCGGCGTCCGCCACGAAGCCTCCGTCGGAGCAATCTGCGAGAAAAAGAGACCGCAAGGGGCGGCGACACTCGCTCGCAAGACGACATGCCAGCCCAAGAGGCAGGAAACCGCGGCGGGAAACCGAGTCGCGCCGTTACTGCCGCGGGGCGACACGGAACTTCCGCCGGTCTGCCGCTGCTGGCAGTCGGCCGAGCGAAAGGCAATGAGTTCTGAGTCCTGAGCGAGAGCTGCAGCGGCCGCTGCTGAGGCTGCTCCCACCACCGACCGCCGTTTCGGCG
Organism: Cristatella mucedo; assembly: GCA_009760855.2. Classification (NCBI taxonomy): domain Eukaryota; kingdom Metazoa; phylum Bryozoa; class Phylactolaemata; family Cristatellidae; genus Cristatella; species Cristatella mucedo. The sequence continues at coordinate 2,266,059 of WPIO01000001.1, read as the reverse complement.
AAGCCCCCCCCCCCCCGCCGACCACCGCACCGCTATATCCACGAAAGCTAGCCATCATCCCGTCCCCCCCCCCACGCAGCCCCGTACATGGCTAGAAACTAGGCTCCCGAGCGGCGGTTCGCGGAGCGATACCTCGTCGGTCACTTCCGCTCGGCACCTATCCATCGGCAGAGCTGCTCAGCATCCGCTCGGCGCGAGAAAAGCGGCCGCGCCCACGTACCGGCCAGCGGCCGCGCGGCTACGCTCGCCATCGGCGTGAGCGTCGCCACGGCGACGCCAAGCACGAGGAGGCGAGTCGCGACCGTCGACGGTCGCAGCAACAGCAGCAGAGGGGCTTCGAGCGGAGACAGCATTTCTCAACTCGACACCGCCGGCGAATGCTAAAAAGTTCGAACGAGCGGTGGAGCGGCACCGGCGCTCGCGATGGCTCGCCCGGCTGATTTTATAGCCACTGGCGAGCGCCTCCGAGGTCTCTCGTAGCGCCGCCGCGGGATTAGCGCCGCGAACGCTGCGCCATCGGTCGGCGGTAAGGAGGAGGATGAGGATGAGGAGGCAGCGGGTGCCGTGAGCTCATCGCCTGGGTGGCGCCCTGCTGCGCAGCGCGACACCGCGGCGCGGGCGACCGCTGAGAGCGGTCCCTCGCTCCGCGGTCCGTCTACGGACCGCAAGCAGCGAGCAGCGCCGCAGGCTGAGCTGCTGCGGGGGACGCTGAGGGGGACCGCAGAGGTGGGAAGGAGCGGGTGGGCGGCGGCGTCGGCTGAGCGCCTCGGCTCCGTGACCGATAGCGTGACGTAGCGAGCAGCCGCGCAGGGCCGTGCAGGGCGGCGGGGCGTCGGCCAAACAGGCGCCCGGCAGGTCGCAGCTACGCAGCAATGAGGCGCGTCCGAGAAAGCTCAAATGCGGCTGCGGCCGTCGGAAAGCCGCTGAAAATGCGAAGCGCCAGGCGACCTTCCTCGGCGCAAGAAAGAGCACACCTATCGGCGGTAATACTAGGAAAACGCTATCATGCGAGTTAGCCACGGTATTTTGAGCTAGTGATAAATTGAAGCCAGTGAGTCGGTAAGCAAGATTAAAGAACCTTTGATTCCGCAAGCACTGAAGAAACTTTGATTCCACGCTTTAGTCGAGTCCTGTCTAGCGCGGTGCGCCGGTGGAGCGCATAGGCGGACGTCAGCCGTTTTCTCTCTCGTTGTTCCTTCAGACTCCTTCATGCTAGTGCGTTATTTTAGCATGGTGTGGATCACTGCGCCTCGTGATTTGCTTCGCCGCGGCATCGTCTTCAGTACATCCTCCGAGCAGAGGTCTAAAAATAGCTCCATGCTGGGGTTCTCCCAATACGTTTGCCGGCTCAGTCGCGCGTCGTCGACAGCGTTCTCGTGCGCGTCCGCACGGGAATACAGAAGTTGGCCGGCACTTTTTGCCTGACCGTTGGTCCTCGCAAATTTATTTTCCGCATATACCGTCTGGTGCCAGACGATGGCAACAAGGTAGAAAAAGTTCCTCAACTCTACAGTCATCAGAAAACGCAGGTGACGGATATTTTCACTCCACGTCATGTATGTGAGTGTGTGTGCTACCGTCCCGAGCATTTGGGCACGACGGCCACCCGTGGCTTCAAATCTTGACCCTCGCCGGAAAAAAGTACCTCGATAGAACGGGAAGATGCTTTTCATTGAAGGAAACCTCTGGAACGTTTGGTATATCTCGCGCTGAAACGCCGCGACGACGCAGCGCTCCAATCAAATATCCTCCAACTTTGAGACTGCATCGCACAAGTCACGAGTAGCGGCTGAAATCGCCGGACCGGCCGAGTACTTGTGACCCTTGACTTGTTGCGGGCTAACCTTCCTGTGAGCGAGCGCCACTTATTTATAGCCATCGATTTTGCCCGACGATAGGGCTACTGTATTGTGTTGAACGATATTAGACAAACACAACAACGTTAGCAGCTCTTACCGCGGCGATGAATGTCGCATTGCTTAATTTTGCGCGTCATTAGCTGACGTAACGCAGGAGCGCGATGACGACGAGCCACCATTGCGCTTCCGGCTGCCAGTCTTCATGCATCGACCCTACGCTGACTTGGGATAAAATAAAAGGATAAGCGGCCAGCGCCGGGCGTCGGCGCGGCGGCAAGCCAGCTTTCTGACGGCACGACGCTCGTTGGGCGGAGCCGGCGGCCGGGCGGGGCGGGGCAGCGCGAGGAACCTACACCCTTTACCTGAAACGCGTTTACTTTACCTCACATTTACCTTCAACTCTCATCTGCTTTAGCGTGAGAATGTCTTGCGCCTGTAGGTCCTAAATAGCCGGCTTCTCGGCTTGTCATACGCGTTCGAACTTCTGTGCAAACACGCCATTCGTCGGACGACTTTCTGTGCTTTCACAGAGATTATACACACACGAAAGTAGTCATTTGACCTCGGACTTTTTAAAAGAAGTCGCGACGCACCTGTTCCTCACAGCATTTGCTGGGTCAGTGTGAATTTCCCTTTGTATGCTTGCGTATGCGGACACTGTGCGTCTTATCAGTAACCGTACTGACACGCTTCCTTTACAATGTATGTAAAGTGCCTAGAGAGATTTAGATCTCTGAGGGTGCTGCATGAATTTATTGTTATTATCATTATCAAAACCTGAGGTGGTCTGGGGTAGTCACATGACAGGCTGCCAAACCAAGCACAGTTGTATCGCCTCCGTTATGGCTCTAATCAAAAGAAACGTGTTCATGAATGACCAAAGGAAGAAGATATGCATGTTCAGTTGCATGGAATTTCAGGTATTTTAGGATAAGGGTGTAATTTTGAAAAACTAAATCCGTTGAGGAGATACGACGAAGTGCAGTGAGTCCAGATGGTACCCTACGAAAAACTACCAACAGGCGTTGCTGCATATCTATGACAAGCTAGTGCTGCCGGGAATGGGACGGTCAAGCGTTCGTCGCTCGAGTTCGTAGCTTGGCATTCAGCACTCTCGTCGCTCCGGTTTGGCGTAGTGGTGAGGCGCTCGCTTAGGACGCTCTGCAAATGAATCGTATTTTGTTACTGATCAGCCGGTTGGTGCTAGCTGCCATGCAGCGGGCAACAACACTTATTCACAACCTTCATGTTTCATGTCGAGACTTGTTGAGGCAAACTATCGCATGGATGGCAAATGATCTCAAATGTGAAAACGCATGAGCTCAGTGGGTACTAGCAAGACCGACTTGGAGAGACCTAGCTTTATCCCGCCCCGCCCCCCCCCGCCCCCGCCCCCGCCCCGCCCCGCCCCCCCCATGGTTTAATCACAGAACTTTAGCACCAGAAGACGCTTTTTCCTGCTATTCTCGTAACTCCATCAAATAATCAAGGTAAACAGTTCCGGTGCACACCAGCTTGGTATAGGATACGAATAACTCCCGCTAAGAATGTTTGCATTGGCAAGATTGCGTTTTCTGCCTTTATCGATGAGAAACGTGCAAAAGCTATATATATGGGAATTCGAATAGGTTACGTTTGCGTGCGTCGCATCAAGGGAGACCGTGCATTAAATCCGGAAAAACTGGTCAATTTGGCAAAGTAAAATGCGCGTAGAGATCGTATGCATGCATAGAGTGTGCATTCAGATAGGTATTTAAAAGTATGGCGAACACAAAGTCAGGATCAAAGTGCGACGCTGCCGCCGTCGTCACGCTGTAGCACCTTCTATCAGTAGAGTGAATTCGCTTACTCCAGCCGTAGATTTATATTGTGCTAAGACGAGGAGTTCCGGTCAAAGCAGCACACTCATAGCGGTTGACGACATCGACATTGCACGCTGCCTGGTTCTGTTGGCTCCTCAAAATGCCACGGCGCGTAATCCATTCGCGCTGAAGGTAGTCGAGCACTTTTAAGGTTTCGAGTCATGGGCTTTACGAGGAAGCCGAGAGAAGCAGCGAACAGGGCACCACGCCCTTATCTGTCACCTCCTTTCCCTCCTACCCTCCCCCCTCGATGACAGTCACCAAGCCCAAGCACCTCACACTGCCGTCGCAGCCGCCGGAGCCATCGTATCAATGACGTCAGCATTAAGTAGCACGATGGTGCCAGCACATGGTGTGCATCTCAGGGAGTAGCTCAGAGGCAAGGTGCTCGCCTCGGACACCAATGTCTGGCTGTGGACGTGGGCTCTCTTAGAGCGCTATACAAATACACACATATATATATATATATATATATATATATCGCAGCTGCCCCTAGACGTACTCAGTTCCAAGCAGATTTTCGGTTTGAAACCAGAACGAATGTGCACCTTTATATTTGTGAGGTAAAATTTTTATTTATTTTTACTAGACGCTATGTACCTTTCCTTGTCTGCGATGAAACGCCGGTATGCACGTTTTATATTGACTTAAATTTTCTCGGGCAATAAACAGAGATTGCTGATTTCTCTTGAATTTTATCATTATTAGCTAAAGTTTTACTGTTCAAAAGCCCATTACGGATTCGGCACAGATAAATGAACGTTTTACGCTGAGTTTCTTCCTTATCGTGCATATTTTGGCCTTCCAACGCATATTCTGCTCAGATTTGAGATTTTTCCGCAAATTCCAATAGACTTAAAAATTATTCAACAAAGATCATTTTAGACTCATCACACTACCACGATACTGCGGCGAGTGGTGAGTGGTTGCGTGAAATAGAGCTCAAACCATCCCATTTTTTCTTACATATATATATATATATATATATATATATATATATATATATATATATATATATATATATATATATATATTCTCCATCCGACTCTCGATTGCCCTAGCGTTCTGCTGGTCACACTTTTCCATTCGGAGGAGAGGCAATGTGCGAAAAGTAATAGTGCTGCAAGATGCCCGTTTGCATTTCGATGCTAGTCGTACGCAGTTAAAGTAGTGCTACACCACGACGATGCTTCTGGAAACGACGAAATTTTATCTCCGATTGTCAGGGCATCTTTGTAAGTCAGACATCTCTAAAGGTCGTGACATCTCAGGGAGTCAGGACATCTTCGAAGGTCAGGACATCCGCAAGCGTGCGAGCCTAATAGCAGTGCCCTAGCGGCAGAATAAAGAAGGTGTACCCGGAAAAATTAAACGGTGCCGCAGCAAAAGTAGCCGCGGTTATAGATGGGGAGCGATCAGTCTAAATTTCTTGCCAGCTCGTGCAACCGCAAGTAACCGCTGTTACCGCGCGCAGCTTTTTTAAAATGGGCACAAGAAGTAAGACAAAATGGGATGGTTTGAGCTCTATTTCGCGCAACCGCTCACCACTCGCCGCAGTATCATGGTAGTGTGATGATTCTAAAATGATCTTTGTTGTATAATTTTTAAGTCTATTGGAATTTGCGGAAAAATCTCAAAGCTGAGCAGAATATGCACTGGAAGGCCAAAATATGCACGATAAGGAATAAACTCAGCGCAAAACGTTCACTTATCTGTGCCAAATCCGTAATGGGCTTTTGAGCAGTAAAACTTTAGCAAATAATGATAAAATTCAAGAGAAATCAGCAATCTCTGTTTATTGCCCGAGAAAATTTGTCAATATAAAACGTGCATACCGGCGTTTCATCGCAGACAAGGAAAGGTACATAGCGTCTAGTAAAGATAAATAAAAATTGTACCTCACAAATATAATGGTGCGCATTCGTTCTGGTCTCAAACCGAAAATCTGCTTGGAACTGAGTACGTCTAGGGGCAGCTGCGATATAACTGCAGCAGACGCACGAGATTTCTTCCGGCGGAGCTGCGTGTCAGCGGCGTTTCGGCCGCGGCAACAATGTTCAGAATGGACACACTGTAATACAGTGAATCTCTGCTTGATTTGCTCGACCACCAAGTCCTTCTTGAGCGCCTCTCATCTCGCCTGGGCACTGCACTGGCACTGCATTGCAATTATTCAGGTCCTATCTCAGTAGGGGACTCCGGAGTATTGATGTGAATGGACGACAATTATCTGAGCAACCTTTGAAAAATGGGGTAAATCGGGGATTTGGGCTTGGTCCCGTTCTTTTCAAAACTTGTACTCTCCCTCTTGCCGATTTGATTGACAAGCACGATCTATGCTCAGTTGTACCTTTGGTTTGATCCGTCCCAGCACGTCGATCTCTCTCGACTCAGTTGCTGCATGTATTGACGACAGCCGCGCATAGATGGCAAAAAACTGTCTTACATTGAATGATGATATAAAACAACTTACTAGTCATGGGAAAACCAAATGTGATTCAGAAATAGGAAAGGCTAACGTTCACAGTTGGCTCTGCCACCATACATCCTGTTGAATCTACGCGAAATCTACGTGTCCTGTTCCAGATTGACCTTTCGTTAGACGACCACAGCTTTCATTAGCTCCACAGTCAAGTCTGCCTACTTTCAGCTATATAATATTGCTAAAATTCAGGCTTGCCGAGACAGGGATACCACGTGTAAGTTGGCTCATACAATTGTGACATCCCGTAGTGACTTCTGTAATTCACTGCTTTCTGGTCTACCAGCATGTGCACTCAGGCGCTTGCAGCTGCTGCAAAACCCTGCAGCTTGGCTTGTCTGTCGTGAACGTCGCTGTTGCCACATCACGTCACTTCTCGCCGACCTGAACTGGCTCCCAGTCAAGCAACGCATCGACTTCGAGGTTCTGTCACTCACTTTTAGGTCACTTTATTAATTGGCTCTAGCCTATCTTTCAGATCTACTCCCCCACCAGGCTGAGCATCGTACCACCCGCTTTTCGGAATCGAAATCTTGACCTATACCTCGTACAAATCTCAAACTCTTTGGAGACCCTGCATATAGTTCGTATGCTCTCAAAGCCTGGAACTCACTCCCGACTTGCGTCACGACATCGCCTGACTTGTCCACACTTAAAGAGAAATTAAAAACGGATTTATTTTAGACAGCATTCAGTCGGTCCCGTGATTTGTTTTTTATGTGCTTATGCGTTCTGAAACTGTTGCATGCTGCCACTAACCACACTTGCATGTTGACCTTGTGCTTGTCACCCCTAACCATGTTATTCATGCTGCTTATCTAGCATGATACCGCTCGCCATTCAATAGCGCTTCCCTTTGCAGCAAATGTAAAGCGCCTAGAAAGAGATTGAGTTATCCGAGGGCGCTATAGCAAACGTTTCATTATTAATAATATCATTATTCTATAGCCACAGTACCGGACGTCGTTTAAATCGGGCGCACCGGCTCCTATAATCTGCTGACAGCAGCGACGCTCGGTTCAAATTCTTCAACTGCTACTTCGACTTGCCACTACGAAATAGGACTGCAAAATTACAAAGTTGTTTTGACATTTCTGAATATGTTTCCGAATTCTGGCTGATGTAAGCCATTCGGCGCTCGGCATTAAAATGCCGTGCGCCCAGCGAACAAATTCTCAAAAAGCGCCAATTTTCCACGGGAAATTCCGACTTTCCATGGGCTCGGAGTTTTCGCAAACGCGAAATCCACCTGGCCCTAGCCATTGGTCACAGCGTCGTAGGTTGCGACTCGTCGTCGTACGTTCGCCATCTCGGCAGCGGCTCTAGCGGCTTCCAACAGCTTCGACCGCGTCGGACGACGCATGTGCGACGGGCGGTCGGTCAATCTTGGGCGGTCAATCATCTCCTCATTCCACGGGACGCTGCAATGACGCGGCTCTGCGGCTTTTTTGCGCGCCGCCGCCTGAGGCAGCGCGCCCGATCCATCGCTTGATAGCCATTGGTCTTTGCCCAACAGTGGCAAAGTGCCAGTGCTCGACGCGCCTGTCGGTGCCCGCTGATGCAGCAGCGGGAACGCAGCGGTCGCGAACTATGCGTATTCTCTAGGAGAATACCTTAATGAATATAATACATTATATAAATTAAACTATAATTCAAATTTAAATTTGATTATAGTTATAGTTTAGATTATAATTCTAACTCGGAGTATCTTAAAGGATATCAAGGCGAATCGTGCAAGTCATCGCGCCGCTGGCCTCAGCGAATGTTCTGGATGGGCTGACCTGATAAGCGCAGGTGTGAGAACGAGTCTATGTCAGCATACAGTAATGCTTGAAAATGTGTGCTGGTGCCGGACCGTTCACGTACCTCGACTGCCCTCCCGACTCAGCTACGCTTCTCGCTTTCTCTTTGCTGCGTGAGATGAAGTGTACTGGCTACCACGTGACGAAAGCCGCGAAGGCTTTTAGTGTGCCGCAGTAAACTCTCCAGCATAACGCCCACTAGGTCTTTGTTGCTTTGCAAATTAAACACTGACACTGGTTCAGCTACATTACTAATGCTGTCCTACCTACAGTTACACGATACAGGTGTCACGGACAGTGACATTCACCTGAAACCGAGGTCATGAGAATAGGCGACAGCCATAAATTGTCTAGGTGATCCAACATTAACCTTTTAGGATACCTTGCAATAGTTTATCAAGCTGTAAGCAGTGGGCGCGTACTCGCAGACGCGCGCACCCGGTCGCCGGCTCGTTTCGGCCCGCCGGAAGGCAGGGTAGAGCGAGCGTGTCTGCAAACTTCGTTGCAAAAAAGTTCCAGTTCCGCCGGCCGTCTGCTCGAGCGCCCACCGGGCCTTCAGGCCTGTGCGTTGCGGCCAGGTGAGGAGCGCGCGCCAGATTCCTGGCGTGCGTGCGCGCGGCCTCGGGGCGCCCGCCGCTTCGTCCGACCGAGCGGCGCTAGCAGCGCGAGCTCCGAGCGCTGAATTTGCAGCGTCCAGTCCCGCCCCGCCGCGGCGAGTCCTCGCCGCCGAGGAGACTTCGAAGGTGAACCGCAAGACGCGAACGACGGCGGGCCAGCCGCTCGGCGGCGGCCGCGGCGGCGCTGGCTGCTTTGAAGGCGCTGGCTGCTTTAAAGCCGGTCGCGGCCAGCGGACTAGCCGGTCGCGGCCGCCTGAGCGAGCTCCGGTCCGAGCCACCTGCATCATCGCGGTCAACGGCGCGCCCAACGCCGCCAGAGATAGCCGCCGCCGCGAGCGCCCCCTGGCGGCTCGTGCGCGACTACCACCACCAGCCGCGAGCGCCACCTGCTCGACGCCTACGCCTTCGCCTGAATAAATCGCGTCGACCGCGCCGCGCTCTCGGTCGCTGGAAGCGGCCATGTTTCCCAATGCGTCGGCGCTGAGAACTACGCGGCTCCTTGAATCTAGACGACGCGCGAGGAGCGAGGCGCGCACGAGCGCACGCCTCCACAATAGGCGCAGGCCGCTCGCAGAGGGCGCAGGGCAGGGTGAGCGCCGCCGCCGCGGTAACGCACCGCGGCTCAAGCAACTCAGCCCTCAAACCACTGCCACCGCCGCAGCTGAGTTCGTAAGCATAATTACCGAATGTGGGGAGGTGCCATCTCGTAAGCGACCGATCACGATTCAAGCAATTTTGCTAAATCTCCAACGCGTCTTATCTCAGATTTGCTACTCCCGCTGCTCTACGCGCCCAACTTCGAGGTAGAGACGGCCTTGACCCTCGTCTGAGAGTAACTCAAAACGACCTCGAGCCGGTGCGCACGGTTTCTTCCGTGCAACGTTCTCCGACAATTCGCTCGAGCTCGATGGGCAATCGCCGCCGCGTGCGTGCATTCTTTCCCATTCTTTTCCATTTTTTCTTTGCAGCTAGGTGCGAGCTAGCATCTGGAGCGACCGGCCGGCTCAGTGATTGCACATTGCAGGGGTGCACGACTGCCGTCAGACGCTCGCCGACTGCACTTATGCCCCTTCGTCTCGTGCGGCAGTGCGCTGCCGGATAACCGGTCATAGGCACGGTAGCCGAGCTGGGAGCAGACCGTACGCTGTTTGCTGTTGCGCGGCGTCCAAAAACCTAGTAAGCTCGAAGTTGCGTGCACGGCTTTTTTTTTAATCGCAGCAGAGGCTGCCCAATGCTACAGTTCAAGGCGGGTAAATGAACCAAAGTAATTGCCCGCTCGGATCATGAGAAATCGTTGAGATCGAGTACTGTGCTCCTCGTGCAAGGGCGCACAGCGAGAAGTTCTAGCGGTACTGAGCTACTACAGGAAACTCGTGAACCAGCTGCAAAGCCAAACGAAAGGCAAAAGTGAAAGCAGTGCTTTCACTTTCTCCATCACTGCGCCTTGGCGCTGAGTTAGTCGTTCGCAGCAGCCGAGGATTCGCGACTGCCGAATCTCGCCATGCGGCGCTGCGGACACCCACCGGTGCTAGTGCGTACGGCCGATTTCCTAACGCGAAAGCCAGCCGATAAACTAGCCCTCCGCCAGCCGCTGAGAATGCTGGGGGGGGGGCCATCCTCTCTCGGCGGCGTTCGCAAGAGAAGCTAATGCCATGCATTCCAGAGCTGCTGGCTTTATCAAGTTGCTAGCCTGCACCTCACTGGCTGTGCGGCGCTCACGCTCTGCCGTCCGAAGCAATTTGTTCGCTCGAAGTTGATATTGAGCAGTTTTCGGTTTCTCTCTCAAGAGAGGCGAACCTAGCGGTCGGCACAGCCTGATCGATGGTCGCGCCTGCTGCAGCCCGAAACTCACCGACTACCGAAATTCGGCAGCCACACGGCGGTATATTAGTTAAATGCCTAAGTCGTACTCTGCGAAGGAGACGTTACTTCGCCTCAGCCATTCGCGTATCTCGATGAATTGAGTCTCTCTTTCTCCCAGCCCGTTTGTCCAACCACGTTTTGCTGCTAGCTGAGGCCAAAGGGGGCTGGCCGCCGGATAGAACGGTAGGGCAAACGCAGCTGTGTGCCGGCCACCACGCCTTCTCGCGGAGGTCGGACCGGGCCGCCAGCCAAGGCCACAGTGGCTGAGGGGCGCGGCTTCTCACCGCATGCCAAAAAACAAATCTGCACCCCGAAAACCGGTTCTCGGGATGCCTCACGCACAGCACCAGCCTAACCACTCAAGGTCGACAGCCTGTTAGCCACCCAGGCAGTTGTCGCTGATGTTCATTCATGCGTGGAGCTTGGCAGTGCTGTCGTCATGCAATCCTATACAGAGTAGTTCGCAAGCATAACACTGCCGGAGGTGACATGCGCAGTGTAAATCTTTTGCCTTCGAATCGAACTGCTGTTCCTCTTATGGCAAAGTAGAGCTAGCAAGGCCCTCGTTCGATCCACGAGAGGCTCGGATAACAGAGGTTTGAGGCAAAGAATGAACCGCACCTCACGCAGCAATTTCCCCTTGAGCTGCTGCCTTAACCTAGGCTCCACCTATCTTCAACCGACGTAAGACGTGCCATCATCGACCTGCTGGGCTGGCTGCTAGACACTCGTAACCAAGCTGGTGGCAATCGGTTTAGACTTAGACTCTGAGGACCATGGCATCAAAGCGGCGACTTTCTCTCTTAACCCAGCATGGTTAAAATCCGTAGCCACTCTAAAATCATTCTCAATTGAGAAAGGTCACTGCCCGAAGCCTCAGCCGACCGGTTAAAGTGTCTAAAAAGATTATTTTACCCCGATTTGGAATGCTTGAAGCTCTGCCGCTAAGGCGCACCAATCAGCACGCCTCTTTAGAACGTTGTTCTGTCAGCAAACACTAATTAATACTCAGTTAAGGCCATTAAGGCATTGCTGAAACCCTCTGCCCAGTCCTGATGCCCTGCCCAGGACTGAAGGAAGCCCTGCCTATGACTGAAGGAAGCCCTGCCCAGGACACAACCCTTCCAAGAACCTACTATCTAGATTAAAAAGAGCCCTTGAATTTGAGAAGAAACATGCCCCTAACGTCTTGCCACAATTTCAGGGTGGCCTGACATAGAAACCTGGCTTCAAAACTTATAAAGCTTATATAGAAGCCACTCGTAAAATGCAGCCCCCTACTCGTTGCAGCCAGCCGGCCGGTCTCGGCTCCCATTTGGTTGTATACGTCCGAGGTGAGCAGCCAGGCAAGATTAGAAGCCCGACCGGAAACCGGTGTGAGCCCTGGTGCCCCAAAAAAATAGTTTGCTTCAATTGCAGCAAACGCTCGGATTTAAGCATCGTTACAGCAGCCGAATCTGCCGGCGTAGCTCAGCATGAGTAGGCGTTAAAAAACTGACCGAACGAAAAAAGGATGCAGCCTACACACTGTCAAATGCTTAATGCCGAAATTTCGGGGGATGCCTGCTTCGGCAATGTAGAAAATATCTTTATACACGGTTTATTTAATTAATATTTTTATTCACTGGAAGTCATATGCTGCTTGTGATTTAGGAAGCCAAAGAGGGGTCGAAGCGTTGAAGCATCAAATGTAATACTATTATCGTTACAAAGCAACCCAGGCGGTGCAGTAATCCAGGCATATGCCAACCGGCAAGCTACCTCTGTGACTGATTGGCCTGTGCTCGACCGTCAGGCCACAGACTACTACTCACACCCACTCACCTCTGGATCAAGCCACTATCCGGCCTCCGAAATAAAGCATAAGCCGAATCATGATATTTAATGTTATTGCAAAACTATAACCATGAGCAACCACCTTCAGAGTCGGGTGATTACCTAGCTAAACAATGTAAAAAAAAAGACGGCACTAGATGTCTTGTAGGCTTCCCTAGTCCACATCCTTGCCGATTAGAGCAGCACACAGCGTTCAACAGTTGTAGTGGTTTCAGACAGGAACGAAACAGCATTGCCGAGACACAGCCTGCTTGAGACTCAGTAGGCACGGCAACTAGTTCCTGGTGATTTTATTGCAATATGCTTTCTGATGACCATAGGCAAAGAATAAAAGCCTTCAATATGAGGTAGTTTAATATTTCTTCATGGTCTTCTTGATAAGTGCAACTCTCTACAAACAGCATAAATGCTCACAAATAACAAAGCAAAACGAATACTCACATCAAATCAGGACCACAGACCAGACAAAAGAGGTACTTTCTGCAGACGGCATATGCCAATTGACTTATATATAAATTGCCAGTAGCTGCTTATATTTTTGTGCAAGGGCAACTCAAAATTTAGCCCTCGGGATGACCTTGTCCATCATCCCTCAAAACCAATGAGAGTTTGCTTCCTTACTTTTTCCTCCTCTCTTTCTCTACCCTCGTTGCTCTTCTCTTTAAACCATCTGCCATCACACGCACTCACATAGATAAATTAACAAAGTACCAGTCTCACTGGATGGCTGATTCTGCTTCCAAACTAGCAGAAGGTGACTAAAGCAAAGACTGCCAATAGCATACTGTTTAAAATACGGCAGTGATTTGCAGCTCCTTTTCTGGTGTCGGGTCATTGCACCAAATTCCTGATAATGTGGTCTAGAAAAAATACGTTAATGTGTTGCAGACTGAGGAAATTCCCTGTCTTTTGCGTGATAAACAACTGGGACAATAATCTAAGGCTAACTGGGCAAATCTTGCAAAGTATGCTTACAAGCTGGTATAGGGGAGAAAAGAATTACATCAATTTGGTATTCCAAGAATTTGGTTGCACCGACCGACCAATCGTGCAACAGCTACTTCTCCATGGTGGACCCTTTGAAACCACGAACTGGTGAGAGCCCGTCTTCCATCACATACCCATACATTCCTTTGTACGTCGTTCCACTGCCCTGAGCAATCGATTCCCACACGTCCAGAGAGAGATAGATAGATAGATAGATAGAGAGCGAGAAAGAGAGAAAGCGAGAGAGAGAGAGAGAGAGAGAGAGAGAGAGAGAGAGAGAGAGAGAGAGAGATGGAGAAAGTGAGAGACGGAGAAAGTGAGAGAGAGAGAGAGAGAGAGAGAGAGAGAGATCAGCCATCTCCCGGGGAGCAGCAAGTCAGACAGCAAGAACACTATTTCGGGTCTAGATCCTAATGTCAGGAATATGGCTGGGGGAAGAAAGCCATACTTCCCCAACCAGAAAGACCTCGAAAATCTTATCAAAGGCCTTGGTCTTAACAAGTCCAGTGCTGAGCTTCTGACATCCAGGCACAAGGTGTGGAGCTTTGTTGGGTGAAACTTGATCGGATCACCAATAAAGAAGATCGTTTCGTATGACGAATTATCCAAGTAGCTGATCAAGAGAAAGCAGCTTAGAACAGTTTCATTGCAGTGGTTCACGGCTTTCTGGGTAATCACAAGGCTGAAAACTAAGAGTAGCCGCTTCTGGCGCTCATCAAAAACTGTGCCGGAATAAGATGCAGAATTTCCTTTAAAGTCAATATCCTTGATGCCCATCTTGACAAGAAAATATGGAAGGTCCCTCAAGAGTAAGGTGAGTGCTATCGCCAGGATATATTGAATCTTTGACGTCGTTATCTGGACAGTATAACGAAAACACAACTATGTCTGAGGGCTTCTTCGAGAAAGCGATTTGCAGAATAGCCGAAAATCTAGAACATCTAATCATTCTCAAACCCTTTTGAGAGGTCAATTTTGTACGACTACAGAGTAAATATATTTAGTTTGGGCTCATTTGCTGTTTTTTCAGACTAAATGCAAACCACAAGACGTGAATTTTTCAGTTTTCCTAGCAGAAATGGGTTAATTCCAAGTTCTTCACTGTCGTTGTCATAAAAGCTAAGTTGGTAGGGAATAGCGGCCATTTGCTTTATTGCTGTATTTCACACAAGTAATTACGAAAAAAACTGCTCGCGAACAAATGAACCATTCCATGGTGTTAATTACCATGTAATTGCAATCCAAAGGCTGACTAAAACATCCCAGAAAACCTTGCTAATGTGGCTAAACTGGCACACGGGTTGCATAAAAAAGAATGTATGCCACATGTAAGCCAGTTATTTTTCCGTGCTGCTTGCTGTATGTCAAAGCCGGTGGCCTAGCAATGCTATAGCTAAGAACTACCAACGGAAGTAAGTGAAGTTTACAGCATAACCATTTACTAGACTGATGTAAAATCCAGCCTACAGGTCAACCCTATCAAGGCTGATGTAATAACCGATCGTGCAATATGTGCAATGCTGTCTAATCAATAAGCACGACGTGCTCTTCTGTTTAACACCGGCAATACTTGGGATTTATCCCTGGTATGTTCTAGTGGCTGCTGTAAAATCGGGTGACAGCCACATTCCAGAAACACACAGACACTAACTAAACTGTGTCAGTAGCTGATCGGACTAATACAGTCAAGACGCACGTTTTCCCCAAGAAAAAATAACAATAATGACCACTTACCTGCTTGTGGGCTTCAGTTGTGGGTGCCTTCTTGTATGGTCGCAAATCATCTGAGCCAAAGCCCGGGATCCACATATTCCAAGCACGATCTGCCAAATGCACAAGTCAAGAATGGCAACCTGCAGCGATTGTTGGCCGAATTCCACTGAACTGAAGGTCTATCACTTACCGAGATGAAGCTGAACGTCCTTCACTTCAAGTGTGTCCGACTTCCGGTGTTTTGCCAGCTCACAAGCAGAGTTGATCACGTTATCAATGAAGTCGTCAGCTATTTGCATAAGTGCCTAGAACATTTTAGGAGGTAAATTTGCGAAGCTGAATGTGAAATGAATTATATAAATCCCAACTATGGGTCGGAAACATTGGCCAAAAACATTAAAAAGCCTGCAGGCAGATTAGCACCGATGCAAAGGGTTCAGACACACGTGGCTTAAAGCTATTTCATTCATTTGATTACTTATGCCATTTTTACCAATCGCGACATAAACATGAGCTTGAACAAACACAATAAAAGAGCAAAGAATGCAATCACACAATACGACCCATTTTCTCTCATTCTGGAAAATACAGCTTGAATCGTCAATGTGATACCTATAAAAGGTCCACATACAAATAAATCAAAGTAACTTCGAGGTCATAATTTGGGACTAATAACAGTTTGTCTTGAGGGCGATACCTCCTTCGGGCACCAACCTGCTCTCGAACACGTGATTCAATTAAGGTTAAATGCTAGAAAAATGGTGAGAAAATTGGTCCAACAGTTGTGCATTTTTTAGGGTACCTTAAGAAAGACAAACATTAGAGAAACGGATCGGGAGGTTTGAAAATTTCCACATAAAGAAGATTATTAAGAAAATAATTATGCTAGCCAAGAATAACCCATAAGCAAACCGGAAGCAACATATCGTAGAAAGTATAAATACTTGCATCATGTTCGACTTGAATACCAACTTGTTGAACCATGTCACCTCAACGTGCATGTTGTCAACTTGAGGTACATGCTTGTGACTTTTAAACAGCTTCATTTATAGTTTACATTTACAGTTTTCATTTACAATTGGTTTAGATTAGTGCTTTGTAAATTCCATAACTCGGCCAGTACTATACAGATCAACGTGGAGTTTCAAATGCGAGCATAGCTTTGCTTGCATGTTACAGCACTATTGCATGTCTGATTTCGGTTGGACGAGCTTTGAATACTTGTCCACGATTGCAGAATATCAAAATGTTCAAGGACGTTTGATGAAATTTTTGCCATTCTCGACAGCTCGAAGGCAACTCGTCTTCCGGCTTCTGTTCGAGCTGCTTGAATATTAATGGAGGAGAGGGGAGCTGAATCGAAGCTGCATATTTCGCATACGACATGCACACGGACACGGCAGACCGGTCCGAGCCTGCTGCTCGCAAGTGCTGCTCTGACCTCCTCGACCTCCTCATCGAGCTGCTCCATCGGGTCGACCTCGCGCACTAGCTCCTGCAGGCGCTTCCTTTCGAGAACCCTGGACTCGCTCGGCGTCTGAGCGGCAGAGATCGCTGCCAGCACAGACGGTGTCAGCATCTGGTGCCCCTGCGCAGCTGTTGACGAGCCAGACGAGCTGGCAGTGGCAGCAGTCGCCATCGTCGGTTGAGCTGTGGTGGAGACAGCGGAAGCAGGAAAGTTTGACTCCACTTTCTGCCCGGTCAACTAAAACGAGACAGGCAACCTACAGAGGACGAATAGTTTTGAGAAACTATGCGTGCTGGTGTTCCGTGGGGTGAGGGGCAGGATACTGAAGCTAGTGCTGGTAGATCACCTGCCCTTCCCCTAAAATACCCGCCAAGCTTCCAGTAGCCACCATTTAACCATAGGTTGTACAAAATTATCGACTTCATCTGTGTCCTCGGGGCAATCAAAAGAGACCAAGCATCTCAGCGAAGCTTGAATAACAGGTGTGCTATAACTTTTGTTGGCTACAAGCTTGGTTACAGTTACCAATCACAGCCACCATTTACTAACTAACAGTTTGTAATTTGATAACTCAACCGAAGAGCCACCGCGTGCCGTAGAACGGTCGCCAGCTGAACGGATAAAGCTGCTGCTTTTAGACTAGTAATTTCCAACGTCCAAACGCCAACAGCAAGAGCCCGTTTGGTTTAGCATGCCTGCCTGCCCTTCTGCTGGTCGCATAAGCAGCACGATATGCTCACGAAAGAATAAAACGTGCAGCATGTAAGGCAGACAGCGCCACTGACCTTGGCTTGTTCCCTAGTTTTACTTAGCAGGTGATTAAGATTCTTGATATCTTCTTTCTGCTTATCCGTGTGAGGTCCTTGCCCGTGACTCTATAAAGTGAGAAACTGCGTATCTGAGGCTGCAGCTAGGCTAAGTGCCCAGCATTCATCCAGCAGCACCGGCTGATAAAAGCTAATAACCAATAATAATAAATGATACATAAATAATCAGAATAATTATAAGTAATAAATCTATAATCAGCTGATAGCTGTGTTCTCACGACCGAAATCGAAAAGACAGTGCAGCCAACATAACCAGCGGCAATACCACGTCATCGTTCTGGCAAAGGACACCAAGGACACGACATGGCAGCCAACTCTTGAGAGAAATATTGTCAAACAAGGGAATCTTTCTAAAAAAACTTTAAAAAAAAACTTTAGGGAACTGGTCCAACCTAGCGCAACGCAGAGCTTGATGTGAATGATGTGAATGAGGCCGAAAGTACAAGGAGTAGTCCGAGACGAGAGAAAATCTCCGGGTAATCACAAGACTGAGAAGTCACAGCAAGAGGAAGAAGCATTTGGGAATTTGCCCGAGCGAGGGTGGTGACCACTCTCGTTCATGATAATAAAGAATGCAAACCACTAAGCAATAATAAATACAGAGATTGATAAAATATTCCTATATTACCCAAAAAAGGACTAAATCCCTTTCTAGAGACAATGTAAATATGCTGGAAAAAAGAACTTCTGGTGGCTTAGCAATAAGGCCATGTCAGCACTTCGAATCACAAAAAGGAAAATGCACACGAACCGAGCCGAGGTTAAAAGAAACAGGTGGACTTTTAGCTGGTTTTTAAATGTCGAAGCATAATGAGGTCGCTAACCCATCTGAAACTGAAACCGGACCCGACTCAGTGATGCCCCTGTCATAGCAAGAAGACCACACCAGGCCGCCAATGTGATCATCTGGCAGACCTGGTTCGACAGATTTACTAAAGGAGAGCAAGTGGTGAGGCTGGGCGCTTTTCTGCTGTGTGAGTTGCGAGTGCATAACAGTATTATAATATAATGTATTTATATAGCGCCCCGAGAGAACTTAATCTCTATTCAGGCGCTTCACATATGCCTCGGGGCTCGAGCCCACGACCTCAGTCAGACCTTGGTCGGGGCAAGGGCCTTAACCGCTAGACCAAACCAGCTCGGCAATCACCCCCACCCGTAAAGAAGCTGCAATGGCTCTCTATCGACTACTAAAATATGAATACCAAAATTCTTCTTTGGACCTCAAGGCCAACAAGGCTGAAGGCCACTTCTTAGCTTCTCGTACCATGATGAAATGCTAAAGCGTCATCAGCCTCCTCCTGCCTTCATGTCATCCATCTCAGGATTCACACTTGGTCACTCTCTGCCAAAGATAAGGAAATCTTGAAATAAGGATTGAACGCTATAAACTGAATTACCTAAGGCACAGTGTATTATTGTATTGTCAACAAAATACCAACACATTGAGGACCAATTTTCAAATACTCTTCTACACTGGCATCGTTGCAAAGTGTATAGTAATAGGCAACTTCACTTCCTTGTGAAGAAGCAAAGTCACAATTATCACTATAACCGCAAAATTAATGATAATAGATGAATAGATGCTACAAGAGACATACTATGAGTCTTCTCTCTCTCTCTTTCTGTCAATCTGTCTGTCTGTCTATCTGTCTGTCTGTCTGTCTCTCTCTCTCCCTCTCCCCCTCTCTCTACCTTATGCTCACTTGCAAGTGCATGTAAAAGGTTCGATGGACATCATTTCATTAGCAACTATTACCACCGAAGGTTCACCAGAAAGAAGCGATTTCAGGGTGGTAGCATGGATTACCACGCAATGGCCAACCACGGATCGACGACAACAAGAGATGGCAGCATACTGAAGCTGGCTGCAGTGGGTCATAGGTCATAGCTCCATTTCGAGCTCTTACTCCTATGCCTCAGGGCTCGAGCCCGTGACTTCGGCACGTGACCTTGGTCGCTGCGAGCACCTTAATAATAATAACAAGTCTTTGGAAGAGGCCACCAGGAAAGCTGAGAGCATCAACACAGTTTGAAGGAGGCCGTCGGAGCATGGCATTGATAGAAGAGACAGCAAACTCGCAAGCAGTTCATTTATGAGGAACAAGGAAAAAGCAGTGGGCAAGCCGACCACTGACCACTTTAAAGCTGATGACTGGAGACGTGTTCTACTGCATGGTAAACACGTGATCCACGGAGATGGCAAACTGGGGACTTTCGTCAGCTGCAGAAAAGGCGAAGGGCACCACTCGGATGGTGGTGGAAGCTTGCTTGTTTGGTCAAGTTTTTCGGCTTCGTCTTCGGAACGCTTTGCCGCATAAACGATATAATGAACAGGAACAAACGACTACGAATAGGAACGAGTTCATGGTCATCGTCCAAAATACTGTGTTGCCCAGTGCCAGAGCTCTCGTGGGATAGGGCTAAGTTTGGCAAATAGATTATGACCCCGAGGATACTGCAAAGGCAACAAAGCGATTCTTTGCAGATTTCAGTCTGAATCAATGTCCTGGCAAACACAGGAAGCCATAAAAATAACAATAATAATCCTTTTGTGTGGGTCCTTCAGAGAACTTAATCTTTCTAGGTAATTTACATATGCTTTAAAGGAAGCATGACCATAAGGCTAGCGGTTGCAGGAACAGTGTCTATATGCATGATATGGTTAGTAGTAACATGGTATGCAGTGTCAGCAGGCGCAAGCACACAAAGAACAAATCACACAGGATGAGGGCAGCCCAACCTCCTATTGATGTACATAACCTTGCTTTTCAGAGTAGAAAATATTACAGCACCCGGTGTGCATGTTTTCGCTGTTGTCAGCCAAGGAGCGAGTCAATTGGCTGCTGACGGGGCAGCAGCACGACAGATGTGTCCTCTGGTCCTTGTAAATACTTTGGCGGTTCAGTACAAACCGCATGAGCACACAATGACATATACGAAATGAAATTAACTGCTCTGCCACGTTCATTTGTAAGAAAATAAAAAGAGCATGTAGGCTATCTGTGACTGCAAAGCCACAGTGGCAAGCTCGCCGACGAGGCAGCGAGTGACTATAAGCAGCAAAGGCCCTACGAACCAGCAGGCTCTGAAAGCTAGAAAAACTTAATTCAACTTACGCACGGCCTACCAGGATTACAGAGTTTCAGTTTTGCGATAGAAGGCGGAAGTGAAATGCAGCAAAACTAGCAGAACGAACGCAGCCGCGGAGGCACAAAGACGACTGCACGTGGGATCCCACGTGAGGGCAAGAGGAGCAGCCAATCAAAATCGTTAAATCCCCATACCAGCAGCCTGGCTTCAATGCTGCGAATGATTTCAGCAAAGGTCGGGGCTTTCTGTGGCAGTGTCGAGACTCCAGGTGACTGCGAGACATTGCCACTCATTCTGAAAACAAAAGTGCAAGAAA
Organism: Cristatella mucedo; assembly: GCA_009760855.2. Taxonomy (NCBI): domain Eukaryota; kingdom Metazoa; phylum Bryozoa; class Phylactolaemata; family Cristatellidae; genus Cristatella; species Cristatella mucedo. The sequence continues at coordinate 2,245,334 of WPIO01000001.1, read as the reverse complement.
CACGGATGCATCTGCACGGGTCCCTGGGTGTCAGAAAATATCACAAATCGCATCATCCACATGCACTGTTGACAAATCCAAGATGACAGATTCAACAGAACCATATACATAGTGTGTGTATATATATATATATATATATATATATATATATATATATATATATATATATGTGTGTATATATATATATATATATCATATATCATATACACTGCACATTTTGGGGGGAAGGGCCTCAGCAGCTCACCTCCACCTTGCTTGCAGCTGGCAATGAACAACTGTCTCCTATACGACTCCAGGTCACGACCTGGGTCGTGTAATAGAAGCACTTGCCACTAAAGTGCTAAAACCCAGCGGCTTTGATACAAGTGCCTCAACAACAACTACTCTCCTGCTGCCGACTGTGGCGCATCCTTTCCAGTGGTCCTGGGCTGCTACTTCCATGCTACTTACTACCTATGGTGCTCTCCTGACTCTTGCTATGCTTCCCACTTTTGCTTTGTTGCGTGAGATGAACTCTGATGGCTACCGAATGCATACCGGAAGCCGCTCCTTAGGCTGTGAGTGCGCTATACAAAACTCTCCAATGTAACACGCACATAGTCTTTATGGCTTCGTGGAGTTACAGACTGAGATACATACATACAAATATATATATATATATATATATATATATATATATATATATATACATTATATTATATTTTTGTAATAATAATAATACATATGCATTATGACATATTACATTCTACATTACTACATTACATTACCTCCCCTTGTTGCTCCTTTTGCTGCCCCTGCGCATGAACACACACACTTACACACACAAACACACACACAGATTGCATTGGCAACCAGCAAACGCTGCCACCATGTCGCCCTATGCAGCTTGATATACTTTGCCTCTGCTGTTCAACTTCCAACCCCTTAGCTGGCAAACACATGGCCTCGGTTTCGACGGGAAGCCAAAAATAAGCCAAAACTATGTCAAAAATAAGCCAAAACTATATCTGCCTGAACTTTTGGACTGCAACCTCGGTGCATCGTTCTACAGAGCATGTTGCTACCCTAGCAGACGAGAAGGAGCTATCTAGCCAAAGGCGTAACGGTATACGGATAACGGTCTGAGCGGGCAACCCAGGGCTACCACAGCAGTGACTATCTGCAGGTGGCAGGGGGCACCGGGAGGGGTGGTGGTGGTGGTGGTGGGGGAAGGGGTGCACGGGCGGCTGGTCCTCTCTCTCTCTCTCTTAGTGATGCTGTTATGTTATGTAGTTCCTCACGTTCACTTCACTATGACGGCTCGATCCTCAGAATAGCAGTTTACGGAATGTGCCCCGAAGCTGCCACCAATCGCACTGCCATACTACTACAGCAATGCATTCTGGTTACACACAGCTCAACAGAGAGTCCTCAACTGGGTAACCATAGCCATACTCACGGCCCGACCGATGGGTACTGGGTGGGCGTGGCCGGCATAAGTGATTTTATGGGTGAGCGTAGGTGGCCTTATAGAAATCCCACTTAAGGGTGCCTTTAGGAGTTAAACGTCCGAGTCTGCCCACCGTTCTTGCAGCAGTCAAGGGCCAAGTTTTTTGCCGAGTTCAACTCGCCTAGTCTGGCATGGATATGGGTACGGGCGGTCCGGTTACCAAACTTCTGGGCGATGGGTGTGGTTTGGCAGGGCCGGCGCAGTTTAGCAACGGTTGCCCATGAGTACCAGCCGAATGGCAATCGAGGGCTCTGCAGCTCACCTCGATAGTTTTCAAAATCATTACCTCAGAGCGGCATTTTCAAGTGCTGAATCCTGGCTGCACGCCTGCGGTCCTGATTTCTACCTTCCACCTTGATGCGCCATGCCGGTAGCAAGGCTCTCATTGTTCGCGAGTCGCCGTTCGTGCACTGTTTGCTGGCCACCGATCCTAATGCTAGCATTGCACAGATCCTATCCTGCACAAGGAAGCACAAACTAAAGTGCACACTCAGGAGCTTGCACTGGTTCCAACTCACCATCGCACAGGATTTCCTAGCCGTACACTCACTCGTGTAGGTGCTGCACAGCAGCCTGCAGCATGTTGATGCATCAACATGCAGCATGTTGATGCATCAACATGCTGCATGTTGATGCATCGACATCCTGCATGTTGATGCATGATTCATGCTGGTTCACTCTTCCTACTTGATCCCCCTCCATGACAAGCCCCAATAGTCGTTGCGGCTTTGTGGAGTTACAGACGGAGATGTATGCATGTGCATAGAGTCAAGTTAAGCTGGATAAACGGCCTTTTTTACACAGCGGAAGAATGGCTTTAGCGCCCGCTATTCTCTATCGCCTCCAGTGGGCGATAAAAAATGGCCTGCTACCCAGACTCAAGCCCATGACTACGGTCATGCAGTGGGAGCTCAGAATCCCCCTCGTTGCCTAAGACCCAGATGCGATGGCTGTACTTGCCAGTGCTCGAGCTACATTATGTCGAAATATATTCAGCTGGCTACTACAGCAGCCCTACATGCCCACACGCAGTTAGCTGCCACTAACGTGAGCACCTGACGCCAGCTGCAAATGTTGGACAGCCACTCTCGAAGATGCATCCCATTGTGTGACCAGTATTTTCGCTCACTTTTGATAATATCTTGCACTTAAACAAAAGCAATTAGGCCTCTACAGCCAGTAGTGAATGTGGCTACAAGGTTGGTCTAGTCCGAAATACAAATTAAAAGAAATAATAAAAATAATCATAAATATGGAATTCAGCAGTGTCTCCTTTGCTGAGAGCTATGCTAGTTCCCAGTTAGTCAACGGAAAGAGAGGAAACTTCATACTCTGACCAACTAGGCTTGCCATGACTTGGCTCATTCGCAGAGCCTCATCATCCTCTCATCTATGGACAACAAATTAACTAGCACACCTTTCCTTTTTAGACCACTGGTGACAGAAGCTTTTGCTAAATTGGTCCATGCATTTGTAACATCCCATCTCGACTTTTGTAACTCACTGCTTGCTGGTCTACCGGTCTGTGCGATCAGGCCCTTAAAGCTAGTGCAAAGCTCTGCAGCTAGGCTTGCCTATCAGGAGCTAGGCTTGCCTGTAGCGAGAGTCGTAGTTGCCACATCCCAGCACTTCTCATCGACCTGCACTGGATTCCAGTCAAGAAGCACATGGTCTGGAAGGTTCTGTTAAACACTTTCAAATCCTTTCATTCTCTTGCTCCAGCCTGCATATCAGACCTACTTCCCTACCAGGCTAGGCATCGTTACACGGCTCACGGTTTCATCCCACCACGGCTCATTTACAGCATATTTTAAGTGCATAGACAGAGATTAAGTTTTCCAAGAAAGCTAAACAAATGTGTTACTATTAATATTATTTGCTATGTAGGACCCGGACGACAAAACTTGTACAAGTCTTAGACAAAGGCACCTTCTTATAATAATGATAATAATAATAATAGATTTGATAAAGCGCCCTCAGAGAACTCATATCTCTTTCTAGGCGCTTTACAATCGCTGCAAAAGCATTTGACACCAGAAGCGAGAGACTTTGCAGTTCTTGTCACCACTCTTGTGCCCTTCCTGCCACTCTCATAACAGAGACTCGAGTGGAAAAGTGGCCCGTCGTTATCTACTTCAGTAGCCACAACTAAGAGCAGCTCGGGGCACGAAGGAAATGCACAGCAAACGTTCTACTGATTGGGTCTAGCGTGAGATCTAGGTTGCGATGCTCGGTGTAGGCTTCAGCAGTATCCAGAGTGCGGACTCAACCCTCCCTCACAGAACGTCCAGGTTCATGTTTCCTTCGTAAAAATGCCCAGCCTGGATCCCGTGAGCTCCATCCATCGGTTCGCTACGGTTGTCCTTGTCTAAGCCTGTCCAAGCTTAGTCACGTTTACCACTTTTCTTTTTAACCACATGGCTGCCATGAGGGTGGTCAAAATCACTGTAGCACCCGCATCGATGCACGGACACAGACAAGCGGGACCCGATCAAAAAAACTTCCAGCTCGACGGCTGACCTCTAGCCTTGCTGGAGCCACGCAAAAATAGTGAACGGTTTGGTATGTCTACTGCCGGGAAGACTACCAGTTTTAGGAGCGTTCGAGCTAGGGTGCACAATCCTTACAATCACGTCAGCTGAAGCTCTTTTTTGGGAGAGTAAGCAATGTCAAAAAAAGACTGCACTGGACGACACGGCACGGCAAGCCTGCCAGACGAGTTGCCTGGTCAAGAATAAAGGAGAGAGTGTAGTTCAGTTTGCAGGGCTAAACAAACGTCTGTTTATAAGTTACCTCACTAAAACCGACCAGGAAGCCAGCTGGTGCAAGCCTTTGGATGCAGTCACTCGCATCTTTCGCAAGCCCGAAGTTTAAAGAAACTGAAACCAGATCAAATCTGGGTGCGGTGGCGCACTTACTGATTCTTGCTGCCGACTCATTGTACATCCTTTCCAGCCATCTTTCGCAAGCACGAAGTTTAGAGAAACTTAAACCAGATCAAGTCTGGGTGCGGTGGCGCACTAACTACTTCTTGCTGCCGACTCATTGCACATCCTTTCCAGCCATCCTTCGCTGCTGCTACCATGCTATAAGCTTCACCGGATTCCTTCCTGGCTTAGCTATGCTTCTCACTGTCTCTGCTATTTGAGATCTGCCGGCTGTTGCGTGCCCATCATTAGCCACTTAGGACGCTGAGTGCAGCATAGAAAACTCTCCAGAGTAAGACTATCTCAGTCTAGGTGGCTTTTTGCAGTGAGAGAGCACGTCAAATTTAACGTAAGCGCTCCAAATAACTGTTATGTAGCGCACGCACTTGTAGACAGGCCAGCTTATTAGATGAATCGGTGAAGGGAGCAGCCGATTAATCTGCGATGAAGAGGTTCGTGCAACAGCAGTATTAAAGGGCGCAAGAAACTTGAGTAGGAATACAGTCACTCTTACCTTGGGAATCTGAGCTTGCAATTATTGACATGAAGCTCGTATGAAAGTTATCCGTAGGCATGCACGGGCGGTACCGGAAAACGAGCGCAGCTGGTGAGCGAGGGAAACCGGTAACGCGTGGCGCCGCAATACTTGTCCGACACACACGACTCATATTTGTGCAGCAGTGACAGAAATAAACGGCAGTCTAGACTCCTGGTTGCGCTTTTCTAGTCTCAACGTGAAAAAATCCATTTCTTCGACGCCTGCGATGCCAGTGATGACTGTATGTAGAGCTTTGACTGCTTGTGCCGATGAGTTATCATCCCCTGGGGATTTATCCCCCGTGGGACTGAAGCTCACCAAAACAGGTTCGCAGCCAATCGCAGCACTGCTTGGCGAACTTTCCGCAGCGGTGGTTGCTTCGCGAATTCGCATATCATCGCGAATCGTTCGCGGGGAGTCTGGCAGCAATGTACCTGAAATTTGAAAACTAATGATGGATTTTTGACGATAACCATTCTATACTGTGAATCTGCGCTCGTTATTAGTTTGCCTTGGCTTGCGGGTGCATATTCTAATTAGTGGGAGCTGCAAAATCAGTGTGGGTATGCTGCGAGTATCGGATATAGCAGCGCTTGAGGATGCATGCGGTCTAAAATAGGGTCATGTGCATTACAGGCGCGCACAACAGGCAACCGCTTTCAGTTATCTCTTGTTGATCGCACGAATTGAAGTGTATTTCCGGTTGGTAAACTTGCAGGGGTGGCCGCGTTACCGGGTCTCAGATTTTTGGTACCGCAGGCGGCAGCAACAAGGGTGCTCGGATCGGAGTTTTTCAGAAAGGTATCGTCGATCTACGCATCGCTGTATTTTAGGAGTGGTCTTGTCACTGATTGTGGCATTTTTGGCTGCGGTCAAATGGAGACCACCTGTATATCAGAATCTTAGCTGCTACTTAGACAAACTGGTTGTAGCGGCTTCCACGCTGGGACAGAACTAGGTAGCAAACACAATACTTCTAACGGTGTTATTACCCAGCCGACGCGCTACAAATACCGGTGAAACCCTGAAACCTGGGCACTTTAAGCAATTCGCAGATTCGGCCACCCAGCTATGTACCTTATAAGTAGGGTTTATTAGTCAGGGCAGCTTATATACGATACGTCCAGGTGGGAGTCACCCAGGTGAGTGTCGCCCAGATGGGCCAAGCCGGGGATGAGACAAATGTCAGGGCCAGAGGCTTAGCCGCGCGCTTTATGGCGGAAATGCTCGGCAAGTTCGGACTTATGTTATTGCTAACAGCTTGCTGCCTCTGGACCCAATTCGCCGAGTCCTAGCAGTTCCGCCACGAAAGACAGCGCTGCGCCATCTTGCCGCTTGACGGAAGTGTGCCATCTTGCCGCTTGACGGAAGGAAGGACAGACTTTCTCTCTTTAATTAGTAGAGATTTGTAGAGCTCACTGCCTGTGGACTCTCTCCGCTAAGTCATAGTAGAATTACAAATCTATTACACACTACTCCCAGAAGTACTGGTCGCCATTTTACCGCGTGACGGAGTAACGGACGAACTTTTCGCTTTAATTAGTAGAGATGTGTAGCGCGTGCATCTGTAACCGATACTGGACCTGCTTTTTTGCTCATGCGCTGTCCGTCTTTGCTACGGTCCGCATTTTTTTGTCCGCCGCATTACTAAAGCTCGTAATTTTCTCGACCACTGACTGGTGAACGGCTGCACGTCGGCGCTGCATCTCACACGGGGCGACGAGGCAGACTACGGGGTAGGCTACTTCCTGCCCGACCGCCGCTCCAGCTACGCCGCCCTCAGCAAGCAGCCACGTCGCTGTTTCCAGGCTAGAGCCAGACGATCGGCAGTTTGATTTAACCTCTTAATAATAATGAGACTGCCTACGCCAACCATAGCAGAAGAGCTAAACAGGGCTCCACTCGCTGCACCCTAGGTACGCGGGGCTACAGATGGGGTGTGGGAAACACCACTGGTACTCCCGAAAGGGCGGGAGAGATGCTATCAGGCCGCGGTCATCTCAGAATAGCAACTACTCGCCAGAGGCGCGAGCGACTAAAGTAACGGGGACTCACGAGGAGCAACCCATCTTCCTCGCTCTTCGGTCGCTGAGGGTTACAGTGCAACGACGCCAGCACTCCCCCGTCTGTAACTCCACAAAGCCATATAGACTATGTGGGTGCGACACGCAGGATAGTTTTGTGTAGCCGAGAGTTTTGTGTAGCCGAGGATAGTTTTGTGTAGCCGAGCTGGTTTGGTCCAGCGGTTAAGGTGCTCGCCCCGACCAAGGTCTGGCTGACGTCGTAGGCTCGAGCCCCGAGGCATATGTGAAGCGCCTGAATAGAGATTGAGTTCTCTTAGGGAGCTATATAAATGAGTTATATTTATATTATATTATAGCCCACTCACAGCCTACGCAGCTTTCGGTATGCATTCGCTAGCCAAAATACTTCATCTCACGCAACAAAAAGAAAGTGGGAAGCATAGCAGAGTCAGGAGAGCAGTTGAGGTAGTGAGTGGCATGGAAGTAGCAGCTCAGGACCGCTGAAAAGGATTAGCCATAGTCGGCAGTTGGAGAGTAGTTGTCGTTGCGTAAGAATTGTGGAAGCGAGTTCCACAGTCTAGGACCTGCAGAGCTAAAGCTTCTGTCGCGCACGGTCTCCAAGCGGAGGAATGGGACAGCTAATGTATTGTCCATACAGGACCCCAGGGCCCGCAGAGGCTGAAACTGGTGCAGCAGTTTAGCTCGGTACGAAGGAGCCAAGCCGAGGTAGGCCTGTGGGTCAGCGTAAGAACTTGGAGACGCAGTGCTACCGCTAAGCCATTTGACAGTCAATGGTCTAGAAAATTACGGTTTACCAACCTGTTTAACAACGCAACTTACCAACATAACGTGGACTGTGGCAAATACGGACAAAGAATAAGCGACAAACGGGTCCAATATATAATAGTCTTATATGATTACTATTGGCTGAGCAAGCTATCATGCATACTAGTTTTAATATTATTCGCTTATCTTCACGATCAGGCTCCGATCAGCCGCAGCTGATATGACCTTGGCAGAAGCCTATCGGCCTAGGCACACGCGATTTGCAGCCAATCAGCAGTGCTCTGCAGCTCCAAAAATAGCCCTAATGTCATGAGTCAGTCAGCGATGCACTGCAGGTCAAGGTGAAACCGCCTGGCGTACTGGCTGAGGAGCGGATTCAGCCAACATAATATGTATAGACAGAGAGTGTATATATATATATACATGTAAATATATGTGCGGTATTTTACCGCGTATAACCTCCTTTATTCATTAATTTGGGGGTCAGATAATGGAGAGCGTGCGTGGAAAGTTACTTGTTTTGCTTCTATATTTCGCTAAACAGCTTATCTGATTTGAATGCCACCCAAAAAAATAATAACTGGTCGCCAAAATGAATTGGATAGGCACGTTTATCAACACAAATATGAAATTCCAAGGATTCGAAAAGCCTTTACAATGGAGGGCGAAGATGCTGGTGCCATTGAGATCGATGACTGCACAGAAGAGGTCACGGCCAAGAGAATGACGGCAGAGGCTAAAGCTACGACGGAGACTACGTAGGGCCACGAAGACGACATTTTGATTTTGCTCGCGATTTTGTTGCTAGAAAAATATGCTACGCTTTTGTGTTTAATTAATAAATTACTTGGGCTAATAAGAAGTGGCCCCATCTTGATTTCTAATCACTTTCTATTTGCAGATTGGAACTAACGCGACGGAATTAATTCGAAGAAATTTCTTTTCAGTATAAATAGTGAAACTAAAATAAGATATCACCTGAAGTGGTACGAATATCTAATGATCTAACAGTTTGCCTCAAAGCACCCGGAAGGTTTTCGACGGGGTTCAAATCAGGACCCCTGTTTGGCTATGGCAATACAGGCAGCGAAAGAATTCTCACGCCGATGAGAACGGAATTATTACCTGCTTCCTTATAAATTCTAGCCATATCAGGGTCATTGCAATTGGGATAATGACATTCTTTAACGTTGTCAAAGTGTTATGCCGGTTCATAATGCGACAGAGCGTTCCGGTTTTTGACTGCTCTACAGCAGCAGCCGACGCATATCGTCACTTCTCCCGCTTCTTAACTTCACAGTCTATTGAAGGCGTTCCAATATTATATATTAATATATAAATGTATATATTATTATATATAAAATAGCACTATATTAATATTAATAAAGAATTTATATTAATAATCGCGTTGTGATTCAATAACGAACTGCTTCCCATAAGCTCTATTGACAGCATTGAAGATAGTGAGTTCAGATGCATCATTCCTAGCAACTTACTGGTGCCTAGCTCCTTGTGCGAAGCTTAGGATTTGCTTTTTAGAGGGTACAGTCTCATAGCGAGCTACCCTGGATAGTATACCTCGATGGCGTAACATCCGCAGAACGGTTTATGCACTCAGCGTAAGTCCCGCTGTAAGTTAGAGCGTCACAGAAGCATTTTACGTAGGAAAAGTCTGTTCTTCAAAAGTTCTCATTTCTACCAACGTCACTGTCGTCCCGCTCGTTTTCCAGCTCAGTGCTAATTGCCCCACTGAGTGCTTCCTCAGTTCCATCGCACTGACATCGCAGCTGCTTCTTAATATTTTAGCATTTTCGGTAATAGAAGCTGTCTGTATGGCTTCATGGAATTACAGATGGAGATGCACACACTTACACACACACACACACACACACACACACACACACACACACACACACACACACACACACACACAAACACACACACACACATTTACAGGTACACGCGCTTGCGTGTATCTGCTTACACTATACCTGCTACTCATGGTTGTTACCACCGATCACTTGGTAATGCTTTATACACAGCTCCTGTAAAGTGTCTAGAAAGAGATTCAGCTCTTTGAGGGGTTATATAAATGAACTATTATTAATATAATTATTATCTGTCAATACGTACCTAGTTGGGGCTAACAAAAATGCTCTCCCTAAATTTGTCATTTCACGAAGGCAAAAATTCTCTCCCTAAATTTGTCATTTCACGAAGGCAAAAATTCTCCTCACTTTCCGCATCTCTCAGAGATTGTGCTACTGCTGCAACACTTCGCCCAGATGCGGTGGCAGTGGGAAGCTACCTAAACTAGCTCCATGGAAATAGTTCTGTGCAGACAGAAGCTCCTTAGTCCTAGATACTGGTGACCATTAATAGGAGGTCCACAAATGTTGCTTCAACACTATTTTTTAAACGTCTTTTCCACTCCAAATGGGTCTTTTCTAATAGAGTTTACATGTCCTGCTCCAGCGGCATGTGTTTGGAGCTTCGATTAGTAAGGTTTGATACGCGGATTAGTATGATTTGCTGAGTCAGTTCCATCGGGAGAGGTCTTAACCAACACGTATACCCCGTTTCCAGTGCTTGCTTTAGACTTTTTGACGGCGCTATATGTATACATGAACGGACTCATACATTTTCAAGTCATTTATGTAGCTAGTGCTTGTTTCTTGTGTTGGCAACATAGACTTACGTCCTCGAGACCCTCGCTACTTAAGGCTGCGGCATGACACGTGTGCAGTGTGTAGACACCTGACGCTCGTTACGCAAAGCCGTAACGACATAGCGCTCGAAATCCGGCACGCGGCCCTCTAAGGATCGCTGAATCAGCGAATGGGCCAAGAACAGCCAGTATTGTTTAGCTTTTTCGGCAGGCGACTTATAGTAGACTCGTCAATAAGCTTAGAGCAGCTAAAGCTCAAATATTTTTTTCTGAATGGTTTTATGTAGTGTTTACAAAATTTCGCTCTTAGTCACTGCCCGGTAGCCGCTAAGGCTGCGGCACTCGTGAGTTGAGTTTAATGCCTACGTAGAAGAGTATAGGTAAAATCAGTAGTAATATAATAGCCTAATAACTCGCCTGCTTGAATGCCCAGCTGCATTCCTAGGATTTAGCCACATCTAATAATAATAATAATAATAATAATAATAATAATGTACATGATAAAGCGCCCTCAGAGAACTCTCTTTCTAGGCGCTTTACATTTGCTGCAAAGGGAAATGCAATTGAATGGTAAGTGAAATCATGTTTGAAAAACAAACAAAATGAATAACATGCTTAGGGATGACATGCACAGGGTCAGCATGCAAGGCATCTATCGAGGCATCTATCAAGGTCAAAGTGCAGCATCCATGCTGAAGTCCTGTCTATGGTGCCAGTCACTAATCAATAAGACGGCGAATTCATCAAAACTTATTTCATCAAAATGAATTCATCAAAAATGAATTCATCAAAAGCAATTGATCCAAAAATTAATTCTTGAAAACTTATTTTGAACGCAAATTTTGGCCCTTTAAAAATTTTTTCTGATCTTTCTCTATGAAGTTTAATGAAACGGGATGTTGCGAACGGAGACGACGCTGGCGAAGCAGAAGATGGCTGATTTTCGAGCCGGCGCTGTCGAGCGAAGTAACAAGGCATACCGCCTGCCTGGCGATCGCTTTTGGAACATTACACCACGCTACGGATACATGCCGCGACACGACTACTTGCGCTCAATCGCCTTCGCCCGGATCGTCGCGTGAGAAGAGCTGAGTGTGGTGCGGACAATCGAGGCTGAGGCGGGATCGACACACGATCGATAAAATTTGATTTGTTTTCGCTTTCGCCTTCTCTTCGGTTGTTTTTGCTCTATTTTGATTGCATTTAGTTTTCATTTTCGGTCACTTGTTACATTAAAATATGCTTGACAGAATGTTGTATGATGAATTAATTTGTTTATGAATTAATTTCGATGAAATAGTCTCTGATGAAACCATTTTTGATGAACTTGTCTCTACCCACCTGCCAACGATCACGCCTAGCACTGGGTCAAACCATGACTCACACAGAAATGGCCAAGCCGAACGAGATAAGTCGCTGTGCCGGAGGCCGGCAATACGGCGTCCTATAAAACTGTACTATAATATAATAATACTCCATCATAATTGACCCGTGGGTATTGGTACCTCCTTCTGTTGCACCCCGATGGTAATCGGCTAGCTTGTGGTATGAGGCAGAAACGCTCGCGGAGAGCGCTAGCAGCAGCTTTTCAAGGTGGCTGCGAGCACTGAGCAAGAAAGAAACTCAAAGCCCTTCGCAGACAATCCGGCGCGAAAGTGATTTCCTCCGAAGAGATCGCCAAGCGCGGGCATTCTTTCGAGAAACAACCACTGTGAAGGAGCCAGCACGCATGAGATCTAACCATACTTGCATGCTGACCTTGTGCATGTCACCCCTAACCATGTTATTCTTGTTGTTTATTGAGCATGCTATACTACCGCTGACCATTCGATCGTGTTTCCTTTGCAGCAAATGTAAAGCGCCTAGAAAGAGATTGAGTTCTCTGAGAGCGCTTTATCAAGTGTATTATTATTAGTATATTATTATCATTAAGTGCGGTTTACGCACGAGGTGACGCTAGCAATCGTCGCCGAGAACCGCGATGGTTTCGCCAACTTCACGAGCGCTAGTCGCATTGAGCTTTTCTATTGGCGCTCGCCAAAGTAGTCAGTCTTAGACGCATCCACGCGAGTTGCGCTAGGTCGCGAATAAGCAACTGGCGCGTGCGCATTTTGCGCGACCCGCTAATTTGACTGGTGCAATCGTGTGAACAGTAGGTTTCTTGTAGAGGAACGAGCGACTGGCGACAAGGGCGGAGATTAATCTGACGATTGATCGATCGATCGGAGATCGATCGCAGAAGAGAAGAAGACACAGGGTCCTGGGTGAGCGACTCGAAAGTTCGAGACAATGCTCTCTGACGTAGACGGCTCCGTAAAATGCTTGCTTGAACATTTCTTCAGTGAGTGCAAGACGGATATTTTCTCCGGCGAGCCAATCGTCCACTACGTCTAGCAAGTACGGGAAAAAACTTACGGGAATGCGGCTAGGCAGCGCGCGATAAATTATGCGGCACGAGCTTTTAGAACGGCGAGAGAGAAAACGAAGGGATTTGTTCGCAGGTACACGTTTATGGACGTCGAGAATAAACTCGGCCGAGTGATAGGGTCACACGGTAAAGGAAGACGTGCGTCGGCTGCTAAACCGGTTCAAATATTGCAGCTGTCGTATAAATCGTGTGCGTAACGAAGCCGGCGACCGGCCAAAGCAATCTCAACGGCTGCAATGAATAGCACGAACCGCCAATCTGGGAAGATCTTGACTTACACTCGCGAGTCATAGGTCAAGGTCGATTTCTTTTCGCGGCAGGTTGAAACCCGAAATACTAATTAGGGGAGCTAAAGAGCGGACATGTATCGCGATTTCGCGTCGACATCTGGGCATTTGCATCCGTTCAGAAAAGCTTATGGTACGATGCTTAGCATGACGGAGGAGTAGATCTTATAGGTAGCCTGGAGCCAAAGAACGAAGGGACCTAAAAGTGAGCTACAGAACCTTGAAGTCTATGCGTTGCTTGACTGGTAGACATTGCAGGTCGGCGAGAAGTGGTGTGATGTGGCAACTACGACATTCACGACAGGCAAGCCTAGCTGCAGAGTTTTGCACCAGCTGTAAGCGCCTGATTACACAGGCCGATAGACCCACGAGCTGAGTCACATGATGAGAAGCTGGATGTCACAAATGCATGGGCCAATTTAGCTGTAGTGTCCCTGTCTAAACAAGCCCAACTTTTAGCAATGTTATGCAGCTGAAAGTAGGCAGACTTGACTGTGGGGCTGATGAGGTCATTTAATGGGAGGTCAATTTGGAACAGGACACCTAGATTGCCACAGTACCTAAGCTACACGATCTCAAGATACACCAAAGAGACTGGTAATAAATTGAACTGACCAATTACACTAGTAGTCCCACATACAGGCAGTCGGTCTGAATGTAGGCTAAGCAGGTTTTTGTGCTACAGCTATGCCATAAGGCAAAAAACCGAGATATCGCAAGTCGTAAGAAGAACAGCAACACCCCAGTGATGATACAAGTCTTTTATACACCAATAAGTGCTTGAACTTTTAAGAATGCAGGAGATGCAAGAAGCTTGCTTACATGACACGTGCATAGTCTCCTTCGTCACAGAGTGATGGTCGCCTAATAAAGTAAAAGGCTGTGCTAAAACTGTTTATTGATTACATGAGCCCATATGATTCGCAAACAACCTAACAGGCATAACACTTGAAAAGAAAGCAACTCTAAAATAAGCACGACGAATATTCCAATACAACGGATTCGTAATGCAGCAGGGCAGCAAGAACGTGAAATGCAACGAAACCCTTAATCCCAGTAGTGGCACAGGAAGATCGGAGCACGAACCAAAGATGGTATCACATAAAGGGAGGTAAGCCTCCAGCTGTCGATGACAATCGTGGCATAAATCAGCATATAACATATGCAGTATTTTCCGGCCTCAGCGACTAATCAGGTGCAAGCACTCGATGACTAATGACGTCCAGCCAGTTTGGTGAGAGGCTCCACATCCTCTACCGGTATCACCATCAAAATATTCATAGAATAGGACGAGATCTCGCCAAGCCGGATCGTTGGCGTATTCTGCAGAGTTGCCTGCAGAGACACAACAATGGAAATCGGACGGGAAAACGACAAACGCATGTCATCTCAAATCATGCAATGATTGTTGGCATTATACACGTTACCACTAACCAAGTGATCGTGCTTCCTTTAGAGCACATGTACAGTGCCTAGAAAGAGATTAAGTTCTCTGAGAGATTAAGTTCTCTCCTATACAAATGCATTAGAATTATGATTATCAAACATAGAAAGCAACTTACTGCAACGTTAAAGACTTGTAATCTCGAATGCACAGCAAGTACCTCAAAGAGCTACGATACCCATGCTGTTGTTTGATTGACTTGCTTTCGACTTGGCAGTGTCTAAACATGCTAAGCATTCGATCGCACAAGCTTCGAGCGCATTCATAATATATACTTCACGACAGCAGTACCACAACTTAACTTTGAAGGATATATTTGATACGTCTGCTCAGCAGACTTTTAATCTAGGATATCGATTTGTGACTGTATTTTTATGATGCCACAGCCCCAATTTTAAGTAGGAGAAAATGCTTAAGCCATACTCATAAAAATGGCACAAATAGTGACACACAAGTGCTAATACACAGATGCTGACGATACTGTACGAATGATTCTTTCTCTTCTTCTACTCTCTCCTCAACCTTTCTCTCAGCTGCAGTCTCACTTTTCTTCCCAATCGCCCGACCTCTCATGTCCTCTCCTTCTTCTGACCCATCCTCTCACATTTTCCTTTTGCCTGTCTTCTGATAGCATCTTCACTCCTATATTCTACAAGTTTCGTCCCTTCATTTGTAAGAAAGCATGCCAACGCTATGGAAGCTGAGCACTTTCGACAAACTCTAAGACAGCACACGGCTAAACGTCAAAAAGACCACGATGTATCGTAAAATGGTGATGAGAGCTAGCACGGCCAGTAATATGTCTAAACCCCTGCCGTCAAACGGGGCATGCAGGCTGACAGCACAATTGTTTAAGGCTATACATCTCCTCTTCATTTATGCTCCTCTTCATTTATCTCATCTTCATTAATTCATTTATGGATATTCTGTTGCATTAGCCAACGATTTTGCTTACGGTTTTAGCTTATTTCTTTTGGCGAATTCAACAGATGAATACCCTCCCGTAATGCACACAGGTATCTGCTCTTATCAACATCACAACGAGTTAAAGGAGCTTGAAATTAAATAACAGCTTTGTACAGCAACTAGTGGTCGCGATCAGTAAAGGGTAAAGGAACAGAAAAGACCAACCGCAAGAACAATCCTGGTATTAACATGATGCAATTTTGTTTTCCACACAGTGCATACTTATTGTCAGGCTTTAGATGTATACTTGCTTGTTAGTCGTGTTTTTCACGTGGCATAAAAGCTTGTCGGCAATCACTGTCATTGTATGGTTGTGCCTACCCTTAGTCGCAGGGGTCCACCTGGGATGATCCACATAGAACCCGATGAAATATGTCTTCATGCCGGTATTGAAGGTATACTCTGATCTAGCCAGCCATGCATGCTCAGAGAAAAACATAGAGCCTAGCCCTTGAAGGTAAAGGACCTATCGCCGCCGTCTTGAGGAGGTCACACGGGGCTGCTAATCTGCTGGACTTGAAGGATCTGAGAGACCTAGCTGGCTTTTAGTTCTGTCCCAAGACAGCAAGGTATGTTTACCAGTAACCAATAAAGATATCCACCAGCTGCGACACAGATTCGAACATGCTTTATCTGTCAACGATCAGGGCCAACCAGGACAACGAGGGCCTTCAGAGACTTCATGGGACCAGGTGCCACCACCACAGAGTGAATCAAGAGAAGCACAATGATAGCAAATACTACCCGGCTTCAGGCAGGCCACTACTCAACTAGAGCGCTGCCGTTTAAAATCCAAGGGGTGTGCCCATAGTGAACGTGAGCAGCATTGAGTGACAGCCACTAGCCGGAAGTGGCTGGAGCCTCACGGAAGACTAAAGAGCAGTGAGGCCACTGTCCGGCAATGCATCTAGCTGGCAGAGCTGTCGTCGTGACTACGGCAGTAAGCAGCAGCTGACCGCTAGACAGCCGCTCGGTGCACGAAGCTTGAAGGCCAAGCTTCTTTGCGACAAAGCTGCATCCAGCAGCGATTAATACAGCTGGCTGGACCCCAAGAGACGATAACAGGCAGCCGCAGCCTTCGGCCGAGTCGTCAGAGACAGACAATAACACAACCTGATACGCAAAAAAGTTCATGCTCGCAAGCTCATAGGGGGGGGGGCAAACACTACACGATTGTCAAGTTGCTGCCACAGGTGAGCATAGCAACGAGCTGGACATTGAGGGTCCTGCTCATGAGCCCTACTCACCGTGAGCAGGACGTCGGCCACGATTGTCCGGCAAAAAAAGCTTGCTCACTCGCCGAGCGATTTCGTTAGACACTTGCTTCAGGGACATATACACCCCAGATCCAGTGGGGCACTCGAGCTTGAGCGCATCTCCGTAGTAGCTGTGGTACTGGTGCAGACTGTCAATCATTAGGTAGTTCACTAAAGTGAAAGGAAAATATTTTCAATCGCTTGCTCGCACGAAGGCCGATCAATTACCTGCACATGACTGAACTGACATTCACTATTCCTAAGTACTACTGAGCTTTCGGAGTATTTCTGCCCCTGACGCCCGATAGTAAATGCTTCCTCGAGCTCGACTTTCAACTGCCAACATTACAGGATGATGAAACCTGACAGAGAGACAGGCAGAAATAGGGGGAGAAGAAAATGGAGAGCACGAGGGAGCAAAAGAGGGGGAGAGAGAGAGCAATACAAAGACAAGCTGTTCTGATTGCTTGAGTGACTCTATTTGTCTGCAAAAGGAATGATTCTGTGAAAAAGCAATGGCTGATATAAAGACAGACGGAATCTAAAATAAAGTGTACCCGAAAGACAGTATGAATGGCCAATGCAGAACTACAGCTACTTGTTTTTACTGGTTGACTCAACAGCCTCTTGTGTAAAGCGACAGAAGAGCCTTTACGGCTATCACCACCGCTAGCAGCAGCAATAAGGACTCACCCACCGCAGGATTCAAACCCACGACCTTGGGACCGAGGACATAACAAGTAATCACCTTACCTAGAGTGCCATCTCATTTGTATAATGGCAGAAAAGCCTTAATGGCTATCAGTACTGCTTGCAGTTGGCAATAACAGATCACCCACTGCAGGGTTCGAACCCACGACCTTGATTGAGAAGAGCAAGCACCTTACCTCCTGGGCTATCATGGCTTTCCTAGCATCGATACATTCTAGACCATAAGAATACAACATGCAGTACAGTACACTTCATCCACAGTTTCCCTTTACCATACACAGGAGGCAATAACTGTATAGGAATCCCGTTCAAAGTGATAATATAAGTCTTAAGTAAGCAACCCAGGAGAATCAGAGGCAACATAGTGTTACGATAAAGGTAGTGGTGGCATGTTTGAAGGAAATAGGCATAAGCAATCCATCAGTAACATTTTTGGTTCTACTATCACTAGAAAAATATAACATAAAAAAGAACATTAAACATCAGTATCCTAGGCATACCACTGTCATAAGAACAAAATGTAGGACAAAATATTGGTAGACAAGCTTTATAAGTGACCAGTAAAGGAAATTGTGGTACAAAACAAAAATGAATGAACCAATGAATGCAGACATGTACAACCGAAAGGACGATGAGCCCAACTAGAAATTTATGTATGCTATCCTGGGCAAAAAGCAGATACTGAGAAGTTGAGATGACCTACAGCATAACTGAACAAAAAAAGCAATGCAGCATTGCCTAGCTTAAGCAACAAGAGATCTTAGCAATGAGTCCAATGTAATAAACTGGTGTGCCTAGGATTGAGCAAACGATGCTCAGCTGCCGATTCACTTCTTTAAGCCCAGGCATAGCGATGACTAACAACGAATCGCCTGCAACAAGCTAGGAAATCAGTATCACACATGCACAATCAGCGAAATGTCACCCAACCTGCCCTGGCCGAGTGCAGAAATGATATCCAGACACCGCGGAACATCACAATAAAGTGCAGAGCAATATACAACAATCGGTTACACACAAAAGCAGAATCAGAGGCAACTGCTTTGTTAAAAATGGCCAACAGTTTAAAAGGCAGCTGTATTTCATACATTCTTATAACACAACTGTCTAACATTTATTTAAGAAGTATTACAACGAGATAAAAGTTGTGCCAGCATCAGGCTAGGCAATTCAAGTGATTTAGACTTAAGTTCAGCAATAAAGGGTTCTGGTACAGATGACGAAGTGTTGCATTCGATTCGCAGTCGGAAGTGACAAGGTTCCTAAGCACCATCCTCCGGAAGATCGCTGGGTAATAACGATAAAAGTGCCAAAACCAGAGGCAGATTCTGCTGTAGTTTTAAAGTAGGACAAGCAGGTGTCGTGGCTGCAGGCTTAGCACAGTTAACACGAAGAGACGGACACTTAGGTCCGCCCACATGAGGCAATCGCACCATAGAGGTAAAACAAAACCAGCAAGATTAAAGTTGGCCTCTGCTCTCGGCCGGCAATGCTCTTTGTAAAATGCACGATGGCACATAGCTTGAACACTCGGAGAAGTGGCTGGGCAATTAAATCCCAGAAAACGCTTGGTACTGACTTTGCAGAAGGGAGCAGCAGGAGTACTTACTGCACAGCCAGATGGGACCTCGCCAGTTGCTGTTGCCACCAAACAGGTCGGACGTCGACTCGGCAGGGGTGTACTCCACTCGATACTCTTGCTTGTTGTAAGCAAAAGTGTACGGATGCTCAGCGTGATACTGCAAAAAAGAACGCCCGAATGCCAGATCCGGAACTATTCCTGCTGAGCTGGAGCCAGCAAATGGACCCTAGCATGAATGACGAAGAAACAACGCCCGAGGCAGCCGATCGCATGCTCGAATCAAGCTACTGGATCGATGCACTATTAGGTCTTTAAGAGCCACCCGGATGGAATAAGCAGCCAGGTAGCAGGAGGAAGATTAGAGCAGGGCTGTAAGAAAAGTGCTGGCATGCTGCCAAGGTCCTTCCTACTGACAACAGGAGTAGGCTGAGTTATTTTTGGAATTTTTTTGCACTCTTACGATTATGTCCACGTCGGTCGATACGAATGAAAGCTCTTTGCCAATGATCGCTAAAAAGTCCACGAGCTCAAACGAGGGAGGAAAAAACTCTTATCGACAAGGCATCACTAACCGAGCTATAGGCATTTGAAGATTTTAACATATTCAAAAACAGCCGTTTTGCCTCCCGGCCATACTACCCTTTATCTAGCCAATGCACAGTAGAACTACACCAAGGATTTCCACATTCTGAGAATAAATTCTTTTTTAATTTGATCGAGTCAGCTTTCTTGGATTTTCATTTGGCTAGCCCAAGTTTTGTTCCAGAAGGTTGTCAAAAAAGTCATCCAACGACATTGTTGCAAGAAACAAGAGCATGGCATGACGTAGCCTAGTGCCAGCTTTTGTAAATGCCGTACTACCCTGCGTGTTGCTGGCTTTTCAGTCGACACGCACTTTGTCACTATGTCACTGCATGACAAGCAGGTCTGCTGATACATGCCGTTGGCCATTGATTTTGGAGTAACAGGTGCACGGAAACACGGTTCTTGCAATCGCTTGCACTCATTGCTTCCGTCACAAAATGCACACAGGAGACTCGGGACACACTACAATAATCGGATTCTCATCATCGGATTTCACACGACAATAATCAGACTGCGCTGATGCTGATATACACACTGGGCAGCACAGCCACAGCCAGTGGAGAGAGCCATTGGTCATGCATGGCACGTCATCCTCAGTGCTTACAGGGCGCCAAGTCAAATCAAGCAAAGTACTGCTGCTCGTGCCAAAGGCAATTTGGAGCAGCTACCCACGCAATGACGCGCACACACACACACACACACACACACACACACACACACACACACACACACACACACACACACACACACACACACACCCCCCCACCCATTCTCTCTCTCTCTCTCTCTAGCGCAATGCTCATCCAGATAAGTCTGCATCTAACATTGGCAAACATAAGTTTAACTAAACAGCTCCATGCCTATAGTGGCATCTTGGATTTAAGAAACGATTTCAAAGTTTTCTGGAAGTTGAGACAGATAATCTAGCATGGTTAGAACCTAGGATCAAGAGTGTATACACAAATTCAGCAATCAACATTACTCCCAGTCACGGCGCATGCAGCCACTCCTAGCAAAATTCGAGAGAACTGGGGAGAGGGTACAGCTGACATTTCTAGGCAGCTACGAAAAAATAACACCGTGCCTTGCAGCAGCAGCACTTCAGCAAGCCCTCTGGGGAAGCCCCGCTACCATGAGGTCGAAGCTACTATTGTCACAGACTACAAGGCGATGTCAAACGATGCTTGATCCCAATTCATGCATTGTTGCATCAAGATCTAGATTTTGCTACCTACCTTTGACAGTGAACGTATTCCATATGGCGAGAGAAACTCATTTTCGTCTAAGACATACTTCATTAAGCGTACGAACTTGTCTTCCGACGGTAATGCCGCCAACAGCACTCTGCTGGATTTCTGTGTAGAACTTTGCAAGTAATTACCCAATGTAAAGAACTGCAAGAGAAGTGGCAGGTGCAACACAGCTGCAATCAGCAAAGGAAATCTGCAGGCAGCTTCAAGAGGTGCTTCGGGGCAGGCACACAGGCCCGCATCGCAGGCATAGCTTTTAAGTTGGCTGCTCCATACGGAAGCCACAAGCAGCAGCCTGCTCAGAGAGGCAAAGAGTACTGGCAACAGCACAACGTCACGGCACAGAGATGCCGATGAGAAAACCGGCCACGAATGCACACGACGTTTTGGGTGGGACAAACCAGTCATCGTCATTATGTATTGCTCCTCTTCTGCACAGGCATGACGATTAAAAGATAGAATTGATGCTCCTGCGTGCACATTAAAAAAGACAGGCAGGCCACGAAAGCCACGAAGTCTGCCTATCGGTCTCATAGGCGATTTAAAAAGGAAGGTGGCTTGACCGAGGACTTGACCTCAGCTCACGGCATTTCGACCATCTCGTCAAGCCGACCGCCGCAGAGCCTTTCAAGCTCGTCCACCAACTTTCACACTGTTGGCTCGGCTGTTGGACACTCGGCATGCCGAGTGAGTGTAAGCGGTGTAGCAGCTCCTTCGTGTTAAGCCTAGCACGTATGTGACTACATATGGGGCACTGCAATGTAACAGCCTAATTTGAATAGGGTAAGAGTCAGTGGCCAATGGCAGACAGGCAGGCGAGTCGATTCGAACAAAAAATTAGGGACTTGACCTGTCCCATCATGTTAGGTCAATAATTAGCACTTGGTAAATCCCCTCTAGCAATATGCACCCATCCAAGCAGCTACTGTCGAGGTAAAGTGTGTGTGTGTGTGTGTATATATATATATATATATATATATTTCCTTTTGAGACAAAGACTTATCACCAACCTGCACGGGATCGCCATCAACTTCATGGTCCTGTTACTCAAAGTGATATCCTTCTTTCCTTTGCTCTAATGCTGGCATGGACTTGCTGAGCCGAAAGCTGCTGTTTGGTGCAAAAACCGTGCAAATCCCGAGCCAACGTTCCCGATCGCATCCCGATGCAAATGTTCGGGATCAGGATCCTTGCATCGGGATCGGATGCAAAGATCCCGAATCCGAATCCCGAATCCAAAGATCCCGAACAGATTTCCCGATCGCATCCCGATGCAAATCCCGAGCCAACGAATCCCGATGCAACGGTTTTGGGTACGAGAGGCAGTTCTTAAGTGAGAGCTCTACGAGGGTTTGTCCTTTAGCTGACCAGGGCATAATACCGCGGCGGTCTAGCTTTTGAAGGGCATCTTGCTCTTTGGGCAACACGTTAGACATTCGTCGAAGCCACTCCTTAAAAAACCCACACGGCTACACAGATCCAATTTTTGCGCATGCTAAGCCGCGACCGTGCAGGACGATCGAAAATCTAGGTGATGTGAGTTTCAAAACAGCAGTAAGTCAGAGCAGGTTTTTGAACCTGCTTTCCGATTGACTGAATTTTCCAATTGGCTGAGCGGCTAAGCTAAGCTAAATACCATGCCATCCTAGGTAGGTCCAAAGAAACAAAGGAAAATCAAAATGCAAAATATCACAGCTTCGTCAACATTTCCAGCCAACCCTGAGCCGAAGGAAGAAAACGAAGAAAAAATGTTGCAGCAGACGGCTCGGCGGCGACTCAGCAGCGGCAGCCGCCACGACGCAGCTCACCGACTTGCCCAGGTCCTCGCGGTACTTGAGCAGCCACTTGAACCGCTTGTAAAAGCTCGGCATCAGCTTCAGCCTCTCCTTCCTCAGAGTGACGGCACCAAAGAGCGGCACGAGACCGACGAGCGAGCGCACGCGGATCGGCTGGGCTCGGCCATCGGCGAGCACCACTCGGTCGTAGTAGAAGCCGTCTGCATCGTCCCACAGACCAGCAGCCTCGGCGGCTGGAGCCTGCGGCTGCTCAGCACCTGTAATAATAATAGTAATAATAATAATTATTATTATCATACATTCGATAAAGCGCCCTCAGAGAACTCGAGGGGCTATATAATTGCTGCAGACGAAGCACGATCGAATGTGTCGAGGGGGCGGCTGCTGAGCTGGCAGAGAGCCATGCTGCCGCCATGCTGCCCCCGGTCGCTCTTCACGACCCACAACCACCCTTTTCGCCCACCACCACCCTTTTTGCCGCTCCGACGCTGCTGTGCCGACAGCACAGCCTCACCATTTGCGCGAGCTAGCGACAGAATCTTGCACCCAGGCCGCCGGTGGCTAGCGGGTCTTCACAACTGGGAACATGAGCCAAAGAGGCTTGCCAGAGTGCCTCGAGCTCGGCATGGGAGTCGACCGGCACCTGCGGCAGCGTCGCAGGGCGCAGGGGGGGGGAAGGTGGGTAGGGAGGGGCAAACGCTTGCACTTCCATGTACCCGTGAGATGCCTAAAGCAAGCAGACGCTAGTACATGCTGCTTGAGCAGAACGAGAACTTGCCCACCGCAGTCGAGCGGTTAAGGTCGGGTCGACGGTCAAGTGCTAAAGCCTACTTACTAGTTATGAAGAAGCCAAGCGTGACGGATAAATTGAAAAGCTTAACGCTCAATATTTGGCTCTGGCAGCATATCTCCAGTAGACTTTGCAAGAAATCTAGGTGCTCTGTTCGAAAAGGCTCTTTCACTAGACGACCGCATCAACTACACAGTCAACTCTGATTACTTTCAGTATTTCACGCTGCATGATTCGGGCCTGCTTAGACGGGGATACAGCAGCCAAGTTGCTTCATGCATTTGTGACATCCGATCTCGACTTCTGTAATTGACTGCTTGCAGGTCTATCGGCCAATGCAATCAGGTGCTTACAGTTGGTGCAAAACTCTCCAGCTAGGCTTGTCTGTCGTGAACTTGACCGTTGATGTATTACATAACTTCTCACCGACTTGCACTGGCTCCCAATCAAGCAGCATATCAACTTCAAGGTTCGGTCACTCACTTTTAAGGCCCTTCATTCTTTGGCTCAAGCATACCAATCAGAACTACTCCTGCTTCTCTGACCCAAATCATTCAACTATGCCTCTTACCAACATCAAATCCTTTTAAGGCAGTGCGTTTAGTTCATACAAAGCAGCCTATAGAATCTCTTGTTTTGAGACCATTCGACAACAAGCTGCGAATGGTGGCAGTAAAATATAGCCCCCCCCCAGGGACCAAGTTCTCCTTTATCTACAATTTCTCTGACCTCAGTTTGATTCTGTGTTAAAGAAATTGATCTTTTCTCGTCATGGGTGATTTTAACATCCATCTTGACATCTTAACTGATGCCAAGTGCCGAATTTCGTGCACTGACTGAGTCACGTTCTTCTGTAGCTCATGTGCTTGACCCTACTCACTTCATGAGTCACATGCTTGATAGAGTATTTTCCCACAAGAGTATGCTACAATCCCTACTTTTAGCCAATTCTGCTCATCTGATCACATGCGGATCTCATTCAGTCTACAATGTGTCATCTGCATCCAAAATAAATCATCTGTGAATTGTGAAACCTCAAGAACCTTGACATTGATGTTGCCAGCACGAAAGTATCTTCTTTGCTCTGCTGCTCAATCCTCCTTCCGACCTGTCGTCTTTGGTAGAATGATACAACACGACACTTGCTGAAATGGTTAATAAGTTTCCACTTCTGACTTAGTACAATGTGGCCCAGACAGCCTATGGTGTATCGCAGGCATTCAAATAGCTTGGTCTACTAAGCCCAAGCTTGAGAAAGTACAACATACCAGGGCCGACTGTCTCGTGTCAAGCATACAAAGACTACTGTAGACCATACAATCGATCCTAGCAATGGCCGAGTCTAGCTTCTATAAAAATATTGCTAATCCCTCCTCTGACTTCCTTATCAGCAAGATACACAAGATCAGCGAGTCCAATCCTATGGTAGCAGCCTTCCTTCAGCACTCTTGTCCCTCAATGACAACTCCACATGAATGATCTCACTCAATTCCGTACGGCACTTTAATGTCTACATTCAAGTAGGCCATGACTGACCTCATTCTGAAACTCATCTGCCAATCAAGGAAGACTGCTGGTCATCTAGACTCTATTCTTATTTTCCTACTTCTACGATGCATAAATCTGCTGCTACATTGAATGTATTATTATTATAAATAAGCCCGTATCATGAGGCCATGTTCCAGTAACTTTCAAAAGTAGTCAGGCCACTAATTAAGAAAGCAACACTAGACCAAGAGAACTTGGGCAGCTTCCGCCAAGTCTCCTTTCTTCCAATTCTATCAAAGACACTGGAACAAGTTGTAGCACACCAGATGAACACATACATTGAAGTTTCAAACCTAGCAAGTAAATTCCAGTCTGGTTTTAGAGCTAATCACTCCACACAGTCAGCATTGCTTCGAGTGTATAATGACCTTAGGAATGCAGATTTGGGTAGAGTGCCTCTGCTTGGTTTGCTAAATCTTTCGGCGGCGTTTGATAATATTGATCACCAAGTCCTTTTCGAGTGCCTCTCACTTAGCGTGGGTATCATTGGCGCAGTACTACAATGGTTCAAGTCCTATTTCAGTAGGAGATTCCAAAGCATTTATGCAAATGGACAAAGATCATCCCCGGACTACCTCTAGTATGGGGTTTAGTTGGGGTACCTCAGGGCTCTAAGCATGGTCTGCTTGTTTTCACAGTTTATACTCTCACTCTTGCCAATATGATCATCAAACACAATCTAGGCTTTCACTTCTATGCAGATGACAGGTGCACCTTTGCTTTCATCCCTCCCAACTCTCTAGTACATCGAATTCGCCCAACTCCCTTTCTGCACGTATTGCTAACATCCACAAGTGAATGGGAGCAAACTTTCTCAAAAAATTGAAATAATAATAATAATAATACACTTGATAAAGCGCCCTCAGAGAACTCAATCTCTTTCTAGGTGCTTTACATTTGCTGCAAAGGGAAATGCAATTGAATGGTAAGTCAAATCATGCTTGAAAAACAAA
This sequence comes from Cristatella mucedo, assembly GCA_009760855.2. Classification (NCBI taxonomy): domain Eukaryota; kingdom Metazoa; phylum Bryozoa; class Phylactolaemata; family Cristatellidae; genus Cristatella; species Cristatella mucedo. Next base: position 2,219,306 of record WPIO01000001.1, on the reverse strand, counting down.
CACAATGAATAATATGGTTAGGGGTGACATGCACAGGGTCAGCACGCAAATGTGGTTAGCGGCAGCACGCACAAGCAAATCAAGGACGAATCACAGGGACCCACTAAATGCGGTCCTAAATAGGTGAGTTTTAAGTTCCTTTTAAATGTGGTCATGTCAGGGGATGTTCTGACGCAGGTCGGGAGGGAGTTCCAGGCTGTGGGAGCATACGAACTAAATGCACGGTCTCCAAAGGATTTGAGATTTGTACGAGGTATTTGTAGACTGTTGGATTGCGAAAAGCGGGTGGTACGATGCTTGGCCTGATGGGGAAGTATATCTGACAGATAGGCTGGAGCCATAGAATGAAGGGACCTAAAAGTGAGCGACAAAACCTTGAAGTTGATCCGTTGCTTGACTGGTAGCCAGTGCAGGTCGGCGAGAAGTGGAGTAATGTGGCAACTGCGACGCTCACGACAGACAAGCCTAGCTGCAGAGTTTTGCACCAGCTGCAATCGCCTGATCGCACATGCTGGTAGGCTAGTAAGCAGTGAGTTGCAGAAGTCAAGAAGGGATGTCACGAATGCATGGACCAACTTGGCCGTGGTATCCTTATCTAAACAAGCCCGAATTTTAATTGTAAGATGATAAAACTAACTTACTACTTATGGACAAGCCAAGTGTGACTCCAAAATCGATAAACTTAATGCTCAAAAATCGACTCTTCCAAATACCACTTGTAACATCTGGACGAAATCTAGGTGTCCTGTTCCAAAGTGAGATTTCATTGGACGACCATATCAGCTCCACAGTCAAGACTGCCTACTTTCAGCTACATAACATTGCAAAAATTTGGGCTAGCTTAGACAGGGATACTACATCAAAATTGGTCCATGCTTTTGTGACATGCCATCGCGACTTATGTAACTCACTGCTTGCTGGTCTACCAGCTTGTGCAATCAGGCGCTCACAGTTGGTGCAAAACTTCTCAGTTAGGCTTTTCTGTCGTGAGCAGAACAATTTCCATGCCACACTAATTCTCGCCGACGTCTACTGGCTCCCAGACTAGCATCATATTGACTACCAAGGTTCTGTTACTCACTTTTAGATCCCTTCATCCTCTTGCTCCTGCCTAGCTATCAGATCTACTTCCCCCCACCAGGCTAGGCATCTTACCACCCACTTTTCGGAATCTAATCATTTAGCTATACCTCGCATGAACCACAAATACTTTGGAGACCGTACCTTTAGTTCGTACGCTCCCACAGCCTGGAACTCACTCCGACTGACGTCACAACATTCTCTGACTTGAAAACATTTAAAAAGAAGCTAAAATGCACTTGATTATCACAACATTTAAGGGGTCTTCGTAAGTCATGCGTTGTGCACTTATGCGTGCTGACACTGTGCATGCTGCCACTAACCCTAACCATATTTACATGTTGACCCAGTGCACGATACCTCTAACCGTGTTATGCTTGTTGACATTGTGCATGTTACCACTAATCATATGGCCCCTCTTGCTTTACAGCATATGCCAAGTGCCTAAAACGATATCAAGTTCTCTTAGGGTGCTATACAAATATTGAATCATTTTGCATTATAATTTCTATTGTTATGGAAAATCAGAGCAGACAGAAATCGCATGTACCCATTGCATAGCCTCGAGATGAATCGCTGAGGAGAAGAATCGGGTGGGTGGCAGGTCCATTAATGGCGCGACCGGTCGACATATAAAAATAATAATAATGCACTTAATAAAGCACCCTCAGAGAACTCAATCTCTTTCTAGGTGCTTTACATTTGCTGCAAAGGGAAGACATACCTGGTCGACCAGCTTTCTGGTTTATTGCATCGGCGATAAGAAGGAAATGCTCGATGAACTTGCACGCCATGCCCTGATAGGACGGATTTTCCTCGGCGAGCTCACATGCAATGCTGAACATTGTGGCCGAGTAGAAGGCCATCCAACCGGTGCCGTCGGCCTGCAATCGCCTGCAAGGTTGCGCTCTGCTGCTGCCACTGCTCAGAGCGCTTCAAGTGCCAAGTGGTTGCAAAGACAGGCAATATTTGCATTGTCTGCATATTGCAAAATGCCCCTTTTTAGTCGATACACTGTTGGTCGATTGCAATTCAGTGACATCACGGCACTCTTATACACACATTTTTCAAATATTAACAGGCTTTCCACTTGCCGGAGACATTTTATCCTTTATCACCTGAACACTGACATGACATAAAGCTGGACCATTCCATACACACATGCGACAGAAGCTCTATGCAGATCTTAGCATTTTCCCATCACTTCTAATCATTCTCCAGTGGCCCGGGGATTTTTTTAGTCAGCTAGTCTAGGGAGTGGGTGTGGGCCAGCCCTGAAAGTCTACATTTGCCACAATGCATTTACAAACCAGTCTCCGATGCAGCTGCAACTATGCATGCAAAAACGATGACAATTTGTGACCCAGGTATTCTTTCTGCTTATTGCTCAAAATTAGCTCTGCCAGCATATCTCCTGTTTAATCAGCTCGAAATCTAGGCGTCATGTTCCAAAGTGACCTCTCGTTAGACGACCACTACAGCTCCACAATCAAGCCTGCCTACTTTCAGATACATAACATTGCTAAAAATTCGGGCTTGTTTAGATAAGGATACCACGTCTAAGTTGGTCCATGCATTTGTGACATCCCGTCTTAACTTCTGTAACTAACTGCTTGCTGGCCTACCGGAATGTGCGATCAGGCGATTACAGCTGGTGCAAAACTCTGCAGCTAGGCTTGTCTTTCGTGAGTATCGCAGTTGCCACATCACACCACTTTTTGCCGACCTGCACTGGCTACCAGTCAAGCAACGCATCGACTTCAATGTTTTATCGCTCACTTTTAGATCACTTCATTCATTGGCTCCAGCCTATCTTTCAGATCTACTCCCCCACCAGGCTGAGCATCGTACCACCCACTTTTCGGAATCGAACTCTTTACCTATACCTCGTACAAATCTCAAATTCTTTGGAGACCTTGGATTTAGTTCGTATGCCCTCAAAGCCTGGAACTCACTCTCGACTTGCGTCACAACGTCCCTGACTCAACCACATTTAAAAAGAACTTAAAAACACCTATTTAGGACAGCATTTAGTGGGTCCCTGTGATTCGTCCTTCAATGTGCTTATGCATGCTGACGCTGTGAATGCTGCCACGAACCACACTTGCATGATGACCCTGTGCATGTCACCCCTTAGCATGTTTTTCATGTTGTTTATCAAGCATGATATTACTCACTATTCAATCGTGTTTCCCTTTGCAGCAAATGTAAAGCGCCTAGAAAGAGATTGAGTTCTCTGAGGGCGCTTTATCAAGTGTATTATTTTTATTATTTTTCTTGGACAACGATTTGTCTGAGAACTGGTCTGTTCGGGCACAACTGCAACAGTGTCATTACCAAATGAATGTCAACTTCGTAGAAAATTCGACCGCAGTCGGGAAACCAATTGAAATTGAGCAATCACCTCCGGTCTTTGATGTCATGCAGCACTGCTTGAATGTCTACAGTTTAGTCTTCCTACCCAACATCCATGCCTTTTATGTTGTAAAGTAGAGTTTTATTTTTTTCAATTACACTATTTAGGATGCCACCCAATTCAGCACAACTGTAAGATGACACTGTAGTGGTGGCACAATTCTGGTGATTCTACTACACGATTTCAAGTAATTAACCTTAGTTAATGCATGGAATCGATAGCAATCCTTTCTCTTAGCTACCCTATTGCACGACTCAGGAAAAAAAGGTGCCTCCTTGTCGCACAGCTAGTTTTGGTAACAGAGAGATCCACGGCTCTCATTTCAATGGTGCCAGATGTAAAGCATTTGCATGTGGCTGACTCACGAATGCTGTTATTTTCTCGTAAGCTAAAGACGGAACGTAATATCTTGCACGAGTACATGCATACATGAACATACATGCAAGTGCCACCAAACACTCCACACGGACAGACACCCACCTCACTACAGGCTAATGCACGTACCAGCATTTGCATTACAAGCTCTGTCATATGCAGTTGCAGCAAAGACAGAAAAGAATACTAGCTGATTCAACAGCCTCTTTTGCATAGCGACAGAAGAGCTTTTACAGCTATCATTGCCCCTTGCAGTGGCACTGAAGGATCGCCCACCGCAGGATTCGAACCCACGACCTCGGGACCAAGGTCAAGAAAAACAACCTCCTTGGCTAGTGTGCCCTCACGGCTCAAGCAGCATGCAGACATGGGTCGAGAATAAATATCCACACCCACGAGAAACAATGAACAGGGCAGGCACCACAGTGCAACTACGTAGCAAGACTTGAGCACAAATCCCAACGGTACAGGATCTTATAATGTCGGGAGATTGTAGCCGCAGCCCTTGTTGATGCTAGTTACATAGGCTTAAAACCAAGTGCAGGGTCTTGAAGAGTCTTGAATACTCTGGTGGCGGGAATAGCATCGACGGCAAGAGTCAAGAAAAGCAGAAACCGGAAGTCTATGAAAAAGATCATGTTTAGTACCGACGTATATGGAAAGTATGCCTGTGTTCGGCGACAGCGCATCACGCCAAAAACTCGCCGAAAAAAGACGTTTGGCATAAAAAGGCACACGTGCGCACGGAGATCCAGGAGATTCATCGGATGCTCGTTACCTGCTCCAGGCAGTCTCCAGCGGCCAGCGGAAGCGAACGATCGAAGACGGTTATGTTGTCCAGACCGAGGAAGCCGCCGCCGAAGATGCCGCGGCCCTTCGGGTCCTTGCGATTCACCCACCACGAGAAGTTCAAGAGAAGCTTCTGGAAGCAGCTGGACAGGAACGCCACGTCGCGCTGGCCACCGGAACCCGACTTTTTGTACACTCGCAAAGCCGACCACGCGTGCACCGGCGGATTCACGTCACCGAAGGAGAACTCGTACGCCGGAATCTACAAGGAACCGCCATCGCCGAAGTCTCATCGAACGTTCTCAGGCGGGGGCGATCTCCGATCGGGTGTCACGCCGCCATTGAAGCAGAAGCGATGCTCGCCAGCTCCTGCAAAGATGCAAAGACGCCGTATCCTACCTGGCCGTTCGGATGCATGTATCTCTCGTCGATAAAGTACAGCAGCTGCTTTTTGGCAAACTCCACGTCGACGTTCGCCAGTGGTACCATGTGAAAGGCAGTATCCCAGGCAGCGTACTGTGGAAGAAAGGTGCGCAACATGGCAGCCACCAGGCATGGGCTCGCATGTCCGCCGGGTTGGGCGGCCGAAAGGAGAGGCGAGCAGTCGAAAAGAAACTTCAAGAAACGAAAGTGGCCTGCTACTCCACACCTGTAAGCAGAGCCCAAGGCTGTTACGGCCTTGCAAGAGCCACTCGGGGCTCCATCAGAACGACACATTTATGTTCCCAATGCCGGGAAATCCCTCCCGACTGACGTCGTGACACCTTCGCCGACTTGACAACATTTAACAAGAAGCTAAAACGCACCTGTTTTTGATAGCCTATGACGATTCCTTGTGATTGTCATTTATGTGCTTATGCATGCTGACATTGAGCATGCTGCCACTAACCACATTTACATGTTGATGCATTCACCCTAGCCATGATTTTTTGCATGCTGACATTATGCATGTTACCACTAATCGTGTGATCATGCTTGCCTTATAGCACATGTAAAGTGTCTAGAAAAAATTAAGTTCTCTGCAAGCGTTATTGAAATATAATAATAATAATAATTTTATTATTATTATCGTGAATACATTCCTCAATAGTGCACAGAGAAAAGCAAGGCTGGTGAGGCATGCTAGCAGACAAGATGGCGACGTTGGATTCCCGGGTCGAAGCACTACCATTCTTGAAATGCCGATTTGACTGCCGATCAGAGGCCTTTTTTGAGGGGTGCAAGACCTTTTTCGGCCGATGGCTGGGGAAGCAGCAGCCCACAGGCTACTGGCTACTTCGCCCTGCACATCGCAGAGCGAAATCTGCTTCGAAGCAACCCATTTAGCGGCTTAGCCGACCAACCGACTGAGCTCATTTAAGAAGGAACTGAGTGCGAAGTTCTGCCATGACAGACAGATTGAAAAGGAAACATGTGGACGAGTCACGCCAGGGTGTCTACCGCCGATCTGTCGACTAACGAAGGAGTAACCATAGCCCGTCACCCACCGAGTAGCCCCGTGTTGCTGCTGCTCATATTACCACTGCTTTTGTGTGTGACATAACGTCGTAGTTAATGGACTTATACAATAGAAGTAGCTGGTCCCACCGAAAGTAGACTCGCGATTTTGACAGAAGCATGTGCAGCAATCGTCATGTGAGAGTGCGTACCCCAGCCTATGGCAGTGGTGCCTCCTACCTGATGTCGTGTGCCGGTGCTAAGCTAGCCCCCCTCCCGACGTTGGCTAGCGAATCAGAGTGCAGCGTTCCTGTTGCGCTATGGCGGGAGCCAAGATGCTGGCCAATTGGAGCGCAGCATTCCCGAATCACAAGCAACAGGAGTTCCTGTTCGAGTTAACGGCTGCATGCCAGCTAATAATTACACGTTTCCGAGAACGGTTGCGTACGAGTGCTCCAAGCCGTTTGCTGTTTAGTAAGATGCAAACGCTCACGCACACAACACGTGCGCACATAAGTTTTAGAGAGTCCCAGGAATACACTCGGTAAGTATGAATTATATGAATTATCAAGTATTACTCGGTAAGTATGAAAAGCCAGAGCCCAAAAGTATGCTGGAACACTGGAAGTGCACAATGGTGAGCTGCTGAAGAACTTGCGCCGGCACATCAGCAGTGCTTGACACACGGCTGGAAACGTGCAGTAACCAAGGAAGCATGGCTCATTACATAGTTATGAGCAGACATACGCACACTGCCAGAGAGCACGAAGCATCGTGGCTCAGAAAGACAAATGCACACTTTGCAAGCGACTGAGCCGACAGCTCGAATATGCTGCCTCAATTGTTGCCGAAAAAATCTCTTAAGTTTTGTTATAGCACCAAGACAGAAACAGGTGCATGGAGTTTGACTAGTCAATCAAACACGGGTGAGAATTGGTGACACAGCACCGAGGAAAGAAGAAATCTCCATGCTATCCCACCAGCGATTGGCCTTTTCTGGCGTGACTTTGGGTACGTTCAGTCAAAAAATGCCACCGATGTCACAGATATTTTCCTTTGCAGCAAATGTAAAGTGCATGGAAAGAGAGTGAATTCTCTGAGGGGTTTTTATTAAGTGTATTATTATTATTACTATTATTATTATTATCATTAGAGATCGAGAAGTACTACAATTGTCGGATATTTTATCTGACGATCCTATCTGAACAAAGTCATACATTTGCAAGGCTGAAGCTTCATTTCGTCAACCTAATACCGCTACACTAAGCAACGGCCGCACTGCCGGAAGTCAGCCCCCTTTTGTACAGGCTGTTTCACAATGTTTCTTTTTATGATGATACATGAAAAACAATATAGACAATCGCCATATACACCTACAATAGCTGCAATACAATATCAACGTAGTTAGACCGTCGGCCTGATTTGCTGATATTGCTCTATAACTTCGCCTTCAGATATCTTTGCATTAGAGACGTAGGATAAGCTTTATTGCCGTCAGGAGTTGAACCCATACGATAAAGACAAATCGTCAACAGAAACGTTTCGACAGAGTTCCAAAGTTTGAAAATAGAGATCTCGAACATCTGCAGATAGAATCGATCAGTAACCAAATATGCGAATTAGACCTGCAACATTAAAGCAGTAAACATAGATATGACTCTCCGGAGACTAGTGTGCCGGCTACTCTCCTAGCATACAATCATTTTATAAAAGGGGATTTACAGGCATAAATCCGGATTCGAAGTCAAAGTTTTGCATAGCTTGCACAGGCACAGGCTTCTTTCCACAGCTGAAGTTTTGCAGCGTTTGCTGGAAATGTGAATAGGGGTCGCGTGCACGGTCTTGACTATCTACTAGAGGACTTGGCGTTTGAGCACACAAATAAGTAGAGAATCTACTAAGCCACACAGAAGAATATTGACTCACAATTCACGTGCAACCCATTTCAAATGGCTGAACGGCAGTCATTTACAAAACGTTTCACATGCAAATGTTTCCAGCAATCTCGTCACTAGCACACGAACCTGCAGTGTGCAACCAAAAGGAACCACTTCACGAATATTACGCATAGCAGTCACAACCTCATCAGCTAGGAGGGCAAGCAGACCGAACACGTGCACAATCAATTACGTGAAATGCTCACCCAAGGATACTCCCACTTGTCCGGCATTGACAAAATGTGCCGGTTGTACAGATGAAGCCAATCTTTGTTTCTGCCCTGGAACCTTTCTGGCGGGGGCTTAGCAGAACTAGGATCGCCGACGAGCCAATCTCTCACAATGTAGCAATAGAACTGCTTATTCCACAGCAATCCCGCATAGGCCTGCCGGGATATGTTGTATGCTTGCACGTCCTGGTTAGTTATGATCTATAACAGCAGGAAGGCAAAGGTCTTTTCAGCACTGAAATTCAGCAATGAGAAGGCAACGTTCCATCGTTTTATAGCAGCCACATGAGATGGCAGTCAAAGTAATGCGATGCGACAGTAGGGTGGACAGCTTGATACGTGACTGCAAGCACAGTCGCCTCACATTACGTTGCAACTAAACCGATCTCTGCTGGAAGAACGAGTAAAGCAACAAATTGTGCTGTGACGCACACTACTTACGTTGTTGTAGAACTCGTCAGCTTCCCGGATTCGAGCGCTGAAAGTCGCATCAAACTGGCTGCCGAAAATGTCCTTGTGCGCTGCGGCCATGTCGGGCGGTAGCAAATGGCAGCGAATTTGGCGGCGCTCTCCTGGCGGCACTGCGACTAGCCTGTACACTGCGGAAGCCTTCGTACCCGTCGGCTCGGGGCTGACGGCACTCGCGTCCCCTACAGAAACAGCACACATCGGGCAGCCGGGCCTAATCAAGATTTACATCTTCTTAATTCATCGCAATTGCTCATAGTACACATGCATCTGCACAAACACAGATTTATGACTTCACACGGGTGCTGTTGCGACTTGCCAGTGATGACGTGATCATGATTGCCATTATGATGTGTACCCCAGACTATGGCAGTGCCGTGCCTAAATGTTGTTGTCTGCCCGTACTAAGCTGGAGGGGCCCTCCCAATCTGGACTAGCCAATCGGTGTGCAGCATTCTTGAGCCACAGACGACAGGAAATTCCGGTTAGCGTTAACGTCTGCAAAACTGCAGCTAATTATTAAACGCTGTCGAGTTGGGTTGCGTTCCGAGCGCTCCAATTCGTTTGCTGTCTAGCGATGCGTGCACACTCATGCTCATCATGCCAGCCCTCATCACCAGTAGCTTGAAACTGAGAAAAAAGCAAATACACTATTTCAGGAGTTCATTATGCACTCAGATTGTCGTTTTTTTAAAGACCGGCACTTTCTTCTTCTTATTGTTATTATTGTTCCAGCTGCTACCAAAGCAGATCGTCCGCGAAAGGAACACGTGTATCGCATTGACAAATGCTCACGAAGTGGCAAGGGCCAGCATTTGAAACAGCAACGCTGCTCAAAGGACATCCAGGCAGTTCGATTGCATGGCTTACCATCAACGATAAACTTATGGAAGGCGTTCTTAAAGTAGCCTCCGGCCGAAGGATGGACAACACGAGCTGACGACTCGCTGCTACAAGAGCTCCGATCCTCGGCCGTGGCATCGGCAAGAGTCGGCTTCCTGTGCTGGGCTGCTCCTGGTGGCTGCACATCGTCGCTGCTCACCGAGGACACGCCACTGTCATCGCGGTGCCTCGCCCGCTTCTTCGGGCTGCTGTGAACCGTGCCGCCGCCGTCTACGAGTGGATGCTTGAAGTGTCCTGCTGCTTCCTTTGCTTCGACTGGACACGACGGCAGCGTCATCGTGTCACTACGCACTGGCGCAGCACTTGCAGCAGGGGTGGCGGCAGAAGTATCCGGAAGTGAGGCTTTGCAAGCCGCCGGCACAGTGGTTGCCGATGTGCTTGCATTGGCAGCGACTGCCGCGACATCGGTCTCGTTGTTCGTGAAAATGAAGAGCGGCTTCTCGCCGTGCGGATCCAAGGATACATGCAGGACGAGATCGGCTACAAAGCATGATTACGCATATGGATTCGAGAGAATGCGATCGCTGCTACGTTCGGGGATGGGAAGACACACCTGTGCACAAGACTCTGTGTGCTAACAGGGTCAGCAGCCGACCGTCCTGCTTGCAGTGGGCACGATGAACGATTGCATGTGATACTACAAACTACGAAGAGGACTAATTGGCCGCTCAAGCTGGGCGATCTCGGTAGGGCAACATATAGGACTCTGCACACAATACTGATATTGCTTACCTGAGCTTACCCAATTCAATGCATTCTATCTAACCATGAAACTTACTAGTGTCTTCTTGTTTGCTACAGCATGCTGACCTAAGTAAGCTTGTCTATGCATGACACCGGGCAAGTCAATCAATGACCCTGGCTTTTGTGTGCAGGACAACAATCATTTTGAAATTTACTAATTTTCCAGATCAGTGGAGAGATGGCTAAAGGCCAAAAGTCTGCTGTTAAATAAAAAAATACACATTTCTGTATATGCCATATTTTTCAAATGCAATCAAGTTAGAAAATAATAACGCAATACTACTGAATCTGACTATAAATAAGTACAAATGTTCAGCATTTGATCCGTCTACCTTGATTACTTACTTATCACTAGAAGAAAGTCATTGAGGCATGGTATCAATAAGTTCTTCTATGCATGAAAACATTAAAACAGTTAATTCCTTCCTTATTAATACTTTACGGTATATAATACAACTAGTAGTATAAATACAGTAAAAGGTCCATCAGTTCAGTTTTAGCTTATGCAGCCTAACTGAATACGGAATACATATCTAAATTTTTCCGAGATGGCATTAAGAGACTGCAAGTATCAGGCAGATGCATTTTGCTATGTCTACGCCCCATCTATCACGACAGAGGCAAAAACTAACTCAACAGAAGTATCTGCAACGATGTGTGGGGCTTATAAGGCATACTTTGGCAGGCCTGGTTGGGATTGGGCAAATGCTGAGTGACTCATTTCACCTGCAAGAACCACAAGAAGCTCTGGAAGGTAAGACATAATATTGTCGTTCGAATCTGTTCTAAAATTGTTAGGTAAGCCGTGAGTTATATGAATAACTCGAGTGCAAAGTAGCTTTACTTATTCATTTCTAACAATTTACCTCTGTTCTTTTGTAGGACGATACAGGTGGGAAAAACAGCTTCGAAGGTTGCTAGCCAGAGAATTCGACAGGAATAATAATAATAATTATGCACTTGATAAAGGGCGCCAACTGAATACTTAAAGCAACCGATACATCTGCACGGTGGACCCTTCTAAGCTTTGGACTTGCGAAAATGCACTTGCTATCACGTATCCAGACCTTCATCTATCCATTGCCCTGATGCCTCAGCTGCCCGAGCTCCCTTAACCAGCTCCTCTGAAAACAGACAGTCTCAGAAGAAAGCAAAAAGTCAGAAAGCAAGGAAGACGTTATCCAGATGACCGTTTCAGAGGTTGAACTGAGGAGAAAGAATATTAAGTCGACCAAAAATCCTCAAGAGACTTGACCAGATCTTGGTCTCACAAAGTCCAATGCTGAGCTTATGAAGACTTGGCTGAAGCACAGCAACTTTCTGGATATAAGTGTTTTAGTCAAAGATCAGAGAAAATATCATGAAGCTTTTTCCAGCTTCTTCACCAGTCACAACGGCCTCAGCTCCGTGTCACTAGGTGACCAATTTGTTCGCAACAATTAGAATCGAGTGTAACCAGAATGAGTGGAATCTCTTCACCGACAGCTCACCTGGAAGCCTTAAAACCGTGCTGCTCCACAACGGCAACAAATGCCTGTCCTTTACTCTGACTCAATTGGTGTACCTCAAAAAGGTTTACAACAGATTGCTAAGACCTAGCTTAACCAATTGAGATATTCTGGTTTCCTGTGACTAGGAAATCAACAAAAATTTCAAATGGTGGCATTCCTGATGCATACCCTATGTGCTTTTAACATGTTTCCCTGCTATCTCTGCCCTTGGGACAGTAGGGATCGCCATGCATGTAACTAGAGGCCAAACCGTCATAGCATAAATTAGCTGTTCCATTCACCTGTGTAAAGACTGTTGGGGACAGAAGCTTTTGCTCTGCAGGTCGGAACTCACTCCCACAGCTCTTACGCAACCAAATCCTCCCTCCTGCTACCGACTATGGCATATCCATTCAAGCCGTCGTGAACTGCTACTTGCTAACTCAACTCATCTCCAGACTCAGCTATGCTTCTCACTCTCTCTTAGTTGTGTGAGACAAAGTCTGTTGGCTACCGATTGAGTAACGAAAGTCGCTTACACTTTGGGGGCACAATAGAAAACTCTCATGCATAGCAAGTTCCCACAAAAATAGCATGTCTTTTTTCACATGAACGGTTAGAATGAAGACATAAAAGATGTGAACTGAAATACCTCTGCGACATTAGTCAGTATTGTAAATCGAAACTCACAAAATACAAGTACGATACATTGATTGAATATGCAAATGCATGCTGTGAGCTGCACTTTAGCAAGTGAGAGGGAGCAGTCACTATCCACTAATCAGCTCGAAATCTAGGTGTCATGTTCCAAAGTGACCTCTCGTTAGACGACCACATCAGCTCCACAATCAAGTCTGCCTACTTTCAGCCGCATAACAATGCTAAAATTCGGGCTTGTTTAGATAAAGATACCACGTCCAAGTTGGTCCATGCATTCGTGACATCCCGTCTCGACTCCTGCAACTCACTGCTTACTGGCCTACCAGCATGTGCGATCAGGCGATTGCAGCTGGTGCAAAACTCTGCAGCTAGGCTTGTCTGTCGTGAGCGGCGCAGTTGCCACATTACTCCACTTCTCGCCGACCTGCACTGGCTACCAGTCAAGTAACGGATTGACTTCAAGGTTTTATCCATCACTTTTAGGTCACTTCATTTTTTAGCTCAAGCCTATCTCTCAGATCTACTCCCCCACCAGGCCAAGCATCGTACCACCTGCTTTTTGGAATCCAACAGTTTAACAATACCTCGTACAAACCTCAAATCTTTTGGAGACCGTGCCATTTAGTTCGTATGCTCCCCAAGCCTGGAACTCCCTCCCGACTTGCATCAGAACATCCCCTGACTTGACCACATTTAAAAAGAACTTCAGAACACACCTATTTAGGACAGCATTGAGTGGGTCTTTTTGATTCATCCTTCATGTGCTTATGCGTGCTGACACTGTGCATGCTGCCACTAACCACATTTGCATGCTGACCGTGTGCACGTCACCCCTAACCATGTTATTCATGTTGTTTATCAAGCATGATATTACTCACCATTCAATCGTGTTTCCCTTTGCAGCAAATGTAAAGCGCCTAGAAAGAGATTGAGTTCTCTGAGGGCGCTTTATCAAGTGCATTATTATTATTGTTATTATTATATGTAATGAACATTGGGCATATCTTATTTAGAACAATGGGTGAGCCATCATGGAGACACACTTTTTAGGTCAACTGTTTGCTAAAATTACTGAAATTTGGGGCTCGCTTAGACAGGGATATTACTGAAATTCGGGGCTTGCTTAGACAGAGATACTACTAAAATTCGGGCTTGCTTAGGGATGAATACTAAATCCAAATTTGTCCATGCTTTTGTGACAACCAGTCTCGACTTCTGTAACTCACTGTTTGCTAGTATATCGGCCTGTGCAATCAGGCCCTTACAGTTAGTGTAAAACTCTTCAGCTAGGCTTGTCTCTTGCAAGCGCAGCAGTTGCCACATCACACCACTTCTCGTCGACCGGCACTGGCTCCCAGTCAAGCAACGCATCGACTTTAAGGTTCTGTCACTCACTTATTTCTTCATTTCACTTCTGTCACTCGCATATTGAGTGGATTTGCCACTCAATTAGTGCATATAGTCACTGCTGCTACCCATTTGTAACAGTGCCAAGCAAGAGATTCAGATCTCAGAGGGCGCTACAAAAATGTATTATTATTATTATTATTATTTAAGATAAAGAAGCAAACAGCTAACATCTATCGTCCTACGAGTACCCAGGGGTATGAAGAAACTACTGCTGATGTAGCTGGTCAGCTAGGTATGAAGGAATCAATAAATGGCTTGCCTTGTGAGTGAAAATGAGTACGTATGCGTACATTACTGCTCCACCCTGTACCAATGGAGCTCGTTTGGCAAATGAAAAAGAGTGTTGCTGAATTTCCGGGTTTTATTTTTGCCCAATCAACTAGCCATTGCCGGGACTAACTACAGGGGTTGATGGCACTTTTCAGCAGGTTTGTAAAAGGGTGCTGTAAAAGAGAGTACAGCCGTGCAACATTGAGAGCAGGAAAGTAGTGAGCATATTCGCACGCCATCGTTCTAAGTATCCCTTAAATCTGCTGTGAGAGCACATGCGATGTTTATTAAAGAAAGTGCTTCCGTGAACAACTTTGTCCCAAAAAATTGATGGGTCCAAGATGTTAACATTCAGATCGAAAGCATTAGGTGTTGGCCTCACTGCTGCTTTGTCAATTAGTGTTCATCAGGCTTGCTATAACCTCGACGGCCGATCTAAACACTTGTCTTAGTATTCTCGATGAATGTGTGACAATCCTCTATTAGTACATGCATGATTATTGATGAGAATCTCAACACGCTTCCTTTGACCGAGACCTGGCTGGAATTGATTAACTGCCCAGAAATGACCGAAGCCACCCCAACAGGCTTCTCTTTCTTTCATACCCCTAGATCAATTAAAACTGATGGAAGAGTTTCCATTCTCGCACGATCATCACTTAATTTCGAACAGCTTTCAGTTCCTTTGAAGCAATCTTTCGAATCTCTTGCTTTGAGTCCCTCTGACAGCAAGTTGCAATTGGTGGCACTAACCTACCACCCACCAGGGATCACGTCTTCTCCATTGCAAATACTTCTAACCTCATTTCGATTTTATGAGCAAGAGATCGTCACTTCCTCGTTCTGGATGATTTTAATATTCTTTACGACGATCTAGCTGACGTCTTAAGTACAGAATTTCGTGCACTAACTTATTCATTTTCTCCTGTGGCTCATGAGTATGACACAAATCACTAAATAGGTCGCACATCGATCAAATATTCTCCCGGCATCGCATGCTATAGTCTCCAGTTATCCATATATTCTGCACGTCTGACCACATTCGGATCTCCTACAGACGGCAGTTTGTGGTTTCCCTCGAATTCAAAAACATATACATTTATAATTCATTTGTATAGTGCCGTAAGTGAACTTAATCTCAATTCAGGCCCTTCACATACACCGCGAGGGCCAGAGCCCACGATCTCGTCCAGACATTGGTCGGGGGGGGGAGCATCCTAACAACTGTGCCAAACCAGCACGGCGAAACCATCAGTGAATCCCGAAATCTTTAGAATGTTGACATTTCTGCTGTCAGGACAAAAGTATCTTCTTTGCAACTGCTGCTCAATCCACCTTCTAACCTGTCCTTACTGGCAGAATGATACAACAAGACACTAGTCGACAATAATGATAGTAATACATTTGCATTGAGCTAGCGGAGAACCTAATCTCTTTCCGGGCACTACAAATATTCGTGGCAAATATACACACCTGACTACGCGAAATGCGCTCCCTCACCCAATAGCCTATGGTTTACCACAGATAGTAAACAAGCTATGTCTACTAAGCACAAGCTTGAGAAGGCATACACAAGATCAGGTCTGATTGGCAATTGACTGGCATACGACGACTACTGTAGATCCTTCCCATCTATTTTACTAAAGGCCAAACCCAGCTTCTACAAAACATGATCAAAACGCAGGTGTACAATCAAAAAAGCTTATGTCTGCCATCAACCATCTACTAAACCAATCCCAGGTTAGCATCTTGCTTCTACCTAGTGATCCTTGTGGTGATCTAGGTGATTGCTTCTCTAGCTCCTTTGTCAGCCAGATGAACAGGATCAGAGAGTAAGGTAACAGCATCCCCACTGGACTCACCTCCCTCGGTAACATCCCCCACAGGACAGGCTCCTCTCCCTCCATTCCTGGCACCAACTCAATGTCTGCATTCCAGCCTGCCACGAGTGATCGCACCCTGAAATTCTTCTCCCAGTCGAAGAAGACTACTAGGCCTCAGACCCTCACAGACCCCCTCCTTGTAGTTCGATGCTCAGATCTGCAGCTGCCATCCATAACTAGCATAACAAATACGGCCTTAGTCTCAGGTCTTGTAACTGCATCTTTCAAAAAGACTGTTGTTTGACTAGTAATTGAGAGAGCAACACTGGATGGAGATAACTTAAGCAACTTCTGGCCAGTCCCCATACTGCCGTTCCAATAAAAGACACTGGAACGAGTTCAACAGACCAGCTGAACTCTTACATTGAAACTTCAAACCTAGCCACCAAGTCCCAACCGGTTTCAGAGCTAATCACTCCAAATAGTCAGCACTGCATTCAGATATATAAAAACCTTCTCAGGAATGAAGATTTAGGCAAAGTATCTCTTCTTACTTAGCTTGATTTTTCGAAAGTGTTTGATGCTATTGATCAAGTCTTTCTCGAGCACCTCTCATCTCGTCTGGGCATCACTGGCACTGCACTGCAATGGCTTACATCCTATCTTAGTGGGAGACTATAGAGTATTGATATAAACAGAAAAAATATCATCAGAAGAACCACTAAAATATCGGGTTACTCAGGGCTTTGTGCTTGGTCTGCTTCTCTTCACAGTTAATACTCACCCTCTTGCTGATGTGATCGATAGGCACCAATTAGGCCTTCACGTCTATGCCGATGCCACAGAGGCTCTGATCCATCGTTGATCCATCCTAGGCTTTGATCCATCCCAGCCTTCAAACACGCCAAACTCTAAACTCCCTTCACTCGCGCAAAGTAACTTCACTTTCAACTTTTTTGCTGCATGTATTACTGACATCCACACGTGGATTGCCGAACACTTTCTCAAATTGAATGACGATAAAACCAACTTGCTAGTTAAAGGAAAACCAAGTATCCCTCAGAAATAGGATAACTTATTGGTCAAAATCGGCTCTGTCAGCATATCTCTGGTCTCATCTGCACGAGATCTAGGTTTCCTCTTCCATAGTGACCTTTCGCAAGACGACTGCATCAGCTCCAAATACAAGTCAGCCTACTTTTAACCACATAACATTGCTAAAATTCAGGCTTGCTTAGACAGGGATACAAAGTCCAAGTTGGACCATGCATTTGTGAGATCCCATCACGACTTCTGTAATTCACTGCTTACAGATCTACCGGACCATACAATCAGGTGCATACATTTGGTGCAAAAATCTGCAGCTAGGCTAAACTGTAGTGAGCCTCAAAAGTTGCTACATCACACCACTTCTCACCGCCGTGCACTAGCTCCCAATCAAGCAGCACACCGACTTCAAGGTTCTGTCACTCACTTTCATGTCCCTTCATTCTCTGGGTCCAGCCTATGCATCAAAGCAACTCTCCGACCACGCTAGCCGTCGTGCCACCTGCTTTTCAGATTCTACTCGTATAGCTATGCCTCAAACCAACCGCAAATGCTTTTGATACAGTGCCTTCAGTTCATATGCTCCTAAAGCCTGGAACACACTCCCGACTGACGTCCCAATATGCCGTGACTTGACATTTAAAAAAAAGGTAAAATGTGGCTGTTTTGTCGCAGCATTAGATGTGATCTGTCATTTGTGTGCTTCTGCATGCCGCTACTGTGTGTTACCACTAACCATATTATGCATGTTGACATTGCTCATGTTACTACTAACAATATGGTCACGCTTCTTCCTTCACAGCACACGTACAGTGCCTAGAAAGAGATTAAGTTCTGAGGGTGCAACACAAATGCAGCATTAGTATTATTTTCAATTTCTTACCTCCTAAGCTGCCATCACTAAAACTCCGCGCCGCCCTGCTGCTGCAAAACCAGTAGCATTGCGAAAAACAAGAGGCTCACTAGCTGCTAAGTGGGTCAATGGAGCAACAGTGCTGAAGCAAACCACGATGGGATAGCATTTGCCATTGTAGCTCGGCCTCCAGACAAGTAGCCGAGCACTTCTAGTGCACACCGGGATCGCTCACCGATGAGCAGTCGCGTTTAGTGTAGCTATAGCTGTTAGCCATGGATTGCTGCTAGCAGCTATGTCTGCAGATGCCACTGTCTCCTCACACATCAGACCTCATACTCGATTATCGTCAAAACACTCGAGATACGCAGATACGCAGCTGAAAGCGTGACTCACGCAGTGCTTCATGGCTGGTGATGAGACCTTGCGATTCCTTGCAGTGGCGTATTCTGGGTTGGGTCTGCACACCCTAGAGTGATGACAGATAGCCATGGCATCATTTTCGACACTATGTTAACGATGCATCGCTTGAGTAGCAGCAGCCGTTCCTCCGATTTAAACACAAGCAGAAGGTAAGTGCAAGATGGATGCCGGTGCGTGACTGGCTTGCTGCCTACCTCCCGTATGCACCCCCAGGACCACGTATTCCTAAACCATAGGGTCGGCATCATGACCAGAGTGGCTGGTTCTGGCCCGCGGTTGGTGACCGTGTATCTGCACAGGATGTCGTTCTCATTGCTTTTGCAGTACTCCACCTGAACGTCCCAGTACCTGCTATCGTCAAAGACTCCTGAAAATAGAGACACGTGGTTACTTAAAACCAAAGGCATTCGGTCACATGCGAAAGAGAGAGTGCATTATATAGCATGGCTACCATAAGCTGTACATGTGTCCAGCCAAGGACAGACAGCTGATGAAAGTCCCTGAGTAAGTTACACGGATTGATCACCAATAAGCAAGCTAGCCTTGGTGGGCAGTAACCCTGACCAGCTGACCAAACTCAACCCGGGCCTATACAAAACTTACATAAGGACCATCATCATCGTCGCCACTCCCAGTCAGATTGATAGTGCTCTGACCTACCCCATGAAGATATTTCATTGGCATAAATAGTGAACCGAGTGCTGTCGGGTGGGTGTGGTAACTCGGAGCTTTGAGCCAGTAGGTCGTCACTGCATCATCATCACCACCATGTGCACCGCGTGTGTGCGCAAAAACACACATACATATATACAAACATACAAACACACATACACACACTCACAAGTGCCCTCACAATCACACACAACCTATACAAGCACACAACAAACAAAATACAAAAACACACTAACAGAATATATGCATAACAGAAAATAAAACTCATGCAGCAAACACAAAATAATACTAATAATACATTTGATATAGTGCCCTCAGAGAACTCAATCTCTTTCTAGGCACTTTACATTTGCAGCAAAGGAAACATGATCGAATGATTAGCGGTAGCATGCTCAATAAGCAACAAAGGTAACATGGTTAGAGGTGACATGCAAAGGGTCAGCACGCAAGTATAGATAGTGGCAGCATGCAGTGTCAGCACACATAAGCAGATAAAGGACAGATCACAAGGACCCACTAAATGCGATGATAAACAGATGCATTTTTAGCTTCTTTTTAAATGTGGTCAAGTCAGGAGACGTCGTGAGGCAAGTCGGAAGTGAGTTCCAGGCTTAGGGAGCATACGAACTAAAATCATGGCCCCCAAAACACGTGCACACAACACAAAAACACAAAAAAAGACATTCTACATAAAGTACACATATGCATGCACACAAGAAAACACAACACAAAGCATACATAAACACAACACACACACACAACTCAACGCAGACACAGACACAGACCCATCCACACACGCCCTTCTGTAATAGCTCAGGTTCTATCCCGGCCGAGCTCTTCTGGCCTTGGGCTTCCGAAGCTTGAAAGATTACTCAGCTGGAACTCGACAGCAGCCACTGTATGCATAGGCTGAAATAGTCCGTGAATGCCACACTTACACAGAAATGTCGAACTCCAGGCGGCCAGTGCAAATAAACACAAACATTTACATGCCATTAGTGCCAAGTGATAGCTAGCCAGCAGCGAATCATGCAAGAAATCAATCAATCAAGAAAATTGTACCTGCATAATAAATCCTGTGCACATAATGGCTAGTAACATTTCAAATGAGACAATTGGTAAATGATAGCTATCGTTAGGATGCATATCATATTACACTCCATTCAAGCACAATGTGCCTCACAAGAGCTGACATTTGATGCTAAAGAAAAGCAGCCGATTCAACGGCTTTTCTTCGATAGCACAAGACCCATTGCAACTTCCACATGGCTTGCAGAGAGCAATAAAGAATAGTCTGCAGCATGACAAAAACCCCTGAACAGGGTTGCTAAGTTTAAGCCTCTTACTGCTGGGCGAAGACCCAATAGAAATATAGAAGAAAAGTAGCAGGAGCCAGGATTTTTGTACAAGTTAGGATTGTAAAATATTCGTTTAATCAAAGAAGTTAGGATTGTAATGCTCAAAATTGTAATTGTAATGCTTTGGTGATGCTTTTGCTGATTGTAATTTTAGTGCTCAAAATCGGCTCTGCCAGCATATCTCCGGTTGAATCTGTACGAAATCCAGGTGTCATGTTCCAAAGTGACCTTTTTATTAGACGACCACATCAGCTCCACAGTCAAGTCTGCCTACATTCAGCTACATAACATTACTAAAATCCGGGCTTGTTTAGACAGAGATACCACATCTAAATTGGTTCATGCATTTGCAACATTCTGACTTGACTCGGGTAACTCATTGCTTGCTCGTCTACCAGCCTGCGCAATCAAAGGCTTACAGCTGGTGCAAGACTCTGCAGCTAGGCTTGTCTGTCGAAAGCATTACAGTTGCCACACCTCACCACTTCTCGCCGACCTGCACTGGCTCCCAGTCAACCGACACATCGAATTTAAGGTTGTATCCCTCACTTTTAGGTCCCATCATTGTTCGGCTCGAGCCTACCTATCAAATCTACTCACCCAACGGGCTAAGCATCGTACCTCCCACTTTTTGGAATCCAACTGTTTACCTATATCTCATATAAACCTCAAATCCTTTGGAGACCGTGCTTTTAGTTCGTATGCTCCCAAAGCCTGGAACTCACTACCGACTTGCATCACAGCATCCCCTGACTTGACAACAGATAAAAAGAAATTAAAAACATACCTATTTATGACAGCATTTAGTGGGTCCCTCTGATTCTTCTATATGCTTATGCATGCTGACACTTCGCATGCTGCCACTAACTATACTTGCATTGTGGCCCTGTGCATGTCATCTCTAACCATGTTATTCCAGTCGTTTATCGAGCATGCTACCACTAACCATTAGATCGTGTTTCCTTTGCAGCAAATGTAAAACGCCTAGAAAGAGACTGAGTTCTCTGAGGGCGCTTTAGAAAGCGTTATAATAATAATAATAACAATAATAATAATATTAGCATACCTCCCTCCAGGACGAAAAATCCTCTAAACTTCCTTTACCCGTTGCATTTATTGCAGGCATTCGCAGTTGCATGACAAAGAAATGCTCTCAAATTGAATTATGATAGCACCAACTTACTAGTTGAGGGCAAACCTAGTGTTGCTCGGAAATTGGAAAACCTATTCCTCAAAATGGGCTCTGCCACCATGTCTCCTGAAGCCTCAGCCCAATATCTGAGTGTCCTGTTCCAAAGTCACCTTTCACTAGACGACCACTTCAGCTCTACAGTCAGGTCTCCCTACTGCCTGCTATATAACATTACAGAAATTCAGGCCAGCTTAGACAGGGATATCATATCTAAGTTGGTTCATGCATTTGTAACATCCCTTCACGGCTTCTGTAATTCACTGCTTGCAGGCCTTCCGGCCTGAGCAATTAGTCATTGGGAGTTGGTGCAAAACTCGGGAGCTTGGCATGTCTTTTGTGAGTATTCTAGTTGTCACATTACGCTTACTTCCCACCGACCAGCATTGGCTCCTCATCAAGCAGCGCATCAAATTCAAAGTCATGTCACTAACTCTCAGGATCTTTCATTCTTTTGTTCCGGCCTACCTGAACTACTTTCCAGTCGTGCCAGGCAGAATACCACCAGCTCTTCTAACAAGTCGTTTAGCTGGGCCTCGAACTAAACTCAATCAAATCCATCGGAGGCCATGATACTTTGTTCGTATGTTCCCAAAGCCTGGAAACCACGTCGACTGACATCAGGACATCTCCCGACTAAACGAGAGGTAAACAGATACTAAAAATGCACGTGTTCTTCATATCATTTGCCGGGTACTTGTGAATTGACCTTCATGTGGTCATACATGCTGACACTGTGCATATTGTCACTCAGCATATTAACGTGCATCTTTTACAGCATATGCGAAGTCATTAGAAAGAGATTGAGTTCCCTGAAGGGGCTACACAAATATAGTACCGTTTTTTATTATTCCGTTGAGAAAGAAAGGGAGATATGGATGCTATGAAGACGAAATGGAAACAAAGCAATGGTGACGACTGGTGACAATCATCAACACATACTTTCAATCTATGTGCATCTGCCACTCACGTGCTTAACAAAAGGCTTGTGATTTCCAGAGCCTTTATCTCAGTCTGCATGGCCTGCCCCCTATCCAGAAATCCTGGCTGGGCCACTGGCTTATAGTTCTTAACACTGTAAATTAATGGTTATTCAAGACTTTAAGCAGAACTGGTTCGACCCAGGGTAAGATGCTCACCTTTAACGACCGCAGTCGTGGACTCGAGCCTAGAGGGTGTGTAAAGCATCATGATAGACATTGTGCAATATAAACGAGCTATATATTTTTTCCCAATGCTAAGAAGCTTGACTATGCAATGCATCACCACTACGATTGGGGGCCACACAGCTCATCAAGTGTTGGGGCTGCTTATCTCCTCATCACTAAAGGTTGAACTAGTCAGCTTACATATCTCTAGCAGGACTTTACACTTCTGGCTAAGGTCAAAGGTTGCTCTCTCCCCCCCTCATGCTGGCATAATCACGGTTACACAGGTGCCGAAGTGCCAATGAATACTGAATTCCGGTGCATCAAACACAGAAGCAGTCCGATCAGAGAAGGAGATGCTGGCTACCGAATGCGTACCGAAAGCCGCTTAGGCTGTGAGTGCGCTATACAAAACTCTCCTGCATAACACCCACATGGTGTTTATGACTTTGTGGAGTTACAGACGGAGATACATTGCGTTACATTACATACTGACCGGTGTCTTTCAGCTCGAATTCCGATAGGTCGCGGCTTCTCCCGCGGTTCTTCTCCAACAGCTCATTATAAGGAAATTTCTTCTGCGGATACTTGTAGAGGGCCTTCATGTAGGAGTGAGTCGGTGTTGAGTCCAAATAGTAGTAGCACTCTTTGCAGTCCTCGCCATGATTTCCCTAAAGGCAGGTACAGTATAAATGGAAGTTAAACCGTGGCTTGGGAATGCTATATGAGCAAAAGGCACAGACGAAAGGCACATAAACAGCCACCCGCTTGACAAGCCTGGCAGCCGAAAGAAGGGCCGGGCCAATGAAAATCCGATCACAAAGTGGGCCAGAAGGAGTATGTGACAACATACAATCTACAGCAACGGCAGTTTCCACCCACGTTTGGCCCCCAGGGGCCAAGGTGCTCATCTTTAACGAGTGAGGTCAATAAGAATGAATGCACTAGATGACCGAGGTCGTGGGATCGAGCCCTATTGTGTTTGCGAATCTAAACATCTCTATCCTATCCTAATCTCTATCCTAAATATACTAACTAAAGTGACTAAGTCCAGCACCCGGCAAGATGGCGCACTTCCGGCAATCGGCAAAATGGCTCAGCAATGTCTTCTGTGAAAGAACTGCTATAATTCAGTGAAGCGAGTCCACAAGCTCGTGTGTGTATATATATCGTGTATATATATCATGTATATATATCGTGCATATATATCGTGCATATATATCGTGCATATATATCTATATATATATATATATATATATATATATATATATATATATATATATATATATATATATATATATATACATACATACATTTGAGTGATCTGTGAACTCCTCTATCCGAGCATAGATGTGGTGAGCTTGCTAAGGTGTACACTCACTTCCGACTGACGTTATTACATTCCCTGAATGACATCAATAAAGAGC
Organism: Cristatella mucedo; assembly: GCA_009760855.2. Taxonomy (NCBI): domain Eukaryota; kingdom Metazoa; phylum Bryozoa; class Phylactolaemata; family Cristatellidae; genus Cristatella; species Cristatella mucedo. Next base: position 2,195,157 of record WPIO01000001.1, on the reverse strand, counting down.
TTAAAATGCATCTATTTCTCAAAACATTTGCTGGCTCTGGGGAAATTTTCCTTTGCTTGCTTATGCATGATGACATTGTGCACGTCATCACTAGCCAATGGACACGCCTCCTTTGCAGCATCTGAAAAGCGCTCAGAAAGAGATTTAGCTCTTTTAAAGTGCGATACAAATGTCGTATGAATATTGTCATCTATAAAAAAAAGCTGTGAGTAAAATCGAGTCAGATGGGCAGTCACGACAAAAGTCTCATTCTCAAACGCTTCGTCATAAAAAATATTCCCGTGACAAAGCAGTCCTTTAAACCGTGACGAGGAGAACCCAAACTTCAAGAGGTCATATGCGACACAGGGGGGGGGGAGGGGGTGGAGAGAGGTATGCTGTTGGTTGGCATCGACAGCATGCACATCAGATTCAGAAGTACTCGACAGAAGATCCATACCTACTTTCGAGCACAGTGGTACAAAAAATAGGAAACCTGAGGCCAGTTTGGTGCCCTCGGCAATCAACACTCCAAAGGCAATCGATCTCCCAAGAGGCAGGCTGATGTCTCAGAGAGCTTTGCTCTTTGAGTGTGGGTCGCAATGACGTCTACATGGGCACACAGGCTCGTGAACTGAGGAACAAGCTCACCTGGCTGTTCGTCAGTCCAAAGAGGCGCTCTTTCAAGATGGAGTCCTCGCCGTTCCACAGTGCCAATGCAAAGCAGAGATGACAACGTCGATCGCTGATTCCAAAAAGGCCGTCCTCGCCCCATCGATAGGCACGCGAGCGAGACTGCTCGTGCGTAAAGTGATCCCAGCTACGAGAAACGTGCAAACAACGAAACCATTGCGAGCGAGACGGCACGTGCCCATCGCTCTACAGTGCAAATGCTTCAGAGCAAACGCCAACTCGGTGGCGGCCACAACTCTTCCAAAAACCCGACAGCAGAAAATAACGCTCTTGAACCGCCGATGAACTGAGATGCACCTGCTTCCCAATGGCGAGTAGTCTTCGCGAACGGTGGCCCATTGTCGATCAGAAACATACGGTCCCCAGAACTTCCAATTCTTCTGCTTAGCCTTGTGTTCAACGAGCCTGCGGCCCTCTGCAAAATATGCAGCACGGCTCGACAGGGAAAGTGAGACGGCCAGCAACCACCAACCACAGCCAACAACCCATGGCTACATCATCCATGTACAATGAGGGGTGAATGCTGAGCAGCGACTGGCAAGCTACAGCCACCTCGTGGTGGCAGCGGGACGAAGGGGGACGCAGCCCGACCTGATTGGTTGGTTTAGCACAAGGTCAATGTTCAGATCCTGCCGTATTGAGCCCCCTTTACCAACTCTGGGCGACACTCTGCGCAGACTCACCGCAGGTATTCATGTGTTGCGATACTTTGCAGTTCTCTCCACCTGGTCGACTCAGTTAGACGACGACGACGACGACGACGACGAGCCACGTGGGCACGGCGGCCAGCAAGCACTGAAGCCTGAAAAAAGTGACCATCAACCTGCACGCATAAGCACACGAAGGACGAATCACAGGGACCCACTAAATCCTGTGATCAATAGGTACGTTTTGAGTTTATCCTCACATCGCACGTGAGCGAAGCAAAAGTGGGAGCATTAGGAAACTGAATGCTAAGCAGGCTGTGGCAAAAACAAGTTTGGCAGCTGGCAAGAGCATTCGAAGCGGCTATTTGGCTGCCAGCAGAATAAAAGCACTCTGGTGTGCGAGAGAGTCACCGGAAATGAAGGAGAGCCTTTGGCAGATCTCGATTTAACGGCAAGACACAAGACAACCCTGCTCTTACCAACGAAAGCTTTCGACAAAGGTATAGTTCGTTCATGCCATACACCTTCAGCGGGAGTAGAAAACCACTAGTACTGTCGGAGAACGTTGAGCAAAAATAAACACTGGCTGCTTTTAACAGCCTGATAGTTGTTGCAGAACCACAGCCTTAACAGCTATTGCCTTTACAGATCTCCGACCTCCCACCTAGGTTGTGGACTGCAAGCACCCCTCTGCTAGGCTCAGCAACAGCAACAATGCGTTTGACGACGCTTGTAACCTAAGTCCACTGACGACGACGCTTGTAACATAAGTCCACTAAGTCCTGCATCTCATCACCAATCAAATGCTGCTGCAAAGAAACGCTCATCTACATCTCTATCCTCAGCAACAATGTCGTCGCTACACAGTTGCTGACTGTTTTCTGGTTTCAGCTACACTGCTCACGGCTCCTTTGTCGAGCGACTCGAATGCAGCCATCGACTGAATGCATGCCTATAGCAGCTAAAACTACGAGCACACTAAATAAAACTGTACAGCATCTCGATGGCTCACTCGTGGTGAGTTAGAGAAGCTGCTTCTGCGTGCAAGTATTCGGTGCGATATTCTGCAGGGTCAAGACTTGTCTGTCGTGAATGCTGCACCAATTCTCTCCAACCAGCACTGGCTCCACATCATTCAACTACCTATATCTTTCGACATGCTTTTAAGGTCCCCTTATTCTCTTGCTCTACTTTACGAATCGGAAACACTTATTCCTCAATCTTTACCTCATATCATTGATCCTCTGACTCGAAGTAGCCCAGGTTTAGCTTAAGGTTTAAAGCGCTCGAATCGCGCTGTCGATTCGATCCTAGTAAAGGTCAAGTCGAGCTTCAATAAAAATATTGTTGCATCACAGATGCACAATCCAAAAATGTTTATGTCTACCATCAACCATCTACTAAACCACTCCACAAGTTAAGCTAATTACCTAGTGATTCTTGTGCTGATCTAGCTGATCGCTTCTCTGGCTTCATTGTCAGCAAGATAGACAAGATCAGAGAGCTCCTCTTTAAGGTAGCAGCATCCCTTCTGGACTCCCTGTCCTCAATAACGACCCCCACTGGCTTCCTCTTCCTACGTTCCGTGCAGCACTTCAATGTCTACATTCAAAGAGACCACGAGTGACCTCGTCTTGAAATTCATCTCCCACTCAAAGAAGACTATTAGCTTTCTACACCCTATTCCAAACATCCTACATTTACAATGCACAGATCTGCTGCTACTATGCATAACTAACACAATGCATACGTCGTTGGCCTCAGATGATGTCCATGTTTATAACAGCATTTAGTGGGTCCTTGTGATTCATCCTCTGCGTGCTTACGTGTACTAACAGTGTTCATGCTGCCACTGACCACACTTGTGTGCTGACCCTGTGCATGTCACCCCTAAGCATGCAATTCTTGCTGACATTGTGCATGTTGCCACTAATCACTCAATTGTGCTTTCTTTCCATCGCATGTAAAGCACCTAGAAAGATATTCGGTTAAGCAAAGATGCTATACAAATGTATTATTATTCATAAATTTTTTCAGAAAGATTCTGCTGCCCCAAGATAGGAGTACCAAAGCTCTTCGGCTCACTGTACTTGATGATTGGCCACAGATACAGCCATAGTGAGAAGGATGCAACAAAAATATAAGGTTATAACATGACTTGGAAATAATTAATGATTACATTGCAAAAAAGTGAGCATCAAATATAGCAGCCAAAAAAGCCCACCTCGTGGTACGCATCCGAGGAATCACAACTTAATAGCACCAGCTTTCGATTGCAAGCCAAGTTTAAGCATAAAACGAAACACTATTTTGCAGATGTGCTGGCAGCTTGTGCTTTGGTAACGGATACCTGAATACAGTTGACGAGCTGTGCTAATAATGCCACAGGACTGACAAGTACTGACTGCCACCTGCACAGTTCCCAAAGAAATCGACGTCTCGGTAGGGCAAGAATTTCATATGGTACAACATTTGTGTAGCTTGGATCCATACATCCTACAGGCATAAGCTAGCTTACGTTTCATGCTAAAACAAGCTAAAAAAAAAAGCTCAAACGGCCTGCACTGTACATTTAAAAGCAGGTTCGAGGCTGCATAAGCTTGGTGCAGTGGCTGTGGCTGTGTGCAGGGTGTTGCAGTGGGACTGGCTCTGCGACACCACACGGTCAACTACCGTAAAGGGCTGGCAGTAGCGTTCCACTAGTCTGTTGTAATACCTTAGCGTAAGCTAGTGTTGATCTATTTTGCCACGTAGCACAACAAAGCGCGAGACGACAACCTGTAGCCTGTTCGATCAACAGCCCTCAATTTGACCAACCGTAAGACAGCTATAGAAAGACAAATCTTCCTAGATCTCGTAATTAAATATTGTGCTGCCTTCAAAACATCGACGTGATCAGACCCTCACAGGTGAGTTTAATGGTAGCATCTGGTAATAAGAATAGTCTTAAGTTCTTTGTAATCTTCTATGGCTAAGTCGTAAATATCACCACGTCTCGCTTTCACATGGATATTTACAAAAAAAATTCAAAATGTCAACACATGCTTGTAACATAATCGTCGACGAGCAATGGCCTCGCACTGGAAGGCGAAAGAGTACCCAGCACATTAGTAGAAGGTAATTGGGAGAACATTACAACCACGACAAGTAATAATAATAATAATAATAATAATAATAATAATAACAATGCATTTGATATAGCGTCCTCAGATCACTCAATCTGTTTTTAAGTAGGGATGAGGTATCAGCACGCGAAGCGGTATATGCTCACGGGCATGGGGATGAAGTCAGTCATGCACTCCACAAGTGTCTATCTCCGACGCCGGTAACATCATTCGCGATATGGGCTAATAAAGAAGACACGACTACACGTGCAAGAGCCAGCACGGCGCCGGACGCGGATGACTCACTTTCTACCGCTTGGGAACGAGGCAAGAATGAAGTGTTCAAGCAGAGACAAACAGCGAGGCAATGCAAACAGCTGCCGATGCGGTTAATGCTTAGGTGCAGCGGGTGACATTCGAAGGCAATAGCAGTTACCGGGTACGCCGTACGCAACGCTCTAGGGTTCGACCTTGAACCTGGCAAGCTGGCCTCGAGGGTAGCGAGCGTGATATTCCGGGTCGACCTTCTACATCTAAGTTGTCTCCCCTTGCCCTCCTACGCCCTGGGCTGGTCTGATTGGCCGATGGGCAAGTAAATAAAACACGATTCTTTTGTATAGCGCCCTAAGACAACTAAATTTCTATCGCCGGTGGTGCTTTGCATATGTCGTAGGGCTCGAGCCCACGACCTCGGCCGTTAAAGGTTGATTTGACCACAGTTGCATTTCCCTTTGCAGCAAATGTAAAGCGCCTAGAAAGAGATTAAGTTCTCTGTGGGCGCTTTATCGAGTACACTATTATTATTATTATAAAGGTGTGCATCTTGACAGTGGTCGTCAAAGGCACGCAACTTGATCGTTGGGCCATACCTGGACGGCAGTAGAGTTCACCTAAGGTGCGCAGGTCAGCGGCCAACCTGAGACCGAGAGCATTCCAGGTCTTTGGGAGGTAAGAATAAATCTCGCTCGACCTTGCCGGTATATCAACGCTCGCGCGACGAGACAAAAAGAATGGTGGGGGGCCAGAGGGAAAGGCTCTTTAACCTCTCCAACTTTCGCCGTTAAGTGGGGGCTGAAGCATCGTCGTTACTGCATGCCGACCAGAATCTTAGTTCGGAAAACATAACGAAAATTGTGCTCCCATTACCTGAAGACGGTACAGCACAATGGTGGCCTGTGGGAATGGATGAAAAGAGGCCAGGGTCGCGAGAACCGCTAAGAGGCTCAAGCTTTTTACAAAGCTATAGCTTCTACATGGGAAAAAATAATGATGGCACCACCGGTCGCTTATTACTGATAATCGATCAACTTGGTTCAGTTTTTTCATGGGTAGAAATGTATATTTTGCAAAAGCTTATACAGGCGTCCATCGTTTATCGCGATTGATCCGTTCCAGACTCTAACACGACCCGCGAATTTCTGCGAAGTATGATTATTTACTTATAAAACGAATATTTTCTTAGTTTAGTAGCCAATCGTTTCGTAGCCAATCAGTGAACAGCACGCTCTGATTGACTTGGTTTCACCACACCCGATTTTTTGGAAAAAGACTTTTGCCCACACACAGGGACCGGTTCTAGCGTCTGGCGTTTAAGGATTTTCGAGGCTGCTCGAATACATAATCCAACAGTCCATGCGTACCGTACTATAAGGTTTTATAGTTGACTTCAGACAACCAAGCGCTCGTTGTATCAATTTATCAATATCAATTATATCAATATCAATTATATCAATCAAATTTTTTTATGAATGTACATGTATTTGAAAAAAGCGCGTTAGAATGAAGCCACGAAAGTCGAAGCGCGAAGTGGCGAGAGACGACTGTACCTCAAATGAACAGTCGATTTTCATTTTTCCGCACAAGCTTTTGTTTTATGATCAGGACAGTGACGCAGTTTAAATTTGCACATATTCTTCCAAAACCGGAGGAATTCACTGGTACAAATATTTTGGATTACATTTACTCACATTAAAAAACTAGAACTATCATGTACTTTTACTGAGTTTATGCAAAACGATGATATACTATTGAGAAATGGGTAGTTCTCAAACTTTACTATGACTACACTGTAAATCACTTTTTTTATGAATCAGTCACCAATGCAGTCAATCTTCCACCGTATTCTCGTTATACTGTCCTTTAAAGCGGCATTCGCAATTCTTTACGTCCATATGGCAGACGTAGCGGTCATCGGCCGCTCAACTTAACGTCCGTGTCTATAGAGCCGAAGCTGCTGTCGGCCTTTCCAGCTCTCCGCCTGCCTGCAACAGGACGTAAGGCAGTCCATCAATCAACGAGCAAGCAGAGCTGACACAAGGGATGATGGCCAGCCTCAGCCCTACTTGGGCGCGCGGTCTGGCTGATCACGTGACTTGCCAAGCTGTACGGAAGCTGTATTATTTTCTCCATCTTATTCTCACACTGTCATAATTGGTTTGCCGAGATTTCATCTGATGTGTCGAGTTATCCATCTGACTTTCATCCCTCGAAGTCCTCGCTTTGCCCCACCGTCAAGCACCCATGTTATCGTTGAATTTATCAAGATAAGTAGCAATTATAAGGACGTCCTATAGCCCATATTTCACTATTTTTTAAGCATAGCCTCAGCCTGCGCTAATATTGTCCTACCTTGTGACTGTCCAGGAAGCCTAGCACATCTGCAAAGCTCACTACTAGTGAGCTACTTTGGAAAGTCATTGCACTCAGCCATCTTCCCCATCTTGGCCCAAAAAAGCAACTGGCTTTGATAAGATGATTTGATGTGATGCGGCATCGGCACGCTGCGGGAATCCACAATTGGCTCCTCCCACTCGATATGGTTGCTCCCCCACAGAGATAACTTGGTCTGCTCCAGCCTGTTCAGCCAGCGGTATAGAGCAGCGTGGCCCATGCTGTCCTGAGGGCGTAGATAGCAGAGATACGTGGTAGAACAGCCTTAGAGACCCATATGGAACGCGACCATTTTTAAGTCTCCAATGGCCTTCTGGAAGAATACAGCAGACCTCAAAGCGTCCAGCAAGGTCTTGATGCTGCTCAAATCATCTGCAAGATGCACCAAGAGAGCCAAGCTAGGAAAAGAAGCGCATGCTGGAGACATTCTTTCGTTGAGTGGTTTATCACCCGTGACTTCATACGTTAGTCGCAGGTGTTGCCAATTGTTTCTTCCAAATGCTTACGCCATTCGATACCAGCTCACGAAAGTGAATATATTTATGCCCCAAGGCAGCGGATCCTAATTTGAAATGGTTTGCTTAAGGCTCATGTATTTATAAATCCTTATGATATTGGAAAGTATCGATAACCTGGACCCTATTCCCACTGTCCCGCTCCTACGTTGCATTGATCTGCTGCTGCCATGCATAACTAACATCATTAATATGTCATTAGCCTCAGGTCATGTCCCAGCACCTTTCAAAAAAGCTGTCGTCAGGCCACTTCTCAAGAAAGCTACACTTGACCAAGAGAACTTGAGCAACTACAACCCAGTTTCCCTTCTACCGTTCCTATCAAAGACACTCGAACGGGTCGTGGCGGACCAGCTGAACTCGTATATCGAAACCTCACACCTTGCCAGTAAGTTCCAGTCTGGCTTTAGAGCAAATCACTCCACAGAGTCAGCGTTGCTTCGGGTATACAACGACCTACTTAGGAATGCAGACATGGGTAGAGTGTCTCTGCTTGTTTTGCTTGATCTTTCGGCAGCTTTTGATACCAGCGATCACAAAGTTCTTCTAGAGCGCCTCTCATCTCGCCTGGGCATCACTGGCACTGTTCTGCAGTGGTTCAGGTCCTATCTCAGTGGGAGACTCCAGAGTATTGACGTGAATGGACAAAGATCACCTGAAGTACCTCTGAAATATGGAGTACCTCAGGGCTCAGTGCTAGGTCCAGTTCTTTTCACGGTTTATACTCTGCCTCTTGCTGATGGGATTGCCAAGCACAATCTAGGCTTTCACTTCTATGCGGATGACACTCAGTTGTACTTTTGCTTTGATACCTCCCAGCCTTCGAGAACCTCAAATTCTCTAAACTCACTAGCTGCATGCATCGATGACATCCGCACATGGATGGCAGCAAATTTTCTAAAAATTAACGATGATAAAACTAACTTACTAGTTATGGGCAAACCCAGTGTGATCCAGAGATTGGAAAGGCTGACTCTCAAAATTGGCTCTGCCAGCATATCTCCGGTTGAATCAACTCGAAATCTAGGTGTCATGTTCCAAAGCGACCTCTCGTTAGACGACCATATCAGCTCCACAGTCAAATCCGCCTATTTTCAGCTTCATAGCATTGCTAAAACTCGGGCTTGTTTAGATAAAGATACCACGTTCAAGTTGGTCCATGCATTCGTGACATCCCGTCTCGACTTCTGCAACTCCCTGCTTACTGGCCTACCAGCATGTGCGATCAGGCGGTTGCAGCTGGTGCAAAACTCTGCAGCTAGGCTTGTCTGTCGTGAGCGTCGCAGTTGCCACATTACTCCACTTCTCGCCGACCTGCACTGGCTACCAGTCAAGCAACGGATTGACTTCAAGGTTTTGTCGCTCACTTTTAGGTCCCTTCATTCTATGGCTCCAGCCTATCTCTCAGATATACTACCCCATCAGGCCAAGCATCGTACCACCCGCTTTTCGCAATCCAACAGTCTACAAATGCCTCATACAAACCTCAAATCCTTTGGAGACCGTGCATTTAGTTCATATGTTCCCAAAGCCTGGAACTCCCTCCCGACCTGCGTCAGAACATCCCCTGACCTGACCACATTTAAAAGGAACCTAAAAACACACCTATTTAGGACCGCATTTAGTGGGTCCCTGTGATTCGTCCTTGATGTGCTTATGCGTGCTGACACTGTGCATGCTGCCACTAACCACATTTGCATGCTGACCCTGTGCATGTCACCCCTAATCATATTATTCATTTCGTTTGTTTTTCAAGCATGATTTGACTTACCATTCCATTGCATTTCACTTTACAGCAAATGTAAAGCGCCTTGAGAGAGATTAAGTTCTCTGAGGACGCTTTATCAAGTAAATTATTATCATTATTATTACTAGAACAAAGGCATTATTAATTTTGATAGGTTTTGCACAGAGAAACTGGTCAATCCGCATCCTAACAACTTTGTCTTCTTATCTAAACTAAAGGTAGAAAAATCAAATACTGAACTTGTTTACGTTTTAATGACAATCCAAGTTTTATTTAATAAGCTTTATTTCTGTTATTATGTACACAGTTTCATTCTTTAAAATATTAATTTTCATTGAAGACCAGACTTTTAGCCATAGCAACACTTTTAGCGTTTGGAAAAATTAAATGTCAGAGTTATTACTTACCTGCTCATGAAAGAAAAGTTTATGGGAGGTAATTGCTCTTATCTATACTTTTGAGGAGCAAGCAAATGAAAAACAACATATACTAATTAAAAAAATATAAAGCAAAGGTAAAGTGTTTTTAAATCGTCTAATAGTATGGCGCTGGTTTGGTCTAGCGGTTAAGGTGCTCGCTCCGACCAAGGTCTGACTGAGGTCGTGGGCTCGAGCTCCGAGGCATATGTGAAGAACCGGAAAAGAGATTAGGTTCTCTTAGGGCGCTATGCACATGAATTATATTTAAGTTATTTCCATATTTTGGCGTTTGCACAGCATGCTGAGATAACCAAGTCTATATCCCGGGTCTGCACAACTCGCTGCAAGAGAAGGTAAAATCAAAGGTTAATGGCAAATACGAGATCGGGCTTTGACAAGCATGCACAAGCTCATTAGTACCGTGCTTAAAACCAGAATCCAAAAGCACGTAAAGACACTTTAGGCCACCGGCTAGTATGACATATAGTTAGTAATGCGAACACCATTATGCACAAATAATCATGCAAAGCCCACAGGAAAGTGTAAACGTTCACTGGGCGACGGGACAGCTGCGTGAAGCAGACGCTTAGACTTAAGCCGAGACTTGCGTAATGAAAAATAATTTCAGGTGGTGGCGTAAGCCAGAATAATAATAATAACAATAATAATAGCAATAATAAAAGCAATAATAATACATTTGAATAGCGCCCACAGAAAACTGAATCTCTGTTGAGGCATTTTACAGATACTGCACGTAAAGCACTACCGAGTGTTTGCTGGTGACGCTCGAAAGTAGCAGCAGGCAATCAAGCTCAATCAGACAGAATCGAGCTCAAAGCTTTGTGCTGGCACGAACTGAAGGCCTGACCACTAAAACATGTCACTATATGACGAGGAACAGCGAAACGACCGGAAGCAGAGCAGACGAGCGGATGGTGCGAGAGCACGTGACTGGAGAGCAAAGAGGTCAGATAGGTCGGCTGGTGCAAGCGAGCGAATCGATCTGTGGGCGAGACGGAGGATCTTGAAGTCGGTTGATTGCTTTGTAGGTAGCCAGTGGGGCCCAGACCGAAGTTGTTTGACGTGGCATCTATGCCGTCTATGTCAGATCAGACGAGCTACAGACGAGCTTGTTTTTCACCGGTTTCAGTCGATTTAGGGCACAATCTAGACTCTCCGGGGCCATCCAATCTAGCGAGCAGCTTCCCTAGAGAGAGAGAGAGCTCTTCCTTGCTTAAAGAGGAAATCGCATCCGGGACACACGCTTCGCCAAGCCAATACCGAGGGAGCGCTGAGAAGTTCGAGGGATGAGCGTTCAGGGGCTGCCAGAGGGCACTGATGGTGCGACCTCTCGCTGATTAAAGAAGTCATAGCTTGACCAGTAGAACACATTAACTTCCGCCCGTCAGGGTTTAGGTCCTATCACAGTGGAAGATGTCAGAGAGTCAAAGTCAATGAGCACTGGTAATCCGGGGAGCCATCATAGTATGGCGTACCCATTTCCTACGTTTCTCAAGGTATACTATCTTTCCTGGCGATGTAATCGCCAAGCACACTTTCGGATTCAATTTTTATGCAGATAACACACCGCAGTACCAATGTTTTTTTTTTATCTTTTCCTGCCTTCCGGCATATCTAACTCTCTTAACTCTGTTGTAGCACTCTGCTATTGCTGACACTCGCATTTGGCTGGTAGCAAACGTGCTCCCATTAAGAGGCCATACAACCAACACAGTAGCTATGAAAAATCTAGAGTAAATCAGCAAGTATAAAGCATAACCCTTAAAATGGGCTCGGCCATTATACCTCCTGTAGCTTTTACGCGAAAACTGGTGCCCTGTTCTCAATTGATCTTTCGCTAGATAACCGCATCAACACCACGGTAGTCAAGTGGGCCTGCTGCAGCTGCGTACTAATAAAAAATGTGAGCCTGCTTAGATTTAGATATCGTTGCCAGACTTTTCACTGCATTCGTGTGATGCCGTCTTAAAGTCTGTAATTCACTTCTCGCAAGGCTGCTTTCTTGGCCTTCGGCAGATGCTTCCACTCAGGGGAAAACTTTGCAGTTGGACTTTCGTGTGTCCAAAATCTCACAACGGCCTATTTATACCTCTCCTCACCGACCTGCGCGCTCTCTCTCTCTCTCTCTCTCTCTCTCTCTCTCTCTCTCTCTCCATCACGCATCGCATCGACTTCAAGAATTGGCCAATCTCTTTTAGTTCCTTTCATTCTCTTTCACTTCTATGTCCCTATCGGAAGTACTTGTTTCTTAGGCAACGCATCGTACAACACTCTTCTGACTTCGGTCATTTCATGATGCCTTTAAGCAGCCTCAAATCCTCGGAGACCGTGTCTTCACTTGGTACGCTGCTAAAGTGTGGAGCTTATTCCAGAATGTCTTTGGCTAGCAAGCGATTTATGGTTTTAATGCGCTATGTAGTTATTACAGTCGTCCCTCACCTACTTCACGCTTTGACTTTCGCGACTTCACTCTATAGCAGTCAGTTTTTCATATATATTCATTGTTAAGTTACTATGTTAATATATATTAGTAATAATTACAATTTATATATATATAGCTATATATTAAAAAAGTTGATCGTGATAGTAAAAATAGTACAGCGAGCGCTCGGCGGTCTGCGTCAACTATACACCCATATATTCCAATTAAAACTAAAGCTACTGTACGTATGGTCCGTAGGCGTATGTATTCAAGCAACGCCTTAAATCCTTCGACGCCAGGTGCAGCCGCTCGAGTGTGTGTGTGGGCAAGAACTGTTTTCCGAAAAATCGGGTTTGGTGAAACCAAGCCAATCAGAGCGTGCTGTTCACTGATTAGCCATCCTATCCTATTCCTATCCTGGCCACTGATTGGCTCAGGCTCAGGCAAACAAAATCGTTTTTCTCGTACGCGCTTCTACATCGCTACGCATCGGAAGCATCGTGATAATATGATATTTGTAACGTCTAATTTCTTATTTTCTCTTATTCCGTGTGATGTATTGGGTAATTCGAGCATAACAGTGACTAAAGGAGTGTCATTTCGATTCCACAGGGCTCGATTTTGTTAAAACCGCATTTAGACGGTCACGAACAACTTATTTCTGTTCCCTAACTACGAAAATATTCGATTAATAAATAAGGAATCCTACTTTGCGAAAATTCACTTGTTGCGGTAGAATCTTGAACTGAATACTTACGATAAAGGAGGGACTACTGTACTATTATTTGCTGCATTGCAAGAATTTTCATACTTTGATTGCAAGATGCGATGTGCATGGAAAGAAACAGCAAGACTGTGCACCGCAGACCCCTCGTGAAAGCTTGGCTTGTCGGCTGATGTGCTGCGCTCACACTCCGACACATGAGCACATGGCCTTTTATCCGGAGCTCTAGACTAGCCGCAGAGAATCCTGTCACCTGAAGCGTTACCTTGTGTGAAGTACGACCTTTATCGTGCGAACTTCTAAGCGAAATCTAGCAGGTTTCATTCACATTTTGTGCATCCTCCAAGTCAACGACGCGGTGCAATTACAATAAATCTATTCAGTAATTAAAAGAATGGCGAGCGCCCTTCCTGATAGGCTCGCCGACGATGGATTGTAAAGTAAATAAATGGCTCATCTAACAATTTTATTCGATTGCTTCATTTATTTAGCGACAGAAGAGCCCTGGCGGCAATCGACCCGCTTGGAACAGGCGAAAAAGGAGAGTGCGTGCTGCATGACTGGAACTTACAATCTGAGCAGTGACGAACGAGCACCTTAATCTGAGGTAAGAAGCCTTCCTGCCGCGTTCCCTATTATCAAAATCTGACTGATCGGCCACGTATTTGAATGAGCAGGTATTACGGTCCTGGACGGCTACGACGGCCACCCTTTCCAGGCCCACAATCTTGCCTTTTTTACGCATACGACAGGTTCTCCTCTGACGATATTGAGGCGGCTATAAATCTAAGGCGCACGCAGAAGTGCGGTGCGCGCGCGCGCGTGTCGCGCTTCGCCGCTCACGCTCCGCATCTGTACGGATGCTTTTTGCTTCTTTTGAATGTTGAATGTTGCCCATTGAAGGCCGCAGGCTCTACCGCGGCGCCGCGCGGGCGCTCGTTTAACGCCAATTAGATTCGCCCTGCGGTGCCGGTAATCGACGCCGCAAGAGGCCACCGAGGAGCGAGCTGCCGGCTCGCCGACGCTTAAGACGCTAGCAGTAAAGGTACGTACGGTAGGAGAGGTAAGACAGCGGCTAAGGTCTCCGAGCGCATCGCGTCGCAAAGCGCATTCGCCTGACGCCGCATGAGGCAGCGCCTAAAGAGCGCGAGCGCTCGCTGCGCGAAGCAGAAATCTCGGCCGGCGCACTCTCAGGCCTCAGTCTTCAGACGCGCAGAGCCGCGGACCAAGCGCCGCGGCGCCGGGGGGAGGGGCGCGGCGCGGCGGCGGCGAAACGCGTCGCAGCCGGCTGCTCTCATTTCGCCGCCGCCGCCGCCTCTCACCTCGGGCCGCGGCCGCTCCTGCTCGGAAATTCGAGAGCCGCGCGCACGACGAGGCGAGAAAAAAAAGGAGCCACGTCGCCGCCGCCGCCGCACGCCAGACGAACGACCGGCAGACGACCGAGTGTAAACAGCCGCACGCTCGCCAGCATGTCGGCAGGGGGCGTCGGGGCCGCGCCCGCCCGCCCGACCGACCGACCGACCGCCGCGCCCGCACGCCCGCCCTCTGCGTTGTCGCAGAGCGTCGGGACGGTGCATACTGGTAGAGACGAGCCGGCGCGAGCGCGCGGACGTGCCGACTCGTATAAATAGGCGACCGCGCGAGGCATTGGGCACAGCAGTCGAGCTCCAGCGGCCGACTAGTCAAGCAAGCATGGCGCTCACTGCGCCGCTACTGCTGCTCGCCGCCGTTTCTTGGGCCGCAGGTAAACGAGACGGCTCCGGCCGCCGCTGCCTTGCGCGCCGGCGGCACGCGCTCGCCTTCGCAGGCCCCGCCTCCTTCGCGGCGCACGCCGCCGCCGGCGCTGCGGAGCGGGCCGCGGCGGCGGCGGCGGCGGCGGCGCCTCCCAAGGCGAGAGAGAGAGAGTGACCTTATGCGCCGCCGCTATTTTCCAGGAACTATCGACGTTCTGCAAAACCCCTACGCCAAGTTCACCGGTCCGCACACGCCGAAGATCACTGCCAAAGGTGGGTGATGGCCGCTTTCGATGCTCCTGTATTCGCCGCGACTATTCGTGTGTAATCGCGTGTATTCGCCGCGACTGCGCGCGAAGCTCCTAGAAACGTACCGCGCGGCTGCTGGCGGCCGCTTCGCTTCGCCGGCGGCATGCGCAGCGATCCATCTGCCTGCCGTCCTCTAGGCTACGCCGAGGACACTGCCTACGTGTACAAATATGAGAGCCAAGTTCTGACGGGCATCCCTCTGGCGAACAATCAGTTCTCGGGTCTGAAGGTCAAGGCGCTGTGCACGATCGTGTTCTCGACCGAGTCGCACGCCATTCTTAAGGTCGGTGGCTCGGCTCGCGGTCGGCGTGCGGAGGCCGGCGCGCGTCGTCTCGTGACGACGCGACCAGAGAGCGAGCGTCTCGCTGCTGCGGTGTCTCCGTCTGGTGTCTCCGCTCTCTCTTTCTCCGAGCGCTCGCCTTCTTCGCCCATGCTTCTCGGGCGCCGCGACCTGGCCGGCTTCTCGCGCGTACTTCTCGGACACGCTCCTCCGCTCGCCAGCCGCAGACGCGCGCGAGGACGCTCGCTGGGAAGTGGGCGCGGGCGCGGGATGCAGCGGTGCGTCGCGACTGCGATTTACAACCCCCCTCCCCCGCAACTTCCGCCACCCGTCGCGCTAGGGACGCTCGCTAATGTCGCGTCGCCAGCTGTCGCCAGCGGCGGTCCTCTGCCGCTGCCTCCGCTCCGCTCAGATTCGGGTGGCGCCGTCGGACGGGATCGCCACGTGCGAGCGTCGCGTCTCGGCAGATCGTGCATCGGGAAGCACCTCGCTTCCGCTTCCGCTTACAGCTGACGCACGTGCAGCTCCTGCAGCTGAACGGCGCCGTCAGGCAGATGGTCGGCTCTCCCAAGAGCCAGCTCTCGGAGCGCGAGTTTCAGCCGCTCAGCGGCGTCCAGCAGCAGGCCGCCGAGGCGGTGCTCTCGCTGCCCGTCCGGTTCAGGTACCAGCGAGCCTCCTCCTGTCTCTCCCCCTCTTGCACTGCCGCACCGCGGCTGCTGATGGCTGCGTGCGCTCGCTCGCCGCTCGCAGCCATCGCCTACAGCGACCGTTCTCTACGTGCCCTCACCAGCTACAACAACGGTGTCATCGGCGGCGTCGAGATCTTGGACACGGATACCGATTGGTCTGTCAACATCAAGAAGGCCGTGCTCAACTTGCTGCAGGTGAGTAGGACGCCGAAGGCAGCTTCGCAACGGGTCGCCGTAGCCATCGCTGCACTGGCAGCGGCGGCGGCAGCGTCGCCAGAAGCGGCGGCGAGAAGGGCCGGCGGGCGACACCGACGAGTTCTTTCAGGTGAACATTAACGTCAAGACCCACGTCGGCGAGAGCAAGCACGCCAAGTCGTTCCCCATCGCTCAGGATGCGCTCACCGTCGATGACGCCACGAGAGCGTCGAGCGAGACCGTCTACCGGCTGATGGAGGTGGGCATGGCTCGAGCACCGGGCTGCGAGCGCCTCGCGTGCACGCAAGGCGTATGCTTCTCGTTTTTCGGAAGCTCGGCGACCGAACGCGCCGAGCTTCCGAAGTGACGCTGAGATGCTAAATGAAGATGAAGGTGCTGTGCGGCGTGTCCCGATGGCCCAACGACCACACAACTACCGCAGCTTTTTCCCACGCGGTGAAAGCGGCGAGATTTTCAAGCTATCTCGAGAACGAGGCGTCGTCAGCGTCTAGCCGTTTTCGTGACGAGGAAGTGCACGCACTGTCAGTTGCCATCATCGCCCTTTTCACGTTAAACATAGGATGGCGTGGACGGCAAGTGCGTGTCCATTTACAAGATCCACCAGCAGACGTCCGACAGCGCGCACCTGCGAGTGACCAAGGTCCGAGACTACAGCAGCTGCATCGACAGGAAGAACATCACCAAGGACACGCTGGAGACAAAGACATGTAGCTACGACGATGTGTCTGCCCAGCCCACTCACCAGGTAGCGACCGGCAGCGGCAGTGGCTTGGCAGCGGCTGAGGCTGCATTGCCTCGGCCGACGCCGTAGCGGGCAAGCAAAGCCAGGAATTGTCTTCTCTGTTCTCCGTCTATTTATACCTCGGGGCGCCGGCCGATTGGCGTGAGCTAACGGAAGCGCTTCGGATCGCGCGCTCGGCCAGAGCATTTGGCCGACCGATGCCGCACGCTTTGCAGGAACCGCTTACCACGACTGCCAATGCTGACTACGAGCTCGTCGCCGACAAGACCCTGAACAAGTTCATCATTAGGAGGGCCACATTGGGCAGCACGCACAAAGTGCACCCGTACACGAGCACCACGGCCGACCTGGAGAACTACATCGGTGTATTCACCAAGTAATTCCTCGCGCCCCTATGCTCTTCTAGGCCGCGTTCGCGCGAATCTGCCGGTCAGCGGTCCGCAGTTGGCGCAAGGCGGCGGACGCACGAGGACTGCTGTCGCAGCTCGCTCACGCTTGCGCACGCTTTCTCCTCGCCGCCGCAGCCAAACGCTGACGCTGCTCGAAGTGAGCGCCAACCCGAAGGTGCAGGACTTCCCGTCGGCCCGCTGGAAGACGATCGAAGAGCCGCTGACGCTCAACCTGTATCCGGCGCTCGGAGAGACTCTGGAGATGACGCCCCAACAGAAGATCGAGAAGGTGGGCCGCTGCGACGAGACGGAGTGCCGAGCGCCTCGGCGGCGCCCCCTTCTTTCGGCGGGCGGCGGCGGTTCGCTCGTCTTCCGGCCTCTGCCGAGCGCGCCAGCTCATCGCCAGCCGAACGCTGCGATGTCACGATCCTCGCCGTCCGAACTCGCTGCAGGTCGCTGCAATAGTGGTCGCCATCGTCGAGTCGTCGCGAAACCCTCAGCTCTACGATCAGCACGTCACACTCTTCCTGCAGCTGATGGACGCCGTGAAGAAGTGCACGCGAAACGAGCTGAACGCTCTGTGGCAGCAATTTGAGCTGGGCAAGCGAGACAAGCCCGCCAAGCCCGCGTACGTGATCTGCTGCTGCTTTGCGCACCTCTGTCGGCGCTCTCGGGAGCGCTCAGCCTGGGTGCAGGCGGGCAAGCGGGAAGCAGCGGCTGATGCGTGCAATCAATCGGTGAGGCACCTGCCATTTCAGCAAGGTGCTGCTGGACGCCATGATGGCCGTGCCGTCTCCCGCCGTGAGCACGTTCCTCCTGGACAAGATCGAGAACGAGAAGATCGCCAGCTCCAACGAAGTGTGGCATATTTTGACCGCGTTCAACCTGAACAAGATGCCGACTCTGGCAAAAATCGAGAAGCTCTCTGTAAGGCGGGGTTCTGGTGCCTGCGCCAGCTAGCCGACGCTCGGGGCTGGAGAGCGGCCCGGCCTAGCCAGCAAAACCCGCTTGTGTGCGCATCCGCGTGCTGATCTTCGATATCGTTCCTGTCTGTCTTCCAGGCGCTCATCGACAAGTTCCCCAAGGGCTGCGCTGAGCGCAAGGCGGCCATGCTCGCCTTCGGCTCTCTGGCTCATCGGTTCATTCGCGATGCACACGTCAACATTACCAGCGGAAATGGTGACCTGCAGGTCGTGAGCGGTCTAAAGATGACGGTGGCAAAGGTACTGCGACGAACGTTCAGTCAGGACATTTGTCTATTTACCTCCATCTATCTCTCTTTCTGTCTTTAGTCACACGTAGTGCTTTACTCTGGGAGACGCTTATCGCCTCTCATGGCCTCCGCTTAGGCGTTAGGGGACAACAATCGCTGCAGCCAAGCTTACGGGCTGAGCAATGAACTCGTGCTTACTAGCTGTTCTTACCTTCATTGTTTTGCAGAAGCTGCAAACACTGCTGTCAACCACAACGAACGTTCGGGAGCAGCTACATGTGCTGCAGGCAATAGGAAACGCCGGCATTGACGACGTGTATGCCGACCTGGCCCGCATCGTGCAGGACAAGAAGGCATACCCCGCTCATGTGCGTGTGGTGGCCATCTACGCCATGATGAAACTTTCTCGAAATATGCACACCAAGGTGAGCTGCTCTCTGGGTAGATCTGAACCTGCTCAGCTAGCCCGTGACCAGAGCGAGCAATCCGCCTTGCACCCGGCGACAGGCCTGCAACTGTGTCGTCAACTGCCGTTTAAAAAATCTAGTTCTCGATCCACAGGTCCAGGCGGTTCTTTTGCCACGAATTGCCGACGAGGCTGAGAACAGCCGAGTCCGCCAGGCCGCCGTGCACATCATCATGTCTCATATGGACATAAGCCTCGGAACACTCGAATTCATTGTTCGAACGCTGCCGCGCATTGACATCGACACTGCGACCATGGTGCTGCAGAAGATGCGCGCCATTGCAACGACTAAGGCCCGAGATCCATGCCTGATGCAGCTGTAAGTCCCCCCGCTCGACATCTCGTCACTTTACCGGCGTTCGGCTTTGCCGCATTTGCTCGTTGGCCGACCGTTCAGCGAACACCCGAGCCCACTGTGGCCAGCTGTAAAATGCTCTCTCGCCTTTCGCAGGAAACGGAAACTGTTCATCGTGCTGAAGATGGCCAAGCCGCTGAACCTCTCACCACGCGTACGCTGGTATAGGGTACCGGTCTTCGCTCAAGGTAGACAGCGGATCGCTCCCGCCCAAGGTCGCAATTTTTGTCTTGTCAGTGCTGCTAAGACAGTCCCTATGACCTTTTCTCTACGTCACAGATCAAACGCCAGCTCAGGTGTATGCTACCGCCACGTACCACGGCAATGACGACTCCAGCATTCCTCGAGAGGCAACATTCGCCATGAGGGCTTACGGAAAGGGACGACACGCTGATCTTGTCAAGGTGAAGGTCGACTGCCCATATGCGACTCTACTGGCGTTCTAGGTGTGCATCATCGGCTAGCTGTCTGATTGCTTAATTTCACGGTTCGAATGTTTTCAGTTCGGTTTCGCCACAATGGGAGTACCGAAAGCGATGAAGATGTTCTCTGGAAAGCCAATATATGCCGGTGTCGACACTCTAAGAGGACAAGTGCAGGTGAGTGAGGGAAAATTGGAGCTGGTGTTTTTTACTTTCTTGGCGCTTGCATCCAACTACTGGCAACTCTTCAGCAAGCTAGTGGCGGTGCTCTGCTGTGACTCATTAGGCGTACTTTCTTTTATAGAACAGGGTTGATAACGCTCTCAACGATCAGTTCCACGTCACTTTCTTCGCAAAAATCTTTGGGAATAATGTGGCTTTCAAGACGTTCGACGAGAGCCAAATCGCCGAGATGCTCTTCGGTACGTACCTTAATTAAGCCAATATTCTTGCTCCATCACTCCGAGTCGCATACGGTGCTTGTTCATTTCGGCAGTACTCTAGTCTTTTTCTCTTTCTCCTCCTGGACTAAATTCCTGCGTCTGTCGACGCTTTCTCTCCAAGTCTCTCTCCGTCACTGCACAGCTGGCGAACCGCACGCCTGTCCTACGCTCCCTTTCGTTCATTCCTTCTCTTCTTTTCTCTCAGTCTTTCGGAGCCATGCTGCCTCCCAACGTGTCTCGCGCACTGCTCATCTGAGAGACCTGTCAATCAGGTGCGGCTCCTGCCCCAGGCGCTTGCTTGCAGCTGCTCGCCCGTTTCGTGCGTAGCCAAAGCAGGAGGATCGAGCGACACTGAAATTGACATGTTCAAGACAATCTCGGTGAACCCACTGCACTACAAGATTCCGACTGTATCTGGCTTCCCGCTGAATATACGTCTCAGTGCCATCGCCGTGGCTGACATTAGAGGAAACCTTCGCCTCGTATCGCCTGATAGCTCTAGCACTATCGTTCCTGCCATCCAGTTCACAGCAAACAAGCCGATCAGGTATGTGCAGGCTCCAGATTTAAAGGACCCGTATGTCAGCACAGTTTTATTTATTTGTACATGATCTTATGTTTTGTTAATGCCTTCAGTGATGCGTCACCCTAATTCGATTTAGGCTGGAGGTGAACATAATTGGTGATGTTCACGTAAATGCTGGTATAATTAAAGTTGGTGCGGGCATCAATGGTAAGACGGTCAACGTTTTGAGCAGCAAAGAGACTAGGCTGCGTATCAGCCCAGAAGCAGGCAAGCTGGAGATCAAGTTTGACAAGCCCGACACGGCAAGTTGGGAAAGCGACACGATTATGTCTTACTTGGCTAGGCGATACAATGCCCGCTGGCTCAGACTCTCGCAGAGCTCCCCCCTGCCCCATGCATGCGCGGTGCTCTTTCTGCTCGTGATTAACTGTCGCGACACGACATGCCGAGCGTGCGAGCGTTCCGACGGCAGCAACCACGAGGCTGACCCCGCCCTAACCTTGCCATGCTCGCTTTTTATCCTTAGGCAATGGTGTGCGCCAGACTGGAGTCTGAGCCGTTCACGTACGCGAGGCCGATCTCGAAGGATCAGTGGAAGAATCTCGGCCCGAAGAACGAGGTCATCAAGAGTGTGCAGAGCTCGCAATTCATCCGTCGTCCGTATCAAGTAGTCTATGGTGGAAGCCGCTCCAAGGCCGCTGTCCAGATGTCTGGCTACTCTCAATATCCGAAGAACTCTCTGCTCGAGCACTACACGAAGCAGTCGCTTTTCCTGCTAGGCAAGAAGAGAGCGACGATCCGTATTCTTCCAGGTGAGTGCTGTTTAGCGATGCGACCTACAGTAATGCAGGGTGCATTTGTCCTCTGGCTATGCCTCTCGTTAATGCATTACATCCATCAGCAACAATTTAACGGGCAATCGGGCAATAAGCGGATACGACCGCGCGACCGTCTCTTTCAGCTGGATCAGCAGATACAACCTTTGAAGCCATCATTGCGTACAATCCCTCGAAGCAGTCTCCCATCGGAACCACCGCAGGCATTTTCGGCCATGCCATTAATGCTTTTCATACAAGGCTGGGCAAGAATGTGGCTCTCTCTAGCTCTTCCGAAGACAGTGACACGTCAGAACTAGGAACCTCTGAGATGTCCGAATCGAGCACGTCGGAGTCGTCCGAATCAAGCTCATCCGATTCGTCCGCGTCGAGCTCATCCGAGTCGTCAGAATGGGGCTCGTCTGAAGAATCCGTGTGGTCAGAATGGGGCTCGTCTGAAGAATCCGTGTGGTCAGAATGGGGCTCGTCTGAAGAATCTAGTAGCTCGAGCTCGTCCGAGTCGTCCTCCAGCAGCTCATCAAGCAGCAGCCCAAGCAGCTCATCAAGCAGCTCATCAAGCAGCAGCAGCCCAAGCAGCAGCAGCAGCTCAAGCAGCAGCAGCCCAAGCAGCAGCAGCAGCTCAAGCAGCAGCAGCCCAAGCAGCAGCAGCAGCTCAAGCAGCAGCAGCCCAAGCAGCAGCAGCAGCCCAAGCAGCAGCAGCAGCAGCAGTAGCTCAAGCTCATCAAGCAGCAGCAGCAGCAGCAGCTCAAGCAGCAGCAGCTCGTCTGAGTCGAGCAGCTCGAGCGCTAGCAAGGAGAAGAGCCGCAAGGCCTTGTTCAAGCACCGCGGACTTGTCGGCAAAAGCTCTTCACCCCGATGGAGGCTGAGGGCACAGCGAGGAGCAGCAACTTACGGAAAAATTTCGCACTTGAACTACATGACCGCCGGAAAATCTATTCCAAGATGGCTGAGGAACAAAATGGCAACGCACACTGTTGGTCACAAGGTCTTTGGAATGGGCCGCAAGCAAAGCTTCGGTCGCAACATCTACAAGAGGAACATCGGTGCCAAGTGGTCGACCAGAACTAGCGTGCCTGCTTTCTTGCATAGGTAAGCAGGTTGCCATGATATAGCAGCTGGCGCTACTGCCAGTAGCCATCTTCTTTCGGTTTCTCTTATTTATCGCTTCATTTCCAGACAAATGCAGCAACACATGGGATGGAATTCGCTGCCTTCGATGACCACAAGTGGACCTGTATCAAAGTTAGTCCTTATATTGAAAGCCATCCAACGGGGCAACGTCCAGCAGCTCTTCGCCACCAGCACGTCAGTTTACGACAAAGCCTCGAACTGCATTAAGAGGATCTTGAGCGTCAAAATCGGAGATTCTGCTAGTGGAAAAACTAATGCGTTCAAGGTAGGTCCAGTCGGAATCGTTAGGGTAGTGCAAGCGTGATACGAAGGCTTCAAATAGACATCGAGATGTTAAGCTGGCTTGAGCTGACTTGATTGGCTGGCGTCTACGTAGAGTCTACGCTTCTGCACGAGCAGGTTCAGCTTGTTGGTGGTTCAACGATTGCTAATCCTCACACTCGCACCACCGTCGTCGGTCAGGGCCTGAATGGACACTACCAGATGGCTTGGGGTGCACGTGCCGGCTCCAGAAACGCGATCAACATCAAGGTGAGCATTGCTGTGAGTTACATGCATTTATCTGCCTTCATCACTGATAAGAACTGAACGCAGATTAGGGCTCATGGGTAGGTTAAGCTCAAAATAGAGGTGCAATTCGCAAGAAGACAGTCCGTCGAGTCCTACCAGTTTTCTGACGTTCTTAAAGCAGCGTATTCTTGCAGACTGGCGTGCAAGAGACGGGCGCATCAAATGGTTGTGTTCAAGATGGCATACTGGGATGCAAAGACATAACAGGACGTCTTCATCTCCCTGTTCTGCAACGAACAACTTCAATGCAGTTCAGCTCAGGCAACGTAAGCGAGTTAAATAAATCCTGCACTGTGCAGCACGTCCATCGTGGGTGTTTCTTAAAGTGCTGTGTACATTCCTTAGCTCGAAAGCGTGCATCGTCATCCAAGTCCAGCGTCTAAGTCATCGATAATGTGAAAACTGCTCATGCAGTATTCACTAACTTCTTGCCTGCAGTCTTTGCCAATCTCATTTATTATAAGAGCGCTCAAACAGCGAACGTATTGTCCTTTACCAAGGTACCGGCCGGCGTGACTGCTGCAGTTGAAAGCCTCTGCAGCTACTTGAAGCCGAGCGCTTCTCACTCTGTACTCGTCAAGAAAGCGCAAGGCATGGGCTCTAGCTTTGCCGGCCAAAAGGGAGTACTCACATGGACTGTCACGATCAAGGACGACGACAAAGTAAGACCGACCATTCGGTCTACCATCAGCAGCTTCCCAAAGCTACATTTATTTCGAGAAGAATTGGCAGCGTAGAGTCGGTTAAAGCTCGCGCGTCCCTGTGTCTCAGCTGCCTGGCGGGCGTCTGAACTTGGCAGTGGTATCTTTCAGATGGATCTCATTATCCGAAAACACGGCTGCGTGTGCAAGCTTCTTGGAGTGGATGCCCCTTGGTTGTCACGGATGATCTTCTGGAACAGTGTTATGCCAGCTACCTGGCTCGCGCCTATGCACCTCAGCCAGGCTGGTGCACCATTCGCCGCGCAAGTTCTTTTGCCGCAGCCCGCTGCTTCAGTAGTGTCTCAGTCCTATCAGATTCACAAGGTTGGCGCTTGCCAAACCGAGTTAGTACACAAGGTAATTTACCGAAGCGTCAGCTGTAGGTCTCGCTCGCGGACGAAGACGCTGGCATCTGTGTGGCTCACGAGCTACGTATAACTTGCAGGTTATTCAAACGACAATCGGCAGCAAAGCCTACGCTTGCGTGACGATGGAGCCGCTTCCAGAGTGCAGCGAAGCATGCAACAAGATGGCGACCAAACACGTGGCCCAGAGACTGCAATGCTACGAACCGTCGGCAATTAAGAACCTCATTGTGTCTCGCCACGGTCGGTCCATCTTGGCCACAGGAGCCAGGATCCCAACTCTGCCATTTGTTCAGTGGCAATTCGACCAGTGCCCGATCGCAGAGCAGTGCTTTTAAATTTCCATCGCGTCGCGATCCATCTGCCATAAGATTGTAAAATAAATCTCGATCAATATGATTTATTTTATATTCTTCCTATAATTCATTTATATAGCGCCCTAAGAGAAATTAATCTCTATTCAGGCGCTTCACATGTGCCTCGGGGCTCGAGCCCACGACCTCGGTCAGACCTTGGTCGGGGCGAGCACCTTAACCGCTAGACCAAACCATTCTTGAACTTTTTAAGTTGTAATAGTCATTTTGTGAGACCTTTAGCATATCCTCAAAAGTCGTGCTTTGCCATACAATCTTGTTCACATAGTCTGAAAGTATCGCCAGGTACACACCCAGTTACCTCTTAATATAAGTCTACGCACGTAACCAAGCCAGCTCGTTAGAAATCCAGTTAATCGTGCTAATTAGTGGAAGTCATCCAGGTTTTTTGATGGTTGCACATGGTTTCCAACGCTTTCAGAGCCAATTATACAGACCTTCCTTCGTTAGGCTACTCTCGAAGTGTTTCAACTTGTGACATTACCAAAGTGAATTAGCTAAATGCGAAAAATATAAGCATGTTTTGGCAAAATCTCCATTCAAAAATAGTAACTTTTAATTTGAATATTTCTTATCAAATCCATGACACTGAAGCAAACCTACTGCATGTCAAGCGAAGGCTCTACTACTGAGTTACAATCAGTGGAGCGTACCTATGATATAGTGCGCCCAGGGAAGAACTAAACAGATTTCGCCTGCCTCCGCCCCCGGGGGGCCCGCATTAGGCGCCCACTTTTGGCGATTGCCCCCCTGATCCAGCTCCCGTGATCTAGCGCTGATTGCCCCCCTGATCCAGCGCCCGGGAGACGTATACCCTCCACCCCACCCCACCCCCCCCCGGCGGGTGCGCCACTCGCTACAACGCGATATGGCGATCTCGTGGTCATAAGGCCAGCATTGATATTTTCAAGTTTCCTTAATATAATTTTTCTCACACTCTAGCACATTGCCCGAACGTAAACTCCGCTGTTAACCACACTTTCAGGACAATGTATACTAAAACTCGCGCTCGCCACCACTCCTATGCGACCGGCGGAACGCTTGCCATTGCTGAATAAAAAGAAGACGCACGCGGTGCTTGTGGCAGAATCCGGTTAGACATGGCGATTCTGGCTATCGTATCAGTAGCCAGTT
Organism: Cristatella mucedo; assembly: GCA_009760855.2. Classification (NCBI taxonomy): domain Eukaryota; kingdom Metazoa; phylum Bryozoa; class Phylactolaemata; family Cristatellidae; genus Cristatella; species Cristatella mucedo. The sequence goes on along the minus strand of WPIO01000001.1, from coordinate 2,169,322 downwards.
TGATGTCGCCCCCCACAACTCAACACTCGCCACCTCATAAGGTGAGCTTTTGCGTGCGAGGTCGCCTAAAAAACTTTCAGCGAGAATCCCCCTTTGAGCATTTTGGCTGACGATGAGGGAAGCAACATGCCGATAAGTGAGTGACGGACTTGTGACGGCTCGGCTTCCGCTCCTTTTCCAAAAGTTCACGAATAGTTCGCGTTCAAGGACGATGGGTGGGCGGCTCGAACTCGGCGTCCGAGGCCCACATTTTCCCGCTGGATGCCGCGGCGGAGCCGGTCGGAAATTATTGCGGACCGGAGGATCCGGTGGTGAGTGAAACGTATATATCGGGGCTCCATTAGCACTTGCGCACGAAATCTGCCCGGTGGATCGGATGGAGCAGGTGGCATCTGCTTTATCGCTCTGGCAATAATGCTTCATTCAGAGATTGGATTGTCACGGTCCGGCTTCGCGGATTTGGAAAATTCAGCTCTGATGTTGTCCAGTACAGAATGAGAAGGGCTGACTGGATTCACTTTCGACATCATTTCATTTTAGGCAATAACCTCTACTCTAATGCGGCCCCCTGTGACACACCCCTTTCAGCCATCCTGGGCTGCTACTTTTATGCTACTCACCATCTCAGCTGCTCTCCGGGCTCTGCTATGCTTCCCACTTTCTCTTCGTTGAGTGAGACGAAGTCTGTTGGCTATCGAATGCGTACCGAAAGCCGCTTGGGCTTTGAGTGAGCTAAAGAAAACTCTCCTGCATAACACCAACATGGTGCGGCTTTGCTGATTTACAGATGGAGATACGTTGCATTACATTACAATGCCAAAATGGCACATGGGCATTGGAATACGTCTTACAAAGCTGTAGTTGTGCTCACCCTTAAGTATCCGACGGTCGGACCGTCCGTCTGCGGTATCACGAAATGCCTCGCGGGCTGGCTCGCTGGCTGGCGCACTGCGACTTTTTGCCTGCACTAGTCACGCTGCGTGGCCGTAATGAGTCACGTGCGTATTTAGCACCCGCGCGGGCATTTCGCCGTGACAAGTGACGCGAGTGGCTGAATGACTGGGTGGCGAGCGGAATGAGACCAGAGCCAAAGTAAGCAGCTGCACAAGCTACCGCACAAGCAATGGCTCTGAATAGCAGCGGCTTGTGACGTCACACTGTCCGCTTTGTCGAGGCAAAACCCGCCTCTTGGCCCACGCATGCGCTGTGGCGACTTCTGAGCGACTCGCACGACTTGCCGATCTCCTTTATTCCGAGTCGAGTCGAAATTCTCGTTCATCCGCACCAGGCTAAGTATTGAATTTCCCGCCGCCCTCTATAGAATAGGTTTTGTCTGTCGGTCGCAGATGCCTCCGCTACTGCCGCTGCCGCTTGCTGTGACAGATCCTCTGCATCGCAATCGTGAGGATGTCGGCCTGGTTAGATCCTAACCGCAGTGTAACAAGGCAGGCTTGACGAGAATGCAAACACGGAGGCTGACTTGATAAGATTCAGGGCCAGCGCTGCGGCATACAGCCGCTGTTATTTGTGTCGCGCGCACAGCAATGTCTTTAAATGCTGTACACTGACCGTACTTAGTTGGCTGCTTTCGAAGGAGACAGCTGGATGGCTGGCCGAGCGATGCTAATTAGCATTTGGCCTGCGAGGTGGTCGTGGCCACGACAGGTCTGCCGGCACGAGAATCGCCGCCGAAATTGTTTGGAAATGTCGTGGAGTCCCCCGTAGTATCCCGGAGAACTAATACACAGCACGATGAAATTAGCTCGCAGCCATCAACGGTAAATAGGTAGTAGTAGGCAGTAACAAAAAATGAAAAAATTAAGACATTTGCATAACTCCTAGAGGGAACTAAATATCGTTTCTACAAGCTATACTGTGCTGCAAAGGATTAGAGTTAATTGGTTAGTGAAAGCATGCCCAGGGTCAGTGCGCGTAAGAACTCTTCAATTCGCCCGTAAGACAATGCATACAGACCCAGCAAATGCTGTGGGGAATATATTGATTTTAGCTCCTTTTTAAACTTTGTCAAGTCAACAGGTGCCATGACCTCAGTTAGGTGAGATATCCAGGCTTTCTTGGGAGCAGGCGAACTAGAGGCAAGGTTGCTAAAGGTTGCTCCCTTATAGAAAATGTGAAGTACCTAAAAAAAGGTATTTACAACAAAGAAATTAGTCGATTCAACAGCCTCTTTTGTTTCACTGCAGAAAAGCCTTTACGGCTATCGCCGCTGCTTGCAGCGGCGGCAACGAAGGATTGCCCACCGCACGATTCGCTTGCCACTAACTCGGTCCCCGAGGTCGTGGAAAGCAACCGCCTTACCCTGTGTGCCATCGCGGCCCAAGTTCTACGAGGGTGCTATGAAAATGTATTACTATTATTGTTATCGTTAACGTATCTGCGCATATCGGCGATCTGGCGCTGCAAGTCGCTAACCAATGGTGTCGAGGCTCCGGTTGCGACGCCATTTGTGGCGCGTCAGAATGGGCTAGCACCACTACGTTAGCGTGGAATAAAATAAAAATAGCTTAGCTGACTTAGCTATTCTCGTTTATGTAGCCGCAGAAGAGTGGTCGCAGCCATCGCAGCCAATAAAGGAAGCAATAAAGCAATAAAGGAACGCTCACTGCAGGACTCCAACCCGTGATCGGGGTCGTAAAGAGCGAGCACCTTACCTTCTGGGCCAAGACCCAGGCGTTAGCGCCGCGACGTGGCGCGCGCAGCCTGAAAGCGAAACCTGCGAAGAAGCCGCTGCCGTGCACGTGTTGCACTTCTCTCAAGCCAATCGTCGTACAGGATCATACACGTTACCTTCTGCCGATGGATTTGCGTGGATCCTTACAAGTCTAGAAAGCAGCACGCCACTTGGCTGACCTCGCGGGCTTGCAGTTAGCCCGCCGATGACTCGCTCGGCCAGCGAGTCCATTTCCTCCGCGAATCGTTACGCTGCGCTCGCGTTGGAAGCTAGCTCGCTCGCTCGATAGTTTCGCATTGGTTATTTGCACGAGCGATACAGAAAATGTATGGAAGGATGAACGCTATTGTTACAAACGGCGTGCAGCGGCTTCCGCGTCCGGCCAGAACTTGGGCGCAGAACACGGAAACCCCGGCGCTAGTCCTTCGCGACGTATGACGGTGAACTTCTTGGGGCGCGCGGCTAGCGAGTAGCATATCCAGCCCCAATGCGCACAGGTGCGCCGACGGTCGCGGAATATGATATCCATAAAGAAAGCACAAAACATTAATAAAGTCGAGTTTAGTAAGGTCTCAAGTCGATATTCGGTGCATTGAGAAGTCTGACTGTCGGTGACTGAGGGTTACGCGCATGTGGCATCGCCCCTGGGCTCTACGTGTCGGCGTATTTTAGAGTGCCAAGACGGAGATGCGATTGCCTTTTGGCGTGCGACAAAACGCTAGTCATATTCATGTTTACCGGATCGCGATAGCCGCGGAGGTCAGGGTGCTCGCTCTTCACGACACTTCTTCACGTTGGTTGCTGGTTTGAATCGTTTGCAGCGGGCGCTACTTTATTGACCCACTGCAAGCGGTGGCGATAGCCGTTAAGGCTCTTCTAACGCTAGACAAATGAGGCTTTAAATCAGCTAATACTTAGTTCTGCCATTCCATTAGCGTCTGCTTTTATTAACGTTCTGCTTTGATTTTTTTTCTGCATTTGTGAGTGCGTTATATTGAGAGCCTCGACATCGCTGCGCCAACCAAAGCCGCGCTATTGTGGGCGTGGCGCCGCTCGTCCAGACGTCGGTGCCTCTAAGCCAGCGGTTCTCGGCCTTTCTAATGCGGCCGTGACCCTTTAACACCGCTCATCGTGTTGTGTCGAACTCCAACCATAAAACAACTGTGTGTAACATCTGGAAATGCATGTTTTCCGACGGTCTTAGGTGACCCATGTGAAAGGGTCATTCGACCCACGAAGGGGTCACTACCCACGGGTTAAAAACCAGTGACTTAGAGCGAGGCATGTAGGATAGTGACGCTACTAAAAGATGGCTACCACTTCCCTACCCGCTACCGGGCCATTGACGTTGATTGCATTGCAGTGACCGAGAGCTAGCATTGCCGATGGCATTTCCTGGGTGCAGTAAAAATAGAGTATGCGCCAACGAGAAATCTAAATGTGAGCGTCACCAAGCAGCGACCAGTCTATTTTTAATGAACCGTCATAGATTTCCATATTTTCTCAGGCCGTTGCCGTCGATTGCCGTGCATTGCTCTGGAATGCACGTTCGAGATTATTTGAAAGGATGCTGTTGCAATTTTAATACAGTGCACTGTAATGCACAAGAAAAATTAATCTTCTCCCACCATCTTTGTTTGTGATTGTAACAGACAATCATAGATTGCTGAGTTGTCTCGGGCAATTGCCGTCGATTGCCATGCTTTGCCCAAGGTTGATCTCTCAAAATGACAGTTTGTGCACCCACAGTTAGCGTTATGTGGTAGAATAATTACAAATTCACACAGCCGATTTCCAGCAAACTTGAAACAGATTTTAGTAGAGGTTGGGACATTGCCTCAATTGCCGTGCATTGCCCTTGATTGAGCCTTTGTCGATTGTTTAAAATAATGTGGCTGCACTTTTAATGCAGTGTAGTGCAATACGCAAGAAAAGTTGGTGCTTCTCTCAGCACTGTCGGTCCATTTGTAACTGATCGCTATGGATTGGCGTATTTCCCTGAGCCATTGCCGTCGATTGCCGTGCATTGCCGTCGATTGAAATCGCCTAATGGGTGAAAATTATGCGCACGCAAGATACATGTTACGTGGAATGAGAGTTGCAGTTTATTTCAGCCAATCTTTTCAATTTTTCATGGATTTCGCTATCGGTCCCTACCATTGCGGTGGGTTGCCGTGCATTGCTGACAGTTAACGAGCGTAGCATCTTACGTATTTGCCCGGGCCATTGCCGTCGATTGCCATGCATTGTCCAAACTTGAACGGTCAGAGCTGCTTGAAAGGGTTGAAATTATGGGAACGCGCAGTGAGATATTACGTGGAATGAGAATTGGAGCTTGGTGCAGCCGATTTCTCGTCGATTTGCCACGGATTGCGGTATTGGTCCCTGCTATTGCAATTGATTGCCGTGCATGATTTACAATTAACGTGCAAAATGGCTTGAACGTCCTACGATTTTATTTTTAGCACAAAGAAATGTTATATGCGATGACAATCGAAACTTCGTGAAGCCAGTTTGGGGTCGACTTGCCCCACGGATTGTAGTGGATTGCTGCATCAAGCCGAGCCGTTGCCGTAGATTGCCTTGCATTACCCAAGATTGTACGAGCGCAATTGCTTAAAATAATATGGTTGACTTTAACCAGTGTGCTCTGTAGCATGCATTAAAAATGAAAGCATGGCAAAACCGATTTCAGGGCATTTTGCATTAGATTGCTATAGATTGAGGCATTGGCCCGGGCCATTGCAGTCACTTGCTTGCAGTGCATTGCTCCCACATGGTTGAGGCGATTGCAATAAAATTGTGCGATTACACAATAGCCGAAGATTAGAGCATTGTGCAATCACTATTAGAGCATAAAGTGTACGTATTCTGGTCGTTTTGCGGCGGGTTACAGCGAATTGACGTAGTGGCCTGGGCAGTGGCAGTCGATTGCATTGCATTCCTGCAGAATGGTCGAGGAAATTACAATGAAGTTATGCAAGCACACAATAACCAAAGAGTAGAGCAGCGTGCCATCGTAATTAGAGCTTCTAGTGTATGCGTTCTGACCGCTGTGCGCCGGATTGCAGCGCATTTCGTCGGATTGAAGTGGATTCCAGTATGGGACCAAGCCGTTGCATTGAATTGTAATTAATTGCATGATAACACGGGTGCACAATGAAGCGTAATTTTGTGGGTGCACTTTTAATTAAGTCTAGTTCTATATGCAATGTCAATTAGAGCTTCGCGATGGCGATTTGAGGATGATTTGCAGTGGAATAGAGTGGATTGCGGTAGTTTCCCAGGTCATTCCAGGCGATTGACGCTCATTGCCTCAGTGCGAGGATGTGCAATTTTTTTATTTTACGAGGTTGTGCGCACAGCAAAGTGAAATTTAATATGCAATATAAACTGGAGCTTGGCGGCTTGATCTATTTCGGGTTTTTATGTGGTGGATTCGGTGGATTGAAGTGGATTGTGGTATTGGCCTGGGCTACTGCAGTCGCTTGCAGCACATTGCCCGAGAACGACAGTGTCAATGCACGTGAAAAATAAATTCTAAGTGCAATTGTCGCATATTTTGGTGTTATGTGCAATAAAATGGGAGCTTTATGAATCGGATTTCTTTTGCTGCAAGATGGAATGCAATGAATTGCAGTGGGTTGTGGTATTGGCCTGGGCCACTGCAGTGTTATTTGAGCGGACTTCTTGAGAGCGCGGGAGCGAAATGTCCTGGGTACCATGTACGTGTAGCATAGTTTGATAATCCAAACTTTTTGGAGCCGTACGCAGCTGATTTGTGAAGGATTTGACGGGAACTAGAATGGATTGCGGCGGATTGCAGTGGATTGCCGTACTGGTGTCCGGCGTCAAAGCTCATTTGCATAATTGCGAGTGCTCGCTGGGACGTGAAATTTAATGGATCGATAAAATCGAACATGTACTACAATTTCAATGCAAAGTTTTAGCTCGGCCGCGCTAATGTCTGGTCGTTGTTAGCCTAATTAGAGCGGATTTCGGTGGATTGCCGTAGTTCGTTGAATCCATTGGTCGGTATGACGTGCGAGCGAGTGTCGAGCGTTGGCGACGTGCCAGCACGTTGCGGTCGATCGAGTTATGGCGGACGCTGGGCTGATGCTCTGTCAGTGGAAGAGTGCATTACGGTCCGGGACGCGAATCCACTCGTTTTGGGGTAAGGGCTTCGCTCGAATTTTCGAACGAACCGAGTCATGTGTCGCAATTGCACACCACGTTTTAATGCACAACTAGTCTGCGTGGTTTTGCCAAGTTACAGACGAGGCTTGTTACGCGACATTAGAATGGTACGAAATGCGTGAGATTCGTCGGGATCTCGGGTTTGTGCACTGAGCGCGAGTTGGACTGAGCGTGCTTAGCTCGCCCTACCGACTACGCCGACAGAGCGCTTCAGCGAGCGGATTCTGTCACAGCCAATCAGTCTGTCATTGTCAGATCCGTCCAATTTCTGCATAGATGGTGTCGTTTGTTCGCACAGCAGAGAGCCAGCCGATGCCCAACACCGACAGTTTATTACCAACGCACGGAGCCGAAGACCGCACGGCTCCCTTCGGTCCCTACTCTTCCTCGACTCTCCTTCCACTCCTCCAGTCCCCTTGTTGACCCCGATGATTCATCGAGGACTACAACTGTGCAGCGGCCAACCCTGATGGTGAATCCACCATCTGGCCACCAGCTGGTTACCGGCCTGTGCCCATGCCACATCGCAGGCGGACCACAGCAGTGCACAGGCCGACCCTGTTGGTGAATCACCATCTGGCCACCAGCTGGTTACAGGCCTATGTCCATGCCACATCACAGGCGGACCACAGCTGTGCACCGGCCCCTCTCGGTGGTGCTTCTAACAGCTCACCAGTGGCTTATCAGAGGAGCCGGCATAAAATACATACATACATACATACGTACATACAAAACTACAGATGGCAGAGTGAGCAGTCGACCCAAACTGCCACAATCCTTGTGTCAAATCCTGGGCCATCGCTACGTCCGACTGCTTCGAATGAGCAAATGAGTTCACCGCCTCCCTCCCGTACCCCCGACGAGGAACGCATAACTTAGGCGTACATACTACTTTCATTTCAGCACGGTGCTCTCCGACAGTATTCGAGAAAATCAGTCGAAGATCAAAGGTGGTGCTAATATCGCGCCGCCTCGATTGCTCTGGTTGGCGCTGAGCGACGTTGCTTGCACCTGCCGCTTTTTGGAGTTTTTCAGGTCTTGTGCAACTCTTGGTGCAACGAAAAAATCTACGAAGGGCACTGCCATGTGCTCGGCAAGAATAAGGTGAAAGCAATCGGATGCGATGCCCTTGAATAGACGCTGAGTGTCGTGTCCGATGTCGCGTGTCTGACATCACGTGCCTGACATCACGTGTCTGACATCACGTGTCTGACATCACGTGTCTGACATCACGTGTCTGACATCACGTGTCCAACGTCACGTGTCCAACGTCACGTGTCCAACGTCACGTGTCCAACGTCACGTGTCCAACGTCACGTGTCCAACGTCACGTGTCCAACGTCACGTGTCCAACGTCACGTGTCCGACGTCACGTGTCCGACGTTGCGTGCCTGACGTCCCGTGTCCGATGTCACGTGTCCGACGTCACGTGTCCGACGTCACGTGTCCGAGAGCAATGTCCGAGAGCAATGTCCGAGAGCCGCGTTCGAGAGCCGTGTCCAAGAGCTGCATCCGAGATTCGTGTCCGACTTCACGACACATCATCTATGCAAGGAGTGCAGGCCCTGGATTCCCGATCAAATCATAAATTCCGTCGCTAGCCGTTTCACCTGCTGTCAGCCATTCGTACAGTGGACCAGTAGTCATAAGAGCTGCCAGCAGTAAACACGAATCACGGTGAATGCCCATTATGTGAATCATGAAAAGGTTGCCAGATGTTAGGTTTGGCCATCAGATGAATAATTTCGTACCAACAGGCACTTCCACTGATCTCAGCAGACAGAGGCCGCCAAAGTGTACTTGTCAGGCCCGACAGCCGTCTTATGCCTATCACCGAGTCGCCTGCAGATAGATAATACAGCGGTCACCTCTGCTAGGAGTCTCCTGACCGGGCTTTTTCGCTACGGAATAAAATCACCTGAGTGGTTGCTTCACTTCAACGACTGGCCTGTGAGTGCCAGCGGCAGTCGCTGAGGTCTGTGTGCTAGAAAGCACTCGTCGCACCTGCTCACCACGCGTGCTCGCTCTGAAGGTCAGCTAATTCAACGGCCACATGTAGATTGAGGCAGGAGAGCCTTGCTTGAACGATTGAGAACAACGATCGGTCTGGCAGACGAAGCACTGGCGTGGTTTAAATCGTACTTATCGGATCGTGTTTAATCTGTGTCGTGTGGGGTAAGGTCTCACACACGAGAATGGTCACTTGTGGAGTCCCTCAAGGGTCTGTACTCGGTCCTTTGCTGTTCTCCATTTATACACGATCTCTGGGAATGTGATTAAGGCCCATGGAGTAGGATATCACTTTTACACTGACGATACTCAGCTGTATTTGTCATTCAAACCGTCGGAATCTGCTGCTGCAACTGAGAAACTGAATGCTTGCCTTGCCGACATTCAATCCTGGATGTCGGAAAACTTCTTGAAACTAAATGACGATAAAACCGAACTACTGCTCATAGGAAACACTAAGCGTGTGGCTGGATTAAAAGGCTTTGCTCTTCTAACAGGTGATGCTGTTGTGCGACCATCACCGTGTGCTCAAAATTTAGGTGTCATTTTCCACAGCAGCCTAAATTTTAAAAGCTTCATTCAGACGGCTGCTTCTACAGCTAGCCATCACGTCCGATCCCTATCCAAGAATAGGAACTGTCTTCCACAGTGGCTTGTAAAAAATTTAACTAGCTCCTCAGTTCAGTCTCGGCTTGAATATTGTAAATCCCTTTTGGCTGGGCTACCAAAAAAAGCCGCTAGGACACTGCAGCTGACTATGTAATTTTATTGTGATTTTGGCTGGGCTACCAAAGGAAGCACCTAGGTCACTGACTATGAACATGGCTGCAAGGGTAGTCTTCAAGTCCCAGAGGTTTGAGCGCATGTCTCCTTTGCTAAAATAGCTAGGATGGCTGCCGGTTAATCATCGGATACAGAGGAAAGTTCTTACGCTGACCCACAAGGCCCGCCACGGCTTGGCTCCTTCGTTCCTAGCTGAACTGGTGCACCAGATTCAGCCTCATCGCGCGCTCAGGTGCTGTGCGGACAATAAGTTAGCTGCTCGTTGCAGAATTCTTCCGAAAACCGAAGTTCTTGCGAACATTGTATACGGAAACGATACAGTTAAGACCTGTTTAAATTTTATTACTCACCTTCCAATTGCATTTGCCTTTGCAGCAAATGTAAAGCGCCTAGAAAGAGATTGAGTTCCATGAGGTGGCTTTATCAAGTGCATTACTTATATTATTCTTATCACCCACCATATGGACCAATCTCGTCACGACGCGGGTCGTGACGAGATTGGTCCACATGGCGCATACGTCTTAATCACGAACCACCTATATATTATGAAGAGCGAGCATTTTCATCGCAAAGCGTTTATAGAAATGCACAGAGCTTAGAAGGCAGGATCCACAGTTCTTTCAGCTGTGCCAGAGAAGAATTCACGCCGGGAAACGGAAGTTGCACGATCAAACTACCAAAGTGTCTCGCTTTGGCGAAAACTTGGGCGTCAAGCGCGGTGTCGCAGCAGTCGTTAAAGCGGTACATTCGATAATTGACCGTTAACAAGAGCATAATACTTAGTCAAAACTCAAAATAGCGTGGTATTAATTTGAAAGAGAACCGCTCATCATCCTCGCAGCTATCACACCAGCTATCCAGTGACCATGCTGCTGCCATGCGCTCTTTGCTTGTCATTTTATTGACAACATTGGTTAGTATGCCTTGCTTTACGATTCACGATCTTGCGTTCATCGCCGTTGGCCTACACCTACCGCCAAGCTTGCATCTGCTATCGTTTTCGCTAGCGAATAGCAATGTCGGTGCATTTAAACCCTTGAGTAATTCGTCAGCAGGTTGTATTTACATGTACGTATCTCAGTCAGCAACTCCACGAAGACTAATGGATGTTGCGCAGGAGAGTTTTCTATAGTGCACTCACGCACTATAGAAAAACGCACGCCTGAGCGGCTTTCAGCATGCATTCAGTAGCCAACAGACGACAGCTCGCACAGCAGAGAGAAAGTGAGAAGCGTAGCTGAGTCAAGAGGGCAGTTGATGTAGTGAGCATTGCGGAAGTATTCGCGCCAGCACGCCCCTATTTTTTCGGTGCGCGGCGCACCGATACAAGTCCGCCCTGAGCCCAGTCGCAATCGCCCAGGCATCTAACTAGAGGACGCACCGCGCGGATGCACCGCTCGATGCTCGTGGGGCGCACGCTTCGCGCATCTACGACGTCGCCCGACAGTCGCGCGAAACGCTTTCAGAGCTAAGAATAAATTTCAGGCGAAACGATTTCAGAGCAGGCTTTCACAATAGCAACCATCTTAGCGTTCGGACGACGAGCGCCGCCGCACGGCGCCGCACGGCGCCGCAGCGTCGGCGGCGGGAGCAGGAAACGGAGCAGGAGAAGAGCAGAGAGAGGAACAGGAGAAGGAGCGGCTCGGAGCCTGCGGCGCGCGCACGCTCGCGGACGTCGCTCAGCGGAGTCGCTTGGTGCGCCTCAAGAGAGCCGACCGCGGCGACAGCGGCTGCGGCTGCGGCGCCGCTCATCGGCGCTCGGCGCTCCGCCCTCCGTCGATCGCTTCCTTTACCGTGCCGCGAGCTAGGCGTTAAATGGACGCCGAGCTCGGCGCCGGCAGCTGGCGAGAGTCTGTCGCGTCGCGCTGAATGCAGCGACGCGGCGAAAAGCAAACCCGGCCGCGGAGCGACCGGAAACCGGAGCGGCGGCTAAGCCGCCTCGTGCCTCGACCCCTCCTTTGAATGCGCGCGGCGCTCTATCGAGCGCCGCGTATTAGTGGCACCGCGTTCAAACAAGCCATTAGCCTTTAACGGCGTTCTAATCGTCGACTAAACCTTTTTCTCCGCTTGGGGGGCGGGTATGGAATGCCGTCGGTGCGAAGCCGTCGCTCAGCAACTCGGAGGAGGCGGCGGGGGCCGGGGAGAGCGGCCTATGGCTAGCTGTGAGCAGAGCGGCGGAGCGCCGCGGTGCGAAGCTGCGAGCAACGCGCCGCCGGTCGCGCGGCGCGTCGTCAGCGGAAGTCTCAGTCGGCCCCGCACGATCCGCTAGATTCGTTTGGCGATCGTTGCAAAGCTCGAGCGAGAGAGCGTCTGAAGCTCTCGCTCTCGCTCTCGCTCTTGCTCTCACTCTCACTCTCACTCTCACTCTCGCTCTCCCTCTCTCTCTCTCGTTAGCCGACGGTTCATCAGTGGTCATCTGTCTAAGTGAAGGCGCACATAAATATTATGCCCACTCCGCTCTTTGAGTTTGCGCGAGCTTCCGGTTGGCTTCGAAAAACATGAGCCATGGCTGACGCTCGTCGAGGACAGCCGACGTGCCCAGGTAGCGCAGCGTCGCGAAATCTCTCTCACTCCCTGCGCGTCGCCGTCGCGGCGGCCGCACGCGGTTTGACGGAGCGCCCTACGAAGCGATCACTTTACAGCAAATGTAAAGCGCCTAGAGAGAGATTAAGTTCTCTGAGGGCGCTTTTATCAAGTGAATTATTATTATTAAGCGAAGCCACGGGTGCAGAGCGGAGCGCCGAAGTCGGCGGGCTGGGCGTGGTGCCTAATGGCGCGCTCCTTGGGCGCAGCAGCAGGGAATAGATCGCCGCGCAGCGAGTGGTGAGTGCGTTTACGCCTCGCTCAATGTCGCTCCGCACGCATTCGTGCGAATGCGTGCGGAGCGGCTGCGGCTGCGCGCGCAAGTTGCGCCCGCAAAGCGCCGCCATTGGATTGCCGGCGGCGGTGGCTGCGCTTCGCGGCTACGATGGTGCGGCTACGGTGGCACAAATGAAGCCATTCGCAGTGTCGCGGCGACAGCCATTGCCAATTCGCGCGTAATGCTACAGCCGCGCGAATGAGACAGATTGAGCGGGCTCAATTACGACAGCTGCGGCTGCGGCGACGGTGGCGACGCCGGCTTGATCGATAATCGATTTCGCTGGCGACTCTCTCCTGCATCTCCACAGGTGCTGCACAACCTACGAAGGAGGTAGAGCAAGAGAGAGAGAGAGAGAGAGAGAGAGAGAGAGCGAGAGAGAGAGCGAAAGCATTTGCCCTTTGCTCCTTCAAGCCCTCTCGAAAAGCGGGACGGTCGCTCGCTCTCGGCTGCCAGCGGCGACGACGTCGCTTACGCCATCGCGCGTTCGGTAGCCGGAGCGCGGAGAGTGAGCCCGATCGCCGCCTCAGCTTCGGCGGTGATCGCGGACGCTGTGGCTGCGGCCGCCGATGATCTCTGCCGCCGGGCGGCGCCCGCTACCCGCAGCGGCTGCTCTGTGCGCCACCGCCGGATAGCGGCCTAGCGCTCCGACGACGCAACGCCACGACGACCGGCACGCGGTCGCCAGGTAAGCGCTCTGCGGCTCTGCTGGCGCTCGAGCGCGCGCGCGCGCTCGCTCTGCATGTCTCCTTGCCGCTCTGACGAAAGCGAGCTGCCCGGGTGACAGCGCGTGGCCGACCGTCTGTAGCTGCCCACGAAGAGTAGGAGTTGCCTCCTCCTCACTCTCCTACTTGTCCTCCTCCTCCCGCCTCCACCTTTTCTTCATCCTCCTCCTTCTCCACCTTTTCTTCATCTTCCTCACTCTCCTCCACCACTTCCTCCTCCTCTTTAAAGTTTCTGCACCCTCCTCCTTCTCTTTCTCCCCTCTTCCTCCTCCTCTTCCACTTCCACCTTCTCCTCGTCATCCTCCCACCCCTCTCCCTCCTCCTCCTCATCCTATTTCTCCTCTCCCTTTTCGAGCGCAGCGCACGAACACCGTCTGCCATTTAGCGCGGCGTCTACCGCGCGTCTTTGCGTGAAGTGCAAACATTTGGCTGCCGACTATGTTCAACAGCCCTGCGCGTGGAGCCCGCGTTGCGGAATCTCGTCGATGGGATACCCGATCGGTAGCCTGTTGGGAGGCCTGGCCTGTCTATCGGTTGGCGAGGCGGCGCGCAAGTCGTGCTCGCACGAGCTCGTGCGAGCCAGTCGTCCGCCGGTGCCGCTGCGGGTCGCCGCTGCCGAGAGGCACGCCAGCTCGCGCGCCGCGCCGCAGCTGTTAGCTCACTCGACGCGACGACGAGCCCGCTGTGCGCGAACAAACAAGGCGTCCACAAAAGCGCCCTATGGATTTCCAGGTCGTTAGCTCAGCGCACGCCAGCGGCCGTCCCGAACGGCGCGGCGGCAAGGTGCGTGCCGGCCGCCTACTCGACGGGCACCGGCCACGAGCCGTCAGCCGGCGCGTGGCCGCCGCTGAATTATTTATATCGCCCTCGTTTTGTCGAGAGGTCGGAGCGTTAAAAAAAAAAGTTGTCGCGCTCGGCCCATCGTCGTGAAAGACGCCCGATCGCTCGCTCGCTCGCCCGCTTTCAGGAGGACCCCGTCAATGGCGAGCAGCGGCGGCGGCGGCCGCTTTGAAGCGACGAAGACGCGCGCGGGCCTGGATGACCCGGAAATACCGCTGGTGCGATACAACGGCGCGCCGCCCAACCTCGGCGGCGGCGGCGGCGGCGGCGGCGGCGGCGGCGGCGGCGGCGGCGGCGGCGGCGGCGGCGGCGGCGGCGGCGGCGGCGGCGCGAGCAAGGAGGTGCCGCGATGGCCGCGCGACCGCCGCTACAAGTACGAGCACGTGGGCGAGCGGCTCGTGAAGCGCAAGGAGCTGTTCTACCGGCGTCGGCGCCTGGCCGACGCCTGCCTGGCCGTCGGCGCGCTGGGCGTGGCGCTCATGCTGCTGCACACGGAGCTCGTGCTTCGCGGCGCCTACGGCCTGCGCTCGATCGGCGCCACGCTCACCAAGCTCGTCGTCACGGCGACGACCGTCGGCCTCGTCGCGCTCGTCACCTACTTCAACTACGTGCACTACAAGCTGCACATGCTCGACAACACGATGGACGACTGGCGCCTGGCGGTGAGCGCTCGACGCGTCGCCACCTTCTGCCTGGAGATCGTCGTCTGCCTCGTGCATCCGGTGCCCGCCGTCTGGGAGTTCGCCATCGTGACGCCGGCGTCCGACGCGTGGTCGGCGCCGCCGCCGGTCGTCGAGGACGGTGGCGGCGGCGGCGACGGCGCGCTCTCGCAGTCGCAGCAGCAGCCGCCGCCGCCCACGTTACTGTCGTCCGACGTGGTCCTGTCGATACCTATGTTCCTGCGGCTGTACCTGCTCTGCCGCGTGCTGCTGCTGCGCAGCAAGCTGTTCGCCGACGCGCGCTCGCAGAGCCTCGGCGCGCTCAACAGGGCGAAGTTCAACTTCTACTTCGTGTTCAAGTCGCTCATGTACGTCCATCCCGTCTACTGCCTCGCCTTCATCATCGGCGGCATATTCGCGATCAACGCGTGGGCGATGCGCCTGTGCGAGGTCGACCACAAGGCGCTGCGCTCGAGCTACCTGAACGCCCTCTGGCTCATCGCCATCACGTTCACGTCGGTCGGCTACGGCGACATGTACCCGGAGACGTACTGCGGCCGCTTCATCTCCGTGGCGACGGGCATGCTCGGCGCCGGCTGCACGGCGCTCACCGTCGCCGTGCTCGCGCAGAAGCTCGAGCTCAGCCGCGCGGAGAAGTGCGTCAATGACTTCGTCATCGAGATGGAGCTCGTGCGGCGGCACAAGGCGGCCGCCGCCGACGTCATCCGGCACGGCTGGCGCGTGCACCGCGCGCGGCGCGGCGGCCTCGAGCGCGACCGGCGCCTCGGCCAGCGCCGGCTGCTGCTCGCCATCGCCGAGCTGCACGCCGTGCGCGGCGAGCAGCGCCGCATGGTCGACAACCAGGTGACGGTGCTCGAGCTGCACCGGAACCAGCGGAGCATCATGGCGTCGGTCGACTGCCTCGGCGACAGGCAGCTCGACGTCGAGGCGCGCATCGACGAGGTCAAGGCGCAGGTGGGCGTCGTCGGCGACAAGCTCGACGAGCTCGTGCGCATCATGGCCGCCCGCAGGGATCGGCGCGAGCGCAAGACGGCGGCGGCGGCGTCGGCCGACGCGCCCGACGAGGATCTTCTCAAGTAGCGGCGGCGGCGGCGGCGGCGGCGCGCCGGCGCGGAGGAGTCGGTAGCCGAGCGGGACCGTCACTTCCGGTCCGTTCCGGTCCAAGCGGCGGCGGCGGCGGCGGCGGCGGACTGCTGTCGTTTACTAGAATAGCGAGGAGAACTCGTGCAGGGCGCGGTCGTGTCAATTTCGGACAGTGTCGATTGATTTTCTCCTTCCTATTTCTGACCGCTGCTGAACGGGCGTTTAATTGCGCGCGAGAAATTAGCTGAGCGCATTCTGCTGTTGCATTCACTTGCTGTACTGGCTTTTGAGATTATTTCTTCTTAAAGCGTTGTAATTCGCCTATTTCAGGCTCGCTGGAGCAGTTAGTGCGGGACATGCAAGTTAGTGCAGTGCAGCGAGAGCTGCGTAGCAACGGCATTGCGCAAGAGCAACAAGTAGTCGGCCCCCACCACTCTCCAGCATTCAGCACGCGGTGCGGTCTTGCAAATGCTCGCGCCCGCTCGCGCCTCGTCCAGGATCGGGCCGCTTACGACAGTCTCTCAGTATTACCGCGCTCCGTTTCCAGAATTCCTAAAGATGCGCCGGTTTAAGCGCAGGCTTGAACGTCGTTTCAAGAAATCGGGGGTCTGATGCAGATCAAGTCAATTTCAAAGTCTTCCTTCGAGTTTACACCCGAAAGCTTTAAAAAACAAGGCTTTTTTTATCCGAAAGCTGAATTCCTCCCAGTCGGATCCTAAACAGATTTATAAGACAATACACCATTTACTGGCCAATGCTTTGAGATCTGACTCCCCAGATATTAACGGCTCAGCCGAAAGGTTTTCAGCCTTCTTTACTGAAAAAATTGTGCACATTCGTGCCTCCATTTAGCCCCCTCTGACCAAAGCAATCGCTTTTCCTCAACCTGTGAGCTTCCTGAAAAGGTTCTCCGATGTTTCTGCATGTGATGTGGCTGCCTTAATAAGGTCTAGCAAAAAGAGCTCGTCTCCTGAAGGCCCTCTACCTTCATCTTTGTGGTATTCACTAGCAGACGAACTTAGCCCAGCAATAACCAAGATTTGTAATGCTTCTCTGGGAAAAGGAATCGTCCCCAAGTCCTTCTAATCGGCAATAATTTGACCCATACTTAAAAAGCCTGGATTAGATCCAGAGGTCCTTGTAAACTATTGCCCAGTTTCCCTTCTTCCTTTCCTGTCAAAAGTTCTTGAAAACAAAATGGTTACTAAGCAGCTGGTTGAACATATTGAAAAAAAATGAAATGTCAGAAACATTTCAATCAGGGTTCAAGAGGCAGCACTCCACTGAAACTGCTCTCCTCCGTGTAAACAATGATATTCTACGCGACAATGACGACGGGAATGTCACTGCCCTAGCTCTGCTAGATCCTTCTGCTGCCTTCGACACCATTGATCGTGATATTCTGCTTGAACGATTGAGAAAACGATCGGTCTGGCAGACGAAGCACTGGCGTGGTTTATATTGTACTTGTCTCTTCGTGTTTAATCCGTGTCGTGTGAGGGTTAGGTCACACACACAAGAATGGTCACCTGTGAAGTCCCTCAAGGGTCTGTACTCGGTCCCTTGCTGTTCTACATTTATACACAACCTCTGGGAAAAGTAATTAAGGCCCACAGAGTAGGATATCACTTGTATACTGACGATACTCAGCTGTATTTGTCATTCAAACCGTCGGAATCTGCTGCTGCAACTGAGAAACTGAATGCTTGCCTTGCCGACATTTGATCCTGGATGTCAGAAAACTTCTTGAAATTAAATGACGATAAAACCGAACTACTGCTAATAGAAAACCCTAAGCGTGTGGCTGGATTAAAATACTTTGCTCTTCTAGTTGGTGATGCTGTTGCGCGACCATCACCACATGCTCGAAATTTAGGTGTCAGTTTTGACTGCTGCCTAAATTTTAAAAGCTTCATTCAGAAGACTGCTTCTACATCTGGCCATCACTTCCGATCCCTATCCAAGATTAGGAGCTGACTCCCACAGTGGCTTGTAA
This sequence comes from Cristatella mucedo, assembly GCA_009760855.2. Taxonomy (NCBI): domain Eukaryota; kingdom Metazoa; phylum Bryozoa; class Phylactolaemata; family Cristatellidae; genus Cristatella; species Cristatella mucedo. The sequence continues at coordinate 2,151,456 of WPIO01000001.1, read as the reverse complement.
GAAAATTTAACTAGCTCTTTAGTTCTGTCTCGGCTTGATTATTGTAATTCCCTTTTGGCTGGGCTGCCAAAGAAAGCTATTATGCCACTACAGCGGACAATGAATATGGCTGCAAGGCTGGTTTTCAAGTCCCAGCGGTTTGAGCACATGTCACCTTTGCTGAAAGAGCTAGGATGGTTGCCGGTTGAGCAACGGATACAGAGCAAAGTTCTTACGCTGACCCACAAGACCCACAACGCCACGGCTTGGCTCCTTCGTACCTAGCTGAACTGCTGCATAGGTTTCAGCCTGTTCGTGCCATCAGGTCCTGTGTGGGCAATAAATTAGCTGTTCCATTCCTCCACTTAAAGACTGTTGGCGACAGAAGCTTTAGCTCTGCAGGTCCTAGACTGTGGAACTCGCTTCCACATTTTTTACGCAACGACAACTGCTCTCCTACTGCCGTCTATGGCACATTCTTTTCAGCGGTCCTGAGCTGCTGCTGCTATGCTACTCACTACCTCAACTGCTCTCCTGAGTCTGCTATGCTTCCCACTTTCTCTTTGTTGCGTGAGACGAAGTCTGTTGGCTACCGAATGCGTACCGAAAGCCGCTTAGGCTGTGAGTTCGCTATGCAAAACTCTCCTGCGTAACACCCACGTAGTCTTTATGACTTTGTGGAGTTACAGACGGAGATACATTACATTAAATTACAACACGTTGAAGCATTTATAAAGAGGTTTGGTTCACTTGGTAATTTTCATTCTTGCTATCAATATACGGACGGACGCGGCGGGCGGACGGACGCAGCGTCTGTGCACGCAGACTGCACGGTCGCGAGGTCGCAGAGAGCACGCAGGTGCAATGGCGAAGGCGCCGAGCGATAGTCGCCTGGGTCTGAGCTCTGGGGCTCCGCACGGTCGCACCTCTTCAAGCCCTGGAGCTCTGGGCGTCTCAGGTCGCGGGCTCGAGTCGCATGTCGCTGGCATGCTGTATTGCCAGTCCTCGCTAGAAGGACGACGGCCGCCACGGCTCGTTTGTTGCCATGGAAATGAGGCCGCTGAATCGGCTACGGTTTGCTGTTGCTTCGCGACGACGAAGCCGCCGCGTGCGTGCGCGTTCGCGTGCGCGGGCGGGTCGCGCGCGCGGCCGCGTCAAAGAGCGCGCGCGACATTACACGAACAGCTCTATAGAGGCAGAGTCCGGTCGGCGGCAAAACGAAAATTTGTATAGGGTTCACTGCAAACAGCGTGCCAAGTTCGCGATCGCGCAAAAACCAGAGCAAACAGCTCTAGGCTCTCTTCCGCTTGCGGCGCAAGGAAGCCGCGAGCGCGCGTGAAGACCTATCGATTCCGCCGCCGCCGAGGTCGTCGGTGGGCGCCGCCGACGACCTCGGCGGCGGCGCGCAGAGCTCGAAGGAGAAACGGTTCGAATCAAGCGGTCGCTCGCAGCGTTATAATGCGCTATAATGGCCGCGTATCATATACATGATAATGATATAGTGATATAATAATCGACCGCAGCGTCATAGTGGCCGCGTTACGATTTGCCCATCGACCGCCATCCGCCGCCGCACTCGGCGCGCGGTCACGCGAAGCCTAACGTGCGTGCGTGCGCGGGGCGGCGGCGGCCACCGTCTTCGCGCCCGTTCGACTGCAAAAAGCGGCGATGCGGCGAGCAACGACGTACCGAGCGCTGGGAGCGCCTGAAGGCGAGGCCAGTGGATCACCAGTGAAGGGGACTGAACGATCTTTCACTTTTGCAAACGGCGAGCAGAAATCTCATTGTGGCCGCATTCGAGGCAACGAGCGACGTGCGATGCACGACGAATGTGAATGGCGACGCTGTGAACCGTGCGTCGCGGTTAGCGACTTGCAAGTGCAGCCCGGCGATGCACCCTGGTGTGCCGATGGTAGCGATGTGCCGATGGTGTGCCGATAGTAGTAATATTTAAGTTGCCGCAAATACTATATAATATCTCGGCAATCATAACCTGGTCGATTTAGCGCTCAGCCGTTTAACAATGAACCGCTACGAGCAAATTTTCTTTACCAACTGTAAAAGCACTTGTCTCAGTAGCGAAGCGGGGTCCCTTCGTTCTTTGACTCCAGTCAAGCAATCAGATCTACTCCCCCACCATGTCAAGCATCGTACCACATACTTTTGGAATCGAACTGTTTACCCATACCTTTAACAAATCTCAAATTCTTTAGAGATCGTGCCTTCGGTTCGCATGCTCCCAAAGCCTGGAACTCACTACCGACTTGCGTCACGGCATCTCCTGTACTGTCTACATTTAAAAAGAAACTAAAAACACATCTATTTATCGCAGCATTTAGTGGTTCCCTGTGACTCGTCCCTTTATGTGCTTATGCATGCTGACACTGTGCTTGGTGCCACTAACCAAACTTGCATGCTGACCCTGTGCATGTTATTCTTGTTGTTTATTGAGCACGCTACCGTAAATCATTCGATCGTGCTTACTTTGCAGCAAATATAAAAGTGCCTATAAAGAGATTGAGTTCTCTGGGGACGCTATATCAAATACTTTATTATCATCATTATTATTACTAACCTTTCAACCTACACGTGCCACACATGCGCCGCTAGAAGAACTACTGGAAAGTGCCGATAGACCCGATAGCCGCTCTTTTGCGACATGTAAACGGGGCCCTTTTGCCAAATTTCGCCGCCCGGTCCATACAGTTGAGCGGGCTACCCAAGCGCCGTCTTTGACGAGCTCGGCGGATCGGCAAGGAGGAGCAAAAAAGGTCAAGGTCGCAAGGAGCAAACCTCGGCTGCCGTTGCTGTCAAGAAGGAGAAGAAGGAAAGCTGAAGTTGAAGGATGAAGAGATGAGAAGAGAAGGAGTGGAATCGACATATGAATTGATGACGTGAATCGATGGACGACATGACCCGCACGACAGGCATCGCCATGACAGTGACAGCTTGAAAACCGCTGGCGACCGCGGCTTTTGCTCAGCAGCTCCTAGACTGTGGAACTAACAGTTCCCACAATTCCCAGTAAACGGCATCTGCTCTCACGTAGCCGTCTGCGATGCATTTTTTCTAGCCGTCCTGATCTAGGATTCTGATCCTGATATTTATCACTTGCTCAACTGCCCTGCGGACTCAGCTATACTTGTCACTTTCTCTTTGCTGTGTAAGATAAAGTCTTTTAGCCACTGCCTGCACGTCGAACGCCGCTAGGCTTTAAGGGCGCTATTGAAAAAACTCTCCTCCCGCGCCACACTCACTTATTCTGCGTGGCTTTGTGGAGTTACTGACGGAAATGCAAAGAATTCCACTACTCAGCCCAGAGGGGCTGAGTAGTGGAATTCTTTGTATCTCTGAGTAATGGAATGCTTTGTATCTCTGAGTAGTGGATAGCTGCACCTCTTTTCTTTTTTTTTCTGCGACTTTGATAAGAGCACAGATCATTTCGTATAATGCAAGTCAGCGCTACCAATCTGGCCAAATAATAAGTATACAATGGTGAATAAGTTTCAGTTGCCAGCGTCTGAGAAGTCTCAATCAACGGATGCTTGGCCGACATGTCGGATGTCTCTTTGATCCGACATGTCATTGACATTGACATGTCTTCAGCCTTCGTCGCTGATAAAATTGGACATATTCGTCGAGCCTTCATAAATTTCCCTTCGGCTGAAACAGTTGTTGAGTCGCAGCTGTAACTTTCCTTAAGAGGTCTTCCGGGGATACTGCATAGTAGACGGTACCTTGAACAAGTTTTGTAATAAGAGATCGTCTTCTGAAGACCCTATGCCATCCATCTGCGGTTTTTAATGGCAGCCAAACGTTTTCCTGTCGTAACTTGGGATTTTAGTGCTTCTCTGGATAACGAAATTAATCCCATGTCTTTCGAATCGGCCTGCGTTCGACCGTTACTTAAAAAGCCTGGATTTGATTCAGAAGTCAAAACCACGCATTTAAAATAATTGTCAGAAAAATCTCAGATCTGGGATTCATGCAACACGAATCCACTGAAACCGCACTTCTCGGTGTCCGAACCAACGACATTCTACGTCAGCAGCGATGACCGGAACGCCACTGAGCTGGTCCTACTAGAGCTGTCAGTCAACTCGAATGGTTGATACAACGATTGGTCTGGCAGATGAGACCCCGGAACGCGGTTCAAATCGCACTCGTCCGATCGTTTTTAATTCGTGTCATGTAGCGGTCAAGTCTCATCCACCAGATCAGTCAGAGTGCAGAGTTCCCCAAAGAGTCTATTTTCGGTCCCTTTGTAGCGATGTCAGCGCGATGTCAGCGCGACGAAGAACGAAGCCCCCACAAGCGAGTTGCGGTGTTGACGACGACAGCTGTATTGTCTCATATGTAGGCAACGCTAGCGAGCGAGCGCACACACGGATGTAGCGGTAGTAGCCGTTGCGTAAGCAGCTCCGGATTATTAGAGAGTAGATTAGAGAGTAAGAGAAAAGGAAAAGAGAGAAGAGAGAGCGTGAGCACGTGACGGACGCACAGACAGGAACCGAATTTCGCTGTAAAGTCATGTGCCGGCATAGAAACTTCAAACCTTGCTAGTAAGTTCCAGTCTGGCTTTAGAGCTAATCACTCCGCAGAATCAGCATTGCCTAGGGTGCACAATGACCTACAAACGAATGCAGACATGGGTAGAGTATCCCTGCTTTTTTTGCTCGATCTTTCGGCAGCTTTTGATACCATCGATCACCAAGTTCTTTTAGAGCGCCTCTCATCTCGCCTGGGCACCACTGGCACTGCTCTGCAGTGGTTCAGGTCCTATCTCAGTGGGAGACTCCAGAGTATTGACGTGAATGGACAAAGATCACCTGAAGTACCTCTGAAATATGGAGTACCTCAGGGCTCAGTGCTAGGTCCAGTTCTTTTCACGGTTTATACTCTGCCTCTTGCCGATGTGATTGCCAAGCACAATCTAGGCTTTCGCCTCTATGCGGATGACACTCAGTTGTACCTTTGCTTTGATCCCTCCCAGCCTTCGAGCACCTCGAATTCTCTCAAATTACTTGCTGCATGTATTGAAGACATCAACGCATGGATGGCAGCAAATTTTCCTAAACTAAACGATAATAAAAGACTAACTTATTAGTTATGGGCAAACCCAGTGTGGTTCAGAAATTGGAAAAGTTGATGCTCAAAATCGGTTCTGCCAGTATATCTCCTGTTGAATCAGCTCAAAATATAGGTGTCATATTCCAAAGTGACCACTCCTTAGAAGACCGAATCAGCTCCTCAATCAAGTCTGCCTATTTTCAGCTTCATAACATTGCTAAAATTAGGGCTTGTTTAGATAAAGATACCACATCCAAGTTGGTCCATGCATTCGTGACATCCCGTCTCGACTTCTGCAACTCCCTGCTTGCTGGCCTACCAGCATGTGCGATCAGGCGATTGCAGCTGGTGCAAAACTCTGCAGCTAGGCTTGTCTGTCGTGAGCGTCGCAGTTGCCACATCACACCACTTTTTGCCGACCTGCACTGGCTACCAGTCAAGCAACAGGTTGACTTCAAGGTTTTGTCGCTCACTTTTAGGTCACTAAATTTTTTGGCTCCAGCCTATCTCCGAGATCTACTCCCCTACCACCAAACATCGTACCACCCGCTTTTCGGAACCCGACAGTTTACCAATACCTCGTACAAACCTCAAATCCTTCGGAGACCGTGCATTTAGTTCGTATGCTCCCAAAGCCTGGACCTCAATCCCAACTTGCGTCACGACATCTCCTGACTTGACCACATTAAAGTAGAACTTAAAAACGCACCTGTTTAGGACAGCATTTAGTGGGTCCCTGTGATTTGTCTTTCATATGCTTATGCGTGCTGACGCTGTGCATGCTGCCACTAACCACATTTGCATGCTGATCCTATGCATGTCACCCCTAACTATGTTATTCATGTTGCTTATCAAGCTTGATATTACTAACCATTCAATCGCGTTTCCCTTTGCAACAAATGTAAAGCGCCTAGAAAGAGATTAAGTTCTCTGATGGCGCTTTATCAAGTGGATTATTATTAGTGAAATTTTATGGAGCAGGGCCGATTAGGTGGACGGAACGTCACCAGGGGGTGGAGCCCCGAGAGTGCAGTGACACGCCCACACTTCGCTGTGCTCAGTTTATACTAAGCATGGTTTCTGGTAACTGTTTTACAGTAACAGTAAAACAGCTGTTTTTCTCCATAAACAGAAAACAGTAAACAGCTGTTTTTTCTAACCATTTTACTGTTGCTAGCTGAAATTTAAACCAAAGACTACAACTGAAGCTCCAAGGTTCATTATGGATATGAAATATGTAATGGAAAGAAATTTACAAAATTTCATCTGAGCGTGTTAGTGATTTTTATGATGATTTATGTCAAATTAGCCAAAAACTAAAGTTAAAGTGCAATTTTGCAAAAATTAAAAAGCTAGAAATAATTAAATTGATTTTGTGGTATCAACAAATATTGACGTTCTTTTCAGCTATGTATTTAGTTTGGGAATACGCCGCATACTAAAAGAATCTAGTTACAGTAGAGCTAGAACGTCAAAGTGTACGATACAATAAAATCATCAAATGTTCTGGAAACTCCACGACAACGTTGAAGAATCATCTGAAATCAGAGAGAAACTATTTTGATAAACCTGCTGAGGATCTATATTTAAGGAAGAGCCAGGGAAAAATAAGGTAACAAAAACGATTGCCGATTTCTTGGGGCAAAAGAGTCTTAAGGAAATGGTAACCGATCTGGCTACTGATGGAATATCGATTAGAGCTATCACCAGAAACAAATATATACGGCAATTAATCTAACAGGGCGAATTTAACGGGTGCCGCCGCCTGCACTGCTTATCCCAAGCGTCACGTTAAGTCACGTGCTGACCCGGCGCCGTTCAGCAGCTCAAATGCCACAGAGCTGCTCTGGCCTGGCGTTGAACCTGACCCGGCGTGGCCTGCAAACGTGACTCGACCCTTTGCACGCGTAACAACCGGCTCGTCGCCTTTCGCCGAGCGCTTGGCTGCAAAAGCTCGGCGGCGGCGGCAATCCGACTCCCGACAGCACAGTGTGCCGTCCATCAAACGTCGCCCGCAGCGAAGAGTACGTAGGTGCTCGACGCTGGTTCCCCCGTATTTTAATGAATCACGACAGAGCGATCAAATGAACAATGGGCACGTTTCTCGCTCAAACAGGGCAGGCCTTTTTAAGCACGGTGCGTTCGTGTGCGCAAGCTCTTATTCTGGTTAGGACGCGCACGCGCGCGCGTCTTTAAAAGCGATTGAAGAGGTAAAAATTAAACTCGGGGACGCACCGCAACTTCTACCGAGGCAATCCTACCAAGACACGCTGTATGTTAGCTGCCTTTGGCGACCAGCCTGCGTGCTCTTAATTGAAATGCCGTCCGATGTGGCCACTGTAATCTTAAGTGAGCTCCTGCAGCTCCTGAAAATCAGCCCGGTACCGGAAATCCGCACCCACCGGTACCGGGCACCCACCGGTACCGGAAATCCGCACCCACGAGTCGTTGTAAAGCTGCGCAGCAGCGCCTGGTGAGACAGATACGACTCCTCTCGTACAGACTGCTTCGGTACTCACGATTTATAAGTGTGTTAATAAATAAATAATTGTTTATATAATATGATAAGTAATAATATGATTATTATAAATACTTTATATCATAAAAGTCTAGGTTTATATCAATGATAAACCGCAAAATAATAATAATAATAACAATTCACATGATAAACCGCCCTCAGAGAACTTAATCTCTCTCTCTCTAGGCGCTTTACATTTGCTGCAAAAGAACCAAGGACGCGGTAGCTACCAGTATATCCGGATGCTCAGAACCTCGTCGACGTATATAAATAATTCACTTCTATACGTAGACGGTTTTCATGGCGCAGCCTAATGCGCAGTCGCTAATGCGAAGTCGCTGTTTGCCTTCGTCCTGATGCGGCGGAGCTCTGCGAAGAAGCTCTTGCTCGGTCGCGCGGCGGCGCTGGAAAGCCTCGCGATAATCGACGCACGCGACAGAGCAGCGCCACTGAACGCGGCGCGATAGCCGTGCCTTTGCAGCGACATCATTTTACGCTGCGCGCGCGGCGCACAGTGCGTCTCGCGCCGGCCGCCCGCCCGCCCGCCCGCCATCACCCGGAGGTTAGACCGATTAGTAAGTGGACCGGTGGTCTAAACTGTCGCGTCGCAACAAATCTCTCCGAGATTCTACCCAATAGGAAGCCATCGAGTTTAGTGTGCTCTGTAGTGATAGGGCCCGAATAAAATCTAAAAAAAGGGAATACGCTCAGTCACCATTAAGCATGTTCGTGTGCACTTGCGCTTATAGTTGGCGCAGAATTCGCTCGCTGCGGTCAGGCTTGCCTGCCTCCAGCTACGTCCGCCACTGTAGTAGGAGGTCGCTTGCGGAATTGCTGCGGTCCTTAATCACCCCTTCATCGAGTCAAGCTGTAGCTAAAGCAGCGGAGGTCTGAGGTAGGTTTGGAACACGTAAACTTGTGCGCATAAGCTACTGAAGACATTCTGTAGATGCTGTTTCGGTCGTATCGATCGAAACAGTGGAGGCTTATGAGGCAATTTATCCTAAATCATTAGCTATTATTATCCTAAATTATTAGCTATTATTATCCTAATTATTATCGCTGGTGAGCCGTGATGGCACACTATATAAGGCGGTTGCTTTCACGACCTCGGTCCCGAGGTCGTGGGTTCGATTCCTGCGGTGGGCGATTCTGTATCACCACTGCAAGCGGCGGTGATAGCCACAAAGGCTCATCTGTCGCTATAAAAAAGAGGCTGTTTAATCAGCTAGGATTTTTTTAATTTTTATCATCCTAAATCATTAGCTGGGCTCGCACGCATTAGCTGGGCTCGCAAGCAGAAGTAGACACAGCATTTATAGCGATACAGCTAAAAAAAAGTGCTCGAGATTGTGCGTCGCCTGCAATGCGGCTGTACGTTCATGGCGCTCGCTATCAATGACCGGATGTAGCTATGGCAAGGATGAAGAGCGAAAAACAATTAAGTTAATGAATGAATGAAGTAAATAACAGAGTTAACAATAAAAAATTTTATAATAATAAAATAATAAGAAAGTTAATACAATATTTTATAAAAAATAAAAGAATAATAAAAAAGTTAGTAATAAAATTTTTTATAATAATAAAATAATAATAACAAAGTTAATAAAGCGCGAAAGACAAAAGAGCGCCTGCGCGCATAAGCGAGAGGAAATGCGATAGAGAACCTAGAAAAACTTGAATATTGCTTAACAGCGAGCATAAGAAACCCGCGAATGACTCGCAGGGCACATTCGCAGACGAACCGTAGCCTACGCCGGAGTGACTGCAATTGAACCGTGCAATCGAATTCGATGGACGTGCCTTAGTTCTGAGCAGAGCAAAGAGTCGAGTAGGCAATATGCAAGAGGGTATTCAACCGAGCGGACGGGCACTTTCTGGGTCTCCGCTCCTGAAGTCCTGCAGCTTCTCCGCATGTGAAGCTCAGCTTCGTACTGGCCGCGAAATCATGTCAGGAACGTTGCGATTGACTACCGATGACCAATGGTGGGCACATGGTTTGTCACTTTGCATCACCGTAAGGGCGTTAGACGGAGTGGCTCTGGAAACGGCTGCACACAAGCAGGCGAGGCATTAGCCTGAAAATAATCCCACATCCACAATCCCGCCGCCCTCAAGCGAGAGCCGACAGAGGCTGCTGACGGCGAGCAGGCCGCGCCCACCACGGCGTGCTGGCCGCTTGCGACCTCATTCGTTGCCTTTACCTCGTGGTATCGCCTTTTCTTGTCATCTTTCTCTGCAGTCCTGCGCGTGTCTGACTCAACGAAAAGTCTCCCTACTCTGCGAGACAGTGAATCCCGCTTCACTAAAGGAAACGTCTGTAGCTACGCTACGCTCTAGCTACAAGTGCTGTATGCACGTCAGGTTAGAACTAGGCCACAAACGCAGCGCTCGTAAGGATGCTAGCCTCTGCCATCACACAGCGAATACTGGTGACGCTTGTACTTTGTAGCAACTTGGTTAGTTACTTGTAGATGCTGCATCAATGCAAGCAGGTTCGCCTGCAGCAGCAGGAAAGAAGCCGAGACGAAGATTAACGCACATATTAACGCATTAAATCCTTAACATATTAAATCCGTATCCATAACGGAAACAAGTCTATTTGGCAGCAGCATACAGTTACAGGTGCTTAACAGCGGCCGTGACGAACACCAACGGCTCTACGGCCTAATATTCAAATCGGCTCCAATGCCAATGCCGAGTCTGGAATCCTCACTTCTGCCCATCTCTCGGCGACTCCTTTTTCTACCGCCTACGCCATAGATTTTTGAGCATTCGCAAACAATGATTATCAGCCATAACTTGGCTAGTTTAGCTGGCGCCGCCGTTTCACCCTCGCAAGGCGACAAAGGCGACACGCAAGCGATGAATGCCGAGGTCAGAGTCAATGAGGACAGAGAGAGAGAGAGATCGCGCGAAATCCACGCTCGACTCATGTCTGCAGCAGACGAGAGGTAGCATACTGACGGCAGGGGGCGCTGCTGCTGCTGCTTCCGCTCTCACTGCGGCTACTTGTACTCGCTTGCAGGCAGGCTTGCCGGAGACTTTACTCGGGCATCTCGCGTTCTTTTCTGCCGATCGAGCGGGGATAGCGACCATTGGTTCTCTAAAATAATCGTAGGCCTATGCGCACAAGGGAGAGAAAGAGAGAGAGAGAGAGAGAGAGAGAGAGAGAGAGAGAGAGAGAGAGAGAGAGAGAGAGAGAGAGAGAGAGAGAGAGAGAGAGAGGGAGAGAGGGAGAGAGAGAGAGGGGGGGCAGCTGGCGCAGGCGACCGTCGCTGGGCGACTCGCTCATTGTGACCGCTTTATCTTTCGTTGCTGAACGGCGACAATAGAGCGTGGAATGCTCAAAGAATCCGGGAAGTCTCTCGCGTCCTTATCTCGCGAGCTGCATTCTGCCAGACCTAAAGTGCTCGTCCGTCGCCCGCCGTCCGTCCTCGCCGCCGAGTACCTCGCGCTGGACGACGCTGACGAGCGTTGTTCCGCGCGCTCACTCCTCAGTTTCGAGCGATCGCGGGCGGAAGCTGCGCGAGCGAGCGAGCGCGGCTCTCGCTCTCGCTGCTGCGCGAGCAGAGGATGGACGTTTGTCGCGCTGGTAGGCGAGCAGCGAGGCTTCTAGCGATTGCGCTCTCGTGCCTCGGCTGTCTGGGATCGCCGGCGGCGGCCTACTTGTGCTTGCTTCGAGGCTACTGCGCTCCGTCCTGGATAGCCCTGCCCGCTGCGCTAACCGGTAAGTCATGGCCGCTGCCCGCAGTCGCTTCCGCTGCCTGCTGGGAGGCGATGGCCGTTTGGGATACTGCTCGCCCGGGCGCCTTCTGCTGACGCACGCTTCTGCATGACGACGGGCTCATAAAGGAAGCTAAGAAAATAGCTAAGAAAATATAGAGTATAGCTAAGAAAAGAGCAAACTGGTCTTCTTTGCCGGTGCACGACATTGAACAGACGATTGTTGTTTAAGCAGCTAGCTCGTGTAAGGATTTTTGTTTCAATCAAACCATAGTCCTTAGAATGCGCACAAAGATTACCGCTTGCTTTCGAATCTAAAGCCGCCGCCTCTAAATGATGAATCTTACTTCCTTTCTGTTTCTGTCCTGCTTCAGTCACTGGTATATACGTCACCAAGACTAGGGGGTTGTCCAACATTGAGCGAAGACTGAATGAAGACTCGGAAGCTGAGTACGGTTCTACTTCTCGGCCATGGCTGAAGCAGCGACGGAGCCAACGACCAATCTCGGGGGGAGGGGCCGTCGATGGCACGCCTTCTACATTGCTTTGAAAAGCATGGCGGCTACTTACCGAGCCAAGTCAACAAAGCGTTCCGCAAAAGTCCGTGATTTTGTAACTTTGCGAGCTCTTCGCATAAGAATCAAATAATGAGGCAGCTGGAGGTAAAGATAACCAAGGAAGATTTAAATTCACGGTGAGGTGCATTGTCGAGGTGAATTTCCTTACCTCCCTAACAAAAGCGATTTTCTCTCCAAGGACCACTGTGGGGTTGGAGCAGGTACGAAACAAAACTAAAGTAAAACTGATGGTGCAAACCCCTCACTAGATAGAAGACTGCATACTATGAGAGATGCAGAACAGAAGCGTTCCATGCAAGCTGAGTTGCTCAAATGGCTAGAGTAAATACTCCTTTTGCTGTACCCATTGAGGAAATCCCGGACGTCTTATTTGACATTGTAGTTTGAAAAAAGAACGCTGCATTGACTTACAATGTGAAAAGGGGCTGGGTATCACTTTATTTGCTTGTCACAACAGATCAGTAACAGGAGTCGCCCTTGACTTTCCTGAAACTATGGCGAACCAAGATTATCTGAGGACAAATTAACGTAGCATGTTTCTGCCTATTTGAATTTTCTATATATTTGGACAGTATAGCCATCCCAGTTCTCTGCTGCGGCCGGTATACTAGCTAATAAGTAAGGCATGCACAGTGTGCATAATTCTCGGTTCTCGGGCAGCGCAACCGCACTTGGGCGGCTAACGCTTCAACCACAATCATGCATACATAGCCGGCGCCATGAGCGCAGGATATCATACGTCAGGAACTCGGAGCGCCTGGAGTTGCTTTTCCTTAAGGAAGTGAGAAACAGAGTGTCAGCTTGCACGTTGATTTATTTGCACGCGTGCACCTGCATTTGCATACGTTGGGGTGAGCCTCGAATTCCCAGACTTGCCAATTGCTTTTTTTTGCCTAAGAGACTAGATCTGCCTACCACTGGTTTGCTCACTGGAGAGGACTTGGGTAAACCATCCGGGTGATGATTACTCACCTGAAAATAATCGGGTAAAACAAATCAGGCAACTTTTACCAAGCGCAATGATTAGTGCAAACATTAGTGCAAGGAACAAGTAGAGGCCCCTCCACCTGCGCCTGTGCCTGTAGAAGAGCTACGAGAACTGCTGGGGACCCCTGCCCCCCAGTTGTAACCTAACTCAGGTGGTGGGCATGCTTCCTCCTACATCCCTGACTTTGTAAAGATGAAAAGTTCAGACCGGATGTTGCCAATGCATTGACCAATTAGGATGTAGTATAACTGTCGAAGCAAAACCCGAATTTTAGCCTAGTTATGAAGGTGAAAGTATGCAGACTTAACTGTCGAGCCGATGTGGTCGTCTAGTGCAAGTTTACTTTTGAACAGGACAACTAAATTGTGTGCAGATTCATCGGGAGAAAAGCTGTCAGAGCCGATTTTGAGCGTTAAGCTTTCCAATTTCTTGGTCAAAATTGGTTTGCCCACAATGGCAACTTAATTTTATCGTCGTTGAATTCGAGACACTTTGCTGTCGTCCGTGTGCGGATGGCAGCAATACATTCAGCCAGGGAGTAGAGTTTTTCGAGCTCGTGGGCTGGAGGGGTCTTAACTAAGGTACGACTGAGTATCGTCTTCGTGTAAGTGAAAGCCTAGATTTTCCTTGGCGATCACATTGGCAAGAAGGAGAGTACAAACTGTGAAGAGAAGCGAACAAGGCACATAGCCCTGAGGTACCTCATACTTTAATGGTTCCTCGGATAAATTTTTTCCCGTTCATGTCAATACTTTGGAGTCTTCCGCTGAGATAGGACCTAAGCAATTGCAGTGCCAGCGAATCCCAGGTGAAATGAGAGGCACTCGGCAGGGAATCGATGACTGTTATCACACGCTGCTGAGAGATCAAGCAAAACAAGCAGAGAGACTTTACCTTGGTCAGCACTCCTGAGCAGGTCATTATACACCCCAGGCAATGCTGACTCTACAGTGATCACCTCTAAAATTAGACTGGAATTTTCTTTTCAAGATTTGAATTTCCAATATAAGAGTTCAGCTCGTCTGCCGAAACTCGCTCTAGAGTCATTAATAAGACAGGTAGAAGGGGACTGGGCGAAAAACGCTCACGTTTTTTTGCCCAGTATCGCTTTGCTTATTGGCGGCTCACCTAAGCCTTGTTGAAGGAGGTAGCAACATGACCTGAAGCTAAGGACATATTTATCCTGTAAGTTATACATTGCAGCAGCAGACCTGTGCATCATAAAAGTAGGACAGTAGATATAGGTTCTAGAAGTCTATTAGTCTTCTTAGATTGGGATATGAATTTTAGGGTGAGGTCACTCGTGGCCTACTTCAATGTAGATATTGAGGTACTGTACGGAACTGAGGGAGGGGAGTCGTATGGGGTTGTTATTGAGAGGCATGAGTCCAGAAGGGATGCTGCCATCATATTAACGGGCTCTCTGATCTCTTCCATCCAGCTCAAAAGAAGCTGGAGAATCGATCGGCTAGATTGCCACAATGATCACTAGTTAAGGAGCAAAGCTATGAGCGATTAATGTGATGGTCAATCGAAGACATCCGAATTTTTGGACTGCCCATCTGTGCTTAAACAATGTTTTTTTTTATAGAAACAAGAGTTTTCCTTTTCTATGGTTGCTTGGTATAATCTACAGTAGTCCTCGTATGCCTGTCAATAAGGAAAATCCGCCGGGATTTGTATATGCTCTCTCAACCTAGCACTAAGTAAGTATACCTAGCTAGTTTAATGTCTGTGGTAAATAATAAGCTGCCTGGGTGAAGGCGGGCCGTTGGCCTAGTCAGAGATGCAAACTCGTCGAGCATGTCTGCAAGTGCAGTGTTGTTGTAGCATTCTACTAATGATGACGGGTTGGAAGGGGATCTAGTAGCAGAATAGCAATGAGGCGAAGAAGATATTCCCTCGCTGGCAGCATCTATTTCAAGGATTTTAAGGTTTCGTGGTTCACAGATGGCTTTACACGTAGAGGAGGGCATACATTGTAGACTTACTGAGATTCGAGCGTGGTTATACAAGCAGAAAACGTTAATGATAAGTAATTGGTGCATACAGTTGTTGGAGAAAGTGCTTGAGTATATGACCCTTGATGTGAGTCAAGTCATATATTCAAGTCAAAAGTCTAGGTCATGCACTTGAGCGAGAAGAGAAAAAGGATCAGTAAGTTGACGAAATTTGGCACCAATGGGGTAAGATAAGTTATCGAATGAATTTCAAAATCATCCATAACGAGGAATGGTCGATTTCCTAAGCAGAGAATCAAAACTAGATTTTCTAAATCGGAGATTAAGGAAGATTTAGTACATGGGGTGATAAGACTGCTGCAATAATTGGCAGACTGTTGCTGGCGGTACCAAAAACAAGAGCTTCAAAGACTGCTTCGAGGAGACTGAAAACCGTTTGAATTTAATAGCGACTCATACACCAGTTCTGATCGATCTGCGGGTACAAAAACGGGAGGAAAAGCCTATCGTCGTTGTGCTGGTCATGGTCGGAGGGTTAGTCGATTTCAGCCAAGTCTCAGTCAAAGCAAACAGGTGTAGATTATCGACATCAAGTACGGCATGTATTAGTATAATTAGTATAGTTTTATATCACATTGAGCGCGAATTTCAGAGACAAGCACTAAAATGACTACCAGGGTTACAGTGAGACTGATGGCAACTAAGAGTGGTGGTTCGGGTGGTAATTAGATGAAGTGCGAGAAGTGCCCCCCCCCATTCGTTCGCGATCTCCTTGTGGAGCTCTTAGATCGACTGTGGTCCAACGGACTTGTACCAGTGAAGTGGTGACGAGAAAACTGAGGCGCTGAAGAAACTCAGTCGATGCACGTCCTTACCGCTTACCTGTTGTAGAGGAAAATATCAGTCCGCCATTATATTGAGGATGTAAGTTTACTTTGTTATTTCAATCGTTGCATATGCGGGGCAGTTCAGAGAGATGCCATCCCAGGTCATCCGGATGGCATCGAACATGCTAGCCAAATTGGAAATAAAAACAGGCCATTGTTAGCACGATATGGCTTAGTCTTGCGAATGCTCGTAGTTCAGACTCCGCGGTAATGTAGGCGGTTCTGGGTCATTGCTGGGTAAGTTGGAAGCGTCATATCTGAATATTATACTACAGTCCCAATGAGGTTCACCACACGCCAGTTCACATGTGCCTGGCAGCCCTTCATGGCTGGTACGCTTCATGTGTGTACTTTTATCTCACTCATCACTATTATTACTGCTATGAATAATATGTATAATATAATAACTATATATAATATATAATATATAATAATATTTCATAGCTAGCTATGAAAATGGTCCCCGGTAATGCTGTACCTGTAGTCTCCGGAACGAACGTAAGAATTGAAGACTGTCAATAATGAGCGAGTCCGCGGATGACGTTACAATCATTACCCAGCGTACCGACACGGTAAGCGGTGCATTGAAGCGTTTAGAAGAGTTGCTTTGTGGGCAAACGCGGCACGATGACGAAGAGAGAAACGGCATACGAGTTACGAGAAGAACGACGACGGCTGGCTGTGTTTGACGACAGTGTCGACAGCTGGTGCGGCAGAGGGTTCTGGAGACGCCCAACTCGTTGCTGGGCCGGCTTTTGGCGAAGACGGTACGGCGCCAGCATCAGCTTCAAAGAAGGCATCTGAAAAACCTCTGTGTAATTCTACGTTTGAGCCTAACAAGATGGCAACGTCGAAAGCTGACACACTACATTGTTGGTTTAGTTAGGTATTCTTTATTATTCCGGTGGAAGGCTTTCTATTTCATGAAGGTTGCTTTGAAATTGCTGTGAACGCGATCGGTCAGAATACGACTGCCAAAATATTCTTCGTACTTCATGAGTTATAACGAATAGGCATTGGTCATATGTTACAATCCACAATCAAGTGGCATAAAACCCAATTTGTGTCTTAGGCAGTCAGTTGAACTCAGGATTTGGGTTACAACATTCAAGCCAGGCAGGAATTTGGCTCTAGACTCGATTCAGAAAGCTGAGACGTGCTCTTCGCCTCGTTTTTGAACTTTATTACTGACGACGAACGCCTGTATACTTCCATGGCTCTCGAACAGACTTCTCTACGCTTTGCAGCAAATGTAAAGTGCCTAGAAAGAGATTAAGGTCTCTAAAAGCCCTATACAAACGTATTGTTGTATAAAGAATGGGCAGTCTTTGTTGCTGCTGTGTCCCGCTACTGTCGGCATTACGTTACATGGTGCATTGATGCTTCTCCTGCAAGTCACTAGATGCGCTTCCAAGGCCGAGGGCACCATCAATTTCTCAGGCGTCATCAGGTACTAGCACCGTTGCGAGTGCTGTGTTTGCGGCCCAAGGAGATTACCGTGCCGAAGCCGGTACACACCGTTTGCATCAGTGACGACTCTGTATTAACACATTGCCCTGTTGCAATAGCCCCAAAAACAGCGATTCTCGCTGAGCTGACTGCGCTGCGAGCCGTAAACATGGAGGTGTTATAAGAAATGTAGGTTAGCCGCTGTGAGTACTTCTCTGACCAATGTAGGAGTCGGAGGTGGATGTACGAGCTATGTGCAGCGACAGTAGACGCTCGAGGCTATGTCTATACACCTACAGCCTCTTTTCTTTGCTTGGTTGCATTAGTTTTTTGCGATAAAATTATGCTGCCAGCAGTAAGCAAAAAAGCTAGTACGACTGAGAGATGTTGCTTGAGTGTGTTCCTAATACACAAGGCGTAGTGGTTTGTAGGCGTAGTTGATTGGCGGATTGGATTGATAAAGGGATCCTAGTAGTGATCAGCGTATACATGAGAAATGTGCCACCCACACAACCGGAAGAAGCTCCAGCCAGCTGCGGGGAATGGATGTGGCCTGTATTCGCACATCGTCTCCAAGCGCACAAGTCTGCGACTGGCATATAGTAGCCGAACGTCGCGTCTCGCGGAAGCTGTCGGCCCTGGATTAGTGGATTTCATTAGCCGCGACTGATGAGTAAGCCAAGGTATCCCGTAGTAATCAGAATGGATACCTCCACTAGTCTATTCACCTCTGACGCTCGCCTTTGCTGTTAGGTTTATCTCAGTTTTGGCTCTGCTTTTGTGCAGCATCGGAATATCAGACAGGAATCGGCGTCCCGTGTCAAGGCCAGTTGATCCGCCTGCTAGCATGGCCGCCGCCTGGCCATAGCCTAGCATGGCCGCCGCCTGGCCGGCATGATCTGCACTTAACGACCAGCAGCAGAAGCTTCTCTCCCCAACGCAACTTCTGACTGAAGGTTTGCCGTATGCCTCCCTTTTTCCTCCTACATGGTGAGTCAGTTTAAGGCTTGAAAATTAAAGCGATAATAAAAAAAAACTATTTTTGAAGGTCAGTGCAGCGTTACTAGAGCTGGCTGTATGACCTTGTTAATCAAGTCGTCTTTGGTCATCGGTGGCATGGTGAATCGACCACGCTTCGATAAACACCTGGAGAATACCTGCGCCGACAGGCCCAAAATATAGAGAACGAACTCGAGCCAGTTTGGCGCACGAATCGTTATTCTGAGATTTAAACACCCCTCCATTGGCCAAAAACGTGTTTTGCTCCTCATTAAGGTTTGACCATGCATCGTTTACCAGACCATTACCTTAAGAAGCTAAACATTCCAAACGCTTTCATATCTTTATTGCTTCTTTCTTCAGCGCTAAGGAGTCAATTTTGCTCGCGGTAGTTTCTTTACTTTGAATAACGATTTTAACATTTTTCAGCAAATATTGTGGGTGCTCTTTAACGCAAAATCTATATACGATACACATAAAATCGATGGCTGGTTGCAGAAAATGGCAGATGAACATAAGAATTCGCAGGCTGCAGGTATTTTTTATGCACATGTGTCTGATTAAATTTAGAAAATTAAGCAAGAAGAAAATAAGCACTTTTCTTGAAGACGCATATTTGATTGTTCTGCTTCAGCTTCGCAATTGCTGTGGCTACGCATGTCCCTGCAGTGATAGCTCAGCAGAAATTGCAGCTAGATACTGGTCAAAGATGGAGGATATGTCATCTGTATCGGTTTCAGTCGGCGTGGGATTATGCTTCCGGCCAGCTAAATCTATTCGTGTGCCGTATGTCACAAGAAATGGCAATTGCAAGTATCGCATTCTCGAGTCTTTCAGTTGTTGAAAGAAGTAAAACCTCTTTCAACTAAAAGAGAGCGCTGGTGGTGTTAATCCAGCGAAATGCAGAACTTAATTAGAAATATTCCGTGATGCACACTGCAAGCTGATGGCTCTTGTGGAAGTTCCATGGTCTTTTATGCTTTAATAATGTGGTTTTTATGTTTTACTAGTGTCAGCCAAGTTCTCAGCACAACACACGTGAAATTTTATAGAATCCGTCTTACTTCACTTCAACTCGTGGTCATGGTTCCATACTCAGCGTCTTAATAGCATTCATAATAAACATCTTATCATTATAATATTTACTTATATAGACACTAACACCTTAGCCCTAGGGTGGAGTAGGCAGAATTATCCTTTACCTAGCTTATCAGAGACAGTTCCACTATTGTCAGAGTACTACTACAGAGAACTATTACAAAGCCACCCTTATGACATACAGCAAGAGAGCTATTGTCGAAACTTTTTTAAACTATAGAGCAACTTGAGGTCATTGCGGTGAGACACAGTGCTGAATTTGCTTGGCCTTGATCCAAGGAAACGATGAATTACCGGTTCCAGCATTTACCGATTGAGCTACCGTTCTTCTACGCTCAACACGGTGCTTCTAGCCTAAGCTTTAAATGTCTTCGAATCGATATGTACGGTTTTTAATTGTTATTGGGTACCGAGGCACTACCATTAGGTCTGCTTCTAAACCTGTACATAAACTCCTAATTATGCTACATATCTACCGTCGCCAGTATCGTTACTGCGTAGCGAATAAATCCAGTGTATAGCCTGCATGTCTGCTAGTTTTTGCAGTTACTAACCAACCTAACCTGTTGAGAGGCACGCTACTGCTCCAGATATCGGTGTCACCCACAAGTGCATCCGAGCGAAGTTGGATTGCGAGCGTTCGACCTTGCATTGGAGCGTCGAGAGTTCATTGCGAGCGTTCGACCTTGCGACCTTGGAGCGTCGAGAGTTCGCTCTATGAGTTCGCGGCAAATGGTCCGACCAGCTCCAAGTTATACCGTACTTCGTATTTAATTGGACCGAGAAAATGCGCTCACTTCTCGTGAGCTGGGCTGATTGATTCAAATTTCCAACTTCCGGTTCACGAGCACGCTCCTGACTTAATTCCTATTTTCAGTGCGAACCTCTTGGCTAGGTCTTATGACAACAATAATTCAACCTCCCCGGACGTGCAGTCATATATTCTATCTTGTCTAGATCTTATGAGTACGATAGTTCATCCTAACCGGATGTGCCCTGTGATCTGCTATCCGTGGAAGCGACGTGCATTCACGATAAGAAGGGTGAAGTTCTCATCATCAGTATGCGCTGCTTAAAGCTGCTTAAAGCATGCCTGGCTCTCCCCCAGAATCTTGCATACATCCTTTTTAGTCACAGCGCTAGTAGTGCTGATCTTCAGCTGCGTCACATCCGTCATGCCACCTTCGGGAATGACAGAAAGTCAGCAGAACTCCATTGATTCTATCGAATCACTCGGCCAAATGGTTACGGAAATAGACTCCGAGACATCGAGGTAAAAGTAAAACATTTTGATTCAGCAGCATCCTTCGGCTGATTTATCATTCAGACGATTAATCATTCAGACGATTCGGCAGATTCCTCCATGATATTTGACAGCGGCAGAGCGGCCTCGGCGGCGGCACTCACTTCGCTTGCAGTGGGCATCAAAGGATTGCCTGCTTCAGGACTCAAACTCGCACTCCACGACCACGACCCTGGTCGTGAAGTGCGAGTGCCTTGACCATCACGATATTTATCCTTTGTATTTCTTCAGCTATTAGCTTTAATATTTATACCTTGGAATATTACATGTTTATTGCGCAGCTACAAGTAGGTGAAGATGTATTCTGATGGAATAGTAGGAGCAAAGGCACAAAAACCCCGCTAAACTTATCGTGCAAAGAGCTATTTAATACCTACATGCTATTGATTCCTTCACTAAGTTGCTTAAGCCTGCATACATCAAATATTGTAGCACGAAACGCACAGAACTAGGACTTTGAAAGGCTTGCGATGCGAAGCGAAGCGAAGGTTTCTCTAGGCTCTTTGATCTTTTCAATCTGTCTAATCTGTCTATAAAGACTATCTAATCTGTCACTCCTGCCGCTGGCGTCTTAGCCTAGCGGCGCCTAGCTCGCACTTCGTGACGTGTGAAGCTAGGCTCACGTGTGGTGGCAGGTAATCCTGTATTGCCCACTGCATTTGGAATGACAGCCTCTAAGCTCTTCTGCTGCTCTACGAATGACGCTGTTTCGACAGCACTATCTGCTGTAAGAAAACTGCTGAGACAACTCCAATTGCAATCAATTTTTAAATCGAAATAGCTTCCTTGGATTTGTTGATACTGCGTGTGTTATTACTAACCATTCGATTATACCTCTTTTGCAGTACATTTAAATTGCCTAGACAGAGATCAAGTTCTCTGACGGTGCTATACAAATGTGTTAGCATTATTATTAATTGATGTCAATGATTCAGTTGTACTAAATTTAAAGGGCGCATTCTGTTCAAAGCACAGGAATCGGAGAACGTATTTTTTTAGCTCTATAAGCTTCTAAATAATCGAATCCACCATAGCTCTTCGGAGATGTTATCTGTAAAAGATACTCAATCCTACATATGTCAATGAGTGAATACACAATGAAGTATAAGATCGCGAGTACCAAACCGGTCTGCCAGAAGAAGCAGCAGCACATATAGCTATTTTTCATCATACGTTGCAAGGTGTCTCGCTGAAGTTTCTTAAAAAGGTCACCTGGGAAACAACTATTAGTATAGCGATTCTGAGCAAGCCATATCTGAGAAGAACATTGCAAGCTCACAGCAAACACACAAATAACCTGCTAAGCAAGTTAAATAATCTTGACCTGCAAACTCCAATTTTCTGCGTTTAAGTAATGAGGACTTAATTAAGTAAAGTCGTCCTATTTTGTTTTAGCAAGGATGGACTCCTTGATCAATTTGACAGGAGGCAAGATCGGCTGAACTCCGAGGCTTGCCAGCTAGTTCTAGATCATGATTCAAACCCCGCAATGAGCGTCGCTCTCCTGAATTTGAGTGCTAATGGTAATGTGATCTATACTAAGACTTTCAATGCAGCAGAACAATTTTTCGCTGGATTTAAAGGTGAGAACTGTGAAATATAAATGCTTCTCATTAAGGTCCCGCATTATTTGACGGCAGCTTGACTGCCAGAATATATTTAGATACTGGATTATGAAATGGATGGCTAAGTAGAGAGGTTAAGTTAAAATCTAATTGTTATGCAAAAATACTGATACAAACTAAATATGTATGACTGCTGGTGCACAATTTCAGGTATGCATTGTCTGACTGGGTTAATGTCTTTTGAACCTGTACTTCTTCGGAACTGAAAACAGTCCAGTTACATACAAGAATAATAACAACACCTTTGTATTGCATGCGGCTGAACTTTCTGAGATCACTTTAAAAATGCTTTATTAGGTCTTAGGCAATGGATTATGATTTATCTGTTTCCTAATAATCGCAATTCGGCAACAGCTAGAAGGTGGCACTTCCCTACTGAGGTCGTGGGTTCTGCTCCAGGCAATTATCTATTGCCCACTGCAAGCACGTGAGTGATGGCAGCAGCTTCTCTCTTCCTCCCACTAAATAAATGACGTTGCTAAATCTGTTTACCTTGACCTTTACTTACAGACATATACGTATGCGTGCCTGTATAAATGCGCATACATGTAACGTCTTTGAAAATTCAAATAGTCAGGAAGAGTGAACAGGCATACGAACCTACTGGGATTTGTATGGCACATTCAAAGCCTAAGCTGCCAATCCTTTTTCTATTCTCCATGATTGGTAGACTGACTGTTCAGGCCGTTCACCTCAGCGAAACGCAGCAGGAGATCGTGGCTCTCGTCTCTCTCGTACTGCTAGCTATCCCCCTGCTAATCTGCTAGCTATCCCCCTGCTAATCTGCTAGCTATCCCTCTGCTAATCTGCTAGCTATCCCTCTGCTAATCCCCTTGTCAGTCGTGCGGGCTTGCAAAGCTTGAAGCTCAAGTGCATCTTTGGTTTAGGTTGTTGCATCGTTCGGTTATACCTACATGCACCTGCATATCCGATATCGGATTGTTTAAGGTTCAATGCGTTCCTGTTCTAATCAAATAGCTTTTGGTAACATTTTGAGGGCTGATAGTATTTTAGCGGACGGCCTCAATCGGAGTGAGGGACTACTTTACCTAGCAAACCTGATTAAGCACGAATGGGCGATTTCGTCCGTTGCTAGGTTTGGCTGGCTGTGGATGAGGGAAACACTATTGTCTTTCCATGATGCTAGGACTATCAAGGTTAGGTTTTACTGTGGGGCGGGCTTGACATCATAAAGCACATTCTATGCTGATTCCACGGATTCCTCGGCCGAGGGTTTAATAATCGCTATATAATTGGAGATGTATATATGACACCAGGGTTCGCAGTGCTAACCAGGCTCGAAGTTAGACCGCCCCTCATAATAGTAAAGTCAAAGGGTAACTTTCGGTTGACTTCCGGTGCACACTTGAATTGCCTAATCACTTTTAAAAATTGTGTCCTGCTATACTTTAATCATTAAAACTTAAGCACTGGACTTCTAACTCGTTTTCTTTAGACATGCACTATCCCAAAAGTATCTTGTTTTGACTTGTTTCTTAAGAAGCCTGGGACTTGAACGTGTGCAGCAGTGATAATTGTCGATCTGGTCTAACAGAAAAGTTTCACTCATCAGAAGCATGCAAAATAACATGTAAAATTAAAAGGTAAGTAACTATAAACCATGAAATTATAAAGAATAAAACTCTCTCTCATATTTTTACAACAAATTTCAGTAGGCAGCACTCATAAAATATGTGAATCAGAACATCTGATGGCTTTATGTTGAGGTAGTTTATGCAAACCAACTGTACAAAGTAATCAACAGTAAGTTGGCTAAAGTAAGCAGGAGCGCTAAGCTTTCGCTCTCGCGGTCTCAAATAAATTATGCGAATCATAGTAAGGAAACTATGCAAAAGTGGCTTTTCACCTGCTGATTTAAAGTTTCTCTATGAACTTAACCGAAAACGCCTACGAAGTTGGTGCTACTGGCGGCCATCTGCCTTGCGGTTGGGCAGTGTCGGTCACAATGGCTGAGTCTATATGAGTTTCACCTCTGGTTTTGGAGGTCATACGCTCAAATCAACTTGACTAAACTCTGTGCAACGTGACACAGCCTTTAACCTTTTAGCAATATGATGCTCTTGAGTTCTATATGAATATATATAAGTTGGGTTGATCTTTTCTAAGTGGTATTGACATATACACGGGTAACTAAGAGTAATTTCTTGATCTCATTTTGAACTGTGTCGTATGTCACAAGAAAATTTGATACAGCAGGCTCAATTACAAAATTAAGACTCTCCGTTACAGGTTAGACGGTGGCAATCAGGTATAAAGCATTAAAGGTTCATCCCTATGCAACGACGCACCAACTTGCTGCCAAGCAAGATGGTGGACCAAATTTTTTCAATACTGAGCAGTTCAGTTAATTTTGTTTCAGCTTTTGATAGAAAATGTGAAATGAGCAACAATCTAGTGGAGCCTTAGCCAAGGTTTCGAAAACGGTGTCTTAACTGGACAAAACTACACAATTTATTAATAAAAAATCAATCGTTTGGCCTTGACTAACAAGGAGTTAACTGTTTTCAATTTAAAAAATGCGTATTTCAGATACGACAAACTCAAAGGGAAACTTCAGCCCTTTTCAAAATTAATGAGAAGCAAAGCGTGCTGACAGTGGTCATACAGAATAATTGGAAATATAAATCTGTATGTTGAAGTCACTGTCGCTGTAAAAATATTTATGGCCGGAGCCGTAAAAATATCAATAGACCGCATTGAAAGGGGCTGGTAGTTCGCGACCCAGATAAAAGTTTCGAGTTCAGCAGCAGGTAAGTTGTTGCTGCTCACTGCAAGCGGGAGTGATATCTTTTAAAGCTCCTCTGCCGCGATGCAAATGAGGTTGTTGAATCGGCTGACCTTTACCTTTACTTTACAGAAGACTATGTAAGCTTGCCTGCACACGAGTGTGCACATGCATTGACATGTAAGCTCAAGGAGTCATGAAGACTACAGGGAAGACTAACGATTGCGATTTGGATATTGCGTATTAAAAGCAGGGGCTGCAATTGGTGCACTCACTGTAGACAATAGACTTTTGGATAATTTGAATAGATCTTTTGGAGCATCAGAGAAGCATCATCAGGGAAGCATCGAGAGGAGGACGATGCGGGAGATGACGTCAGTTGCCACCCCCCAGATAGAAGTAGCAGCTTAGGACGGCTGGAAAGTTAGCAGCCAGAGATACGATATAAAAACTTCGAAAGATGCGCCGTTTTACCTCTTTAAGAAGCCTGGGTCTGATGAAGGTTTAGTCAATGGCAAAGAATTCCTTCGAGTTTACACTCGGAAGCTTAAAAAAACCAGCGCTTCTTTTTTCACTCGAAAACTGAAGTCCTGCCAGTCAGACCCACAACAGATTTATAAGACGGTAAAGAACTGACTGGCTAATTCTGAGAGGTCTGACTACCCAGATATTAACGGCGCAGCCGAAAGGTTTTCAGCCTTCTTTACTGAACCAATTGTGCACATTCGTGCCTCCATAAAGTCTCCTCCGACTAAACCAATCGATGTATACCTGTGACCTTCCTTGAAAGATTTTAAGACTTTTCTGCATGCGATGTGGCTACCTTCATAAGGTCTAGAAAAAAGAGCTCTTCCTCTGAAGACCCTCTACCATTGTCTCTATGGTCTTCACTGACAGACCAACTTAGCCTAGCCATAACCGAGATTGTTCATGCTTCTCTGGAAAAAGGGGTTGCACCCAAGTCCTTAAAATCGGCCATTGTTATACCGATACTTAAAAAGCCCGGATTAAATACAAAAGTACCTTCAAAATATCAACTAGTTTACCTTTTTCCTTTGTTGTAAGAGATTCTTGAAAAAATGTTACTTAGTATCTGGTGGCACACATTGGAAAGAATAAAATTTCAGAGAATTAAGATCGGGTTTCAAGCGGCAGCACTCCAATAAAACCGCTTTCCTCCGCGTGACCCGACGACATCCCATGAAGCAACAATTACGGGATGTCACTGCCCTAGCGCTGCTAGATCTAACAGCTACTTTCTATAGATGGATCTAAATATACTACTTGAACGATTGAGAACAACGATCGGTCTGGAAGACGAGGCTCTGGCGTGGTTAGAATCATACTTCTTCGATCGTGTTCAATCCGTGTCGATTGGGGGTCAGGTCTCATCCATCAGATCCGTCACCTGTTCGTCACTCAGTCTTTTTTGTTCTCCGACTACGTACACTCAACCTCTGGGAAAAGTGATTCATGCGCGTAGAATAGGCTTTCACTTGTATGCTGACGATACTGAGCTGTATTTGGCAGGTATGCCACCGCAATCTGGTACAGCGACTGACAAATTGAATGTTTGCCTCGCCGACATTTGATCCTGTATGTTGGCAAATTTCTTGAAACTAAACCACGATACAACGGAACTGCTACTCATAGGTAACCCCAAGTGCATGGCTGGCCTAGAAGGCTTTGCTCTTTTAATAGGTGATGCTGCTGTGCGACCATCACCTTGTGCTCAGAATTTGGGTATTGTCTTCGACAGTTACCTAAATTGTGAAATCTTCGTTCAGAAGACTGCTTCCGCAGCTAACAATCACGTCCGATCCCTATCTAAGATTAGGAACTGACTTTTTTCTGTGGCTTGCAAAAATTTACTAGCTCCTTGGTTCTGTCTCGGCTAGATTATCGGAATTCTCTTTTGGCTGTGCAACACACCCACCTGTTTATTATAGCTTGTAGTTGGTCTTTGTGATTCGTCTTTTGTGTGCAAATGCCTGCTTACACTGTGCCTGCTGCTTGCAGATGTTACCACCAATCCTTTGGTAATGCTTTCTATACAGCATTTATAAGGTGCTGAGAAAGAGATTTAATACTCTGAGGGCGCTGTCCAAATTTATTTTTAATATAATTACCGCAAAAAGCCACTAGGTCACTGTAGCTGGCAATGAATATTGCTGCAATGCTAGTTTACAAATCTCAGTGGTTTCACCATATGTCTCCTTTGCTGAAAGAGCTTAGACAGCATCCGGTTGATCAACGGATACAGAGCAAAGTTCTTACACTGAATGAGCCACAAGGGCCGACCACGGATTGGCTCCTTCTATCTTCATGGATTGTCGCACCAGTTTCAACTTCCTCATGCCCTCAGGTCCTGTATAGACAATATATTACCTGTTCCATTCCTCCACTTAAAGACTGTAGGTGACAGAAGCTTTTGCTGTGCAGGTCCTAGACTGTGGAACTCACTTCCACGATTCTTTCGCAACGACAGTACTCTCCTGCTGCGACTATGGCACATCTTTGCCAGCCGTCCTGAGCTACTACTGCCATGCTACTCACTTCCTCGACTGCCCTACTGACACTGCTTTGTTTCTCAATTTGTTTTTGCTGCGTGAGATGAAGTCTGTTGGCTACAGAATGCGTACCAAAGGCCGCTTTTGCTTTGAGTGCCCTATACAAAAACTCTCCGGCATAACACCCACTTAGTTCTCGTTGCTTTGTGAAGTAAAAGACGAGATACATTTCAATACATGTCGTCGCCGTGCAAGGATACAGTCAGTAGGAATAAAAAGTCTCTCTGCTATGACAGCCTTAATGGTCTAATAGCATTAAATTGTGACAGTCGCTAGAATTCATCGGTGGATCCTGTGCTATCTTGCATTAGAAACCGGAAGCTTCGCAGTTAAAGAGCTAGATCATAGACATTGGGATAACTAATATGATCCTTACTGTCCTCCCGGAATGCAGCAGAAACTTGCTGAGTAGTGCTTGATCTTGTCAAGTGGAATATGGAGCAAGAAGTAATAACCAAAGTGCACTGACCGATTTCTGAATTATGGGCCATATTGATCGTTATTGATCACATCCTACTCTTGTCTGCATGCACCAGCTTGTATGCATCGGTGCTGCTTAGAAGCTTCTGTTAGCTGCCTTTCGACGCGCTAGATCCACCGGCATTCGATCACACGGCTGCTATCTATTACTCACTATATTCGCTGTGGGTTGTGCAAAATTTGAATATCCTGAGCCAATACAAGCATTCGTTCTTCTCGCCGACTTGCACTGGCTGTGTAATTTAATGTAATGTATCTCCGTCTGTAACTCCACAAAGTCATACAGACTACGTGGGTGTTACGCAGGAGAGTTTTGCATAGCGAACTCACAGCCTAAGCGGCTTTCGGTACGCATTCGGTAGCCAACAGACTTCGTCTCACGCAACAAAGAGAAAGTTGGAAGCATAGCAGACTCAGGAGAGCAGTTGAGGTAGTGAGTAGCATAGAAGCAGCAGCTCAGGACCGCTGAAAAGGATGTGCCATAGACGGCAGTAGGAGAGCAGTTGTCGTTGCGTAAGAAATGTGGAAGCGAGTTCCACAGTCTAGGACCTGCAGAGCTAAAGCTTCTGTCGCGAACTGTCTTTAATCGGAGGAATGGAACAGCTAATTTATTGTCCACACAGGACCTGAGGGCACGAACAGGCTGAAACTGTTGCAGCAGTTCAGCTAGGTACAAAGGAGCCGAGCCGTGGAGGGCCTTGTGGGTCTTGTGGGTCAGCGTAAGAACTTTGCTCTGTATCCGTTGCTCAACCGGCAACCATTCTAGCTCTTTCAGCAAAGGTGACATGTGCTCAAACCGCTGGGACTTGAAAACCAGCCTTGCAGCCATATTCATTGTCCGCTGTAGTGGCATAATAGCTTTTTTTTTCAGCCCAGCCAAAAGGGAATTACAATAATCTAGCCGAGACAGAACTAAAGAGCTAGTTAAATTTTCTTACGAGCCACTGTGGGAGTCAGTTCCTAATCTTGGATAGGGATCGGATGTGATGGCTAGCTGTAGGGGCAGTCTTCTGAATGAAGCTTTTGAAATTGAGGCAGCTGTCGAACACGACACCTAAATTTCGAGCATGTGGTGAAGGTTGCACAATAGCATCACCTATTAGAACAGCAAAGCCTTTTAATCCAGCCACACGCTTGGGGTGTCCTATGAGCAGCAGTTCGGTTTATCATCATTTAATTTCAGGAAGTTTTCTGACATTCAGGATCGAATATCGGCAAGGCAAGCATTCAGTTTCTCACTTGCAGCAGATTCCGACGGTTTGAATGACAAATACAACCGAGTATCGTTAGCATAGACGTGATATACTATTCCATGAGTCTTAATCACTTTTCCCAGAGGTTGTATATAAATAGAGAACAGCAAGGGACCGAGTACAGACCCTTTAGGGACTCCACAGATGACCCTTCTCGTGCCTGAGACCTGACCTCCACACGACACGGATTGAATACGATCAGACAAGTACGATTTAAACCACGCCAGTGCTTCGTCTGCCAGACCGATTGGTGTTCTAAATCGTTTAAGCAGAACTTCGTGATCAATGGTGTCGAAGGCAGCAGACAGATCTAGCAAAGCTAGGGCAGTGACATTCCCGTCGTCGTTGCCACGTAAAATGTCATTGTTAACACGGAGGAGAGCAGTTTCAGTAGAGTGCTGCCTCTTGAAACCTGATTAAAATGTTTCTGACATTCCATTATTTTCAATATGTTCAACTAGCAGCTTAGCAACAATTTTTTCAAGAATCTTTTATAAGAATGGAAGAAGGGAAACTGGGCGATAGTTTGCCAGGACCTCTGGATCTAATCCAGACTTTTTAAGAATAGGTCTAACGATTGCCGATTTGAAGGTCTTGGGGACGACCCCTCTTCCCAAGGAAGCAATAAAAATGTTGGTTATGGCAGGGCTAAGTGGGTCTGCTATTGAAGACCACAGAGATGAAGGTATAGGGTCTTCAGGAGACGAGCTCTTTTTGCTAGACCTTATTAAGGCAGCCACATCACTGAAACATCGGAGAACCTTTTAAGGAAGGTCACAGGTTGAGGAACGGCGATTGCTTTGGTCGGAGGGGGCTTAATGGAGGCACGAATGTACACATTTTTTTACTGTAAAGAAGGCTGAAAACCTTTCGGCTGAGCCGTTAATATCTGGGGAGTCAGACCTCACAATATTGACCAGTAAATGGTTTACTGTCTTATAAATTTGTTTAGTGTCCGACTGGCAGGAATTCAGCTTTCTAATGAAAAAAGAAGCCCTGGTGTTCTTAAGCTTTCGGGTGTTAACTCGAAGGAAGTCTTTAAAATTGACTAGATCTGCCTCAGACCTCGATTTCCTCAAACGGCGTTCTAGCCTGCGCTCAACCCGGCGCATCTTAAGGAGTTTTATGTAAATTAAAGGAATATCGACGACTTTGAACACGGATAGAGCGAACGGGAGCATGATTGTCCAGAGCACTCCTGAGTGTCATTTTCATCGCAGCAGTGAGGGTATCGAGGCTGCCGGTCGAGTCTGAACGCAGATCAAGAAGACCTGGCTACCAGTCAGGCAACGGATCGTTTTTTAGGCTTTGTCACTCACTTATAGATCCCTTCATTCTTTGGCTCCAGCCTATCTCTCAGATCTACTCCCACACCTGGCCAAGCATCGTACCGCTCGCTTTGCGGAATCTAACAGTTTACCAATACCTCATAATAAGCTCAAATCCTTTGGAGACCGTGCATTTAGTTCGTATGTTCCCAAAGCCTGGCACTCACTCCCGACTTTCGTCACAACATCCCCTGACTTTACCACATTTAAAAAGAACTTAAAAACATACCTATTTAGGACAGCATTTAGTGGGTCTCTGTGATTCGTCCTTTATGTGCTTATGCGTGTTGACACTGTACATGCTGCCACTAACCACACTGGCATGCTGACCGTGTGCATGTCACCCCTAACCATGTTGTTCATGTTGTTAATCAAGCATGATCCCACTCACCATTCAATCGCGTTTCCCTTTGCAGCAAATGTAAAGCGCCAAGAAAGAGATTGGTTCTATGGAGGGCGCTTTATCAAGTGTATTATTATTACTATTATTATTCTAACTCTGCCGCCTTGAAAAAACTGCTAATGTAACTGCGTGACCAGGGGCTGACGTTATGAGCAGTTACTTGTGCTCACTGCGAACGGGCTTCAGGTACTCATATAGCCTCAAAATGAGCCCAGCTACCGCACTTCCCTCAGCACCTAAACACAATCTGGATGTCCTATTTCAAAAAGAACTTGTACAAGATCACGTCATCTCCGCAGTCAAGTTTGCCTACTTCTAGCAACGTATTACTTCAAAATATGGGTCTGCTTTACATTGGGTAACACAGCCACACTGGTCCATGCATTGTGGTATACCGTCTACACTTGAGGAACTCACTTCTCCCAAGTCTTCCTTCGCATGCAATTAAACCCTTAGAGTTGGCGAAAAACTCCGAGGATATGCTCCACTTTCGTGAACTTTGCCACTGCCACTTTGCACCACCTCTAATTGACCTGAACTGACTTCCCATCAAGCAGCATATGAACTTCAAGATTTTGGAGCTCAAGATTTCGGTCCTTTCCTTCTCTCGTTCCGACCTAAATATCTGAATTATTTCAAGATTGTAGCCTCCTGTCGCACCGTCAGCTCGTCGGAATCAAGTCGCTTAGCTCTGCCTTTAATTAACCTCAAATCCTTTAGAAACCGTGCCAATAGTTTTTTTGCTACAAACGCCATTGACTCACTGCCAAGTGATGTCCCGACATCCCCTGATTCAACGACATCTAATGAGTAGCAAAAATTTCACTTGTTTCTCACAGCATTCTTTCAGTCCAAGTGAATTTTCTTTTGCGTGTTTATTCGTGGTGACATTTTGCATTTCAGCAACAACCACCGAATATCCTAAACTTCCAGTGTACGTGAAGTGCTTTGAGGGATTTATCTTCTCTACGAGAGCTATGTGAATTCCTTCTTATTGTTAGTTGAGGTAGTAGTAGCAGCAGTAGCAGTAGCAGCAGTAGTAGTAGGTATGCTTTGATTCGTCCTTCACACAGAACGCTCGCATCGAACCAATTCCAACAATTTATTCTACTACTCACAGAGCAGAGGAAGCAAGACTTCACTCGCCCCTCTCTCCCACTCTAGTCCCCTCTCCTCGACTCCGGCTGTGCATTGGCCGACCCCGATGGTGAATCCACCATCTGTTCACCAGCGGGTTATCGGCCTGTGTCAACACCTCATTAGAAGCGGACCACAGCTGTGCACAGGCCCCTCTCGACAATGCCCCCAACAGCTGTTTAAGCAAGGAGCGGTACCAGCCCGTGTGCAATCGAACTACAGTAGGATTAACTCTCCCCCCCCCCGCCTGAATATGGACACATATTGAAAGGGGGGGGGGGTGAACTGTTGTCCTTCCGTCGAGAGGTCATGCATTGTTAATTGCTAAGTGCTGAACTCTGAGAAAGCTGAATTTCGCGATCATGCAGCATGGAGCTTTGCAAATTTATTCGGGGAATCGCTAACGCTAACACCTGTTAAAGCAATCCAGAAGTCTAATGCAATAGCTCCTTGCGTGTTCTAGAATCGTCTCGCACCTGCTGCTCTTTCGCTTATTGATGCATGAGCGCTGCGCCTGCGGCTCTCACGTTGTAAGGCCAAGCCCCAATGTTTACTCTCACCAATCGCATGGATCGCACGGATTGCATGCTTTATCTGAGAAGCAATCGATGAGCTGCTGGCTGAGCTCGAGGTGATCAGCTCGAGGCTGATGATGATCTCGAGCATGAGCTCGAGGCTTTAGGATAAAGCCAAGGATTGGAGGAAGACTTGAGGGTCAAGGTCCACGGGACGAGGCGGCGGGACCGCTGATTTCCCTTCCCTGTGCCTACTGCAAATGATAAGGTTTCAAATTGACGTCTGAATTGTCTCAAAATTGGCAAATCAGTGCTGCGAAGATTAAAAAGAGAGAGATATATATATATGTACATCGAAATATAAATATGTATACATATATATATGTGTGTGTACATCTAAATATATATGTATATATATGTATATATATATATATATATATCTAAATACACACACATGCATGTCTGCACATTTCACTACTGTATGCTGTGAGAGCGAATAATTTGAAAACTTCCAGGGTATTTATTTGGCGACGACAAGTGGGAAGAGGGTCGCCGCCGCGAGAACCAGTGTCTTGCAGCGACGCGAGAATCAAAATGAGTAGAGAGGCGTTTGTCTGCTGGGCGGAGAAGATACCCGCCACGTTTTCGAACGATCTCGAATCGCGCATCGTTTTCAGTTCACGAGTCAGCATTGCAGCATTGGCTTCAGAGCGGCCACTTCTGTGGATGCGACAAGATAAAAAGCCACCGGTCATAGCCGCAATTGTATTTGGGAAACTGCTGCCTTCATTTCTCCGATACAATACGGTCACTCAGCAAATGACGGCGGTTAGTGCTCGAGCTCTTTCTTCCGGCGGTAGTTTATTCACCCGCATCAGGGTTGGTGTGGGTTTCACCACTGACAATACCTCGCCTAAAGTAAGACTTAAGATAATGCCGCGCTTGTTTGGCCCAGTGGTTAAGGTTAAGTGCTCGTCCCGACGACCAAGGTCTGACCGAGGTCACGTGGGCTCGAGCCCCGTGGCATATTGGGAAGCGCCTGAGTAGAGAGATGAAGTTCTCTTGGGGCGCTATACATAAATGAATTATGTTTTTTTAAATGAATTATAATGTGAAAGTGAGATCAACAGTCTAGGACAGGCAGAACGCAAGCATTTGTCGCCAGCGGTTTCTAAGCGAGGAATCGAAGGGCTAATTTATTGTCCATAGAGAACCTGAGGAACTGAGGAGGTTGGAACTGATAAAAATAAATAAATCCTAGCTGATTAAACAGCCTCTTTTTGTATAGCGACACAAGAGCCTTTACGGCTATCACCACCGCTTGCAGTGGCGATAAAGGATCTCTCACCGCAGGAATCGAACCCACAACCTCGGGACCGAGGTCGTGAAAGCAACCGCCTTACCTAGTGTGCCATCACAACTCACCATGCAGCAATTCAGCTAGGTGCGTAGGTGCCTGGTCATGGTGGGCGTTATGGGTCAGTGCAGGAATTTTGCTCGCTGTCCATTCATCGTCCGGAAGTCATCGGAGCTCCTTCAGCGTAGGAGACACAACTGAACTACCGGAATTTGTTGACTAGCCTTGCAGCCATATTGATCACCAAGAGATGTGTGCGATGCAATTTTCCAAATGCCCGTCGATCGAAGGCCATTGGTCGCCACGGGACATGGCGAAGAGATAGAATTTGGCATCGAGCGGGAACACGAAACGTCCGGTCCAGTGCGTTACCGATTGAGCTACCGAGACTACTTTCGTTCGGTGCTAAGCACAGGGGTTCGTAAATAGACTCTGGCTTAAGTTATGCGTTCAAGCCAAATCCCGATGTACGGCAAGATGAAGCGACCTGCAAGCCAGAAAGAGGTTTGTGGTCGATCCAATGCTTGTCATTGAGTCAGTGGAGCTCAGGCGGAAGTGGAGCGACGCGACAGCTACGCCGCGTGGCTGAAGCGTCACTCCATTTCCGTCTGAGCCTAGCGTACGCCCAGCTGTGCAGGCAGAACAGACGAGATGCTGGTTAATAAAAATAATAATAATACACTTGATATAGCGTCCTCAGAAAAAATCAATCTCTTTCTAGGCACTTTACAGTTTGTGCGCCGGTTGCTCCCGATTAAAGGCACGTGCCGGGAGCGTTGAATAAAGGGAATCGCAGTAATCTACATGCGATGTAATAAATGCGTGAACTATTTTGGCCGGCGCACTCTTGTCCGAGCTGGCCATCATTTTTGCAGCGTTCCTCGGCTGTAAGGAGACCGACTTTACTGCGCAGGCAAGGAGCTCATCCAAATCGGTCGCTGCGTAGAGTAAGCAAATCCTAAAGCGCTTTCATTGAAAAAAGTGAGTAGCTGCAGTTCTTTAGTGCATTTGGAGCTGCACACGTCACCATGATAAATGTGCACTTTCAACGCTGTCGCAGCGACGCGCCCCGCACGCCTCCTCAAGGCTGCGAAATAATACATTAAAGATAGAATACACTGCAATATATTGGCTGCAATAAATTGTGCTGATTCGTTTGACAATACCAATATATTGTGCGGGATTGGTTGAAAATACCAATACATTTGACAATATATTGTAATATATTAAGGTATTGTTATAAGCCTATTTATTCTTCACTGTCACGTGATATACATGAAAATACATAAATTGACATTTCACATTTAAAAAGACCTGATTAGAATCAAATCCAGACTTATATCTGTAACATTACTTTTAACCAATCACAATTGTCCAAGTGCACAATCGTGGTGGCGCCATTTTTTGTCTCAGAAGTCGCCAACTTTGATGTCGAGTTCAAGTTCTCGTCCTACACTCCCACCTGACAACAAGAAGGTCTGTCAGCTTAACTTTGGCAAGAATCCGGCTGGTTCTGAAGCCAATACGTGGAAATGCACTTGTGGAACTGTTTGCAAACAAGCATTAAGCTCGGCTACATAAATCTGATATCCCTCATTAGGCAGAAGCACCCGAATTATCTAGAAATGTTTCACTTGGCGCAACAAGCACATGGAGACGGCAAACCCGAAACATGAAGTGCCATCACCGGAACTAGAAAATCGTATCTGGAAGACCACCTTGGCGTACATGCTTGATAGCCAATCAACCAATGTATTTAAATGGCTGGAATTGATCATCATGAATGAGCTCGAATTGACCCTTTGCGAAAAAGAGCTCCCACGAAGCTGTACGAAACTGCAACCAATCTCTGTCAAAGCATTCAAGAAATATATGTTCAAGCTGGTTGAGGCGGTGGAAAAAAGATATCTGTCAAGGTTGCTACTGCTACCACTTTCGCTCTTGCGTTTGACGGCTGGTTTGAGGATTCAACATATTTTATTGTTCTTTTTATCGTCTACCCTGGCAACGAGCATGCTGCTGATTCTGAAATTCATCCGTTGGCCTTCGCACTTCTCCTTGACAACATAAAGTTTATGCCGAGAGCCATCTGAATTTAATCAAATTGACACTTGAGTGGTACTCGTTGTCTCTCGACCCCTTTTTCTGTTTGACTTGGGACAACTGCTCAATCAACTA
The DNA here is from genome assembly GCA_009760855.2 of Cristatella mucedo. NCBI lineage: Eukaryota > Metazoa > Bryozoa > Phylactolaemata > Cristatellidae > Cristatella > Cristatella mucedo. Next base: position 2,115,308 of record WPIO01000001.1, on the reverse strand, counting down.
GGTAACAGCGGACCTTCTTGGTGTGCCACTTCTGGGATGCCGCAGTAACCGTTTCCATTTGGCTGTTGAGGCATACATAAGCACATTCCTCGCAACTGAACGGAGTTTATTGGGAAGCTCGTGTCAAAGTTGTCAACACTGTCGTGTGCGCCTGCGGCTTCTGCTGTAATTAGTGAAGCGTGTGACACTAATGCACATGCCTCGCCTGTGGCCAATAGTTAAGTCGTTGTAACAGCGTAGCGTCGGGCCACTAATGCAGGTCATATTTCGTGTCACCTGCTGCGATTGATTTGGCTCCCATATATGTGCCCGTTGAGAGGAATAAAGAGAGTCTCGTTTACAGCGCACGAGCGCCCGCTCTGTCTCCTTGAGACCCCCACTAGAACAGCCGCCGCTGGAGACACTGTCACACAAAAACACTCAAACAGTCCGGTCGATTGCACTTGAGGACATCACTGCGCCCAATCAAGCGCAACGTCAATTGCTGGACTGGCGTTCAAGATATGTTTTTGCACTTCGAAAGACTCCTTCCAAATCTTGATGAGGCAGGCGATGGACCTTAGATGGGCCTTGGAATGGACCTTGAATGGACCTTGTTCCCACAGCTGGGCAGAAAAAAAATATTCGGGATCGCAAGCAAGATTTGGCCAATTTCAAATCCGTTACGATAGCGCTGCAGCAACGCGACATGACGTTTAAAGAATCAGATGTTTTATTTCGATCGATTATTAAATCGTACCCAGAGTTTGCCTTCGACCTCTATCTTGGCAACGATGCCGATATTATCCACAGAAAAAATTTGGAAACGGTCATCATCAAGATACAAGCAAACGAGGAGAACACTCTTAAAATTCATGATGAACGTGCTGTTGAACAATTGTTGCCACCTGCAGCTCAGGACTCGGAAGAAGCTGCAGATAATGATGCTTAATTGTCTTTTGCTGAGCGAGCACTCAAGCGACAGCGTGTTGAAGAGAGGGAAGCATGCAGCAAGTACATCAACACGCTCTTCCTGCTTCCAACATCCTGTGAGGTGGAGAGGCTTTTCTCCATGGCAAAGCGAGTGCTATGTCTTCAATGTCGTATTTTGCAAATCAGGACCTTTGAAGATCTGCTTTTTCTGAATCAAAACAAGTTATTGTGGAATTCGGCTCTGGTCGCCTCGCCTTGACAGTGAATGAAAATGACTCAGAGACAGAAGATGATAACGAAGAGAACGAAGAAGAATATTAAGAGGATCGGTGAAATCACAGTCAATAAATTGCATTGATGTGTAAGATGTGCAATATATTGCATTGGTGGCATAAAATATTGCAATATACTGTATATTTGGAATTGAATATTGCAATATATTTATTGTTGAATATCAGAACATTAAATACAATAACAATGTTATTGTGCGTCACCAGCGCTGCGAGGGGCAGGCGGCAGAGTGCCTCTGCCGACGTAGGCGAATATCGCAAGTACGTTTCAGGTAGACTCACCAAAGACTATGAATTGCGGTTATTTGGTGGTCACACTGTTGCAAGCAGCCAACCGTTGGCTCTAAACGCAGCGGCGGTGTGGGCCGGACTTGCTGGTGGAGCGCCTTTCTCCAGCGGTTGGGTGGATACCATTATAAACGGGCTCCGCCTACTTAGCACCCGGCCAGGGCACTGCGGCCGCTCAAGGGCTACCCAGCGAGGGCCGCTGAGCGTGCTTGTATATTAAAGGGCTAACTCGTAATTCCTTAAAAAATATGAAATAAAAGAGATTCCGGATCCGTGCAGAATTCTGCAGATTTTCCCGCTACCGCTCAAACCCGGCCTCTCTGCTGCATCGGGACAATTGTCCTGTCGCAGGAGAAGATAATTCGTATTGGCTCGGGATCCTCCGAGTCCACCCGCGCGATTCGGCCTTCGCCTCATTAGACCCTTCGCGACTCGCGAGCGTCGACCATGACCTTAAGCGGCTCTCCGAATCCTTCGTGTTGTCTCTGGCGACGCGGGTAAGAGCGGCGGTCGAGCGGCTGGAAATTCAGTCGGTCGCGATTTGCTCGCGGCTGAGCTCAGACCGGACTTTTCAGATGGCTGCTGCCGCTAGCCGCAGGGGCGGACGCCTTCTGCGTCGCCCCGGACGGCGCCTCCGCTCCTCAGCTGGCTGCGAGCAGCATCTCGCTGCCTGCCAGTCGCCGTCGCCAGGCGCGCGCGCTTCGCACGAACGCTCGGCCGCGCGCCACCCGGTTACGCGCGGATGGTTCCAGCGGCGCTGGGCGCTGGCGCGCATCGGACCGTCGCCCCTCGCTCGTCGCTGACGCTCGACGAAGACGCAGACAGGCGCTCTCGCCTGACGATGCCGCGCGAGGCGCGCGGCATCGTCAGGCGAAGACCGGGAGGGCGCGCCGGTTCGGCGGCGGCTGAAGCTGCGCTTGCGCGCGCGCGCGCTGGCAGCGACCCCGCGACCCCGACGCGAGTTCCTCCCGCGAGCGCCGCCCGCTGCCGCGAAAGCGGCGGCGGCGGCCGCCGTGTTTCGGGCGTGTCCTGCGCGTCGGCACCGCGTCCAGTTCGCTCAGCCGAAAGCGCGCAGCGAGCGAGGGCACCGTCGCGTGCTACCTCGCGGCTGGGCGGCTGCGCGGGCCTGCCGAAGTATGCCGAAGTCTTCCGCTATCTCCATATATATATATATATATATATATATATATATATATATATATATATATATATATATATATATATATATATATATATATATATATATATATATATATATATCCGCTATCTCGTGCGCTCGCCCTTCTGAGAGGCGTGGTCGTGCGGCGGCCAGAGAGTATGACCGCCTAGATATTACTTGCGGTTCCTAAAGTGGATACGATGAGGTACCGTTTATTTATTTATGACGAGGAACCGTTTACGTCTCAGAATCTTCGTTAGGCTGCTTGAAAAGCCCAACTCGTGCGTTGTGTAGTAAATGTGTGAAATAGTGAGCCAGCTGTATTTTGAGCTTTGCAGTGAGTTGTACCGGTTGTATTGTATGGTTAGTTGGCATACAAAGCTCAACTAGTATACTAATAATAGTAACAGGAATACAGTGGATATGGCGACCTTAGAGAACTCATTCTTTTTTAAAGGCACTTTACATTTGCTGCAAAGGAGACACGATTGAATGGTGAATGGAAATATCATGCTTGATAAACAACAAGCATAACATGGATAGGGGTGACATGCACAGGGTCAGCGATACAAATATAGTTAGAGGCAGCATGAACAGTGTCAGCATGCATAAGCACGTAAAGGACGAATCACATGGACCCACTGTGTGCTGTGTGATAAATTAGATGCATTTTCAGTTTCTTTTTAAATGTGCTCCAAGTCAGAGGATGTCGTATACAGTTAAAGCCCCTAACCTTTGTACTTCGGCTAGCGACTTGTGGGTGTGGCATTAACGTACGAACGCAGGCTTGTCGAGAGTAGGGGAGCGCGGCCATAACTATTCCATAAGAGAGTGACTCCGTATCCATTGCGTTGAGAAGTCGTTGGCCTGAGCCACGCAGTGGGCAGTTACTCTCTACCCTGAGCAAGCGAGGTGAAGGTTGCCTAAATCTTTTCTGCCACTAATATAATGAGTAATGAGTCACGTGTGCTCGACAGGCTTCGACTCAGTTTTGTACTATGACTAGTGCCTCACACCTGTCCATCTCTATGGGTGGCTGTCGAATAGAGTGTTATACACCAAGTACGAGCGCGGATTAAGTCAGATTAAGGCACGGGCTGCTCATTGCTGCTGCCGTTCTCAGCACACCAGCAGGAATACGTAATCAGGAATGTATTCTCAGCACATCAGCAGAAATACATGGGAATCATTGCTTCATCGGTATTTGCCGAGTGTCAGTCACGTATAGGCAGTGCCGTTACGAGCGCTGTGCCTGTGCTTTGGCCTTAGAACTCGATCGAGCGCTGAAGCGGCTGCACTTTACTAGCCCTTTACTAGCTTTACTTCGTGCGCACACTGGCCGAACTGGTTCTTAAGGTTTGGTGACCGTGAACTTTCTTCGCTGTAGCTGTACCGTCAATACCGTGGAGGGATGAGGGAGCCGTTATTCGCCTGTCCAAATCCGTCCAACGGTTCAGCTGCATTCCCCCCCCCGAGGCTTACATGTGTGCGTTTGCAAAGTACCACGTTCGGTGTTGCTCGTGTTAATAGAATGATGGTGGCAGAGCCCTGATGTTTCGTACAAGCTGCTGCTGCAGCAGCAGCAGCAGCTTCTGCCCCCAAAGTCCTTAGTCCACGAGAACTCGTAACTGTGCTCTCGTAACTGTGCCTTTCCTCGCCGATGCCTGACATGTGCCGGTAAAGCTGACGTCGAGAAGCACGGCTGAGGGAGTCGCTGGTGCAGCTCCAATGCATGCACGTGTGCCCACTGTAGCAGAACACAGCAGCAAGTGAGAGAGCTGACACCTTAACCATATAAACAAGCCCACGTCCATGGCGTTAGCCAGTTTGTTCGATAGCCAGAGGGTTGCTGCAGGTGTCCAGGGCCTGCCATATGATACAGCTCCCTCTCGCTCACACCCGAAGCCCAACTGGCTAGATATTACATGTCATATCGGGTTCCCGTAGGTTGTAATTTAGGAACCACTAAACATTTTTTCTGAGTTTGCTATTATTTGGCTCAAGGGTATATGTCGAGGAAATACTGAGAAAAGTTGGCCAGCATTTGAAAGTTCGTAAGGGGCACCTTTCAAAAGACAAACATAGAAATGAGATCAGAATTCTTCACAATTTCTAAATAAAAAGAAAAAAATGATCAGGCTAACCTCGAATAACCTGGAAATAAACCAGAAGCAATGTATTAGTTATTATTGTACGTAACTATATTTCATATTATTATATTAGTTCAATTTTAATTTTGGTTATTTTTGTAATTTTATTGTTAAACCTAAATCAGAAATAAACTGCTGCAATGATGTGTAAGCAGAGCTTAAGTCACATTTTAAGTTTCACATTGTTCAGTGAAGTATTGGCTGAGTTATAGATTTTACACGGCACAAAACTACACTATAAATGAAGCTGTTTAAAAGCCATTAGCATGTACCTTAACAAGCTGTAAGCATGTACCTCGTTGTATCAGGGTTAAACAAGTTGGGACACAAGTCGTATATGATGCTGAAATCGGTAAAATTGCGATTTTTTAACACATTGCTTCCGGTTTAGTTCCGGGCTAGACATGGTTAGCCTAATCATTGTTCCTTTTATTTGGAAATTGTGAACACTTTTGACCGCATAATGCGGTTATGTTTATGTAAATGTTTGTCTTTTGGAAGGTATCCTTTACAAATTTCTATTGTTGGACAAATTTTCCAAGTATTTTCTTGACATATACCCTTATTTAGCATGTCCACGTTTCCTTTGCAGCTAATCATATCTTATGAGCCAATAGCTGGCCTTGCTTTGTATTTATGTGGCAGAGTAGCATAGCTCAAGATCTCTAGGCTACCCAAGCAAATCAAACAGAACTGATTAGTCATAGTTGGGCCTACGTTTATGTGTGTGAGTTGAATGCACTTTATTATGCATTTTATAATTATAATAGTGATAATGGCAATGCATTTGATATAGCACCCTCAGAGAACTCAATCTCGTTCTAGGCACTTCATATTTGCTGCCAAGGAAGTACGATCGAATTGTTAATGTTAGCATGCTCAATAGACAGCAGGAATAACATGTTTAGGGGTGACATGCACAGGGTCAGCATGCAAATCTGGTTAGTTATGTGTTTATGTTTATGGGAGTGCATGTTCGTAGGCATGCTGATGTGCCTTGTGTAGTGTTAATGTGTGTGGCATGTTAATGTGGTTATTTACTACGTCGGCAGGTGACTGCGTTTCGATTGTTGTTGCTGCCCTTTGCCGCTTTTCCTGGCTTGTCTAAACATGTCTGAGTGACCAAAATTGCATGGCGAGTGCTTTTCACTGGAGACAGCAGACTGTATGTCATGAAGAAATGACTGCCTACCGTGGAGTGACCTTGTAGCTGCAGACACACAGTCAGTCTCATTGGTTGAGATTACGTAGGCACTGAGTGTTTTTCTATGGATTTGCTCTGTTCTCGGCTACAGGCTGCTGCTGCAGCACATACAAAGATGTAAGCAATGCCTTTCTCATGCCATCAATGTCTTGATGTGGATGATGGTATGCGAAGTAGCCCAGCCCCTTCCTCCCCCTTCTTTTAACAGAGCGCAGCCACTGAGTGAATCAGACCTAGCCCACCCACTCACCCATGTTCCATCGGCTTCACAAGGTTCAGTTCTTGTCACCACATTTCCCCCCTGTCCCTTTACCAATCTCTGCCCCATCCTCCTCTTCTTCTCCTGGAGGAACTGCCGTGTTGGCTGCTGCCCCCCCCCAATGGTCTCTCATTCTGCTGCTGTGGCTGCATTCCAGTGACTCCATCGTCCAGATGCCCAGATGAGCCAGGAATTAGAGAACGATCGGGGGGGGGGCATTCGGGCAGTCGGGGGGGGGGGGCTACTGATTTGCTGCTAGCAGTGGGACGAGCAACTTCCATCAGTCGGTCTACGAGAGAACAATAACAATACAAATAGTAATAATAGGGCATCAGTTTAATGCCCCAAAAGAATGAAATCTCTTTCCGGGCACTTTACATTTTCGGCAACGATTCATCTCAGTAGGGTAGGAAAAACCCGCGTGGTGTCAGTATGCATAAGCACACAAAGGCTGATTCACGCGGACCTAGCATATCTTGTGAGGAACCCGTTGGTACTTAGCTTCTTTTTAAATGTCTTAAAGTCAGGGGATGTTGTGACGTCTAGTGAGTTCCAGGTTTTGAGAGCATAGGAACTCAAGGCATAGTCTCGAACTGATTAAGGTTGGTTAGAAGCACAGCTAAGCGACTTCGAGTCAGAAGGCTAAATAGTAAGATGCATAGTCTGATTAGGAACTAGTTTGGATATGTTGGCCATAGCAATGGAGAATGGAGGAACCTTGGAGGGAACGACGCGAAATTTGAAGTCGATATGCTGCTCGATATGAAGCTTCCGAAGGTCTATGAAAAGTAATGTAGTGTAGCAATTTGGACTGTAGCAATAGACAAGCCTAGCTGTACAGTTTTGCACTTACCCTGAATATTATCTGATTGCACAAGACAAATGCATCGACCGGTTTGGCTCTGGTAACCTTGTCTAAGAAAGCCCGAAATTTTTCTATGTTACATAGATGAAATGTAATGGAATGGAATCTCTCTGTCTCTCTCTCTCTCTCTCTCTCTCTCTCTCTCTCTCTCTCTCTCTCTCTCTCTCTCTCTCTCTCTCTCTGTCTCTCTCTCTCTCTGTCTGTCTGTCTCTCTGTCTCTGTCTGTCTCTCTCTCTCTCTCTCTCCCTCCCTCCTCCTCTCTCTCTCTCTCTCTCTCTCTCTCTCTCTCTCCTCTCTCTCTCCTCTCTTTCTCTCTCTCCTCTCTCTCTCCCCTCTCTCTCCTCTCTCTCCTCTCTCTCACTCTGTAGCTCCACAAAGCCACAAGGACTGTGTGTTGCACTAGAGAGTTTTCTGCAGCCTACTCAAAGCTTAAAGGCATTCGGTGCACATACAGTAGCCAATAGACTTGATCTCATGCCACAAAGAAAAAGTGAGAAGCATAGCTGAGTCCGGTAGCAGTCGAGGAAGTGAATAGCATAGATGTAGCAGTTCAGGACGGCTGGAAAGGATGTCACACAGTTGGCAGCTAAGGAATAGATATCGTTGCCGATGAACTGTGGAAGTGAGTTCCTACCTACAGAGCAAAGCTTCTGTCGATGGTCTTAAAGTGTAAAGGTGCCGAACGGCGTTGTCCATAGGGAGCACACGGTGGTACACTGGGTGTACAAGGAGGCTGAAACTGGTGCAGTAGTTCAGCTAGGTATGAAATACCCAAGCCTTGGTGGCCGGCCTTGTGGCTCAGCGTGCTGATCTTGCTCTACATCTGTTGATCGAAGTGGAGCCATATTAGCTTGGTCAACAAAGGAGACCTGTTATTGAACCTTTGGGATTTTCTTACAAGCCTTGCAACTTTATTCCTTCACCAGCTGCAGAAGCTTATTGGTTTTTTCCCAGCCTAAACAGGTTTCCATTAGTCTAGCCTATACAAGACCAGGAAGCTGATAAGATTTATAGCAAGCCACCATGGTAGATTGTTCCTAATTCTAGGCATGGATCGAGAATGATGGCTAGCTGTGTGAGGGGCCTTTGCAATTAGGCTTTCAACATTATTTGCAGCTATCGAAGAAGACACCGACATTCCCATCACAGGATGACAAATTGCACTACAGCATCACTAATTAGAATAGCCTCCTAGTCCAGCCTCGTGCTTTTCGTGGCCTACAAGTAAGAGTTTGGTCTTATCGTCGGTTAGCTTGAGGAAATTGGCCTACAATTCGAATCGAATATTCTGTAGGGCAAGTATTCAGTTTATATTTGGCTGCATCTGATTCCGATAATTAAATGACACATACAGCTGGATATCGTCAGCATAGAAGAAATAGTCGATCCAATCGGCCCACATCACTTTTTTCAAGTGGTTTAGTATAAATGGAGAATAGAAATTACCTCCGCGTAATTACGTCCTATGACTGGTCTGCTGTATCTAATGTGACCACTAAAAGGCACGGATTGAACATGATCAAAAGTAATACTCGACCGTGGAGCAGATGTGGTCGTCTAGTGAAAGGTCCCTTTGGAGCAAGACTTCCAGATTGCAGGCAGTTTCTACAGGAGATATTAGGTTTTCAATTTCCTAGTATTGCTAGGTTTGCCCATAACTAATAAGTTTGCTACATCGTCTATCAATATGAGAAAGCCGATTACATTCACGAGAGGTAGAGTACAAATCGGTGAAAGAAATGGACCAAGCTCAGATCGCTTGGGTACCCCTGCACTCTAGATTCACCCAGGACGACTGTTGCCCGTTGAGGTCGATGCTTTGAAATCCCCTACTCAGACAGGACGTAAACGATTGCACTGCCAGTGATGCCCAACGAGATGACAGGTGTTGAAGAAGGAATTGATGAAACACTGCTGAAGGATCCAGCAGTCTTAGCAGTGAGACTCTTCCCAAGTCTGCATTCCTGAGAAGGTCGGTAAACACTTGCAACAGTGCTCACCCCGTGGATTGATTAGGTCTAAAACCTGTCGTAAACTTGCATGCTAGATTTGATGGTATGAAATTAGAGTTTAGTTGGTCTGCCATTTCTCCTTCCAGTCCCTTCGAGTGGAACAGCAGTAGGGAGACTGGACGGAAGTAGCTCAAGCTTTCGTGGTATACTCTTGACCTCTTTATCAGTAGCTTAACAGCAGCCTTTTTGTGGGATGCTGGGACAAGCCCTGGGGCTAAGGGCAGGAGAAGTTTTGTAGGAGTAGGCCGATCAATTCCTTGCTACCAGTATGTGACCGTTCAATCAATATCTTAACACTACTCGTAAGCAGAACAGCTTGCAGTTATTCGCCGGGCATTGATTCAGAAATGGAAGAGTGCTAGATTTCTAGCCACTTGGCAGAAATAAGGTCTATTGCCAAAATTTTAGTAAATGACCGACGGTATTCTTCCAGCTTCGCCACTAGCAGTTCAACGTGAGGAAGCAAACAGCTCTTCAGATGCTCTCCTAAGGTCACATGAGAGCTTAGATAGGGTGTGGCCATAACTGAGGAGAGCATTACAGCTGCTGGCCTTTTGCTTCTCTCTTGCTGGGCCATACAGTTTAGTAAAGGTCATCTGATTTAACGACCTCATTTCTGTAGTGGCAGAAGAGCTTCTTATGCTGTTGTCATTGCCACTTGCAATGGGCAATAAAGAATCGCCCAAACGACTAAAACCAGGTCTTGGATCAAAAGCACAGTGGATCAACAGCAATGCATTATGCAACTATGCAAATTAGCAACTGGGGAGAGAGGGGGCATGTCAACATGCATTGTGATAGCATAAAACTAGTAGACATCCCACGTGCAGCTCCTTTGTTGACAAGCACCGAACTGATCTGAGAGTATTTCAAAGACAGCTGTGGTGACAGCAGCTCAGTGTAATGGCACTGCAAGTGCAAAATGCTGGCTGTGGTAACTGGTAAGCTAAGCTTTTGACCAGCTGGTGTGCTAAGTGCCCAAAAAACTTATGGCTGCACTGCCTTCAAGCGATTAATGTTCCGGCCAACCGTGCGATTCACTTCTTGTTGTGTCTTAATAAGATTTCCCATCGCAGGCCTTCGGGTCGTGCATTTTTAAATACACAAATTACAAATAAGCAATTATTGTGTTTTCCCCATCCTAATTCTTCCATGTTGTAGCTATGTTGCGAGCACAAGTGATCCTTAGAAAATGCTGCCGTTTGCTCAGTCGTCGTTCCGAGAATTCAGCTCACACACACACACGCACACGCACACACACGCACACACACACACACACACACATATAGAAGCAGCCACCATATAGAAGCAGCCACCTACCTGCAAAATATGGAGCCCATGCCTTCGCCTGGCCCAAAAGCAATGTCGACATAGACAGAGCTTTTGCTTAGAATTCGCTAATTAAATACCTGATGCCCTTCTCAATCTGATGCTCCCAACTGCTAATGGTAAATGGCAGCAGTTTGGTGCCAGGCGAAAACCTTATAGTGTGCAAGCCTGTGTGGCCTTGTGTTTGCCGGCATACATCGCCAGCATACATCGCCAGCCAGAACTGCGTGGCCTGATCCAGTCTGCCTCCACTGTGTTTGACTCGTGCGCATTCAGTGCAGAGCCGTGTCGCAGTCGTCCTGCATGTCAACGATGTTGGTTTGGGCCCCTCCCTCTCTGTCTCTGTGTCTCTCTGTGTCTCTCTGTGTCTCTGTGTCTCTCTGTGTCTCTCTCTGTCTCTCTGTGTCTCTCTCTGTCTCTCTCTGTCTCTCTCTGTCTCTCTCTCTCTCTCTCTCTCTCTGTGTCTCTCTGTGTCTCTCTGTGTCTCTCTGTGTCTCTCTGTGTCTCTCTCTCTCTCTCTCTCTCTCTCTCTCTCTCTCTCTCTCTCTCTCTCTCTCTCTGTCTCTCTCTCTCTCTCTCTCTCTCTCTCCTTCCCTTGGCTAGCATCATTAGCGTCAGGCTCGGCAGGTCGCCGGTTCAAATGCAGACGATGGATGGTGTTTTTTGTGCTCGTCCAGCCTTCAGTGTCATGTAGGAAAGATCGGCAACAGAAGTCCTACCAGCAGCAGCTGCTGCTGCTGCTTCTAGAAGTCCCACCACCACCAGCAGAAGGTTCTAGCTCCTACTGGCAGTGGTGGCTGTCCTCCATTATCTAGCAGGGAGTAGCATTCCTTTGCATTCTGGGAGTGGCAGCTGCCTGTGTGTGCCATTGGGATATCATTGTTATGTGTGAACAGCTGGTGCTGTCATGTGCTGCTGACACCAGGATGGGGCCTGCCGGACCTCAGAGTAGAAAACTGGGGAGGTGAAGCAAAAACCGGAGCAGCTGAGGCTAGGGTGTGCAGCAGCCTGTGTGTGTGTGTGTGTGTGTGTGTGTGTGTGTGTGTGTGCGCGTGCGAGCGTGCGTGCGTGTGACTAAAGCCTGTGGACTCGCTTTGCTGAGTCATAGACATTTCTAGTACACTACTGGAAGTACTGGTCACCATCTTGCCGTGTGACTGAAGGATTGAAGGGACGGGCTTTCTCACTTTAATTAGTAGAGATAAACACGTTTTTAGTTATCTTTTTAGCTAAGGGTTTAGGATTGTGGGTGTAATATTTAATGATTGCATGTTTGGGGCTTATGGCTTTTGGTGTGCTGGTTTGATTTTGCATTTTTGTGGATATGAGTTTTTGCCTTTATAATTGACGTTTAAAGATTTAGGGTTTAGTATTTACGTATTATTGAGAAACTCTAACTGGAAAGATAAATAAAAAAAAGCTTATTTAATACAAATAGTTGCATTTGCTGGCGACCATGTTGAACAGCCTGCTATGAGCACTGTGCCCAGATGAGCAGATCTTGCATTGCTGTATGAATGAATGACGCCGTATTAGCTGGCGTTCGTCCTCAAACCGTCCTCAACCCTACCGAGCAGCATCATTGGAGGAGCTGCAGAGAATTCTGTCGGATCAGTCGTTGGACTTACACTGGATAATCAGCTTGCTCGTGCTGGTTCTCGGTCGGCTGGCTCACTGCTGCTGTTTCCTCAAATGAGCTGCCTATAATATGTATGTCATTCGCTTGCTTGGCATGCCCATCTGCTTCTTTCCGTGATGCTACCGCGGCCATAGCAATTTTGTGGTGCACTTTGTTGTCCACAGCAATTTTGTTGGCAGCTATGTGTCGTAACGATTCCGCATGGTAATACGACCAGGACAAGCGCTGACCATTGGTACACGAACTGTGGATATGTAAACACAGTTTAATTTTTGACCCCCTAACCTTACTGCAAAATCTTGCTGTAAGCATGTGACTGTGAGTTTGCAAGTGTGCTTGCTTGCGCTTGTGTGCGTGGCGTGCACAAGTTTGTGTGTGTGAGTGAGTGAGTGAGTGAGTGCTTGTGCCCACGTGGAGTTTATAAGCAACAATTCAGTGAATCCACTTTGTGCCTGGTCTGTCAAAGCATGCAAACAGCTTGACACTAATGAATTAGTACACCGTTCCCTAAAAAGGAAGTGTGATCGACTTGGTAGTTTACTACTCGAAAATTCTCAAATGCAACTGAAAGCTTGGTTAATGGCATTTCTGGTAGCAGTAGCTGGCATTTGACCAACTCAGATGTTGTCCATGTGCGTGCTGTGATCACACCTCCTCTCCCCCTCCATCTGCATCGTCATTATTCAGATCGTATTTGACGA